>BPUM01000031.1:1200000-1800000 GCA_020521455.1 Prunus kanzakura
ACCGGCTCTGGTTCGGCCGACGGTTCCTTTCCCTTCTCCGGCCGACGAATTTCCCTATATTCGGCTCGGAGTTGGGCATTGACCATGTTGACGACAGGTGGGGGGAATGGCTTGGAGTCAACCTGCATGGCCGCTTTCTCCGAGAACTGGAGCTTCTTCTCGTCTATCAACTTCTAGATGACGTCTCGCAGGACCACGCAGTTGTTGGTTTTGTGAGACCAAGAACTGTGGTATTTGCAAAACGTCTTTCCCTTGAGCTCGTTGGGTTTCAGAATTTTATGGCCGAAAGACAATTTGACTTTTTTCTCTGCCAAGAGCAGGTCAAAGATAGCCTTGGCCCTCGTTAAATCAAAAGTATAGGCCTTCGTTTCCCGCGTCGCAAACTTGACGTCGGGAATTTTTGTGCGGCTATTATCGGTTTTGACAAGCCCTTTGTAGACGAACGGTTTGTCTATGCTGACCTCGGCTAAACTCATTTCTACCTCATCGCCTTCGGTGTCTGCGGAGCCGTTTGTTTCGGCGTAGCTGACAACGGGATTTCTGTAGTAGGTCCCTTTTGAAGCCGTTTTCTTTTGCATCTCCTCCTTCAACAAGGACGCGTATCGGTCCACCTTGTTGATCAAGTCATGCATGTCCAGGAATTTGATTCCCTGGAATTTCTTCCGGTATTCGAACTCTAATCCTTCTTCAATCATCTCGACAAATTCCCTCTCCGGTAGGTTCGTGCGGCACCAGTTCCTGCATGTTTTGAACTGTTGCAGGTAGTCGCGAGGCGATTCATCCGACGCTTGGCTCATCCTTGCCAACTCGGCGATCGTTATTTCTCAGTTGGTCTGATATAAATGTTCATGGAATATTCTTTCCATATCAGACCAATCCCTTACCGAATTCGGCGGAAGGTTTATGAACCATGAGAATGCCGCACCGGTCAGAGAGTGAACAAATAAACGGAGCTTTTGGGCCTTCGAATCCGCCTCTCCACATTGGGCCGTGAAGCGGCCTACGTGCTCAATGGAGGAGATCTGCCCGTCCCCGGAGAACAACATGAACTCTGGCAGTCGATAGTTCCGGGGAAGAGGGGTTCGGTCTATTTCTAGCGGGTATGGCCTTGTACATCTCGGCGCTTCCGGCCGCCTCTGAGCTAGACCGTCCTCGATCATTCGTCGGACGTCCTCAAGTCGGAGCCCCTGAGGTGGCGCTTCATGCTGGGCCGCACACGGCCGGGGGACCTGTTGCACCTCGTTCTGTGGCCTTATCTGCTAGGCCAATTGAACAAGGGGCTCGGCCGGCACGACCGAACTGGTTGGCGCCAAGTGAGCGCCATGGGTTGGCCAAGGTGCAAGTGTGTTGCCGTCGGAATGGCCGAGCCGTAGAGAAGGTGAGAGCCTACCGGGAGCAAGGACGCCTGGAATGGTGGCGAAACGACCGGATTGCTTTGGCCATACTGCTGTGACGGAGCAGCGGTCGCGTTGCTCAGGCCAGGATGAGTCTGGATGGCCGCAGTATGAACTAGGCCGAGTGGTTGGATCGCGGAAGGTGTGGGGTTACTTTGCCTTAATGATATGGCCAGAGAATGGAGTGGGCCGTACGCTGTCTCTGCCGGGTAAGTTGGCCCGGGATGCGCCCATGTAGGCTGAGACTACCCCCAGCTATTTGTTGGCGGCAGAGAATGCTGACCGTAACCTGACGCTTGGGTGCAGCTAGAGACGCCGAGGCTACTGCTTTTGCTATAAGGCTCGATCCTTTCGCGCTCTTGGCTTCTCTGTCCGGCTCTAGGAGGTGTTGCGAGTGAGGCCGCTGGCATCCTCTCCTGAAAAAGCGTTCGCAGCTCTGAGGAGAATCTGTCCATTGCAGCCATAAAGGATGTCTCTATCCTGTAGGCCTGCTTGGACATCAGATCCTCCACTACTGCTTGTTCCTGTATGGACTCGCCGTGCGATCCGTTGTTACTGGGATGCTGGCCGAGATTCTGACCGCATGGTCGATCTCGGTGACAGTGATTGGGGAAGTGGACTCAGGAGTCTCAGAAGTCATTTCGACTGCTTTGTTTTTGAGCTTTGCCTATGCCCTAGTTTCCACCATAAGTTTTTTGACAAGGGTCCCACTGGGCGTGCCAAAAGTGTTGGCTGCGCAAATCTCACTGCCTGGTGATCCGGGCCGAGGGGATGTGCGTTAACACGTGGCTTCCTGCTTTTGGATGCGGTGCGGTTGTGCACGGGCGTGCCAGCACTGTCTACCGTGCGTCGAGATGTGGTTTGGATGGAAATGGTTAAGTGATGCGCCTATTTGGACTCGACTTCTAATCGAACGATTGTGGCCGAGAGAGGAACTGATCTCGGCCCTTAGGTTCACGGCCTGAGCTACAAGGCCGTTTAGTGGTGGTGTTGGTGGGGGGTTTCGGGCGGTACTCTGGCGTGTTGCTCAGCGAGCGATGGTCGTATGATATATTGATGAACGGATTTTCCTTACAAACTAACACTACTCCTAGGAAAGCAAGTAAAGATATTGAAAGTGCATTACAGGAAAATATAAGTTGCTCCGTGGGAGGCTTTGGTTTGGTGTTTGAACCCTTTGAATGTAGTTTGAGCTCTGTATTTATAGGAAGAGTTCTTGGAGGAGTAATCGAGGCTGAAAATCTACAAAGTGGAGCCTGATTAGAGCAAGTAGGTAGTCCAATCGACATTTGGGATCGTGATGCATGGTGGTGTGACCCCCTAAATCCTGGTAAATCTCGGCCGCCGCCCTGATTGTGGTTTCTGCGCTTCTGGCCATGGGGACGCATTTATTGCTCTGATAGCTGGTGACCTAATCTCTCAAGCTGCGAGAATTCTTGTGAGAAGGTCTGTGTCTAATCACTTTGTTTCCTGTCGCCAAACCCTGACTTCAGTCACTTCCCACCTTCCCTCGTGCATTAAATGCTTATTTGTGGTCAGTGGGTTTGCTGCAATAAACAGAGGCACTACTTCATTAAATGAAGCATGGGACCCTGCTGCCACTTGATGATCTGACTTTAATACCTTTGGCCGTGATTTTGTTCGGCCTCGGCCTCGGCCTATAATCGAGGCCGAGAAGATCATGCCTTAGCAATTCTTCTCTTATTTTCAGGAAAAGCCAAACATCTTGGCGAAATGCCGCATTTTAGTTTTACGAACAAGTGCTAGGGCCGAGAAAAGGGGCTCCTTCGGTCAACCTATGGCCTTGATTTATTAGGCACAAATATTTTCCGGTCGTCGGAATTACCTCAAGCCACCCACGCACTGTCAGCGCGTGGGCCATGTGTGGGTGGCCTATTTGGTCTAAAATTTGGCTCAGATTTGAATTTGGTTATTGTTTGGCGGTCGATCAGATTCACGCATATTAGGCGTCATCTAAGTTCGATATGTTCGGCCCCATTTTCAAATATGTTGATCTAGGTACCTCTAGGATCGTGTAGGAATTCGTGGATCAAGAATCGGAGCCCCGGATGCTCTAATGCAATGATTCAAAGTGTAGGATTGACCAAATTTAGGAAGTTTGACGACTAAGTTGATCAAGCGTCTTTCGAGGTTATTCGACCATTCGAAACATGTAGTTAGACCTCAGGAACTTCTCGTTCGTCATTCACACACTTGGAATCCCCGAAAAACTAGGAAATTATTTTAAAGTCTCGTTCGAAGTATTTTATTTTAATCTAGTCCTCGTATTCTTAAATAGGTACTCTGGCCCATCGTACTCGACAGAAGTATTTTATTATTTGTGAGTGGACTTTGTTTTTAAATAATATTCATTATTTTCAAGGATGGAAAAATATGCATAATGAGTTCTTTGATTCTTGAGTTATTATATATTTAGATGTTGAAATAAAATGTGGTTATGAAAGTATTGGAATTATATTCGAATATTTGCGGATTGTGATTATCTTGAATGGATATAAACTATTTTTGAGAATTATTATGTGTTGGGTACATGGGGTTGTTGGTAATGAGATTATGGAATGAGAGTGGGTTGTGGTTTATGTCAGTTTGGAGTTCTATTAGCACTACCATATGTACCTCCCCGACTTTTGAACATTTGGATTGGATACATGGTGATATGGGATACTTGGATATGTCGGAACCCGGGCATCCTTGACGGGGTGTTTCATAGAACCTTAGCGGGGTTAGTTTGGGCACGTAGGACTTGTCACAGGCGTACGCGTATTGAAGATTCTGCTGTACTTGCTGGTGAGCACGGTCCCTCAGTTGGATGGCTCATTCCCTAGCCACATGGTTAATTGCGGATTCTTCCATGTGGTCTAGTAAAGCAATCCCTCAGTTGGATTGTTTTTCCGATACAAGTTTGGTAGTGGTCATATATATATATATATATATATATATAGTTCTGATCTCTTGGACCACAGGAGTCCAAGAAATTGTGGTCACCTACCGTTGGATATTAATCCAATGGTTCAAAAAAGTTTCTTAAAAAGGAGTGCAAGAGTGAGTGAATCGTTGAATTTACATCCAACGGTGAGTGACCACAAATCTCTTGGACCCCTGTGATCCAAGAGATCGGGACTGTATATATATATATATATATATATATACACATTCATTCTTATTTGTCGATGAGGATCCTTCCTCGCTCGCTGTGCCAACGGGCACGTGTTTCGAGAGAATAGTTTGGGAAAATTGGAAAGGTTTTAATTGGGATGGGTGTTAGTATACCATTATGAGAATACGGATTTCACTTTGGTTTTGGTTTAGCTATATATATATATATAGCTACATCGGTTTCGAATGCATGTCGTTTTCAGCATCGTTTTCTAAATGGTCTGGGTTATTATATGTTGTTTTCAAATGTAACAAAACTTTGTTTTGTCCACTCACAATTTTCTGTTTTGCGCTCCCCAGGCGGTAGTTGAGCTGAGTTGAATGGCCGAGCTGCGATCTTAACCTTTGACCCCCGAGCTTTTGTAGGACAATCTTTTACTCATTTTTATTCCCGTTGAACTTTATATTTTGTTTGTAAATTGAATTTTTTTAGATATGCTCTATTATCACCCATGCTATGGTTGAATGTAAGGCCAAAGGCCACTTATATAAATTGCATGTTTCTACATTGTGCATGTTGCTGGTTGGGTTTATAATTGTGTTTGAACATGTTGAAAAATTTGGGAAATGGCCGTTTTTCAGAGGAGACTCTGCTGATGTTTTGGCAGAAAGTCTCCTTTCTCTTTGTAAGTGGGCCCAGCATCAGTATGATGTCGGATAATCTACAGGATTCTTCACGAATTCAGAGGGATTCAGGGCGGTTCCTGTCAATTTGGTATTAGAGCATTAGGTTTATTTTCCTTCGAACTTCACGCTTCTTGTGCGTTCTTGAACTATGGCTTCTTTGTTTTCTCGAGGACTCGTTTTCACATTCCATTCCATGAAAAGTTGGTAAAAGTTGTATCATGCTTGGTTTGAAATCAAAAGTTTACCATTTAACAAAAAATGATGCAAGACGGCACACATGTACGAGCAGGATGCAAATAATCATGTAATATCCTAACAAGTGAATTCTCATCGTTATGAACACTATGATTCTCATCATTATGAACAATATGATTATCTTCATATTTTCGGGGCACTTCTAATACATTATTATTATTATTATTATTATTTTTCTCAGCCATTTGTGAAGAAGTTTGGTCAAATTGAGGTCTCTTGGCAAATCTACCAAACCGATCACGATATCTCATAAACAAAATAAAGAAGCAACAGATAAAAAAAACTAAACTAATTTTTTTTAATAAAAAAACTAAGACAAAAGCAAACAGAAAAACCATGAAAAAAAAAAAAGAAAAATTGAGTTTGATAAGCCGTACCGAATTAGTTTTGGAAACTAAAATCACAAACCTTAACAATGAATTTCCTTGTATTACTTTTTCGCTTCACCGCTCCTCGAGAACGGCACCAAAAACTTGTTGCGTCTACTCAAGTGCAAGTAGTCACACGTTGTAATAATCTTGGAAGTCCAAGTATCGTATCCTCAAGGAGCAGGTAGACAAATGTCTGCACACAAAGAAGTAATTAAACGTACCAAAATAAAAGTGACAAGGCATCAAGGTTGAGTTTTAAAATGAAATATCAATAATGGAAATGCCAAGGCATCAAGGTTCAATTCTTTAAGCAAAATATGTTTCATGTGTTATATAACTAAAGGAAATTGTATAGAGAAATGAGGAGTAGAGGAAGACAATAGAAATTAGTCTCTAAAACTTATCACATTCATCTTCGATAAGTACCTATTTATAGGCTTATAACTATAGGTATTTAACCCATAAATTATAGCTACTAATTACAACAATAAGAGCATATGTTACAAATATACCCGCCACGAATTCCTCGAAATCCGTGACGGAGCTTGTGATTTTTCCGGCATCCAACCAATGCCGGGCCCACTTACTAGTTACCAACATCCTCTTCCCTTAAAATCAAGAAAAAGAGGGTCGAGACTTCTACCGAAATTTCTGCAGAGTCTCCCCTGAAAAATGGACTTTACCAAATTTTTCAACCTGCCAAAAACACAGTTTAAAAATCACCAAACTTCAGCATGCACAAAGTACGTCACACACAACAAATAAACAGGCCTCTGGCCTCATAACCAAACATTTTCTAAACTGTTCTTACTTTTGAACTCCTTTGTAAAATCCATACTCTCGTACTCGTAACAGCAATCAGAAAAGACCTTTCACCTTCCAAAATTCATTTCCACACTTAGAACAATACAGGCACTGCTCAAACAGTTTAATTTGCAGCTGCACCTAGGTTAAACCCTAGGCTTACCTACGTACCCCTTTGTGAGAGATCAAGCCACACGTAGTTCTTAAATAAAAAATCACGATTCAGATACACAATTATTTAAAGTAGTACCAACGATAAAATTTAAATTCATTTACAACATCAAATTCAACAAGGCACACACTGAACACTTTATAAGTTTCTTTCCTTTTATCAGTTCTTTCTCCGCAACCATACCCTATTGAAGACGTATGTTGCCGAACAACACTTTCCACAATCCTGATATAGTATAGCAATACCCAAACTCAACTCTCTTAATTCTAACCAAATCCCATCCCGAGATATAGACTTACAAAACATAATATGTAAGGAAAGCTTTTGAAAATAACCAAGAGTATACACATATATATACGTAGAGGCCAAGAAGCAGACGGTCTCAAAAGGGACCTACTACAGGAATCCCATCGTCAGCTATGCCGAAGCAGACGACTCCGCAGAGGCCGAGAGTGATGAAGTAGGCATGAGTTCGGCCGAAGTCAGCATAGACAAACCCTTCGTCTGCAAAGGACTTGTTAAAACCGACAACAGCCGCACAAAAATTCCCGACGCCAAGTTTGCGACGTGGGAGACAAAGGCCTACACTTTCGACTTAACAAGGGCCAAGGCTATCTTCGACCTATTATTGGCCGAGAAAAAGGTCAAATTATCTTTCGGCCATAAAATTCCGAAGCCCGACGAGCTCAAGGGGAAAACGTTTTGCAAATACCACAGTTCTTGGTCTCACAACACCAACAACTGCGTTGTCTTGCGAGATGTCATCCAGAAATTGATAGACGAAAAGAAGCTCCAGTTTCCGGAGAAGGTGGCCATGCAGGTTGATTCCAAGCCGTTCCCTCCACCTGTCGTCAACATGGTCGACGCCCAACTCCCCACTGGATATGGGGAAATTCATCGGACGGCGAAAGGAAAGGGGCCATTGGCTGAATTAGAGCCATTACTTTACGAGCGTTGCAAGCATGAGATCGGTCAACCCAGGCCGCAGGAGAACAAGTGGAAGGCCGCTGAGCCACCCCAACCAACCATGAAGAAATTTAGCGGTCAGTACGACCGTCGTCCTTCCAGCAGGGCGGTTTTCGACCGACTGGGGGAACAAACCCCCGGTACCTCAATGGGCCCTAAGGACGAGGCCGCCCCTAGGCCAGTTAAAACTTTCAAACCACCGGTCATACGGGATGACCGCTGGTACCATGCACGGCCTGGGGGCAGGGCCGAACCGCTGACAAAAACCCAGCTAAGGAGAATGCAGAGAAAAGTTCAGTAGGCCAGAATACAGACAACCGAGGCCGAAGGTTCCAAGCGCCAAAAGAAAATGGCGGCTGGAGAGACGGGCCACCATCCACTCAAATCGTCCCCTCAGCGGCAAAAGTGGCCCGTACCAAGCCTCCAGGGACGTGGCGCCCCAGGCAGGACGAGAGTCCCCGTGGAACGGTTGCCATTTCGGTTCAGTCGAAGGTCACGGCCCTGGAAAGAACAGATGTGGGTGTCATCGACATCTAACGTGGAAGGGACCCCCCTTTTTCGGCCAACGGTCTGTCCTTTCTCATGGAATTCCATAAAGACCATTCGGCCACAGATCTATACGGCATGACCCCTGAGAACCATGAAATCGTGGAGTTGGCCCTCAAAAACACAAAGGCAGAGGGGCTCCTCATCACCAGCAGTTCTGACTCGGCCATTAAGGCCGTATACCAGGCAAACAGGGAAGCCAGAGCGAGAGGTCTGCCAAGTTACCAGCCCGACTTCGGCGGATCAGAAGCTAAGGCCCCCTTCAGCAAGGGCGATTTAGAATATCTCTGCCAGTATTTTACTGTGACTCTGGCAGACACTTTCTTTGGCCTGACGACTGAGGAAAAGGCCCGGGTAACCCGCCTAGACGATTACTTAACGGCCAGGGACACATTGGCGAAGGCTAGACGGGCCCTAGAGGAGGAGGTCGAGGCCTCGAACCCCCTTGAGATCAAAGCATCCACGACCGATATCCTGGGGACCGCAAGGCCTGTGATCGAGGGTTTCGGTGATGCTTTCTTCGGGCATGAGGCCGAAGACGACCCCGCTTTAGGAATCTCCGATGAAGAATATGAGGGGATCCTTGGGATGGTCGAGGAAAAGGTCCTCGCCAAAGACGGCTGTGAGGCTGAAGAAGAAGCTGGTAGGGGAAACCCGCGGGAGCCGGAGGAGGTCGGCATTAACATGGTCTTGGCACTACCATATGAGTTTTCAGCCCCAGGAGGGCAGACCGACGGACTGGATGATGATGTGGCCGAGGAACAGCTGGATCAGAGGCCAAAGACAAAGGAAGAATTGTTTGCCGTAGTGTTTAACGAGGTAATACCTAGAGACGAGCCGAACAAATACCGACACCTCAAGCCATTATACATCTCGGCTCATATAGAGGGTGTGCTCGTGTCAAAGGTTTTTGTCGACTGTGGGGCGACGGTCAACATCCTTCCTTATTCCCTGATGAGGAAGCTAGGCAAGTCAAACGAGGACCTTATCCCCAGCGACGTCGTCATGAGCAACTTCGTCAGCGACAAGTCTAAAACCATTGGCGTGTTGCCATTGAAGATTACCGTGGCCGACCAGACATGAGTCGCGGCCTTCTACATGGTCGAGTCTAGCGTCGACTACAATATATTGCTCGGCCGTGACTGGATCCACCAATCTGGGTGCATACCGTCTTCTCTCTTCCAACTTTTGTTCTTTTGGGACGGCCAGAAGGTGTCTATACATCCGGCCGACGAGAAGCCTTTCGAGGCCAACGCCGTACAAGCTCGGATTTACGACGACGACGTTGGATGGGTCATCCTCACCGGTCACGACGCAAGTGGCCGACCAACCAGAATGACGGCCCAGAAGGTGCTGGAGTTAGGCACCGAGAATGTTCGACAGGATTCGGCGCGCGAAGTATTGATCGACCTCACCAGCCTTTAGATGATAGATAAAGCCACTAAAGAAGAAGGAGCAGCGGCCTGGATTGTTTTGCTTGGGATTACCATGAGATGCCTGGATTGCCACGAAGCTTGGATGAGCACGAATTAAAAATCAAGGAAGGGTTTAGGCCTTTCCAACAGCCGTCGAGGCCCGGTACGTCGAATGGTTGGCCAACATTGTACCAGTTCTAAAGAGGACTGGGGCTTTGAGGGTTTGCACCGATTACAGAAATCTGAATCTCGCAACCCCCAAAGACGAATACCCCATGCCTATGTCAGACCTCCTGGTAGACGGGGCCGCAAAACACGAACTCTTGTCTTTCATGGACGGCCATGCTGGTTACAACCAAATTTCCGTAGCCAAGGAGGATGTCCACAAGACGGCGTTCAGATGCCCAGGAGCAATCGGAACCTATGAATGGGTAGTCATGCCAATCAGAACCTTATTTTCCACAACCTTATAAGCCGAATCGTTGAAGTTTACATCGACGACATGGTCGTGAAGTCCCCATCCAAAGCCGACCACGTAGGACATCTCCGGTAGGCTTTCGACCGAATGCGAGCGCATGGCCTAAAAATGAACCCAAAGAAATGTGCTTTCGACGTCACCGCTGGGAACTTCCTCGGTTTCTTGGTTCATCAACGAGGAATCGAGGTGGATAAAAATAAAGCTACGGCCATTATGGCGGGCCCTCCACCGATGACCAAGAAGGAGCTCCAGTCCTTCCTCGGTAAGGTCAACTTTTTACGGCGGTTCATATCCAATTTGGCAGGAAAAATCCGGCCGTTGACTCCTCTGCTCAAACTAAAAGACGCAGAATGGTTCATATGGGGGGCAGAACATCACGCGGCCCTCGACGACATCAAGAAATATTTGTCTCAACCACCAGTCCTTATGCTACAGAAAAGAGGGAAACTATTCACCAGTCGAGAAATTATGCCTGGTGCTCTATTTCGCGGCCACCAAGTTGCGGCATTACATGCTTCCTTCCGTCGTTCAGATTATCTCCAAGACCGATCCCATAAAGTATATGCTCACTCGACCGATCATACGTGGCCGAATTGGGAAATGGACGATGGCATTATCTGAATTCACTTTCCAATATGTGGCTCAGAAGTCGGTCAAGGGTCAGGCATTGGCCAATTTCCTGGCTCATCACCCGGCCCAAGGGCAAGAAGAAGAGTTGGAGGTCGAGCTCGGCATGGCCTGCATGGAGAAGAACTACTGGAACATGTACTTCGACGGCTCCAGTACCGAGGCCAGGTCAGGAGCCGGAGTCATGATCGAGTCCCCTCAAGGGCAAAGATGGCAATTTGCATTCCAACTTGATTTCAAATGCACCAACAGTCAGGCCGAATACGAAGCACTCATTATCAGTCTCGAAATCCTGAAAGAGATGAAGGCAACCCGTGTTTTGGTCTATGGAGACTCTCAACTAGTTATTAACCAACTGACTGGGGAATACCAGTGCACAAGCGAGAATTTAACTATGTATTACGTGACGGCCCTCAAAACGGCCGATGATTTCTCCAGGATTTCCTTTGTCCATATACCGCACACCGAAAACTACAAGGCCAATGAAATGGCCCAGGTGGCGTCAGGGGTAAATATTCCGGACGACGACCGCGATCGTGTGATAAGAATCAAGAGGCGTGCCTTGCCGGCTTTGGCCGAAAGAGGAATGGCAGCACAAGTATCCTCGGCCAAGCTCACCGATGAAGTCAGCATGGCCGAAGCCAATTGGCGCTACCCCATAGTGAAATATTTACGTAACCCCTCCGGCAGCCATGAGAGGACTACACGTTCCCTGGCTCGGTGTTATTTAATTTATCAAAACGAGCTATATCGAAAGGGGTCAGACGACTTATTGCTCATATGTCCCAGTACCGAAGACATCAAGGTCATCATGATCAAATCTCACGAAGGGATTTGCGGCGCTCACCAGTCTGGTGTCAAGATGAGATGGTTGATTTGGAGGCACGGCTACTAAAAACGTAGCCATGAACTGACCGAAGGAGCCCCTTTCCCTCGGCCCTGGCACTTGCTCGTGGACTAAAAACGTAGTGTGTTGCCAAGATGTTGGCCTTCCTGAAAACAAAATAAAAATGCTAAGGCATGATCATCTCGGCCTCGATTGTGAGCCGAGGCCGAGCAAAATCACGGCCCAAGGTATTAAAGTCAGATCATGACGTGATAGCAGGGTCCCATGCTTCATTTAATGAAGTAGTGCCTCTATTTATTGCAACAAACCCATTGGCCACGAATAAGCATTTAATGCACGAGGGAAGGTGGGAAGTGACTGAAGTCAGGGACGGGCAACAGAAAACAGAGTGATTAGACATAGACATTCTCACAAGAATTCTTGCAGCTTGAGAGATTAGGTCACCAGCTATCAGAGCAATAAATGCGTTTCCACGACCAAATGCACAGAACCCACGATCAGGGCGGCGGCCGAGATTCACCGGGATTTATGGGGTCACACCACCATGCTTCACAATCCCAAATGTCGATTGGACTCCCTACTTGCTCTAATCAGGCTCCATCATGCAGATTGTCAGCCTCGATTACTCCTCCAGGAACTCTTCCTATAAATACAAAGCTCAAGACTATGTTCAAAGGGTTCAAACACCAAACCAAAGCCTCCCACGGAGCAACTTATATTTTCCTGTAATGCACTTTCAATATCTTTACTTGCTTTCCTAGGAGTAGTGTTAGACTGTAGGGAAAATCCATTCATCAATATATCATACGACCCTTGATTTTCAAGGCGCTGGAGCACCATCTTTGTTATTCGCTCATTCACCCCATATATCATACAACTGTCGCTCACTGAGCAGCGCCCGAAACCCACCACCAACACCACCACTAAACGGCCTTGTAGTTCAGGCCGTGAACCTGACAGGTGAGATTAGTTTCTCTCTCGGCTACAATCGTTTGATTAAAAGTCAAGTCCAAACAGGCGCATCATTTCACCACTTCCATCCAAACCACATCTCAACGCACGGTAGACCGTGCTGGCACGGCCGCACACAACCGCACCGCACCCAAAAGCAGGAAGCCGCGTGTCAACGCATACCCCCTCGTCCCGGATCTCCAGGCCTTGAGATTTGCGCGGTAGACACCTGGAGGAGTAATCGAGTCTGACAATTTGCATGGTGGAGCCTGATTAGAGCAAGTGGGGAGTCCAATCGACATTTGGGATCGTGAAGTATGGTGGTGTGACCCCATAAATCCCGGTGAATCTCGGCCGCCGCCTTGATCATGGGTTATGCGCTTCTGGCCGTGGAGACGCATTTATTGCTCTGATAGCTGGTCACCTAATCTCTCAAGCTGTAAGAATTCTTGTGAGAATGTCTGCGTCTAATCCTTCTGATTCCTGTCACCAAATCCTGACTCCAGTCACTTCCCACCTTCCCTCGTGCATTAAATGCTTATTCGTGGCCAGTGGGTTTGCTGCAATAAACAGAGGCATTACTTCATTAAATGAAGCTTGGGACCCTGTTGCCACGTGATGATTTGACTTCAAAACTTTTGGCCGTGATTTTGTTCGGCCTCGGCCTCGACCTATAATCGAGGCCGAGATGATCATGCCTTAGCAATTTTTCTTCTCTTGTTTTCAGGAAGGCTAGACATCTTGGCGAACGCCGCGTTTTAGTTTCTCGAGCAAGTGCTAGGGCCAAGAAAGAGGGGCTCCTTCGGTCAGTTCATGGCCGTGATTTATTAGGCACAAACATTGCCCCCACATCCCTGGATTCTTCGGCCTTGGCATGGGTAGGGGCCAAATGGATTCCAAGGGATGGACCCTTTGCCTTCCTTTTGAAGTGATTGACAACTGGGGTATTAAATGCGCAGGCCAATCGGCGCATTTAATGCTTCAGGCACATCTTGCAGGCCATCATTGCCCAGACTTACGCAAGGCGTCGCTTCGTTTCATCAGAGGAAACGACGGCCCCTGGGCTTTCGACACGTCATCGTGCCTTTTGAGCACGCTATCAGAGCGTTATGTCTCTCGAGAGAGACACGCCCTTTCGTTTCAAATTCTAGCGCCAATATAAAAACCCGAACGTCTTCGCTTTTTTCCCTACGCTTTCAGAATCCTTCAATCCTACCATGCTCTCGAACCTCCAAGTTTACCAGAAAATCCTTGCCTGAAACCACGATTTCCTTTTACTCTTTCAATTTCGCCCTTTCCAGAACCTACAAACCCTCACCCTTTTCAGGATTTTCTTCCATTGTTCTTCTCGTTTATCACCTTTTCTCTGCATTTTCCCCTTAGACACCCAACTTAAATCTGTTTCAAAGGCCTCCAGTACCTCCACATTGTTGAAGCTCAATCTCAAGCCTTCCAGACGGAGTTTGAAGACATCTGTTGAGAAATCCAGGGCTCGGTCCTGCCTAACATTAGTTCGCCCTGGACTGACGATGATGGCGCTGCCACTGATTCCTGTATCCTCGGCCCCTCTATTGATGGCGGAATGCCAGAGAGGCATGTGGCCCATCTGAAGAATAATCTAGTAGACCTCTTGGCCTTTGACGGGGGGACTTCCAAGACTGGAATGTTGTCAGGCCGCAGCAGCAATGGCCAACCGTGACCCCGGATTGGGAGAAATGGCTGCCGATGATGGAGCACTTCTTCGGCCAGCAATGGAAAGATCAAGGCACCTACCACTTGATCAAGCTGTTCGATCGGCCGCTCGTCATGGATCGGTCGCTCTTGGTCGTGGCCTTGTGCTTTTGGTCGTCAGCCACCAACACCATGAATTTTCGGTTCGGCATGATGACACCGACCGTGCTAGACATGGCCGCCCTATTCGGCCTTTCTCCTCTAGGCGTGGAAGTGAACGACGCACTTGTTGCTCCCGAGGTGGAGGGGAGTTTTAAGGCCGCATGGCCCACTCTCACGAGAGTCGCCGGGAGCAAGGCGAAGAACATGCTCAACTATTCCAGTTTCTGCAGCAACTTTGGCGTAGAGGACAGTGCTGAAGATGACGCCATCGCCCCCCTCGGCGAAGTTGAGCACGCCGTATTCCTGCTGTACTGGCTGTGCAAATTCGTGTTCTGCACCCAGGCGAACAAGGTCACCGTGGAGTTCGCCCACTTAGCCGATTATCTTGCGCAGGGCGGAAGGCTAGCGCTCGGCCCATTTTTACTCGGCCACATCTATCTCACGCTTCGCGACATCATCACCGATGGGATGAAGCCGAAGCACGGCGGTCCGCTCTGGGCTTTCCAGTTCTGGCTGCAAGCCTACTTCCCAGAGCCACTGGCCAACGCCTTCGCACGAGGCCCCAGGAAGCATAATTCCACGGCCTTCTGCTACAAATTCTTTTACGACTTGACCGAGAGGACTGGTAAGCAGTTCCGAGTCTACCTTGCTCGGCCGTTCCCCCTTTTCCTAGCTCACGACCTTTCTGTCATTCCTGATGGCGAGACGGAGAACGATCTGAAGGAGATCTGGGGCTCCTTCCTGGTTTCGCGTGATCTTCACTGCAGCTTGTCCAAGGCCGAGGCCGAGGTTTATCTGCCAAACTTCGTGGCGCGGCAGTTCGGCCTGATCCAGATGGCCCCGCTTCCCCCCTTGTCAACGAACCGGCTCTCGTCCTGGAGGGCTGATGTCACTCAGTAGCTCGGCGTGGATGGCATCTCCTTCCAACTTCAAAAGGGGATGACCTTCCTCAGTCTGATGCCTTGGCTGCGTCGTAATGCCTATGACGAGGATGGAAGGGGCTGCGTCGTAATGCCTATGACGAGGATGGAAGAGGCTGTGAGGGGGGCTTTGAAGAATGCAGATTGGGACCCTCTTACCCCCAAGGGCAGCAAAGTAAAGACGGTATCAGCCGAGCCTCCTCGACCAAGTACCCCAGCCGTGGCCGTACCTTGGGTGACGGGCCCCCCTTCAGCTGGAACAATGGTCACGGCTTCGACCGCGGCCCCACCTCCCAGGGCGATGGTCGTGGTGGAGGCGCGGAAGACCCTGGCGCACAGGACCGTGCCGCTGCCAGTAAGCACTTTTCTTTACATTTTTCCTTTATTTTCTTCGCCCTCCTTGAGCCACCCTTGCCCTAGTTTATCTTACTCCTTACTTCTTTTCCGTCTCTTTCTCTTCGTATATGCAACTCCGGGTCGCAAGAGGGGTTGAGAGGCTCCAAGCACTGAGGCTGCTCCGGCTGAGGCGGCTCCGGCCGGGAATATTGTGGTCGAGACGGCGGCACCAGAGCGGCCGAGAAAAAGGGCCCTCGTTGTTTTCTCGGAGGGTGAGGATGAGGAGGAAGTCCCTCCTGTGACTGTAAGTGAAGCCCCTCCTGTGGCCGTGAGTATTCCTCAATTTCTTCCCTCTTCCTCTCTAGGTCACCTCCTTCCCCTCTTATACACTTTGGTAATCTGGTTCTTTCCTCAGGATGAAGTGGTGGTCAAGGACGAAGCTACGGCCGAGGTGCCGGCCGAGGAAGCAGCTGCTGCCGAGATGGTGGTCGAAAAGGAGGCCGCGGCCACCGAGGACGTGCAGATGAGGCCGCTGAGGAGCTGTCGAGGAGGTGCCGGATGATGAAGTCATTGTCGTGGGATCCACGCAGACCGCCCCAGCGGAAGTCCCCTCGACTGTTTCTGTCGCGCTTCCTTTGGCCGCTACTGTGTCCGCCGAACCGCAACCATCCGTACATTGTCGTTCAAGCGGCATTGCTTTCCTCTTGATAAGAGTTCGCTTTCATTATACTTAGCTTCTTGTTCTCTTTTTAGAATTGCACTATACTTCTGACCGAATTTTTTGCTTCCAGCCTCCCCAGCCGTTGCCGCCGCTGTCCACGGTTGCTGTGACCATGCCCCTTGCGCCGTTGTCCCAGGACTCGACGGTCGTGACCGAGCCGGCGGTAATTGGAGCCACGGTCGTGAGTGTGCCGAGTTTCCTACGGACTACTTCAGCGGTCCTGATCGAGCTTTCAATCGCAGAAACTCCTGCTGTGCAGCTCGCCATTGCGGTGAGTATTCGGCCCTTTTTCTTTATCCTATTTTTCCTTATGTTCCAGCCGGTTTGTCCCTCGTCTAAACCTCTTTTTTCTATTTTCAGGAGACCACCTCCTCTGATGATCTCGAGGAGCTGTACGCCAGCCACCATGAGGAAGGAGGCAGCTCGACCTCCCAGGGCTATGGCGCTCGGTTTGCTGAACTCGGCTCAGCTGGATGAGTTGCAAGCCCGTCTGGCCGAAGGCGAGGAGATGATCGGCCGGTATGCTAAAGCCGTCACAAGGATGGCCGAAGGGAGCACGCTCGAGCAAGAGTTGGTGGAGATAAGGGAACAAGTCCGACCTGCAATGGCCTGATTGAAAGAGAATGACCTCGTCGTCCAACGGGAGAATGAAGAACTTGCGCAGGTCGAGGCTCAAATTGCCGAGCTCCAGGCCCGTCGAGATCTCATACTCCAACACCGAGATGGTGCGGTCGTGGCCGGGAACGAGATGGTGCGGTCGTGGCCGGGAACGAGCTGAAGTCTTCGGCCAAGCAAATCCTCAAAGCAACGACTGAGACGAAAAAGGCACTGGCCGAGCGGAAGCTGATCCGGGCGAGATGGCAGGCGGACATAGACGGCGGGGATATTGCTTGGAGAAGGATCACCTGCCTGATCTGGGGGATGTTCAACGAAGGGGTCTAGGAAAGCGGCGAGCGGCTGTTTTAACTATTTTCTGGGGATGTAATAATTAACTACATACGTACATTTTATTATATATATATATATATATATATATATATTTTGTTATCTTTCTGTGGTCGGCCACGATCGGCCGTTCACCCTTTCCTTTGTAAAGAAAAACTTTCTTAATCTAAATAAAAGGCCGGTGCCTTCTTTTCTGAACGATCAAATGTATGCTTTTTGCTTTATATTGACCGCACTGTGTGTTTAACTCGTTCACCTACCTCCCTCTTTTCTTCTTTTTGACTTTTTTGTCGTAGGTCCTTGGCGCCATTTTCTTTTGAGCTTGCGCCGAATTGTAAGCGTCGAGTCTTGACTTCTCTAACTTTTCTAAACTCTGGGGCATCATTCGTGAGTAGTCCTTCCTCTTTTGGCTATGTTGCCCGATAACCTGAAGAAATCGAACCCTCAACTTCAATAATTTATTACCGTCACGGCCGTTGGCCAAGACGTAAGGGGATGTGCCCGCGGCCGAGTTTTTCGAGGCGCGTCGTGCCCAAAAAACTTTAGGAAATAAGTTGTGCCGAACCCTAGGTTTCCTTGACGAATACAGCTTAGCATATACTGGCGTCTCCGGCAGTTGCTGAGCCAAGCCGTCCTCGGTCATGTACCAGGTATCTTTGAACTGAAACCCTCGAGGGGGCATCTCCTGCTGGTCATTGTTTCGCGGCTTTACTTGCTGGGTCGTCTGAGCGAAGGGCTTAGCCTCTGCGACCGAGCCGGGTGGTACCAGAGGAACGCCGTGGTCTCGACCGCGGTTTGTTTGGTCCACCGGCCATCGAGGTATGGCCACCTGGCTCTATTGGATCTCATCATAATGGGAATCTAGGTGCGTCTGCGTTGTCGTCCGAATGGCCGGCTCGTGTATTTGTACTGGTAGCGCAAAGGCCAAGCCATTCTGACCGCATTGCCGTGATGACGCTCTGATGACGTTGCCCTGGCCGGGCTGCGCCTGGTCGGCCAAAGTGTGGGTTGGGCCGAAGTGCTGGGCCGTAGACAACGCAGGGCTATCCCGCCCTAACGCTTTGGCCAAAGCGTGGAGCGGGCTGTGCGCTGTCCCTGTCGAGCAGGTTGGCCCAGGATTCGCCCATGTGCGCTGGGACTGCACCCGGCTGTTTGTCGGCGGCAGAGAATGCTGGCCGTAACCTGATGCTTGGGTGCGACTAGAGACACCGAGGCTACTGCTTTCACCGTAAGGCTCGATCCTCTCGCGCTCTTGGGTCCTCTGTCTGACTCTAGGAGGTGTTGCGGGAGAGGTTACCGGCATCCTTTCTTGAAAGAGCATTCGCAGCTCTGAGGAGAATCTGTCCATTGCGGCCATGAAGGACGTTTCTATCCTGTAGGCCTGCTTGGACATTAGCTCCTCCACTACTGCCTGTTCTTGCATGGACTCGGTCGTGCGATCCGTCGTTACTGGAACGCTGGCCGAGATCCCGACCGTGTGTTGGGTCTTGGTGATGGTGATTGGTGAGGTGGACTCAGGAGTCTCAGAAGTCATTTCGACTGCTTTGTTTTTGAGCTTTGCCTGTGCCCTAGTTTCCACCTTAAGTTTTTCACAAATATCCCACTGGGCATGCCAAAAGTGTCTACCGCGCAAATCTCACGGCCTGGAGTTCTGGGCCGAGGGGATATGCGTTGACACGCGGCTTCCTGCTTTTGGATGCAGTACGGTTGTGCGCGGGCGTGCCAGCACGATCTACCGTGAGTCGAGATGTGGTTTGGATGGAAGTGGTGAAACGGTGTCCCTGTTTGGACTTGACTTCCAATCAAACGATTGTGGCCAAGAGAGGAACTAATCTCGGCCGTCAGATTCTCGGCCTGAGCTACAGGGCAGTTTAGTGGTGATGTTGATGGTGGGTTTAGGGCGGTGCTCTGGCGTGTTGCTCAATGAGCGACGGTCGTATGATATATGGGGTGAATGAGCGAATAACAGAGATGGTGCTCCGGCGCCTTGAAAATCAAGGGTCGTATGATATATTGATGAATGGATTTTCCTTACAGACTAACACTACTCCTAGGAAAGCAAGTAAAATATTGAAAGTGCATTACAGAAAAATATAAGTTGCTCCGTGGGAGGCTTTGGTTTGGTGTTTGAACCCTTTGAACGTAGTCTTGAGCCTTGTATTTATAGGAAGAGTTCCTGGAGGAGTAATCGAGGCTGACAATCTGCATGGTGGAGCCTGATTAGAGCAAGTGGGGAGTCCAATCGACATTTGGGATCGTGAATTATGGTGATGTGACCCCATAAATCCCGGTGAATCTCGGCCGCCGCCCTGATCGTGGGTTCTGCGCTTCTGGCCGTGGAGACGCATTTATTGCTCTTATAGCTGGTCACCTAATCTCTCAAGCTGTATGAATTCTTGTGATAATGTCTACGTCTAATCCTTCTGTTTCCTATCACCAAATCCTGACTCCAGTCACTTCCCACCTTCCCTCGTGCATTAAATGCTTATTCGTGGCCAGTGGGTTTGCTGCAATAAACAGAGGCATTACTTCATTAAATGAAGAATGGGACCCTGTTGCCACGTGATGATTTGAGTTCAAAACTTTTGGCCGTGATTTTGTTCAGCCTCGGCCTCGGCCTATAATCTAGGCCGAGATGATCATGCCTTAGCAATTTTTCGTCCCTTGTTTTCAAGAAGGCCAGAAATCTTGGCGAAACGCCGCGTTTTAGTTTCTCGAGCAAGTGCTAGGGCCGAGAAAGAGGGGCTCCTTCGGTCAGTTCATGGCCGTGATTTATTAGGCACAAACAGACTCTCGGTCAACCGAGTTGTCAAACTTCCCAAATTTGGTCAACCGGGCCCGCGGGGCCCAAGACCCCCTATTTCCAATCCACAAAAAAGTTTACAAAACACATCCTGTAAGTTTGTTCTAGATTGAGCTGTCGGATCGTGCCCGATTGAACGGTCATCGATTTACCTAATCTTTGAATCATTGAATTAGAGCATCTAAGACTTCGATTCTTGATCTGTGAGTTCCTACATGATCGTAAATCGAGCTTCAAAACTTCAAAATCAATCCTAACCAACCCAACGATCAGCTAGATCACGTTAAAAGGATGAGAAAGCACACTTGATCGACAAATTTGGTGGCAGGAATCGTTGGAAACAATGTCGGATATTTGGTAGAAAAACCAGCGGTTTTTAAAGCTATTTTCGACAGCAGAGACGACGGTTGCGAAGGAGAAAGGGTGGGGGTGAGAAGATGAAGTCAATCCGTTTTGTTTGGTATTGGTCCCATCACCTGGGGTGAAAGAACATAGAAATTACCCGCCAAAACAGTTGCCAGCAGCTAGGTTTTCGCAAGAGAGAGAAAGTGAGGTCGGGGAGAGAGAGAGAGAGAGAGAGAGAGAGAGAGAGAGAGAGAGCGAAGAAAAAATCTGATTGGTTTTTTGGGAGCTCACTGGCTTTGGAGTCATGGGAACTCCGAAGTTAAGCGAGTGGGGGCCAGAGCAATCCCAGGATAGGCCAATTCAAATGAATGCTAGGCTAATGGAAATTTGTAAATCTGAAATTCAAGATTTATTGTGAAAGAAGTTAATTAGGAAAAGCTCATCTCCCTGGAGCTGCTCTGCCTTTTACGTAGAAAACGCAGCAGAATTAGAAAGAGGAGTACCTAGATTGGTGATAAATTACAAACCTCTTAATAAAGCCTTAAAATGGGTTAGATATCCAATTCCTAATAAAAAGGACCTTTTGGATAGATTGAAGAAGGCAGTAATTTTTTCTAAATTTGATATGAAATCAGGATATTGGCAAATTCAAATCGCATAAAAAGATAGGTACAAAACAGCCTTTAATGTTCCCTTTGGACATTACGAATGGAATGTTTTACCTTTTGGATTGAAAAACGCACCTTCTGAGTTTCAAAATATTATGAATGATATATTTAATCCTTACACTGCCTTCACCATTGTTTATATTGATGATGTTTTGGTTTATTCTAATTCTTTAGAACAACACTTTAAACATCTGAATATCTTCTTGAAAGTTGTGAAGAATGCAGGGTTAGTGGTTTCGACAAAGAAAATGAAATTATTTTCTTCAAAGATTCGGTTTTTGGGACACAATATTAATAAGGGACTAATAGGTCCGATTGATCGAGCAATATCCTTTGCTGAAAAGTTCCCTTATGAAATAAGGGACAAGCAACAGTTACAAAGGTTCTTAGGAAGTCTCAATTACATAAAGGATTTTTATAAAGATTTGGCTCAAGATTCAAAATTGTTATACCAAAGGTTGAAAAAGAACCCAATTCCTTGGTCAGAAGAACACACTAAAGCTGTTAGGAGATTGAAAATTAAAGTCAAAGAACTTCCTGGCTTAGCCTTAACCAACCCCGAAGCCTTTAAAATAGTAGAAACAGATGCTTCAGAAATCGGGTATGGAGGAATCCTAAAACAGAAGGTCAATAATTCAGAACAATTGGTTAGATTCACTTATGGAGTTTGGAAACCAGCTCAAAAGAATTATTCTACTGTAAAGAAATGCTAGCCATTGTCCATGCTGTTTCTAAATTCGAAAGTGATCTTTTAAATAAAAAATTCTTGATAAGAGTGGATTGCAAGGCTGCGAAAGACATTTTGTTCAAAGATGTAAAAAATTTAGCATCAAAACAAATTTTTGCCAGATGGCAAGGAATACTTTCTGCTTTCAATTTTGATATTGAATTCATTAAAGGTGAAACTAAGGTGTCTTTTCAAATGAAATTTTGTAAATGGAATAAAAATCATCCTGATCAAAGGACTTTGTTCATGTGGTTCATGATAATGTATGAACTACCTTGGATATTAAAATGGGAATATGTTATCTCGAAGGACATTGATGAAGAATGGACTTATATTCCTAACCTAGTCCGAAGTATCTTAATTCGTTTGTGGGATAAATTCACTAGAGATCACTTAGTTCCTGCCAAGATTACCCCAACGATTATTCCTCTTTTGAACCTGTTGCTGCTCAGCCTTCGGCCACTTCTTCTGCCAGTTTAAGTGTTTCACAAAGGCTACAGATGTTGATAGATCAGCCAGGCTCCTCTTCATCAAAAGAAGATTTAAAAAAGAAAGTCCTCGAGATCTTGGATCTAGATGATGAGTCGATGGCATCAGCTTCTGCCACTCAACCTGAAGATGAGGTGGACCCTTTTGCTAATGAAGACATGCTTGACCACTTTCATCCGGATCTCTATGGTGGGCTTCAGTAATATTTTGTCTGATAAGAAGACAATTTGTACTTACTGTAATTTACGATAAAGCTTTTTACTTTTCCTTTTCCTTTGGTAAAAGCAAAATGCTCCTGCTTTTACTCTACTTTCACTTTCCTTTTGTAAAAGTTTGCTTTTTCTTTTTTGGCCGTTTGTGTGAAAGTTCAGCCAGAATCATCAAAGTGAAGATGCCGCTCTACTGTAGGCTGCTTTGTGACCTTCTGTCTCTAATCGACACGTCGACAGCCCAGAGGCTTTAAATGGAGAACTCCTCCTCAGTTGGGAACCCACGAAAAAGGATTGCCTCTGAAGCAAAAATAAACTTCGTATTTTGAGTATTTTGAGTGTTTTTGGAGTGTTTTGGTAAGCACTACTGCTTTCCCTGCTTTTCTCTATATTCTTATCCTTGGTTTTGGCTTTGTATGTTTGAATTCCTTATAATAATTATGTTTATTCTCTACGTCTCCATACTACCTTCCACACGTAAGCTTAAAATTGATTGAAAAATTTTCCTCTTAAGAGTCTGGGCCAGTACCTGGTATGGAAAGGCTAAAAGTGTTTTTAGAACTTGTTTGTTTCATTTTCATTCCTATTTTTACTTATATATATGGAAAGTTAAATCAAGTAATATATAAACTGCTTTATGAACTAGAGGAAATTCAGTGAGTAGCCCACGTACGTGCAAGAATAAACTATTTGGAGAATTGGGAAAGTTGGAAACTGTTACTTTAGAATCTGTGAATGTGATTGAGCATATCACTAATATAAGAACTTGGATTGATTTGTATTCACAATGAAGAATGACAATTGACATGTGACACTAGGGCAATATAATAAGATGGAAGAACTACGTGTGGCTTGATCCCTCAGTAAGGGTATGTAGGTAGCTTGGAGTCCCACCCAAGTGCAGCCGCGAGCTAAAGTACTTAGGAGTGTGTTGGGTTGTTAAACATTGTATGATGGAATTTAAGGACTCATTTTACATTAATTAAGGCGGGTATACGTGATTTAATTCGAGTTTCATTATTGGCCTTGTAAATCTCATTATTTGATTCAAGTGCTGTGCCGGTGGTTCTGTTTTGAATTATTGAAGGCCAGAGGCCTAGTTTGTAAACTGCTTGAAGGTTAACTTGTGCGTGCTGCTAGTTGGGGATATTAATTGTGTTTTACACAGGTGAAAATTTTGGGAAAAATCCAATTAAAAGGGGAAACTCTACCGAATTTTCGGCAGAGGCCAAACCCTAAAGAACTTTGGTTTTCATTAGAAGGGCATTTTGGTCAAGTATGCTCGGCACCCGCTAGGTGTCGGACACGCACAGGGTCCAGTGCAGATTCCAAAGTGGAAATTGGGTCGGGTCCTGTCAGTGTACCTGGTGGCAGCCAGAAATCTTCTGAAGAAGACCGGAGGAGGCCTATAATCAGATAGCAACAGGGGTACAGATACTTGATTGAAATGGCTCAGATAGCAATAGGGGTACAGATACCTGAAGACTGTGTACAAAGAATCATCAAACTAGGAAAGAAGCGCCTACCATTTGTTCTGACCAGAGGAATGGAGATGGATATCAATGTTGCCGTAATGACTGAAGAAGACTGGAGGAGACCTATAATCAATTATCTGCAATATCCAACCCTTCCTTCTGAAAAGATGATAAGAATCATGGCCTTGAACTACCTCATATGGGATGGAGATTTGGTCCGAAAAAGCAAAGATGAATTACTCTTGAGATGCTTAGGGAAAGAAGAGTACATGAAGGTCATGGGAGAAGTCCATGAAGGAATCTGGGGAGCACACCAAGGCGGAAGGAAGATGTGTTGGTTGATTAGAAGGTACGGTTACTTCTTGCCTACCATGATGAAGGACTGCATTAAATATTCCAAAGGATGTGAAGTTTGCCAAAGACATGGACCAATCCAGCAAGCTCCCTCAGTTCCCATGAATCCAGTCATCAAGCCATGGCCATTTAGAGGATGGGCAATGGACCTCATTGGTAAAATCTATCTAGCCAGTAGCAAACAACATTGTTTCATCATTATGGCTACGGATTATTTCACCAAATGGGTAGAAGCTAAGCCAATCAAATCCACCACATCTCAAGAGATCATTACCTTCATAGAAGAACAGATTGTGCATCGGTTTGGCATACCAGAATCAATTACAACTGATAGAGGGACTTCTTTCATATCCAGAGAAATGCAGGATATGGCAGGCAGGCTCAAGATCAAGTTACTCCAATCCACTCCTTACCATGCTCAGGAAAATGGAGAGGCAGAATCAAGCAACAAGGTAATCATCAATATCATTAGGAAAATGCTTAAAGAGAATCCAAGGCAATGACATGAAAAACTATCAGAAACCTTGTGGGCCTACAGAACTTCAAAAAGAGAGGCAACTGGCATGACCCCATATGCTCTAACCTATGGACATGACGCAATTCTACCCACGGAAATCACAGTTAAATCCATCAAGATTGCCCAACCGCATAACTTAGTTAGAGAAGACTATTCACAAGCAATGCTGGTAGAATTAGAAGGATTGGACACAAGCAAAATTGATACTCTCAACAAACTCTTAGCAGGAAAAGAGGTTGTGGCAAGGGCCTATAACAAGAGAGTTAAAAACAAGAGTTTTGAAGAGGGAGAAATTGTCCGGAGAGCAGTTCTGCCCCTTGGATCACATGTAGCTAGTTATGGAAAATGGTCACCCATATGGGAAGGTCCATTCATAATTAAACAAGTCCATGGATTGGGGGCATACAAGCTACAAGACCAAGATGGAGACATCCATGATGCACCAATCAATGGTAAATGGTTGAAGATATCCAACCATGTGGGATTCAAAGGCAGTGTAAACAGATCTTGGGATCGAAGCAGAGAAGGATGGAATTATGGATTGATTGTTTCAGTCAGTTTTGTAAATATTTATTTTTCGTTTTTAGATTCTACCTTTCTTTATTGTTCAGATAAATGAGAATGAAAATGCAAGTTTCACAAAATAAATAGGATTTTTTATTTAAAATATAGTCATTAATACATGACTAGGTTTTACTACAACATATGGAAATTAAAGTCCTAGTTTCTTAAGAGTCTCCTGCAGACCAATCTTCTTGATAGATATTTCTTTCTAGAGGAGCACTCCTTGATGGATAGAGGCCTCTGCAATCTCTAAAGCAGGCTTTGAAGATGAAACCATGTTCTACACAAGAAAGGTGGCCTTAGTTTTCCTTCCCAGTCCAGCTCCAAGGTTTTTTTTCCTCTCCCTCAAAGTAGCCAACTGTTTCTGGAGGTCTTCAATACGCTTCTCCAACTTATTAGCAGCAGATGTGGTCTCTTTGTAATCTGCAACCAGCACGTCCAATTCTGCCTTCTGTTTCTGATAATCTACCAAGTTGGCTTCATGAGTGGTCTTATAGAATTTAGAAACATTGAAGGAGGGCTTGAGATCTTCACAACGGTTGCGGAGGATGAGTACATCTCTTGCCAGGCCCAAGCTGATCTCAACGATAGGTCTAGGAGCCACATTCTCCCTATGCAACAGGTCCATATCTTTCGTCAATTGATCAATGGCTTCTTTATTTTCATCCAGATCCAGTTCAGTTGACTGCCATATTCTTATTCTATCCACTGCTTCATCCACTGCTTTGGACTTAACCTGGCTTGGAACGGCTCCCAGTTTCTCAATGGCCATGGTAGAAAAGAATAAAAGGGGGGGGGGGGGGACGATAGGATACCACACCTAGCTCTCCAGCAGTTCTGTCCTCTTTCGCCTAAAAAGAGCAGAGGTATTGGTTAAACAATAATGAAAATGGTGAGACAAGGGCCAAACAGAATTAAGGAAAGAAAGAGAATAGAAACTACCTCAGCTTCTGGGACAGCATCAGAGTTTTTTGCCTCCACATCGTCTAAAAGAGCCAATTCTAAGCTTGTGGGCTCTCCTATTTAAGCTTCTTGCTGCTTCTTAGCCAGCTCAATACTCTCTACTACCACCTTAGCAAGGATTTCCTCCTACAAAAGATAGAATGTACATTAAAAGAGACGCAGAAAGCAAAGTCAAACAATTCTGTCTTAGAAGCTAAAGAAAATCTCACTTCTTCTTCTTCTCCTCCCTTGATCTTCTCTGTGGCAACCTTGGAGACTTCTTTCTCTTTATCTACAGCATCAAAGGCTTCTCTCATCTCCTCGTCAGTCTGTAGTTGTTGTAGGAGCAGCCACAGGTTCTTCTGCCTTTACAGAATCACTCACAACCCTTCCTAAGCCTTTTTGTCTTGGTAGGAGGAGGGGAAGGGCTCTCAACTAAACAAGAACATATCACAGGGTTAGGACTCAATTCACAAATAGCCAGAAAGAATGACAAAAGATTTCAGTTCAAAGAATTCACCCGGAATATCAGGCTAGACAGAACTATCTTGAGCGTGGGCAATTTCTTTCCTTTTGCTCTTTCTAACAGAAGGAGTAGCCTCAGGGGCTTTCTTTGCCAGAGTCTCATGTTCATCTTCCTGGTCTCCAAAAGGAAGCTCCAAGTCCCATAGTGCAGAAATCCAAAGTAAAAAGGGAAAATTGAGAATTTACCTTCAATCACTTGATCATCCGCACGATAAGCTTCACATCCTTGATCATCCGCACGATAAGCTAAGGACAGCCAAGTTGTCTGGCACAGAAGTTAGGATGGTAAATGTTGGCGCCACAAATCTCACGGCTTGGTGTTCTGAGCCGAGGGGATATGCGTTGACATGTGACGTCCTTCTTTTGGAGGCGGTGCGGTTGTGCGCGAGCGTACCAGCACGGTTTACCGTGCGTTTGAGAGTGATGTGTTTGGGTAAATGGTTAAGTGGTGCGCCAATTTGAGTTCGACTTCCAATCAAACGATTGTGGCCGAGAGAGGAACTGATCTCATCTGTTAGGTTCACGGCCTGAGCTACAAGGCCGTTTTAGTGGTAGTGTTTCTGGTGGATTTTAGGTGGTGCTCCGGCGCGTCGCTAGATGGCGACGGTCGTGTGATATATGGGGTGAATGAGGGAGTAACAAAGATGGTGCTCCGGCGCCTTGAAAACCAAAGGTCGTATGATATATTGATGAATGGATTTTCCTTACATACTATCACTACTCCTAGGAAGACAAGTAAGGGTATTAAAAGTGCATTACAAGAAGGTAAATGACAGGAAGATAAATAACAAGAAAATATAATGTGCTCCATGGGAGGCTTTTGATTTGGTGTTTGAACCTCTTGAATGTAGTCAGAGCTTGGTATTTATAGGAGGAGCTTTGGAGGGATAATCGAGGCTAGAAATCTGCATGATGGGCCTGATCAAGGCAAGTGGGTAGTCAAATCGGCATTTGGGATCGTGAAGCATAGTGGTGTGACCCCATAAATCCCGGCCACCGCCCTGATCATAGGTTCTACGCCTTTGGCCGTGGGGACGCATTTAATGCTCTGGTCTGACGGTTGGTGGGTTAACCTTACAAAATCGTTGGATTTTCACACCTAATCCCTGATTTTACTCACCACATCTGACTTCAATCATGTCCCCTCTTTTTGGCTCATTAATGCTCTTACGTGGATCATGGGTTTGAATAAAGCGTGGGGCCATGATGCCACGTGGCGATGTCACTTGATTTTCCCATTTTGGCTGTATATCTGAGGAGTTTGTCCTCGGCCGATATTACCGAGGTCGTGATGGTGTTGACTTATAAACTCACTTGTCTTTAAATAAAGAGAGCGAATGACGACTTGACCGTGTATAGGTGCTAGGGCCGACTTGATGTCCCTTCGGCCAGACTCCTTCGGTCAACTTCCTTGGCCGAGATTTTACCAGGCGCAAACATTGCCCCCACATTCCTGGGTTCTTCGGTCGCGGCAAAGATGTAGGCCGAATGAATTCTAGGGGATGGACCCTTTGTATTCTTATGAAGTGACTGACAGTTGGCGCCTTAAATGCGCGAGTCAGACAGTCGGCGCCTTTAATACGCAAGCACGTCGCTTAGGCTATTATTACTTTGATTTGCGCGAGCCGTCGCTTCGCCTTGTCATCACGCGCTCAAGTGTATCGTCAAGCTGTTACGTCGTTTGAGAGAACGTGACGTTGTTCGAGGGAGCCACGCCCGTTCGTTTCGACTTCATGTGTTAGTATAAAAACCCCGCCTTCTTCTTTCTTCCTCATGCTTTCAGAACTTTCAGACGCCCAAACTCTGCCAAAACTCTTTCTCAACTCTCGAAACACTTTCAAACTCCAAATTTCAGAACTCCTCTCTCTCTGTTTGTAAGCAAACCAATCGTTTCTTCTATTTCCTCAGAGAGTTCACGAACCTTTTGAACCTCTTTCTGGGTTTCCAGCTTTCTGGCGCTCTTTGTGTTCATCCTTCCCTTTTCAAACCTTTCTTTCAAAACCCTTGACTTCAAACTACTTCAATGGCATCCAGCACCTCTTCCTCTGTTGAAGCCCGATCCCAGGTCTTCCAAACCGAGTTTGAAAACATTTGTCGAGAGGTCCAAGGCTCGATCCTGCCTACACTACTATAATTATTCAAAAAGACAACGCTGAATTCACAACGGTTGGCTCCAAAACCGTTGTAGTTGTTTCTTCCACAACGGTTATTACATAACCGTTGTTAAAGGGGGTTTTTAAGCGTTGTGGTTTAGGGTATGTGATTTTCAGATTTTATTTCACAATTTTCCACAACGGTTTTTGTTTCAACCGTTGTAATTGAAGCTGTAAAAAAACCAAAAACAAAAAAACGGAGTGAACAGTGACTCAATATTTTTTCTTAAGGCCCGATAGTTGTCATTCTCTCTTAGAGCAATTCCAGCCATGAGCCTAGCCCAAGGCTGGGGGGAGAAAACCAAAAAAAGGAGTTTCCAGCGGTGAGCCCAGGCCCGGGCAAGGTGCGGGTCCCAGCAAGTCGGGCTGGCCCGAAGGCTAGTTCAGCCCGAGGTCCAAAACTCGGTTTGGGGTGACGTCGTCCTGACGTCAGCCCTGCTCGAGCACCAACGGCTAGAAGACAAGTGTCGTAACCTGGGCGCTTCGATCTGCTTCTCTCCTCCAATCCAACGGCTGGCGATTTTTTGGCAATAAAATTATGAAAAAAAATCGAATTTTTTTAAAAAAAATACTAAAAAATTCTGATTTTTTTTTCTATAAATACCTATTAATACCCTTCACTTTCAACACCAATCCTCATACATTTTATTCTACTTCTACTATTATTCACTCTTTATTCAACATTTTCCTCTCTTTAACCTTGTATTTTTTTTCTTCTTATTTTTATGGCTTCTTCTATCGAAACCGGAGGGGCGTGGAGCACCATGGAAGATGTTTCCTTGTGTGAGGCTTGGCTCCAAGTTTGTCATTGTCCCGTGACAGGCAATGAGATGAAATTTTTTCATATGTGGAAAAAAAATTCGTGCCGAATTTTGTGAAAAAATTACGAGGTCGACTCGTACGGAAATGACATTATCTAGTAGGTGGAAAATTCTAAATAAAGAGTTGGGAAAAATGGAGAGATGCGTTGTCAAAAGCGATGGAAACTGTAGAAGCGGGGAAAATCGTACTAACGAGGTAAGTATTTTGTAATTTTCGTTTCATTAAGTTTAATGTCCTAATTTATATATTTTGTTAATATTTATTGCATTTTCAATATTTTGTTAATATTTCTTGCAAATTAAATATTTTGTTCATATTTCTTGCATTTTAAATATTTTGTTAATATTTCTTGCATTTTCAATATGTTGTTAATATTTCTTACATTTTCAATATGTTGTTAATATTTCTTGCATTTCCAATTGTTTCTTAATATTTCTTGCACTTCCAATTTATTTGCAAGGTTAATTGCATTTCCATTTGTTTATTTTTTGGTTACTTGCATATCCAATATATTTTAAATATTTCTTGCATTTCCATTTTTTTTTTTGTTAAATAGATGATTCAAGCACAGATGTGGTTCAGTGCAATCGGGCGTGGCAAAAAAAGTTTCAACCATCATGAATGTTGGGATGTGGTGAAATATTGCAAATGCTTCATAATTATTCCCACGGGTCCCGCCGTTGTGTTAAATGAGACGCCACTCCGTGATTCAATGACATCGGAGTCACCTCTCGATTCCCCTATGAGTGAAGACTCACCCATCGAAAAGGAGCCGAGGCCCATTGGCCAAAAGGCTGCGAAGGCAAAAAAAGCGGGTAATTCAAGTAATAGTAATTCAAAGTTTTTGGAGGAAATTGCAAGGCAAAATGCCATAAGAATTGAACTGGAGCAGAAACGCCAAGATAACGAGATGGCAATTCAAGCCAAGTTTTCACGAGAAAGGGAGTATTTGCGCAAAAAAGATACGAAGAAGACGGATCGGGAAACCATGGCGATGGATACAAGCCATATTCTAAACTTTGAGAAATCAAAATATAGAAAGATATGGTGTGAGAGGTATGAGCTGAGCGTCTGGTTTTATAGAAAATTTTGGCAAGATAGAGATGCCACGTGGCTTGATTTGATTGGATGAAAATCTTATTTGAAATTTGAAATTCATCCGAAATTTGAACCCAAATTTTTATCTGAAATTTGAATTTTGAAACTCATCCGAAAATTGAACACAAAAATCTTATCCGAAAATATTATCCAAATTAATTATTGAGGTAAAAAAATTTGTGGAAAAAACAAAAAAATGAATAGTAATTGCCCTTAGCCATGGTAATGGGTGGAAACACAAAATTTACTATTTGCAAGGGCAACCACTATTCACGTGAATAGTGGCTGTCCTAGCCCCCCCCTGCCATGGCAAGGGGCAAATGGGTGGAGTTGCTCTTATCTCTCTTCTATCTCGTCTCTGGCGTACGTCTCCCTCTCTCCACAGTCTTGTTCTTCCCACCTCGTCTCCTTGCCTTTGCCACGGCCATAGACAAAGAGATTCTGTCTCTCGCGTCTCCCTCTCTCCACGCTCTCTCTCTCTCTCTCTCTCTCTCTCTCTCTCTCTCTCTCTCTCTCTCTCTCCTTCTAGTTCAGTGAGATTTGGGTTTTAATTTTAGGGTTACTGATTTGGGTTTTAATCTAACCATTTGGGTGTTGGCTTGTGGTCGCTCTCCCTTGATCAACAAAGGTAAAGAAAACAAATATTTAGGGTTTCAATTGATTTCGACACTGTGATTTGGGTGTTAACCATCTCTCTTTGTTTCCTTTGCAGGTGCTTAGCTTTTCCATCTCTCTTGCCCTCTACGGCTGTTGCTATACACAGATGATAAATTTTTAGGAGAAATGGAGACTTAAAGAGAGAAGTTATGGATCTGATAAGGGTTTAGGGTTTACTATCTCTAATTTTTGGATCCTAATGGAATTTCTTTGATTACATATGTTGTTTCTCCAAAGCACCAATGAAGAAAGCATTTAGATTTGATGGGTTTGATGTGAATGGTATGAATCTCTCTCTCATTTTGGTTTGGGATTTTTGATTTATTTGTGAATTAATTTTGTTGGGTTCAATAAAATTATCAGCTAGCTGAAGTTGACTTGGTGTAAATCATGTATTTGGTCTACTTAAGTTCTTTATCGTATCTGCCCAAAAACCAAAGTTCTTTACGGTAATTTATAAAGTATTTTGATTCTGTTTTCTGGCGTTTTCCTTTGTTTCTCCAACTAATAGATGTAGGGATGTGTCTACAATTTTTGTTGGCTTGGCATTTCCATTTTGTGCTTTAAGTTTAATTGAACGAAGTGCTGATTTACTTAAATCTGAATCTGCGTGTAGAATGGAACCTTTGATGAGGTGACGAAGATTGTGAAAATACTCAATGAGGGATAGGTGCCATCACAAGATGTTGTGGGTGAGTCTGTTCTTATTCTGATTTGGATTTGATTTGCAAATTTTTTTCTGCTTCAGTGCTCTTGTTTATCTTTATGAGACTCTGCCTTCAAGCCTAAATTAATGCCAATATTCCTGAACTTATGAGATTGACATATTTGTACTTCTTCTATAATTGGTAGTGATCTATATGAGTTATCAAACTGTTAATTTGTTTTTTGGGTTGTTCTTATTTTAGAGGTTGTGGTGAGCCCACCATATGTGTTTCTTCCAGTGGTGAAGAGTTCGTTGTGGCCTGACTTTCATGTTGAGGCTCAAAACTGCTGGGTCAAGAAGGGTGGTGCCTTCACTGGTGAAGTTAGGTGTGTATGTTTATGATTTAGAAGTATGTTTCATTGCGTCAAGATGTCGACATCTAGTTTTAAATAATAATTCTGTAATTTTTTTTGTTGTTGTTGATTTTTGGTTTTTTAGGTGGGCAATTTCGTACACTATCTTTCAACATTTCTGGCGGGGCTGGTGGTTGGTTTTGTATCAGCATGGAGGCTGGCGCTGCTGAGTGTGGCTGTGATTCCAGGGATTGCTTTTGCCGGGGGCTTATAAGCCTATACACTCACCGGCCTCACCTCCAAGAGCCGCGAGTCATATGCAAATGCAGGGATTATGGCTGAGCAGGTGAGTTTTTTGTAGCCCAAGTTTGTGTCATTTTTTGTTTCCTTGCTAAAACCCAGTGTGATTTCATGGTTTTATATGTGCAACAGAAAGTTGTTTGCTTTTTTATTTTTCTTTCAAAGTTTCCTTTAAAACAACGTAACTTAGAGTTTAGAGTAATTTATAGTATGATATTAGTTCTAAATGGTCTATGTTATGACTCATGAGTATGATAGTGTTGTGTGTGGCTCTAAAGTTGTTTCTCTGTGTGCTCCATAGGCCATTGCACAAGTTAGGACAGTTTATTCATATGTTGGTGAAAGCAAGGCCCTCAATTCCTATTCGGATGCCATACAGAACACCCTGCAGCTTGGTTACAAGGCTGGAATGGCCAAAGGTCTGGGCCTAGGGTGTACCTATGGCATAGCTTGCATGTCATGGGCACTTGTTTTCTGGTATGCCGGCGTGTTTATCCGAAATGGGCAGACTGATGGTGGGAAAGCATTCACAGCCATTTTTTCAGCCATTGTTGGTGGCATGTAAGATTTTAATCTGAGAACTTTCGTTTTCTTCTATTCTCGTTTTCAGATGAATAAGCCTTCTTGATATTTAATATAGATTATTATAAATAAACCCAATTCTAGGCATGTATTTACAAAAAAACCCACACACTATTTAAATATAGAAACACACCCAAAATCAATTCTAAAATAAACAATTATATATTTTTTGGGTGTGTTTATAAATGGGTTTTGAGTGTGTGTAATGATGGGTTTTGGGTGTGCTTATAAAGTGTTTTGGGTGTTGGGTTTTTTTATAATTTCAGCCCCCATTTTGGGTGTTTTAGTGAAACCCCCTATTTAATAATACACTTGAATGTTACAGGAGCTTGGGTCAGTCATTTTCAAATCTTGGGGCCTTTAGCAAAGGTAAATCAGCTGGATACAAATTGATGGAGATTATTAAGCAAAAGCCCACCATAATTCAAGACCCCTTGGATGGAAAGTGCTTGTCTGATGTTAATGGCAATATAGAATTCAAGGAAGTAACCTTTAGCTACCCTTCAAGACCAGACGTTATCATCTTTCGGAATTTCTCAATCTTCTTCCCAGCTGGAAAAACTGTGGAGGTTGTGGCTGCACAAACCAAGGCCATTGTAGGTGCATTTTAAAATTCCAAGTTCTTGCTTACTGTTAGTGTGAAAGAATGTTTGTTGAGTGTTGTGTAACTGGATCAATTTCTTTATGTACTTATTTAAAAGATGTTTTTTTACTGCAGCAATAGTGTCAGATTGGAACTGGCAAAGTTGCATCTCCAGCTCAGGCACTTTCTATAGTGCACCAGGTGCACCCATGCACCATTTGTCCTTTATGATGCTCCCATATTTTTTTAAAAATTAGTTACCGGTTATACAAGTTATCAAGTTTTCACTTTTTGAAATGCCATTGCATAAGGGTCATGCAATTATGCCCTTCCTGTTTGGCAATTGGCATATGATTGGATAGTAATTTACAGTAGTTTGGATATGAGAGTACCATAACATTGTAAAAGGATCCTAAAACTTATAAGTTACAAGATTTGGGTAGTGATTTACAAGTTTTTGAACCAGGATTACAACATTAGGGTCATGCAATTATGCCCTTCCTGTTTGGCAATTGGCATATGATTGGATAGTGATTTACAGTAGTTTGGATATGAGAGTACCATAACAATGTAAGAGGATCCTAAAACTTATAAGTTACAAGATTTGGGTAGCAATTATGCCCTTCCTGTTTGGCAATTGGCATATGATTGGATAGTGATTTGCAATAGTTTGGATATGTGAGTACCATAACATTGTAAAAGGATCCTAAAACTTATAAGTTACAAGATTTGGGTACCGATTTACAAGTTTTTGAACCAGGATTACAACAATAGGGTTCACCTAATCCATAACGTTGTAAATACCCATTTACAAGGATATTGATCCACATTACAAGGAACTGGTAACTCCAGACCATGAGGATGTAAATTAGGTCCTTATTCTAGTAAAATGAGGGTTTACAACACTAAGGGCTGATTTTACAATTTTAGGATACGAGAGTACCATAACCTTGTAAAGAGGATCCAAAAACATGTAAGTTACACGATTTGGGTAATGATTTACAAGTTTTTGTACCACGATTACAACGTTGGGGTTCTCATAATCCTTAATGTTGTAAATCCTTATTTTAAAAGGATATGGATCCAAATTACAAAGAATAGGCAAGTCCGAACCATGAGGATGTAAATTGGGGTCCTCAAATGAGGGTTTACAATATTAAGGGCCGATTTTACAATGGTTGGGATACGAGGGTACCATAACGTTGTAAAAAAGATCCATAAACTTGTAAGTTACACAATTTAGGTAGTGATTTACAGGTTTTTGCACCACGTTTACAACATTAGGGTTCTCATAATCCTTAATGAAGTAAATCCTTATTTTACAAGGATATGGATCCAAATTACAAAGAATAGGCAAGTCTGGACCATAAGGATGTAAATTGGGGTCCTTATTGTAGTAAAATGAGGGTTTACAATATTAAGGGCCGATTTTACAATGGTTGGGATACGAGGGTACCATAACGTTGTAAAAAGGATCCATAAACTTGTAAGTTACACAATTTAGATAGTGATTTACAGGTTTTTGCACCATGTTTACAACATTAGGGTTCTCATAATCCTTAACGTTGTAAATCCTTATTTTACAAGGATATGGATCCAAATTACAATGGTTAAGGATGAATTTTACAATCTTATGGAACATAAATGTCCAAAATAGAGTAATACGAGACCTTAATATTGTAAACATTTGTGTTTAAAAGTATAAAGACCTAATTTCAAATAGATGGTTTGTCAATTGCATTATACTTGTTCAATTTCCTACTATCTGTTTGTCAATTGCATTATGCTTCCATGGCATAATTAATATGAAAATAAATGGATACACATCAATTGTATTTAGTAGAAATATAAACATACAATTAAATTATGAAGGATTAGTCCTTACTGAGAGATTCTACATTTCATAATTGTGCACATATAATGGCAATTGCGCTACAAGAATGCAAAGAGACTATTCTGTTTGTCAGTTGCAAGACTATAACGCAATTAGACATAACTGTTTGTCAATTGCAATCACAAATCACATATGTTCTCAAAATGTAAGAGGCTACCAATAACATGGCAATATGGATACAATCATTGCAAAATTGGACTAACCAATGGATTCAAAATGACATATTGAAGTACCTCTTACATTTCCATTACCAAAATGCAAGGCAACAAATATCATGCCATTTGCATTACAATTAATAAATTATATCTAATGTTTTTCAAATGAGTCACAAACTTTTCAACATCAACAATATGCCCAACATTAAAGAAGAGAAAAATATTGACATTGATCATATTGTGTTTCTTGTCTGTGAAATAACTCAAATTACAATGGTTTTCTTTTCAGCAAATCAAGCGATTCACATGTAGGGGAAGAGAGGGAGAGATGAAAGAGAGAGTGTCGTTGGTGGGATTGCCTCAGCAGCAGTTCACGATCCAACAACCAGATAGCATATGCAGCCACAGACCCACCAACTCCAATTGCATAGACAAAATCAAGATTGAGCTTCACAATTCCAGTCAAGAAAAAGCTATCAGGCAAGAAGGCAAACCTTCATTTTAACAAGCCTAACTAAAGAAGAGAGAGAAGAAGAGACACGAGTCGTGCGAAGAAAAAGAGATTTGTGCCAAGAAGAGGAAGAGATAGAAGTCGCAGGAAAGCCTTCTTTCTTTTCCTTTTTTTAACTTGGAGCAACCCATTTAACCCGTCACTCACTATTAAGCAATGTTTTTATGCATTCTACTAAGTTTTTTTGCACATGGATTAGAAACCTTTTGAAAATACAATTAATTATGAAGGATTTATCATTAGTGAGAGATTCTATGTTTCATAATTGCGCAAAGATAACAATTATTGCAAGACTGAAATGCAAATAGGACTACTTTGATTGTCAATTGCACTACTGGAATGCAAATTACACTACCTGTTTTTCAATTGCATTGACAAATCACATATTATATTTACATTTTCAATTAATTGTGCATAGATAATGGCAATTGCTCGACTTGAATGCAAATAGTACTACTTTGTTTATCAATTGCACGACTAGAATGCAAATGGCACTGCCTGTTTGTCAATTACATTGACAAATCACATATTGTATATACTTTTTCAAAATTGAAAAGACCGTCAATAACATGGCAATATTCCTTAAGTTTCCATTTTAAATTATTCCTTATGTTTATCTTATATGTTTGGGATCGTAATGCTTGAATTTTTCGTGTCATGTAGGGCACATATGATCCACATCAAGGCCGCTTATCCAAAATTTAGAAGAGAACAAAGTGGCTGCAAGATAAGCACAATAGCACTTTTATTCAATGGCTACACTTCAAGGTATATGTTATTCAATATTGGACTTTTAATTTTCTTCTTTCTATGTTAGATTGAATTAAGATATGATTAATTTGCAGGTTCAAAGTGAACTTGATGAGGGAGGCAATCATGGGATATCAGAAAATTTAAGGTGGCTAGCAGCTGGTCCAAACATGGCAGTGCCATTATATAGAAGCTATCTTATTAAAGGTGTTAAATTTAACATCAAGGCACAAGATGATGTGCGGACAGTTCAAAATAGTGGAGTTTATTTACTTGCACATACCATGCAAATTGCTAGTGCCAAGGATAAAAACCCAATTCTCTCAAATATGGGTTTTTATGGTGTCATTCAAGAAATTTGGGACCTTGACTACCAAAAGTTTACAATCCCAGTCTTTAGGTATGATTGGATAGATAGTACTTCCGGCCTTGTAGTCGACGAACTTGGATTTACCCTTGTAGATTTGAGTAAAATTGGACATAGGAATGACCAATTTGTTTTGGCTTCTCAAGTCAAACAAGTATTTTTTGTTGACGACCCGATGCATCATGGTTGGTCGGTAGTGTTATCAGCGCCTAATAGAGAATATAATGATGATGTTATTGGTGATGATGTCTTAGGTGATGTGAGAATTGAGTGTGAGCCATTTACTAGAGGGATGCCAAATGTTGACACATTTGATGAACTAGTGGATGAGTTTGGGAGTCAAAATATTCGAGATGGGTGTGAAGATATATGGATTGAATGATGCTCTTGTAATTTATGAAATTATTTATGCCCTAAACAGCACTACTGTATGACATTAATTTTGTAATAAATTGTAATGTGTTTTCTTCACTTTCATTATGCAGGTTTTGGACACAAAACAATCAGTACATAAAATACTGGTTCAGTATTATAAAACGACGGTCCTTATAAAACTGTGAAAAACAGACGTCTGTTGTCATAAAAATGTCAATAAAAAACGACGTTTTGGATCATTCAACGACGGCATTGAATTTACCGACGTCTAAAAGCGAACTAAAAGTGAAAAAAGACGACGTTATTGTGAAACAGTTATTAACGATATCACGTCGGAGAAGGATAAAGAGCCGACAAGTAATTACAAATAACACGACTTCAGTACAATAATACCGACGTCTAGAAGGACAGATATCGAACCTGAACGTTACAAAGGACGACGTCTTGGATGGATTAGACGACTATTATTTTACTAAAGACGACGTATAAATAGAGAAACACGACTGTCTTTTATATTATTACGACGTTATATATCACATACTACGTCGTTTATAGAAATAAATATGTCGTAAGTCATGAGCCTAACATATTTTCCACGTCGGTTATGTAAATATATACGACGTAGTATACATTAATAACGTCATATTTGATTTATTTAAAGACGTAGTATATATATACATACGACTGTGTTTGTATAAAATAGGTCGTCTGTGTTTGTAAAGGACGTTGTTTGGTACAACAACGACGGTGATTTGCCCCTAACCGCTATTTCCACGTCAATATTAATGGAAGAAAAGAAGTGGTAATACTATTGCACGACGGTTGTATAAATATATTGGACGTTGTATGATTTAATAACGTCATATTTTATTTATTTAAAGACGTATTGTATTATTTTACACGACGGTTGTTGTATAAAATAAGTCGTCTATTCTACTCCCAGCACAATTTTTGGTTCATTTTTAGTGTACAGACGTCGGTTTATCTTTGTAAATGACGTTGTTTGTTACAACAACGACGGTTATTTATCCTAACCGCTATTTCCACGTCAATATTAATGGAAAAAACGAAGTGGCAATACAATTGCACGACGGTTATATAAATATATTGGACGTCGTATTATTTAATAACGTCATATTTTATTTATTTAAAGACGTATTGTATTATTTTACACGACGGGTGTTATATACAATAGGTCGTCTATTCTTCTCCCAGGACAATTTTTTGTTTCATTTTTAGTGTACAGACGTCGGTTTGTCTTTGGAAGTGACGTTGTTTGTTACAACAACGACGGTGATTTACCCTAAACGCTATTTCCACGTCAATATTAATGGAAAAAACGAAGTGGCAACACTATTGCACGACGGTTATAAAAATATATTGGACGTCATATAATTGAATAACGTCATATTTTATTTATTTAAAGACGTATTGTATATTTTTACACGACGGTGGTTGTATAAAATAAGTCGTCTATGCTTCTCCAGGACAATTTTTTGGTTTATTTTTCAGTATACAGACGTCGGTTGGTTTTTGTTAATGACGTGGTTTGTAGTATCAATGACGGTGATTTAGCGTCGTGGTTTTACTTTGCAAAAGACGTCGCTCGATTTTACGACGGTTTGAAAACCAAATTCACGACGGTGAATTCCCGTCGTCTTTTGCCTTTTTTGTAGTAGTGATATACTAATATGAAAATATAACTTTATAGTACAATGTCCATTCACAATGCTAATGGGATGATTGTTTCAATTGGCACATAAACTATGATATAACAGTCAAATTTACTTTAAAAGCTTATTCTCAATGGTACTATATCCTCATCAAAGCCAACATAAACTTCATTCATGTAATTGAAAGCATTGTTCAATACATTCACTCTACATTCTATCCTCTGTTGTTGAGCATCTCTAAAACTACATAAGCAGCTTTCTCAACTTGTTCTTTGGCTTCCTCTAAGCCTCTCTTCTTCTCAAGACTCTGCTCTTTGCACTTCTCTATCTCTTCGGTTATTCGGCCAGAGTTCTCATCAATTTCGCTATAATAAAAAAACAAATCGCCATCAGAACTTTATAATATGCAGAACGATCAAACAGCTCCTTGAAATTAAAATCAAAATTGAAAACTAACTCTCAACCACCTTGGCGGCCTTAATTTAACAGAAAAAATCATCTACCTCAACCCCCAATTCAATTTAGAAACCCTAATTCGACAAGCCTAATTTAATAGAAAAAACCCTAAATTTTGAGCAATAAAAATTATATATCCTTGCATTTAGCTCCTAAAACTATAATTGCAGGGTCATGAATCACTTATCCCTCAAATTAAATGGAAATCTCATCATTCACAATTCGAACTTTAACTGGTTTCGAGCTTATAAATACTTGACCAACTAAAAACAAACCAAATTTATATTCAAAAGAGAAAAAGATGTAATTTCACGCTAAAAACATACCCCGAGAGAGAGAGAGAGAGAGAGAGAGAGAGAGAGAGAGAGAGAGAGAGAGAGAAAATGCAACCAGATTATCATAAATTTATATATTGCAGACCTGAAAAAGGGCCACACCATAGAAAACCAATCATCTCAAAAGAAAGCAATTATAATGAATGTATTGCCTATTTCATCAGAATTTATTACAAAATAATTACATCAACAGCAACCAAACCACTTTTAACATTGTTGAAATAAGCTAATTGGTAGTTTATTACAAGAAGTAACATCACCAATGAAAAACAGAGGAACTAATTTACCCCATCCTTCCTAAGGAAAAAAATAATCTGACCCCCATCAACCAAGATTTCATTTCATCATCACAAGTACGCCCAAAAATGATTCTGAGCCAAGGAGAATGTTAAAAGACCAAGCAGCTGAGATATTTTATAACACAAGGCAAAATAATATCTGCAACATCGTGCATCCCCTTAAAATCCTCTATCAAGCATTTCAATTTACCCCACAAACCTCCTACAGCTCAATGAGAACAAAAGCCCCAAATTTACAGCAAACAAAACCTAATTCTATAAATTCAAGTTGAAATACAGAGGAATAGGAGGAAGCAACCACATTCGTACCTGATATTGATATGAGAAAGGGAGCTAGCTGAGATGGAGGAGCGCCTGTGAAGTGAAGTTTTGGATGAGAGAGAATTAGCAGAGCAAGAGAAGCTGACATTACTAAATCTGCATCTAGTTCAACACTAATATGAAATCCTCACCTTGTCTCCAAATTAATGGTCCAAATACAAATTAAAAAGATCAAAACCTGCACAGACCATAGCCCAAAATTAAAACCTAAAACTTACAATATAAATTAGAAAACTCAAACCTTGAATAATTAAAATTATCTTTTGGCATAGGGAGAGTGATGCCCATAAGAATGCCCATCACTAAACTTTCTGGCTAAGATGGTTTCAATTTAACAAAATTGAAACCCCAAACTTTCTATTTCAAAGGATTCCCATCACGCACAGATTTGTGCCCACCCATGTTTGGTGCTCATATCTAAGAGAGAGAGAGAGAGAGAGAGAGAGAGAGAGAGCACGCTAGAGCTATAGAGAAAGAGAATCGAGTGAGACGGAGAGTGAAGGCTGAAACGATTGAGAGAGAGAGAGAGAGAGATAGACGGCAGGGATCGAGCAAAACGGGGGTTTAGATTGGGGCTGAGATTTTTGGTATGGGTTTGGTTTAGAAACGAAGCCTGGGTAGGAAATTGAGAGACCATGAGATATAGAGATGAGAGAGACAATTATGGAGAAGAAAGAGAGAGATACCTGAGAGGAGAGGAGTCGCTGTCTCGTCGTCACAGGAGGAGGAGAGGAAAGAGAGAGAAGAGAAACCTTATCCTAACTCGACTTGAAAAGGAGAGTTTTTGCATTTTTTTTTTCTTTTTACCTACAACAACCGATTTATCCGGTAATTAACTCAACGGTGTGGATAACTCCACATCACCAACTATTCATCCAATGGCCTATAACAGTGGGTGCATCCATGCGCCACGCCCACCGTAGAATTTTCCCTCCAGCTCAAGCTCAGGAAGTAAGTCATGCCTTTCTGATTCTCTGGATATGGTTTTTTGTTTTTATTTGCTAAAGTTTGAACTGAGTGCTTTTGTCTTTATTCTGCTACAGCCTATCTATTCTCAAGTAGCTTGAGTCCTACAATTCTTTAAGGCTTGTTGGGAGCAGGTTTGTCAACACACAAGCAGATGGATGAAGTCAGGCATGAGTGAGCAAGTTTTGTGACCATTATGTAGAGCGATGAAGTTGTGGAACAAGATAAATACAATTTTTTTTATTGTGAAAATTGTTATAGTGTACATGCATTGAATTCTAATTGTAAATTGATATTGTGGTATAAATTATTAGTGTGAATTTCCATCAATTTTCATAGTGAATGATTCCTTTGGAATTTTGGTAATTTTGTGGGTTTTCCAAAACGTCATTATCTAATGCTATTTTCAACAGTGGTTTTAGATAACAACCGTTGTGGAAGGTGATAAACCACAACGGTTTCAAGTAAGAACCGTTGTGGAAGGTGATAAGCAACAACGGTTACCATTGACAACCATTGTTGAATGTGCTAAATTACAACGGTTTTATAGAATAACCGTTGTTGAAAGGGTAATATTACAACGGTTATCATTGAAAACCGTTGTTGAAAGGGTCATATTACAACGGTCACTCTTGTATACATGTTTTATATATGAGAATTGACAACGGTTTTTCTTAAAAACCGTTGTTGAAAGTGACATATTACAACGGTTCCTGACCGTTGTCATAAATACATAGAAAAGACGACACTGCTAAAGTCAATGGTTTTACATGACTTTCTACAACGGCTAAAAACCGTTGTCTATTAACTTTTTTGTAGTAGTGCTAACATCATTATGCCCTGGACCAATGACGACGGCACCGCTACTAATTCCTGCGTCCTCGGCCTTTCCTTGGAGGGTGGCATGCCAGAGAGGCTAGCAGTCCATCTTAGGGACAACCTGGTGGATCTCTTGTCCTTCAACCAGGGAGACTACCAGAACTGGAGCGCCACTCGGCCGCAGCAGCAGTGGCCAACTTCAACCCCAGACTGGGAGAAGTGGCTGCAGAGGATGGAGCATTTCTTCCGCCAACAGTGGAAGGATCAGGGGATCTACCACCTGATAAAGCTGTTTGATCAGCCGATTGTCATGGATCGATCGTTGTTGGCCGCAGCTCTGTGTTTCTGGTCTTCTGCCACGAACACCTTGAACCTTCGGTTCGGTATGACGACGCCGACCGTTCTGGCCATGGCCGCCCTATTCGGCCTCTCCCCCCTCGGCGTGGAAGTAAACGCCGCTCTAGTCGCCCCTGAGGCTGAAGGGAGCTTTAAGGCCGCGTGGCCCACGGTTGCCAAGCTTGCTGGGAGTAAGGCGAAGAACATACTCAACTATTCCGGCTTCTACAACAACTTCGGCATGGAGGACAGCGTCGATGATGACTCCGTCGCCCCCTTGGGCGAGGTCGAGCATGCCGCGTTCTTGCTATACTGGCTATGCAAGTTCGTGTTCTGCACCCAGGCGAACAAAGTTACCCTGGAGTTCGCCCATCTGGCCGATTATCTTGAGTAGGGCAGAAGGCTGGCGCTCGGCCCATTCCTCCTTGGCCATATCTACTGTACGCTTCATGACGTCGTCACTTACGGGATGAAGCCGAACCTCGGCGGCCCGTTCTGGGCCTTTCAGTTTTGGCTTCAGGCCTACTTTCCAGAACTAAGGGGAGTGGTCAGAATTGAAAATACCGAGCCGCTGGCCAATGCATTCACCAGGGCCCCTAGGAAGCACAACGCGACGGCCTTCTGCTACAAGTTCTTCTATGACCTGGCCGAGAGGACTGGGTCAGAATTTTGCATGTGCCTTACTCGGCCATTTCCTTGTTCTTGACGCACAACTTCTCCGTGATTCCTAACGGTGAGACGGAGAATGACATGAGGGAGATCTGGGGCTCCTTCCTGGTGGTGCGCGATCTTCACTGCGGCCTCTCCAAAGCCGGGGCCGAGGTTTATTTGCCGAATTGCTTGGCGTGGCAATTCGGCTTGATCCAGACTGTTCCCCTCTTCCCTCTGTCAATCAACAGGCTTTCGTCCTGGAGGACCGACGTTCCCCAGAACCACGGCGTGGCTGGCATCTCCTTTCAACTCCAGAAGGGGATGACCTTCCTTACTTTGACGCCGTGGATGCGCCGTAATGGGATGGACAAAGATGGGGGGGTCTAGTACGAGGATTTCATCTTGGCCATGTATCTTCGGCCAGTTGGTGAGGCCCTGAGGGGGGCCTTGAAGAATGCGGATTGGGACCCCCTCCTTCCTAAGACTGGTAGGGGAAAGAAGGCCACCGCCGTGCCTTCTAGGCCGAGTGCTCCGACGGTGGCCATGTCCCGAGTGACGGCAGCCCCCATGTCCGGAATGACGCCCCTTCCCATGGCCAAAGTGACGGCCGCCCCCATGTCCAGAGTGACGGCCCCGCCCGTGTCCAGAATGATGGCCGTGACTTCGACCACGACCCCAACCTTCAGGGCAACCGCTGTGGTGGGGACGTCGGGGACCTTGGCACTCAGGACCGTGCAATCATCTTCACCAATTCGATCGAGCGCTACTGCTGGTAAGCACTGGCCTTCTTATACTCTTTTCTTTTGATATTTTTGCAGCATGCCTGACTTTGTTGGTTTTTTTTTTTTTTCATGCTCCAGGCCGTAAGAGGAGCAAAGAGGTCGTAAGTACTCAGGCCGCAGCAATTGAGGCCGGGCGCGGGTGCCAGATACCGAGGCCACCATTGTAGAAGCATTGGATGCTGAGGCGCCAAACATCGGGGCAGCGGCGTTGGATGATGAAGCCACCGTTGCTGAGACGGCAGACGGCGACGAGACGGTCGCAGAGGCGACGGCTGGAGAAGCGGCGGTTGAAGAGCCGCCATTGTTTGCCTCGGCTGAGCTCCTACCGGTGATAACAGCCATGTTTCACCGCCACGTCGTCCTTGGTCGCCCCACGTCGTCCTAGTGGCATCGTGATCCGCTCGGCAAGTGTTAGTTTTTATCATAAGTTGGTCTCTTTTTAGACTTTGCTGTGAGTTTCTAACCAATGGATTTTTGCCCTCAGCCCCCCAGACCGTCTCTGCCTTCGTCCACGGCTGTCGTGACGTCGAGCCCGCCAATTTTCTCGGCTGACGTGGTCGTGACTCAGGAGCCATTGACCGAGGGCGAATCCGTGGTTATTGAGTCCTCGGCCAGTGGCACATCAACCCTAACGCCAATCACCTCGGTCAATGTACCCATGCTGCAGATGCCCCTGTGTCAGGAGTCGATGGTCGTGACCTAGCTCGCGGTTACCGAGGCCTCCATTATACCACCGGCCACTGAGGTGAGTATTCTTTTGACGCCTCTCGCCCTTTCCTCTAACTTTGTTGTTTCCACACTTAAACCTTTTCACTTTTTTACAGGAGCCCACTTCCTCTGATGACCTTGCCGAACTATACGCCAGCCTCCATGAGGAAGGAGGTAGCTCGGCCTCGACCGAGCCTTTGGACGAGGACTCCAGAGCTGCCGTCGAACGGCTTCGGGACTTCGTGCTGATGGGGGTCGATGAGGTGGCCAACGCTGAGACCTTTGTAGAGTTCAGGTCTAGCCTGGACACGGCCATGGGCGAGGGGATGATCAGCTGGTACTCCGAAGCCGGATCGGCCCAATTGGACGAGTTGCAGGATCGCTTGGCCATGGGCAAGGGGATGATCAGCCGCTACTCCGAAGCCGGGATGAGGATGGCCGAAGGATGCTCACTCGAGCAAGAGCTGGCGGTGATAAGATAGGAGGCCCAACCTGCTATGGCTCGCCTGAAGGAGAACAACCTCGTAATTCGAAGAGAAACTGAAGAGCTTGCGCAGGTTGAGGCCCAAATTGCCGAGCTTCAAGCCCGGCGAGAAATCATCCTTGGGCGCCCAGACCAAGCGGTTGCGGCTGGCGTCGAGCTGAAGTCTTCGACCAAGCAACTCCTTAAGGGGGCGGTTGAGAAGAAGAAGGCGCTGGCTGAGAGAAAGCTGGTCAGGGCAAAGTGGCTGGCAGACTTGGATAGTGGGGTCATTGCCTGGAGGAGGATCACCTGTCTGCTCTGGGGCATGCTCATCGAAGGGATCTAGCCGGCTGTACATAGATTTAGGATATAACTTTCTCCATACATGTACATTTATTCATATCTTTTCTTCCAACCAGCCATGACTGGCCGTTCTTTTGTGAACATGACCCTCTTTTATATGAAATATAAGCCTTCGGTCATCAGTAGACTTGTTTCTTTTATTTCTCATGTTCATTTTTAGTCGGCCATAACTGGCCGTTCCTTGTAGATGTGAACTTGGTTCTTTCCTTGATAAAAAGAGGCAAAAAAATATATTTTTCTTTGAACAATTTGTGTATTCCCTTGTTTTGTACCAAACGTTCATGCTCCGCTCTCGGCCGTTTCCCATAGTGATGGAACGTACCTTTTTAAGTATTGGCCATTAATTGGCAAATTGTGACACTCCCCATCTCTATCTTTTAACTTAAACGCGCCTCGGCCGAGAATTTGTTCGATGATGAACGGCCCTTCCCAGTTCGACGAAAACTTGCCGAACCTTGGGTCTTTAGTCCCAATAGGAAGTACGGCGCGCCATACTAAGTCTCCTTCGGCAAAGGTCTTCTGCTTGACTTTTTTATTGTAGGCCCTGGCCGTGATCTGCTTTTGAGCTTGCATCAGGTTATAAGCATCAAGTCTTGACTGCTCCAAATCTTCTAACTCCTGAGCCATGGCTTGCGCGTAGTCCTTCTTTTCTTCCCCAGGCCGTTCGGTCACACGGAGGGATCGAACCTTTAACTCCATCAGAACGATAGCGTCATACTCGTAGGTTAAGGCATAAGAGGATGTGCCAATAGCTGAGCGTTTTGAGATTCGGTAAGCCCAAAGGGCTTCAGGGAGAAAGTCGTGCCAAGCCCTAGGCTTCTCTTCAATCATCTTTTTGAGGATCCCCTTGATTACTTTATTGCTCGCCTCGGCCTGTCCGTTAGACTGGGGGTAGTAAGGTGTTGAGTGGACTAGTTTGATCCCCATCCTTTCGGCGTATTCCTGGGTTTCGGCCGAAGCGAAGACCGAGCCGTTATCAGCCGTGATAGATTCAGGTATACCGAATCTGTGGACGATGTGGTTTTCAAAGAATTTGACCACCTTCGCGCTAGAAATTGACCGGTAGGACTCGGCCTCGACCCATTTAGTAAAAAAGTCGGTCGCCACCAAAATCCATGTGTCAGATGCGGTCGGGTAGATTTTGCCAATGATGTCCACGGCCCATCCTCTAAACGGCCATGGTTTGGTAACCGGGTGGAAGGCTTCGACCGGTACCCTTTGTACTGGGCCGTAGATTTGACACTTTATGCATCCTCTCGCGTATTCTATGCAATTCTTTAGGATAGTCGACCAGTAGTAGCCATGCCTTCGAACCAACCATCTCATCTTGATACCGGACTGATGAGCGCCGCAAATCCCCTTATGAGACTCAGCCATAATTACCTTGACGTCCTCAATATTGGGACACAAAAGCAATAGGCCGTCTGACCCCTTTCGATACAGCTCGTTTTGATAGATCAAATAACACCGCGCTCGGAAGCGCGTAGTCTTTTCATGGTTGCCGGAAGGGTCACGCAGATACTTAATTATAGGGTAGCGCCAGTCTGCTTCGGCCGTATCGACTTCGTTGGTGATTTCGGCCGAAGACACTCGCGTCGTCATTCCTCGTTTGGCCAAAGCCGGCAAGGTACGCTTCTCGACCCTTATTACGCGGTCGTGGTCGCCGTCCGGAATGTTCACGCCTGACGCTACCTGGGCCATCTCGTTGGCCTCGTGGTTCTCGGCACGCAGCACGTGAACGAAAGAGATCCTAGAAAACTTGTCGGCCGTATTAAGGGCCGTTACATAATACATATTCAAATTCTCGCTCGTGCATAGATATTCCCGAGTCAGTTGGTTGATCACTAGCTGTGAATCGCCGTAAACCAAAATGCGAGTTGCCTTCATTTCCTTCAAAATCTCAAGGCCGATGATGAGTGCTTCGTACTCGGCCTAGTTGTTCGTGCATTTGAAATTGAGTTGGAATGCGAACTGCCATCTCTGTCCCTGGGGGGATTCAATCATGACTCCAGCCCCAAACATGGTCTCGGTACTTGAGCCATCAAAGTACATGGTCCAATAGTTCTTATCCATGCGGGCCATGCCGATCTCAACTTCCAATTCCTCCTCTTGCCCCTCAGCCGCGTGGTGAGCCAGGAAGTCGGCCAAAGCCTGACCCTTGACCAACTTCTGAGCCACATATTGGAAGGTGAACTTGGATAGCGCCATCGTCCATTTCCCAATCCGGCCGCGTATGATCGGCCTGGTGAGCATATACTTGATGAGATCGGTCTTGGAGATGATCTGGACAACCGAAGGAAGCATGTAGTGACGCAACTTGGTGGCCGCGAAGTAGAGGGCTAGGCATAACTTCTCGATCGGTGAATAGTTTAATTCGGCCATGTTAAAGGTGTAGCTCAGATAGTGCACGGCTTGTTCTTGTTCAGACTCGTTGTTCTGAGCCAGCAGACAGCCGATAGAGCCCTCCGAAGCTGAAATGTAGAGCCTTAAGGGCTTCCCTCTTTTCGGAGGCATAAGAACCGGCGGTTGAGATTAATATCTTTTCATCTCGTCAAGCGCCGTCTGATGTTCGACCGCCCAGACAAATCTCTCCACGTCCTTCAGCTTGAGCAAGGGGGTTAACGGACGGATTTTTCCCGCCAAATTGGATATGTAACGTCTTAGAAAATTGACCTTGCCGAGGAAGGACTGGAGTTCCTTTTTAGTTTTTGGCGGAGGTGTAGCCATAATAGCCTTGGCTTTATTTTTGTCCACCTCGATCCCACGCTGATGGACCAAGAAACCGAGGAAGTTCCCGGCCGTGACACCGAATGCGCACTTCTTGGGGTTCATCTTCAAGCCGTACACTCTCATTCGGTCGAATGCCTGGCAGAGATGTCCCATGTGGTCGGCCTTGGATAGAGACTTGACAACCACATCGTCGATGTAGACTTCAACGGTTCGTCCAATGAGGTCGTGGAAAATTGTTGGCGCCCGCAAATCTCATGGCCTATTGGTATTGGCCGAAGGGATCTGCATCGACACGTAGGCGTCCTTCTTTTGGTGTGGTACGGTTGTGCGCGGGTGTGCCAGCAAGGTCTACCATGCGTGTGATTGCGATGTGTTTGGGTGAATGGTTAAGTGATGCGCCAGTTTGAGTTTGACTTCTAATCAAACAATTGTGGCCGAGAGAGGAACTAATCTTGGCCGTTAGGTTCACGGCCTAAGCTACAAGGCCATTTTAGTGGTAGTGTTTCGGATGGATTTTTGGTGGTGCTTCAGCGCGTCGTTGGATGGCAACGGTCGTATGATATATGGGGTGAATGAGGGAGTAATAGAGATGGTGCTCCGGTGCCTTGAAAACCAAGGGTCGTATGATATATTGATGAATGGGTTTCTTTACAAACTATCACTACTCCTAGGAAAACAAGTAAAGGTATTGAAAGCACATTACAAGAAGGTAAATGACAGGAAGATAAATGACAGGAAATGTAATTTGCTCCGTGAGAGGCTTTTGGTTTGGTGTTTGAACCCCTTGAATGTAGTTTGAGCTTGGTATTTATAGGAGGAGCTCTTGGAAGGATAATCGAGGCTGAAAATCTGCATGATGGGCCTGATCAGAGCAAGTGGGTAGTCAAATCGATATTTGGTGTAAAGCATGGTGGTGTGACCCCATAAATCTCGGCCGCCCTCCTGATCGTAGGTTCTGCACCTCTGGCCGTGGGGACGCATTTCATGCTCTGGTCTGATGGTTGGTGAACTAACCCCTCACGTTGTAAGGATGTTTGCGCCTAATCACTCTGATTTCCTTCATCATACCTTGTCTCCAATCACTTCCCCCTTTCCCTCGTGCATTAAATACCCCTTTTGCGGCTAGTGGGTCTGCTGCAAAAGCCAGAGGCACTACTTCATTAAATGGGGTGTGGGACCCTGACGCCACGTGGCAATGCAACTTGTCCTTCCTACTCTGGCCGCGCAGTTTGAGAAATCATTGCTCTATTCGGCCTCGGCCTGAAATGCCAAGGCCGTGGGTTTTTCGCCTTCACATCCCATTTTGGTCGTATGAAATAAAACGAACAACACCCTGTCGTGTTGGTCTTTTCCAAGCAGGTTCTAAGGTCGAGAGGAAGTTCCCTCGGTCGGCTTTTGCGCCCGAGAATTCATTAGGCACAAATAAAAATAAGGTTCATGGCCCGTTGGTATGTCGTGCCGGCGTTCTTCAAACCGAAAGGCATGACCACCCACTCGTAGGTTCCGATCGCCCCTGGGCATCTTAACGCTATTTTATGGACGTCATCCTTGGCGATAAAGATCTGATTGTAGCCGGCGTGGCCATCCATGAAGGAAAGGAGCTCGTGCTTTGCGGCCCCGTCTACCAAGAGATCCGCCATCGGCATGGGGTACTCGTCTTTGGGGGTCACGAGGTTTAGGTTTCTGTAATCGGTGCAAACCCTCAAAGCCCCGGTCTTCTTTAAAACTGGCACGATGTTAGCCAACCACTCAACATACCGAGCCTTTCAGATGAAGCCGGCTTTGAGGATCCGTTCAATTTCCTCTTTGACTTTTAGCTGTACCTCGGTCGAGAATCGCCTCGGTGGTTGTTGGAACGGTTTAAAACCTTCTTTGATTTTTAACTCATGCTCGACCAATCCTCTCGGTAATCTAAGCATCTCATGATAATCCCAAGCAAAACAATCTCTATATTCATGGAGTAGGCCGATAATCTCGGTCTTTAACTCAGGATTCAAAAGCTGGCTTACAAAAAGAGGCCGTGGTTCGGCCTCCGTCCCTACATTTATTTCAAGTAAAGAGTCTTGAACCTCGGGGTAGTCATCCTCCATCTCGGCAGGCGCCGTTTCTAAGTTGTCGATGGTCAAGACGTCTCCGTCATCTGATTCGCGGAGGAACTCGATCAAGTTGATAGGTGAGTTCGGCCGCAAGGATTCTTCCGCCCAATGCTCCAGCAATCTTTCCAGCAAATTGGTCACGACCGCTGCTCCTTCTTCCTTGGTGGCTTTGTCTGTCATTTAGAGCCTAGTAAGGTCGATCAATACTTTGCGCGCCGAATCCTGTTAGACATTCTCGACACCTAACTCCAGGACTTTCTGAGCCGTCGTCCTGGTTGGTCGGCCGCTTGTGTCGTGGCCAGTGAGGACAACTCATCCGACATCATCGTCGTAAAGAATAACTGTTGGAAAAGGGAGGACGGAATGCACCCAGACTTATGGATCCAATCTCGGCCGAGCAATATATTGTAGTCTACGCTGGACTCGACTCCGTGGGAAGGCCGCGAATCTGGTTTGATTGGCCATGGTAATTTTCAACGACAAGACCCCAATGGTCCTAGATTTATCGCCGACGAAGCTGCTCATGACCACATCGCTGGGGATGAGGTCTTCCTTTGATTTGCCCAGCTTCTTCATCAGAGAACAGGGAAGGATATTAACCATTGCCCCATAGTCAACGAAAACTTTGGACACAGGCATGCCTTCCACATTAGTCGAGATGTACAACGGCTTTAGTTGTCGGTATTTGTTTGGCTCGGCCAACAATTCTTTCTTTGTCTTCGGCCTCTGATTAGGCCGCTCTTCGAACATGTCGTTATCCAGGCCACTGCTCTGTCCTCCTGGGGCTGTGAATTCGGCAGGTAAAACCAACACCATGTTTATGCTTACTTCATTTGGCCCAGGTAGGTTTCCCTCATCAGCTTCCACCTCGGCCGTGCAGTTACCCTCGGTGAGGTTTTTTTCTTCGATCACTTCGAGGGTTTCCCCATTTTCTCCATCGGACGATCCTGACATGGGTTCGTCCCCGGCTTCATGCCCAAAGAAGGGGTCGCCGAGGCTGTCGATCGGAGGCCTCGCAGTCTCGGGGACATCTCCCGTGGAAGCTTTGATCTCAGGGACATCCCTGGCCGTCAGGTACTCATCCAATTGGTGAATCCGAATCCTTTCCTCAGCCGTCAAACCAAAGACGGCGTCGGCCGGGGTTACGGTAAAGTATTGGCGGAGGTATTCAAGGTCGCCCTTGCTAAAAGGGGCCTTGTCCTCCAACCTCCCCAGGTCACGCTGGTAACCCGGCACCCCTTTCTCCCTGGCCTCTCTGTTTGCTTGGTATACGGCCTTAATGGCCGGGTCAGACCCCTTGGTGATAAGGACTCCCTTGGCCTTAGTGTTCTTAAGGGCCAGCTCCACGATTTCACGATTTTCAGGGATCAAACCGTATAGGTCGGTAGCCGAGTGGTCCTTGCGGAACTCTATGAGGAAGGATAAACTGTTGGCCGAGAATGGAGGATCCCTTCCACGATAGACATCAACGATACCCTCGTCTGACTCCTCTGGGGCCGTGACCTCTGGACCGGTGGAAACGGCCGTCGTTTTATGAGGGCCTTCATCCTGTCAAGAACGCCACGTCCTCGAAGGCTTGGCACCAGCTGCTTTCGTCGCAGAGGGGTTAACTGGTACGGATGGCTGCTCGTCTGCGGCTGCCATTTTCCTTTGGCGTTTGCAGCACTCGACCTAGGTCGGCTACATTCTAGCCTGTTGAGCATGTCTCTGCATTCTTCTCAGCCGGGTCTTGGTCAGTGGTTCGACTCTGCCCCCAAGTCGCGCATGGTACCAACGGTCATCCTGCATGACCGGCGGTTTGAAAGTCTTGATTTGCCTAGGGGCGGCCTCGTCTTTTTGACCGTCCAAGACGCTAGGGGTTCGTGCCCCCAAGTGATCAAAAACGGCCCTGCTTGCTGGCTGGCGGTCGTACCGTCCGGCAACTTCCTTCACGGTCGGTTGAGAGGGTTCAGCAGCCTTCCTTTTGTTCTCCTGCGGCCTGGGCTGACCAATCTCACACTTGCACCGGTCGTAAAACACCAGCCCTGGTTCGGCCAACGGCTCTTTCCCTCTCGCCGGCCTCTACATCGCCACCGAGCCTCCTACCGCGACCTTACTGGGCCGATGAACTTCCCTATACTCGGCCCGAAACTGGGCGTTGATCATGTTGACGACAGGTGGAGGGAACGGCTCGGTATCAACCTTCATGGCAGCCTTCTCCGAGAACTGGAGCTTCTTTTCATCTACTAGTTTTTGGACAACGTCCCGCAGGACGACACAGTTGTTGGTATAATGGGACCAAGAGCTGTGGTACTTGTAGAATGTCTTCCCTTTGAGCTCCTCGCCCTTTGGAATTTTATGGCCGAAAGACAATTTGATCTTCTTCTCGGTCAGCAGCAAATTGAAGATAGCCTCGGCCCTTGTCAAATCAAAGGTGTAGGCCTTCGTTTCTTGGGCCGCGAACTTGGCGCCGGGAACCTTCGTCCGGCTGTTGTCGGTTTTCACAAGTTCTTTGCAGACGAACGGTTTGTCTATGCTAACTTCGGCCGAGCTCACCTCGATCCCACCATTTTCGGCCTCAGTGGGGCCATCTGCTTCGGCGTAACCGACAATGGGATTCTTGTAATAAGTCCATTTCGAGGCCGTTTTCTTTTGTATTTCTTCCTTCAACAAGGATGCGTATCTGTCAACTTTGTTGATCAAGTTCTGCATGTCTCCGAACTCGATCCCTTGGAACTTCTTTCGGTACTCGAATTCTAGCCCTTCTTCGGCCATCTTGACAAATTCCCTCTCTGACAAGTTAGTTCGGGACCAATTCCTGCACGTCTTGAACCGTTGGAGGTAATCGCAAGGTGATTCATCTGATGCTGGGTTCATTCTTGCCAGCTCCGCGACCGTTATCTCTCAGTTGGTCTGGTCAAAGTGTTTATGGAATGTCCTCTCCATGTCAGACCAATCCCTTACCGAATTCGGTGGGAGATTTATGAACCATCAAGAAGCCGCGCCGGTCAGAGAGTGAACGAATAAACGGAGCTTTTGGGCGTCCGAATTGGCCTCTCCACACTGGGCCGTGAAACGGCCTATGTGTTCGATGGAGGAGGTCTGCCCGTCTCCGGAGAACAGCATAAATTCTGGCAATCGGTAGTTCTAGGGAAGAGGGGTTAGGTCGATCTCCTGTGGGTACGGCTTGGTATACCTTGGCGCCTCCGGCCGCCTCTGTGCCAGGTTGTCCTCGATCACTCACCGAACGTCCTCGACCCGAAGCCCCTGAGGAGGCGGCTCTGGCTGGGCCGCGAACCGTTGCTGAACCATGAACTGCTGCGCGTCATTCGGTGGCCTCACCTGCTGGGCTACTTGATTGAGGGGATGTTGACTGAACCGAACTGCACTTGATAAGCGTTGTTGGGTGTGGCAGTCCGACTCTGACAGACCAGGCTATCCTAGACTTGAGAAGCCGCAGGTGTTTGGGCCGCCGCCGAGCCGATTGGGCCGCTTGGTAACTGTGAGCCGAACGGGAAGATCGGCGCCTGCCATGGTTGCTTGACGATCAAGCCATTTTGATCGTATTGTGGCGGTGGTGCCACGGCCGTGTTACTCGGTCCGGCTTGTGTTTGCATGGGCAGAGTATGGATGAGGCCGAACTGTTGGACGGTAGAGTGTGTGGGGCTACTCTGCCCGAGCGGTGCAGCTATCTGGATGTGGCCGTGCGGCGTTTCTGTTAGATAGGTTGGGCCGGGAGTTACCCATGTTTGTTGTGGCTGCCCCCAACTATTTACCGGCGACTGATACTGCTGACCGTATCCTGACGCCGATATGCGGCCAAAAATGCCAAGACTGCTGCTTTCGTTGTAGGGGTCCGCCCTCTCGTGCTTCTGACTTCTCTGTCCTGCCCCAGATGGAGTCGTGGGTGAAGCCATCGGCATTCTTTCTTGAAAGAGAGTCCGTAGGTCTGATGAAATTCTATCCATCGCAGCCATAAAGGAGGTCTCTATTCAGTAGTTCTGCCTAGCCATCAAATCCTCCATCTGCGACTACTCTGGCACAAATTCGGCCACTCGGGCCGTTAATATTGGTACGCTGGCCGAGACGTTGGCCGTTTGCTCGGTCTCGGCATTCGAGATTGGTGAAGTTGATTCTAGAGTCTCCGAAATCATCTCGATCCCCTTGTTCTTGAGCTTCGCTTGCGCTCTAGTCTCCACCATAAAGCTTAGACAAATAGAGTCCCACCGGGTGTGCCAAAAGTGTTGGCGCCGCAAATCTCACGGCTTGGTGTTCCGGGCCGAGAGGATATGCGTTGACACGTGACGTCCTTCTTATGGAGGCGGTGTGGTTGTACGTGGGCGTGCCAGCACGGTCTACCGTGCATTTGAGAGTGATGTGTTTGGGTAAATGGTTAAGTGGTGCGCCAGTTTGAGTTTGACTTTCAATCAAACGATTGTGGGCGAGAGAGGAACTGATCTCGGCCGTTAGGTTCACGGCCTGAGCTACAAGGCCGTTTTAGTGGTAGTGTTTCTGATGGATTTTAGGTGGTGCTCCGGCGCGTCGCTGGATGGCGACGGTCGTGTGATATATGGGGTGAATGAGGGAGTCAACAGATTTTTTGTCTAAAACATGTTTTCTCAAAAAGAACCCCACTTGACTTTTTGACTTTGGAAAATTCAAAATTATCAACTAAAACAGATGAAGTGATAGGCAGTTAATGAGGACATGTCCTAAAAGAGAACTTCCCCATTTTTTTAGCCAGGGAAAGAAGATCAAATCCCCTCTCAATGCAAAAAAAAAAAAAAAAAACTATGCACCTAAGCAGGTTACGTTTCCAAGAGAAAAGCAGGGAGCAAGGGGTTTTTTTATCAAGCAAACGGACCGTCATGGCAGATTGTGTTTCTAAGGAACAATCAGAGAACAAGAAGAGTTGGTTTTCTTTCAGGAAAAAGCAAGGAAAAGACCACCATGAAATCTAACTGATAGTTTCTTCTCTGCCAGAATATTAACTTCCCTTTTTTTGTGGCATTAAAAAAAGGGGGGAAATATTTTTTGAAAGATCTACCGCCCAGTATTAAAGATTAAAAACCCCACTCCAGCATTTTCTATAATTATGAGAGGAGATGAACAGATCAAGGACAGCCAAAAAATCAATCAAGACAAAAACTCTCAAAGTCATACTAACAAAAATAAAAAAGATCAATTGATCTCAAAAAGCCTTCAGATACTGAAGCAACCAAAACTCTTTGATCCACAAGAAACAGGTCAAGCCAGAATCAAATCTCTGACTTCATTTCAATTCAGAGAAACAGTTTTACAAAGCGATATTTCTCTGTATTCATTTCAAGAATAAGTATGATTGGTTCGTAAGTATTCATTTCAAGAATTCAATTTCTTATTTCGTTTTGGCTTTCAAGTTTTATTTTTATTTTTGCAGAATCTATGTTGGTTTGTCTCCTCTCTCCCTCTTCTTTCCAGTAACCCTCTCGCTCTTGGTTTGTATCAATTCCTAAACGCCAATTTATTTTTTCTTTAAATATGTTTCCTGATTAATTTTTCTGTATTGGTTCTTAAAAAAAATGGGTATTTTCTTGTTGGTTCATTCTATCTAGTTCACGGTTTTGATAAATTTTCAACCATCCTAAGCAGGGTAATTGTACAAATTGATGGTAGAAAAAGTAGCAGATCTTGGTAGTCCTTGAAAGTTTGTGAATCTCCTTTATTTGATTGTGTTGTGAAATTTTTTTTTTTTTTGGGATAGGATGTGCTGTGATTCTTTGGTGGTAGTATTATATGAGGAGAGGGACTTGCAAATTTGGCACTTCTTGTAAGTTTCACCTTCCTAAGTAGGGAGGAAGCTCTGGTTGCCCTGCAAATTTGGTAACTATTATAAAGCATGTTTTTATTTTCCAATGGCTTCTGTGTATTATGTAGGCATGAGAATCTTGGCTATAGGATGACTCTTGGGAATGAAATTGATGATATGTTTATTTATTTTTAAATGAAGTGAAAAGATTTGGCCATACCTGTGGAAACAAGATCAGTCATTGCTTCTTCAAGAAATGGTAATTTGTTTATTGGCAGCATGAATGCAGTTTGTTTTTGGAGAAGAGGATTTCCATTAAGAGGTTTTTTTTTTAATGGTTTTTGTTGTTGATGCTGGGACATTAGAGGAAAGGTTTCTCGTTTTTGTATTTTTAATTTCTTTTAACTTGCCAAACAGAGTATCAGAAGAGTATCAGACGAAAGGTTTCTCGTTTCAATTATATGTCCTTTGTATTACTTACAACATAATTTAACGAGAGGAGAAAGGCTTGCTAACCAAGCTGATACAAAGTCAAGCACTATAAATGGTTTTATAAGACTTGCCAACAAAACACTCTCATCACATTTGCATTCTTGGATACTCTGAAGTAAATGTGTTGCCTCTCATCTTGGTTCCTAATCTTAGACTTCATCAATTTTCTAAGATACAAGTCATATATGACAAAAGGTAATTGTTAATTATCTAGAACACCGTAATGGTTATCATATACATGTAATTAATTTTCTGCTCTTCTTCTTTTTGTTTATAGATGAAGACTCTGGTTGGTACAATGGTCAGGTACATAGGTTTTTACTTTACCTTTTGGTTTTTACCAAGTTGAATGATTATGTTACATCATCTGTTTCAATGCTCACAACGCTTTTGCTTGTAAAGAAGTATAAGACAAGGTAGTAAAAGTTGGAAATTCCATTTGAAGTTGGCCCGGAGGATATATCATCATATGTTCTCATTGACAAATGTGGTATGGCATGATGCCAATTGCCTAGAATGTCCACTATTCTTTATGACCAGTTTGTCAAATGCAGGAAATCATCACGAATCTGAATTTGAACCAACATTTATTATCTTGTTTTTATATTTTAATATTCTACTTGCTGGCTATTCCGATGTAAATATTGAAATTTATTGTATTTGTCACCAAAATATGTTTTGTAAATGCTTCAAAATGAAATGTTTAGTGCTGCTTAGAGTTGCTATGGGTTCATTTTGATATTCTCATTTCAGGTGTTTGATTGAATTCTTATATTCATATTGTTGAAGCCTGCCATACAACGAGTGGGTTTCATTTGAAATTCTTAGTTTGAGTGTTTAATTCTTGTTTTTATTCAAATTTAAGTTTTCGGTTCAACAAGAATTTCAATTATTATAATATTTTGGTTATGCGCTTTACTTTTGCATAGCCTGCATTCTTTTGTACACATTTTCTTATTAAATTTCTCAAATTTAAATAAGTATTGAAGCCCTAATGACATCTTCGTGATGCTTTTAAGATTTGTTATCACACTTTTATGAAACTTGTTTTGGTAGTGTGATACTTGTAGAACGGATATAAATGATTCATGTCCTCTAATTATTGCTTCAAATTTCCCAAACTCAAATTTAGACTTTCGTACTTCATATTGGAAGATAATATAGCAAGGAGTTTGTGGAAATTTCAGGGTCTGCTTTTTATTTTTATGAGATTTTGGTGAATTTTTAAGAATAATAACAGATAAAATGATACTCTGATGATACATTGCTACACGATAATGATACTTGTATGAAGCATTGATGATGCACCATTTAAATGTTGCCATGTGTAATTCTCTTCCATTTATTACTATTTATTTAATGTTTTAACTTTCAAAAATCATAACAAATTCATCAAAAAAACAAACAAATACGCCAAAAAAATCCTATGAACTCATTATGATTTTTTCTACATGTTTTGGGTTTTAAAATATAATTTGCACTTTAAAAAATTCAAATAATTTATCAAAGTCAAGTTTCCTTATATACTAAGATTGAGTTCATTACTTTTCCTCCAATTCTTATTTCAAATTTCCCAAACTCAAATTTGGATTTTCAGACTTCATAGTCGAATATAATATTGCACGGAGTTTGTATGATACTTTGAGGACACGTGACTACGAGATAATGACACTTGTATGAAGCACTAACGATACACTATTCAGGTGCTGCCACTTGATATTATCTTCCATTTATTATAAATTCATCAAAACATAAACTTCTTTCCCCATAAAAAACACAACATTTTTTTTTTTTGACGAAAAGGGATTGCAAAAGCCACGAAAAGAAACATACAAACTAGGCAGCGCACACACAGCCAAAGCAAGCGAGTGGAGAGGCTGACTTAGAACAAAACAAAAAACACAACATTAATTATTCATATTTGCTCCTCTCTTCCCGATTCATCTCTCCATCTTTTTTTCTACGCTGTCTCTTTCTCTCTCCCTCCAAGCTTCTCCTCTAATTCCATAGCTTGACTGTCTATGGACCCACATCATACAGAACGAAACAACCAGAGGAGAAGAAACTTTTATCCAGCAGAATTTCAATCAAATTCAGGAGACTTCATGGGTAAGGAAAATATTCTAGTTAGATGGGCCCATAGGTGGATGCCCCACTGACTCTGTACACACGAAACTTCTTCCATCAACAGAAGAAAAAAAGAGGTGATTTTCTGCAACAACAAAATAACCCAGAAAATCTTCTTTTTTCTTACTCCCACGACAGTCAAAGGAACACCCAAAGAGGGAGTGAACCCGCAAGATGAAAAAAGACACAACTCCATACAAAAAATAAAGTCTACAAAATCTAAGGGCAAATCAAAATCAAGAGAATCAGTCTTCATAACATTCAACCAAACGAAAAATCTTCGAGTTCTTGAACTAATGACTGGACATTAAGAAAACCCATGTACATCATGGAGAGATGAGGCTCGGGCGATCAGTATTTGAAGCACAAAACTATTCCTCTGGCATCTTCCCCACATTAGCATCCCTATTCACACACAAACAAGTCAAGTCCGACTATACATGCTAAAAACAAAAGGAAATAAGTGGATGCAGAACAAAACCAGTACAATAACAGTGGGTAAGCAACTTATGTACTAGCAGAACAAAACCAATACAATATCTCGTTGTAGTTATCTTATTTGGTGAAATCAGATATTTTACAAGCAACTTATGTACTAGCATGGCTTGAAGTGAAGAAATTACAGAGGCAGTTGCTGAAGGAACCGAGCTGTAGAGGGAGATGGGTTATGGAGTTGTAGAGGAAGAGAGCGAAGAAGATAGTTGAGAAATGCAGAAGTAGAGACATGCAATCAAATTGAAGAGAGATTACCAGGAAAAATAAATTAATAAAAAGGAAGAGAGAAGTTTTAGAAGTCTCTGTTGTTGCCAATAAAGTAATAAAAGCACATTTTGTTCATCTTAAATAAATCCTGAACCGTTAGATGTGGATAGATCTAAGGGGTTAAGACACATGTAAAACATTGTGTATATATCTAGGACTATTAGGTTAGTTCCAGATACCGAGTGAATTTTCCGGTACATCTTCATTCACAACAACCACCTTACCATTTACCAAAGCAAGTAACAAAAGAATAGGGTGGATGAGGGACAGGGTGGTGGGCCGAAAAAAGTAGAGTTATGTACAGTTTTTGTTAGGATGAGGGATTAAAAAAAGAACAACGATGTAGTTTAAACAACTTAAGTCATTAGAAATAATTGTTTCATAAGTACATTAGATGAAATGTGACGATTTTGAGTTACTGATTCAGGTTTGGGTGTTGAATCAGTTGAGGGGGATTTGCATGCAAAGAATACATAAAGTAATCAAGTCACGCAAACTTAAAATAGTGCAGCCAGAAACCTAAAAGTGGTGTAGTGGCCAAAAGGCCAACATTGAAAATTACATAGATAGATCAATCAAAACCAAGATAACTAACTGCGATATACCTACCTGAACCTGCGTGTGGATGCAATGGTGTCCAGAAAGGTTTGTTTTTTCCTCCATTCCCGGTACGTATCAATGATGTAGTCCTTTGTAATTCTATCATAGGTCCTATTGGAAAACAAGGAAAGTCAAACTATAAATGTCGGTGATTCCTGAGGTGTGAACGTCAGGACATGTCAATAACCAGTGGAGAGTGCATGGTTATTAATAGGTTTAACACAGACACATAGATAGGTTGTTGACATGTATGCATTGAGGAAGTCCACACTTGAGGATTCCTCTATGAACATACCTAAATCTAAATCAAACACATCTCGATTCTAAAACATTTGCAATAGACAAGCCAATTTAGAATTTCAGCATAATGGAAAATCATATCGACTAAATTATTGAATAAGTTAAACAAGCTCACTGAAGTAGAAATGGCGGCCAGACAGACAAGACAAGAACGAGTCCAAAGAAAAGTTTACTAGTTCCTACTTATATGGTAGTCTCCAATTATTTCCCAGGGGACGAGATTGTATATGTGGGCTTTCAGCCTCAGCATTAGTATTGGGGACCCTCCAATTATTTATATCCCAAACCATGTTTTGTTCCTAATAAAATTTTAAACATGAACCTGGATTTATATCCCAAACCATGTTTATGAGTTATGTTATTATTTATTCATTATAATGATAAAAGGAAAATAAAATAAAATAAACTCCCCCAGGAAATATAAGATCCAAATTAAGAAGAAGAGAAAGAGGAGACCTGAGTGATGCGCTTTTGGGGACCCCCGAAGTCCGCAGTGCGTGCCTCCCCGACTTCCTGCCAATTGCATACAAGGCAAGTCCAATTTACAAAGATAAGAAAACGAAAAAAAATGATGAGAGATTACGGAAAAAAACAGAGAAAAAGAATACAAAGAAAAGAAACGATAATAATAAAATCTTGTGATCAAAATGAATAAGATATGATGAAACTACCTCTCAGCTTCGATTTCCATAACAATACGATTCAGCCTCTGAATGTCTTCCGCGCGCGTTCTCGAAAAAGATAAAGTGGCCACAAATGCAACGGATGTAACGGCACCAACAACCAAATGACAAGCAAGGTTTTCCATATTGATTGATTGGGAGGAGTAGTAGGAGGACTCGCTCAATGAGATGAGACAGACGGCGTACAAAACCAAAAACTACAGAAAGATATTGGGTCGGGGGTTAGGGTTGAACAAATAAATATCATCTTACTCGGCCGTTGGATGTTTCTAACGGCTGAGGTTTAACCCCAGTCGTCTTCACCTAATAATATCTAGCCCGCCTAGGCTCTAGCGAGAACGTCTTTTTGCGAACATTGGTGCGAACTTCTATATACATCGTTAGATGAGCTTAGACGGTTAAGATTATAAATTGGGTCCAATTAGGTTTCACGTAGAAACGGGTATTAAGAAAACCCATGTATCCAGATCATATTTCTCTCTCTTTTTTTAATTTTTTTGGTCTGGATTGTAGAAAAATAGACAAGAGAGAAGTTTGGGTTGAATCACTCGATGATTTGATTCATGTTGGGGATACACCATATATACAGGATTCTGGCGGTGGTCAACTATAACAAAAGAGGAAAATACATGATTACAGGGATTTGTACATAAATTATACCAATCACGTTTGATCGGTGCATAAATTACATATCATTTTGTACCCTTTTAACTTATGATTTGGTTATGTTTTTGAGTTAAATTTGTGCTTTTAATTTGTTTTGGGTTTGTTTCAGTTTAATAAGCTTGAGACTCAATAAATGCATTTTGGAGACAAGTTAGCTCAAAACAGTGTCTGCAGATCAGTCAACTTCACGGATTGGACTGTACTTGCTCAAGAAGAACCAGATGATGAGCCATATATCATTGGAAAGATACGGAAGTCTAGTTTCTGTATAATTTTACGGTTCATGATTCCGAGTCTTCTAGAGAAAGTTATACATGTTTTGGCAACTTAAGGTCAAATTCGGCAGCATCTGCGTTACTGGGCCAAAAATCACATTTGAAGGCCTTCCCGATTTTTCCTTGAGTTGGGCTGCATATGCTTGGAAAGATAAGACAAAGAGCTTCAAGATCCATATTTTTCCAGATTTTTCAGATTGGAGCCACAAGCCCAAAACGAGCCCACAAGCTGGCTGCAATGCATTGTCATGCATGACATATGCATGATGAAGTGTTGTTGATTGTGGGAAAGTTTGGTGAAGCATATTCAATACCTATTTTGAGTGGAATTTTGCAGCAGCCAAAAGATGATGAAGTGGGAGCTGAACACTAAGCCTAAAGACAAGAGGAATTGTTTTCAAATGCAATTGTGTGTTAGGTTAAGTTGGTGAATTAAGTGTTGTGTGTTAGGTGAAGTTAGTGTGTTTAGAAAATTCAATTGTATAATTCAGATTTTCACTTCCCCTAGGCCTATAAATAGGGAAGTTCTCTAAGTTTGTAATAACACCCCAAGGGGGGGAGCTCTCAAGCACTTGTCTAGAGCTCCCTTCCCTTATCTCCCTCAAATTCTCTTACTTTCCCTTTGTAGTTCTCAATTGTTGTAATATGATCCTTTTACTAAATCTTCAAACACCACTTCTACATTCTCTTCTCAAAGTCTCCATGTTCTTAAACACTTCTCCCATTCATTCACCAAATTCTCTAAGTTCTCAAACACTTCCCAAACACTTCTCTATTCTCTTCCAAACATTCTCCAAGTTCTCAAACACTCATCCCTTCTCTTTCTCAAACACCTTCCCATTCCTTCATCAAGTTCTCAAACACCTTTCTTTCTCTTCCAAATTCCTCAAAGCTCTCAAACACATTCTCTCCCAAATTCTCAAGTTCTCAATCATCTCTCTCTTTCTCTCCAAAAACTCTCTATGTTCTCAAGTGTTGTACAAAATCCTTAATGTTTTCTTAGTTGTAATTTATTTTTCTTGTAATGTACATTCTTTCTTCTTGTTTTGTTCTTTTGTTTTTATTTCTATTTTGTGTAGGAAACTAAATTGGATCATTCAATCACCAATCCCTGTGGAATCGACCTCGCACTTACATACGCTAAACTACCAACGGTTCGTGCACTTGCGAGTATCACAAGTTGAGGATGCAGTTGAACCCATTTTGGTGCAGCTGAATCTACGCAACAACGTTGTGATGGGAGGTTGACTTGAGATAGTGGGATTCTTGGCTTGATTGTCGTTCTCTTCACCCCCCCTCAAGCGAAACGGAACCAAGTGAAGATTGAGCTTGCCAGAAAGAAAGGAGAACCGTTCTCTGGAGAGACTTTTGGTAAAAATATCGGCTAATTGATGTTGGGAAGAGACATAACGTGTGCGAAGAACTCCTTGTGCCAGTAATTCACGAACAAAATGAAAATCAATTTCAATGTGAAGTGTGCGAGCATGGAAGACGGGATCGGCGGCCATGTGAAGAGTAGAAACATTGTCGACAAAAACGCATGGTGGAATGCGAAGCGAATCCCAACTTCACGGAAAAGATAACGAAACCACTGAAGTTCAGCAACTGTTGTAGCAAGGGCTCTATACTTGGCTTCTGAGCTGGACCTAGAGACGGTGGATTGCTTTTTGGCTGTCCAGGTGAGAATGTTGGGACCAAGAAAGATGTAGGCCCCAGTAGTTGAACGACGGTCGTCAAGAGAGCCGGCCCAATCTGCATCAGAGAAGGCGCGTAAGGTGTAATCAGGGGAAGAGCGATAAATAAGGCCATGTTCAATAGTCCCCTTTACGTAACGATAAATGCGTTTGACGGCTTGTAGATGAGTAGTCTTGGGATTGTGCATGTATTGACAGACTTGGTTGACGGCATATGCAATGTCTGGGCGAGATAAAGTGAGATATTGAAGTCCTCCAACCATGCTACAATAGGTTTCAGGATCTGAAAGAGAATCACCATCATGAGCAGAGAGCCGTTGAGAGGAAAGCAAAGGTGTAGGACAGGGTTTGCAGAGGTCCATTTTGAACTTCTTCAATAAATCTGAAGCATATCTGGCTTGAGACAAGGACAACTGATTGGCACATCAAGTGACTTCCATGCCAAGGAAGAAATGGAGAGCACCCAATTTTCGGCTTGCAAAGGTGGAGCATAATTTGTCAATGAATGTGTTGATGACAGAAGCATTTTGGCCTGTGACAATAAGATCATCAACATACACTAGCACATATATGGAAGAAGTGGAGGAGTGATGGATGAATAAGGATGCATCAGACTTGCTGTGAAGGAAGCCTTGACCAAGCAAAAAGGAAGTGAGGCGCTGAAACCAAGCTCAGGGGGCTTGCTTGAGTCCATAAAGTGCCTTGTGAAGTCGGCATACATGCTTAGGGTGAAGAGGATCGACGAAGCCAGGGGGTTGCACCATGTAGACTTCTTCTTGTAAAATACCATTGAGGAAAGCATTGTGTACGTCAAGTTGCTGTAAGATCCAATTTTGTGAAACCGCCAAGGCCAAAATAGTGCGTATAGTGGCAGGTTTAACAACAGGACTGAAGGTTTCGTCGTAGTCAAATCCTTCCTTCTGATTATATCCCTTGGCCACAAGACGCGCTTTATGTCTCTCAATGGTGCCATCGGCCTTGCGTTTGACACGAAATACCCAATTACAACCCACAATATTCATATTTGGGGAGATAGGAACTAGGGACCAAGTCTGATTACGCATAAGAGCATCATATTCTTCTGTCATGGCGTCCTGCCAATGAGGAAACTTGGAGGCCTGAGTGTAGCTGGAAGGTTCCAATGATAAAGGATCTTTAAGACTTGCTGTTAATCCTTGTGGAAGTGGATGCGAAGGTGGACCGTGGACAAGTCTCTTGAGTTCATCAAGGCTCCAAAATTTGGTGGGCATTGGTGAAGTATGGAGAGTAAATGGAGAAATTGGAGTGGCATCAGGACTGTTGGCACGTGAAATAAGAGGACTGCTGAGAGAATCAGGAATATGAGAGACACCATCACTGGGCTGAATTAAATCTGTTGGGCCATCTGTGTGGGCTGGCATTGGCAAGTGAGGTGCGTGATCAGGCTCTTGCTGAATGGGCTCTCTATGTGAAAGGTTGCGGTTGGGCATGTTGTGTACACTTGGAGTGCCAAAATCAGCTGTTGGAGATACACCATTTAAAGTAGATGGCTGGTCTGGAATATTGCTTTGGTGTGAAAGGATAGAGAGCTCCGATGGAATGGATTGCAGTGACTGCTCACTCGGGGACACTTTTGATTTAAGCTCCTGATAAGGGAAGGTAAGTTCATCAAATTGAACATTGCAAGAAATATAGATTTTACCTGAGGCAACATCCAAGCATCGATATCCCTTGTATTTGTTGTCATAGCCAATGAATATGCACTTTATGGATTTAGGCATGAGCTTGTGCTTATTGTACGGTACCATGTGAGGAAAGCATGTGCAGCCAAATGCTTTAAGAAACCTGTAATCTGGGGATCGTTGAAATAATTTTTCATATGGGGATATATTACCAAGGTGAGTCATGGGTAAACGGTTTATGAGAAATACTGCTGTAGTGAATGCCTCAACCCAAAAACTAGATGGCAAGTGTGATTGCGCAAGTAAGCAGAGTCCCATCTCAACTATATGCCGATGCTTCCTTTCGACAGTGCCATTTTGTTGTGGCGTGTAAGGGCGTGACACCTGTTGGGATATACCATAATCATGAAGAAAGTTGACAAAAACACGGCTAGTAAACTCACCACCACCATCAGTTTGCAACATTTTAATTGTCTTGGTAAATCGATTTTCTGCCATCTTTTTGAAAGTAATGAAGGTAGTCATCACATCTGATTTTCTTGCCAATGGAAATAACCACACAAAGCGAGAATAATCATCCACAATTGACAAATAGAATTTATAGCCATAGTTTGATAACACAGGAGATGGTCCCCATATATCAAGGTGCAACAACTCAAGAGGATTTTGTGTATTAGAAGTACGGTAAGAAAAAGGAAGTCTACAGGCCTTGCCTAGTGGGCAAATATGACAACTTTTATTGAAGGTCATAGTACCACTAATGGGTAAGTGGTATTTATTCACCAACACTCGCAGAATATCAGAGGAGGGATGTCCAAGTCGGGCGTGCCACACGTCCGGGGTTGTTTTCTCTCCATAGAACACGAGCTTGCTCCTAACTTGCGGGTCTGCACGGATGTAGTAGAGATCTCCATGGCTACTCCCAATAAGTAAAACCTTCACAGTCTTGTTGTCCTTCACACGAAAACCATTATAATCCATCTCAAAGTAACAGTTATTGTCACGTGAAAAACGTCGTATAGATAAAAGATTCTTTGTGATGGCAGGAACATACAAGACATCATGCAGCACTAGAGAGCCATGGGAACATGATAAAGTGGTTTTACCAATATGTGAGATGGGCAATGATAGATTCATATTTGCATAGTTTTCGTGTGAAATTGGTTAGTTTAATGTGCTTAGTGAAGATTTTGTAGGAAATCATACTTAGCAAGGCTTTGGAGCAAAAACTATATTTTTGGAAGCTTAAGGGATCCAAATGGGTGGAATTATCAACGCAACAAAATATCAAGAATTCACTCTGTCATTTCATCAAACACCTGGAGTGCATCTGTGCAAGTGTCAATTTATATCCACAACTGGTCTCAATGACCAGGGCCAGAAAGATTGAGCTAGAGAAGCTTACCATCACATTGCTACCTTTCTCATGAAGAAGAACCTAACGTTGATTGTTGATATTGTAGAAATGGTGGGCTGCGTCATCTAAGCAATTGCTGAGACATTAGATGTCAAAATAAAGAGATGGCTGAAAGGAAAGACAGCAACACGCATGAGAATTGCATTGTTGTAATCATTAAAAGATGATTGGCTTTGCAAGTGTGAAACAATTGCAGCTTACCTTGTTGATTGAGCTGCCAGCGTCAGCTACTTTTGGAGCAAGGTGTGGATGTCGGCTGGACCTCTGAGCATGCTTTCCTATTCTTCCTTTAAAACCCCGAAGCCAATTCCTTCTGTCAATTGAAGCCGCATGTTATTTCCTTCTTAAAATAGGTTTTGTTTTTTCTAATATTCCTATTTTTCCTTTCCTTCCTAAATAAATATTATCTTCCTTATTTTTAAAGGATTCCCTTGGCCTATAAATATAAACCTTTGACCTAAGAGAGAGAAGGCTGGATATCATCCTCCCATATACCATACTTTTCCACCAACTTTCATTCACCCAGAGAAACATCAGAGAGAGCCAAGGATTTTGCTGCTGCACTACTTGAGGAGCTTTCGAAGGTGTTCCTGTGAAGACTCCGAAGATCAAGTCCATCAACCAAATCGGTTTTATGACAATAATTCTCTTGTTTATATTTTCTTTTGTTATGAACTAATTTCCCTTGCTAGGGCTACGATGTAGCCTAACCATGAATACTTAATTTTTATAGTTATATTAATTCCTGATTATTATCCCATGTTGAGTATTTGTTACTGTTCTTAATGATTTAAATATCTAGCTAATATTTAATTGATGATCCAAGAGGAGACCGAGAGGAGATATTTGGTGTTTGCTTCTTGTAACAAATACCATGACTTGAATGAGTGCCCGAGAGGGACTAACATGACTCATGCAGTTTTCTTACAGGTTCTCATAGAACTTAATGGGTTCTTGATTTTCTAAATCTGTTGCTCAAGAGAGAATAGGTTGTTAATTAAGAATACTTTTGGTTGAGCCCGAGAGGGGATATCGAATGAATTAGGAGAAACCAACTGTCAACATGGATAGTAATTAGGGTTAATTGGCTATAAGAATTAAGTGGAATTGGTTATGGTGAAATCGGATGCTCTAGTGTCTAATCAAACTTGATTGTCCATCGTTAATTAAATTGTTATTCTTCATAATTGTTTTAGTTTACTTAAATCAATCAATCTTCTTAATCAATTGTTCAGATAAACTTTCGAATTAATCATAATTGGTAATTAATAGGAAATTACAGTCTTCGTGGGAACGATACTCTACTTATTTCTATATTACTTGTGCAAATTGTGCGCTTGCAATAATTTCCATGGGAACGATAAGCCTTACCGAATTAGTTTTGGAAACTAAAATCACAAACCTTAACAATGAATTTCCTTGTGTTACTTTTTCGCTTCATCGCTCCTCGGGAACGGCACCAAAAACTTGTTGCGTCTACTCAAGTGCAAGTAGTCACACGTAGTAATAATCTTGGAAGTCCAAGTATCGTATCCTCAAGGAGCAGGTAGACAAATGTCTGAACACAAAGAAGTAATTAAACGTACCAACATAAAAGTGACAAGCGGAATGGAAAAGTAATTCGATTTGATTGTTGTAGAGATTGAGTTTTAAAATGAAATATCAATAATGGAAATGCCAAGGCATCAAGGTTCAATTCTTTAAGCAAAATATGTTTCATGTGTTATATAACTAAAGGAAATTGTATAGAGAAATGAGGAGTAGAGGAAGACAATAGAAATTAGTCTCTAAAACTTATCACATTCATCTTCGATAAGTACCTACTTATAGGCTTATAACTATAGGTATTTAACCCATAAATTATAGCTACTAATTACAACAATAAGAGTATATGTTACAAATATACCTGCCACGAATTCCTCGAAATCCGTGACGGAGCTTGTGATTTTTCCGACATTCAACCAATGCCGGGCCCACTTACTAGTTACCAACATCCTCTTCCCTTAAAATCAAGAAAAAGAGGGTTGTGACTTCTACCGAAATTTCTGCAGAGTCTCCCCTGAAAAATGGACTTTACCAAAATTTTCAACCTGCCAAAAACACAGTTTAAAAATCACCAAACTTCAGCATGCACAAAGTACGTCACACACAACAAATAAACAGGCCTCTGGCCTCATAACCAAACATTTTCTAAACTGTTCTTACTTTTGAACTCCTTTGTAAAATCTATACTCCCGTACTCGTAACAGCAATCAGAAAGACCTTTCACCTTCCAAAATTCATTTCCACACTTAGAACAATACAGGCACTGCTCAAACAGTTTAATTTGCAGTTGCACCTAGGTTAAACCCTAGGCTTACCTACGTAACCCTTTGTGAGAGATCAAGCCACACGTAGTTCTTAAATCAAAAATCACGATTCAGATACACAATTATTTAAAGTAGTACAAACGATAAAATTTAGATTCATTTACAACATCAAATTCACCAAGGCACACACTGAACACTTTATAAGTTTCTTTCCTTTTATCAGTTCTTTCTCTGCAACCATACCCTATTGAAGACGTATGTTGCCGAACAACACTTTCCACAATCCTGATATAGTATAGCAATACCCAAACTCAACTCTCTTAATTCTAACCACCCGAGATATAGACTTACAAAACGTAATATGTAAGGAAAGCTTTTAAAAATAACCAAGCGTATACACATATATATATATATAAATAGACCATGAAAACTTCCATGATTGTATCGGTATAACCTACAAAGTTCATAAGTATAAATATAATATCTATATAAGACACCTCACACCATTACAAGTACCGGGTAAAATAATCCAACATGGGGATCGTTTGACTAGCCCACAGGGTTTCAACTTTCTATTCTGCGCAGGGTTTCAACCACTCTACAGCACTCACGCCAGAAAATCCAACGCCACGTGCTGCCAAACCAAACCAAACCAATCCATGTCCTATGCGCGCAGACTGCCGTCAAGACCTATGGCACACCTGACCAAAGGTGCTCGAATCTTTACCACATGCCGGAAAATCTAATGCCACATGTTGTAAAGTAAAAGTAACCAATATCCAAGTGAGAGTAATGACAATAAAAGTAAAAGTAACCAATATTCAAAGGTATCCCAAACTCATATATATAATAAGAGTAGTGACAATAATAATAATAATAATAATAAAATAATAATAATAGTTCTAACAGTAGTAATCCCTGGAAATCCCATATCACATTCCGATAAAATCATAGTCAAAACATATATCAAATCTCATTTATGCATGCAATTTCATATTAGAAAAGTAATGCTCATTTAAAACAATGTCCACTCGCTTCCTAATAATCCTAACCGAGTCCCAAGACTCACTTTCACAACCAATCAATCATGTTATCCATAATCATGTATTCCATAACTTCAAATATCAATATAACATCGGATACCCCACAATTAAAATAATAAAATAAATCTCAAAATCCCAACATAATCAAATAACTCAAAACAATCAAGATTTATTTTTTAAGGTCACTCTAGTACTTCTCGAAGGGTGAAACTATCTCGGAAGACTCACAATCAACCGAGGGGTCAAACTTCCCATATTGGTCAACCGGGCCAGAGGGGCCCACGACCTTTGATTTTCTATTCGAAAGTTCCTGCTGGTTCAACAAAGTCTACTAAGCACATTCTCCCAATTTGGTCTCGATCAAGTGGTGAAATCGCTCTCGATTGTACGATCTGACGGTAATCAGTTTATCTAACCCTAGAATCATTCATACGGAGTATCGGGGACTCCGATTCTCGATCTGTGAGTTCCTACATGATCCTAGAGGTATAGAGAACAACATCCTTGGAATTGGAGCTGATCCAACGGTCCGAACATATCAATCCCGGATATTGCCTCATATGTGTAAATCTGTTCGACTGTCATATGATATCCAAATTCGAATCCGAGTATAATGGGCAACCACACCATGGCCCATGCACCACCACAAGCTCCGGCAGTGCGTGGGTGGCTTGAGAAAATTTTGACGACGGAAAACTCTCGAAACACCCTACAATACCTATACCAATACATTCATACTAATAAGGGGATTTTGTTGTTGGACCATGGCCAAAAACTAGCCAGAACGGAGCTAAAATTGTCGGCCAAAAATGGGTATATTGAATGATTGCAAAACCTCAAATTCGATCTACAATACATACATAAACAGATAGAGCACGAAGAGTAGATGAAGTTTCATACCTCAATCGACAAAAATAGCGGCCAGAGTCGCATGAAAAGGCATCGAAAACTTCAAAAATCACCTGAACTTCCTGTCGTTCCAGTTTCATTTCCTTGGGGTTTTGAGCTGGGAAAATGGGTTGGTTAGATAGAGGGCGTCGATACGAAACTTTTGCAACCAATTTCGCATGAATTGGATGACAAGGCCCACCTCTAGTTCCTAGGAATCCGTGACTGATGCCGGGCCCACTTACTTACAATATCCTCTTCCCCAAATTAAAGGAAAAGAGGGTTGAGACTTTCTGCCGAAACAGAAAACTTGTGAATGGACAAAAACAAAGTTTTGTTCTGATTGAAAACAACATACTAACTCCACCGTTTGGAAAACGATGCTAAAAACATGCAATTGTCAATATTCATACATAATCAATGTGAAATCGAAGTACTCTCACACTACCGACATAATACAATAATATCCAAGTCAAATCTTTTGATTCCAACCAAACCCGTTCCCGTAACTTAGGCTTATAAGATGGAATATTTAAAGATAACTTTATAATAGTTAAATGTATATATAAAAGATAGTTTCACACCAACACGAGTATTGGGGAAAACAATCCAACACGAGGATTGTTTGACTAGCCCGCAGGGTTTCAACATTCTACCTTGTGTCTAGGGATCAGCTGTCCAACTAGCGGACTACCACTCTACAGCACACACGCCGGAAAATTCAATGCCACGTGTGGCCAAATCCAACCAACTATGTCCTATGTGCGTAGACTGCTTTATCACACGCCGGATAATCCAACTCCACGTGTGATAAAGTACTAACATAACCAAATGTGCCCACATGCTGGATAATCCAATGCCATGTGTGGGTACAGTAACCAGGGAAGGGTAGTTAGCATGGTGTAATAACATATTCACATAACAATCAACAAAGTACCCGAACTCATATCAATCACTTGCCCAGTTATTTAATCATAGAGTGAACAACTATTTTTCAAAACATGTAATCCATATTCAAAACAATTATAAACCTCAAATATATATAATAACTCCATAGTCAGAATCATCCATTTTGAATGCATAGAAATTTAATCGTTGACCCTGAGAGGGTCCTGCCTGTAGAGCGCATCGAGCGAGAACTTTAAAATAAACTCCTAGTTTTTCCCAGGATTCAAAGTGGGTGTACGACGAGCGGGAAGTTCCTAAGGTCCAACTACGTGTTTTGAAAGGTGAAATAACCTCGGAAGACTCTGTCTACCACGCAAATCTCACGGCCTGGAGTTCCGGGCCGAGGGGATATGCGTTGACACGCGGCTTCTTGCTTTTGGATGCAGTGCAGTTATGCGCGGGCGTGCCAGCACGGTCTACCATGCGTCGAGATGTGGTTTGGATGGAAGTGGTGAAATGGTGTGCCTGTTTGGACTTGACTTCTAATCAAACGATTGTGGCCGAGGGAGGAACTAATCTCGGCCGTCAGGTTCACAGCTTGAGCTACAAGGCCGTTTAGTGGTGATGTTGATGGTGGGTTTAGGGCGGTGCTCCGGCGCGTTGCTCAGTGAGCGACGGTCGTATGATATATGGGGTGAATGAGCGAATAACAGAGATGGTGCTCCGGCGCCCTGAAAATTAAGGGTCGTATGATATATTGATGAATGGATTTTCCTTACAGACTAACACTACTCCTAGGAAAGCAAGTAAAATATTGAAAGTGCATTACAGAAAAATATAAGTTGCTTCGTGTGAGGCTTCGGTTTGGTGTTTGAACCCTTTGAACGTAGTCTTGAGCCTTGTATTTATAGGAAGAGTTCCTGGTGTTTGTGCCTAACAAATCACAGCCATGAACTGACCGAAGGAGCCCCTTTCCCTCGGCCCTGGTACTTGCTCGTGTACTAAAAACGCAGCGTTTTGCCAAGATGTTGGCCTTCCTGAAAACAAAAGAAAAATGCTAAGGCATGATCATGTCGGCCTCGATTGTGAGCCGAGGCCGAGGCCCAGCAAAATAACGGCCAAAGATATTAAAGTCAGATCATCATGTGATAGCAGGGTCCCATGCTTCATTTAATGAAGTAGTGCCTCTGTTTATTGCAGCAAACCCACTAGCCACGAATAAGCATTTAATGCACGAGGGAAGGTGGGAAGTGACTGAAGTCAGGGACTGGCGACAGAAAACAGAGTGATTAGACGTAGACATTCTCACAAGAATTCTTGCAGCTTGAGAGATTAGGTCACCAGCTATCAGAGCAATAAATGCGTCTCCACGACCAGAAGCGCAGAACCCACGATCAGGGCGGCGGCCGAGATTCACCGGGATTTATGGGGTCACACCACCATGCTTCATAATCCCAAATGTCGATTGGACTCTCCACTTGCTCTAATCAGGCTCCATCATGCAGATTGTCAGCCTCGATTACTCCTCCAAGAACTTTTCCTATAAATACAAAGCTCAAGACTACGTTCAAAGGGTTCAAACACCAAACCAAAGCCTCCCACGGAGCAACTTATATTTTCCTGTAATGCACTTTCAATATCTTTACTTGCTTTCCGAGGAGTAGTGTTAGACTGTAAGGAAAATTCATTCATCAATATATCATACGACCCTTGATTTTCAAGGCGCCGGAGCACCATCTTTGTTATTCACTCATTCACCCCATATATCATACGACCGTCGCTCACTGAGCAGAGCGCCGGAGCACCACCCGAAAGCCACCACCAACACCACCACTAAACGGCCTTATAGTTCAGGCCGTGAACCTGACAGTTGAGATTAGTTCCTCTCTCGGCTACAATCGTTTGATTAAAAGTCAAGTCCAAACAGGCGCATCATTTCACCACTTCCATCCAAACCACATCTCGATGCACGGTAGATCGTGCTGGCACGCCCGCGCACAACCGCACCGCACCAAAAAGCAGGAAGCTGCGTGTCAACGCATATCCCCTCGGCCCGGAACTCCAGGCCGTGAGATTGGCGCGGTAGACACTTTTGGCAAGCCCGGTGAAATTGATACTTAGGTGACGAGGGGTAAATTTATCTAAACAAACAAGACACAACAATACAACAATCAAGAGAACACACACATCATACCACAAGGTACTTGCATCCCTAGAAGATTACTAGTGACAACTTAGGCACTCATAAGGACCCATCAATCTAGGCATCCCCTGTGCTAGCAACAACTATGGTGAAAGTGTGTGAAGACATCAATATCAATTAAACAGCAAACAGCAGATATAGATGACTAGTCAAACACCAAGAACAGAAACCCAGAAATGCAAAACAGATTTTGTTTACCCAGAAACCCACCATTGGGAAAAACTGGGAGTCATCAACCGACTAGGCAATCCACTAAGTAGAAATAGATTCTTACAAAGGAATACAAGAAAGCTCAAGTAAAACCTAGATCTATTTAGGAAGATGAGCTATACCTCCTTTGTGCAATCTTCTTCTCCAACTTAGCAAAGCTTGAAGCTATGTTCTTCATGGCAATGGCAGCTCCTTCTCCAGCTCGTTCATCCCATGGCACTAGCTTGCAAGCTCCAACTTAGAACGAAACCAAACTTTGGATTTATGGGAGAAAGACCAATTTCTTCAAGAAACCATACTCTTGAAGAAATTAGTCAAGAATCCGATCTAGATCTATATGAGAGAATGATTTAAAAAGCTAGATGCAGATTCATATTTCAAAAGCAGTTTTTCAAAAAGAAATCAATTAGAAAAACTCATAGATGAAATATATGGTTTACTCTTGAGGAAGAAGAAGAGAAAGATGGCAAGCCAATCTTTCCAAAACTTCCACACAAAAGAGACGGCTTCCAAATGAGGGATTTTCTTGCCTTTACAGACAAAGGAATCCCTTAGGTCAGACTGACACATGGCAGCAGAGAGAGAAAATAGAATAGGACAAAACAGATGGTTAACCAGCTGGAAATCGCACTGAGCAAAGATGACTAGTCATAATTTATGAAAACAGTTTTAATGCATGATATGCAATGCATGATTTTACCTTTGTCAAATTGCTTGAACCTCCATAGGATAGATGAGATTTAAGAACACTTAGAGATGCTAATCTTAATCTATACTTGAGCTTGATAAATACATATAAAAGTCCTATTACAAAAATGTCAAGGGAAGCCAAAAGAATTAATCAAAATTCATACATTAACAATCTCCCCCTTTTTGGCTTTCCTTGACAACACTCTCTCTCAAGAACACTCAACCCAAAACCAAACCAAGAAGATGATTTAAATGAAGTACCTGCAAAAAAACAGAAACCAAACCTCCAGCACAAACCAAGCATATTATATCTCAGAATTTTAAAGTTCAAAACAATATGCAATATGTGCTAAAAGGGGGTTGAGATTGTTCTCCCCCTTGTTGATAAGGAAAGAGCAAAAAGGCAAGGAATTACAACAGCAAATAGAGGAAGGAAACAGAGGGCAGAAAATCAAATTTGAACACAAAGCACAGATTGATTACAAATCACATTACAGCTGTTCAAAAACAAGACAACAACAACTCCCCCAACAAGATGCATAGACTGGCCAAACAGAAACAGGGGAAACAAAAACAAAGTAAGTACAAACATAGACTTCTAATCTGCCCAAAATAGACTCCCCTTCAAGATCACATGATCCCCACAATTTGATAACAAATATAAACCAACCAAATAGACCAAATAAGACTCCCCCTATCTAGGACATAACCTAATCACACCTCTAGCTAAAAAGCTAGAGAGTCAGCAGACTCATCAGATGCAGCAGAAGAGTCAGAGTCCTCAGTGGCAGGTGCAGCTTGAGGATCCACTTGAGCAGCAGCAGCAGCAGCAGAGGCAGAGGAAGACGGAATAAGGCTCATAAGGTGCTGAATGTGCCTCTCCTTGGTAGCAAGCTCAGCTCGGAGAGAGGCATTTGCGGAAGCGGATGACAAGGAGGAGAGAAAGGAGCTTGAAACTTTCTGACTAAGGGCAAGGGAGGCCTTGCCAAACGGAGCAATGGGAGGAGTCCACTATCCGAGTCAAGAAAAGGCACCTTATGACGCTCACATAAACGCTGAATAAGACAAGGAAAGGCAAGAGTTCCCTTGTGTTTCTTTCCATGACTGATAGTCTTGCCAAGAATAGCATGATAAATAATATCCCCAAGGGGAATTTTATCATGATTCACCAAGGATATCATAAGTTGACAAGCAGCCAAAGTGGGATTCGAATTGTTCCCAGTAGGGAGAACATTATGCCTAACAAAATCCCAAAGAAACTTGTAGAAAGGAGACAAATATGACTTAATAGGAAGACCCTTAGAAGTCAGAGGCATAGACTCATCAGGATAAGCCATGGCTTTAAACAAGTCAATTGAATATTCAGCAGAGATAGCAGCAAATTTCTCAGAACTAAAACCAGGGAAAGAACGAAAACCTAACAACCGATTGATGACAGACGGCTCCAGAATTATAGGCACAGACCTAACAATAACTTGAAAATTGGACCCTATCGGTTCAGCCGGGAAATTAGAGTAAAATTCCCTAACAACAGAGGAGTTAAACTTACCAGAGAGAGCATTGAGTGAGTGAAGACGATAATGCTCAAAAATCTGAGTAGCAGATTCTTGAGCAGCCACAGGGAGAGCCTCAAACTGGTACGATCTCTCAGGCACGAAATTCCTCTTAGAGACAACATCTTCAAAGAAAGAGGCAGCCTCAGAGGACACAAATGGAGATGAGTCCTCAACAGTAGCAGAGGAAGAAGATTGAGGCCTAGGAACCCTAGGAATAGAGGATGACGACCTGGAGCGACGCTTGGAGGAAGATTGAGGATTCGAAGAAGACATGGCACGCCGGAATTGAAGGTCGAAATACAGAGAAGAAAGGGGGGAAAAAAAATGAAAACCCAAAGTAAAGGGGCAGAGAAGAACGCGACAGAAGAAAAAAGCGTAAAGCCAAGAGAAAAAAATTCGAAGAAAGAAGGGCTGAACAAGAGCAGCCTAACAGAAAATCGAAGAAGACGAAGACACGAAGACTCAACCAAGGGTTTCGATAGGGACTGAGACGGCGGAAAGAGAAAATGAGAAAGAAGACAAACACACGAGGGGGAAAAAGACCTAAAAGGGAAAAAGACAAAAATAAACTGACACAAAAGGAAAAACAAAGAACCGCTCAATCAAGGAACCGCTCAAAACAAAAGAGTTGTACCGAAAAAAATAAAAGCACAGATGACTAGTCAACTAAAACAATAGCATGACAGGCACCAGTTTTAGAATCAACCCTGTGAAAGATATGTTGGTGGTCGAAAAACACAAATATGAACTAACAAATAACCCAAGTGATCAAAAGATGCATCAGCAATTATCCTAGACCAAGTCCTCAAGCACATGATATTTTGTAAAAAAAATAAAAGAAACAGAAAAAGGCATATGCAAGGAACATAAGCAAACAGCGCCGAGAGGGAGAGTATGAAATGCAGCTAATGCTCAGAGATAGGGCACATTTTGGAATAGGGGGTTCAGAGCTAAGGGACACACAAGATGATGTCATATCTCTCTTGGAGAGACAAGTATACAATGAAAAGTTAAGACATGATCAAAGTAGGCTCAAACAGCAAGTAACATCACTCTCTAAAGACAAAATATTGTAAGATTTATTGTGATTCACTTGCACATCCCAGACATAAGTGCTTGAATGGCCCAATTCTACGGCTCTTTGCTCTAGATGCTTCAAACATAACACCTTATACCTTCCTAGAGCCGTGACTACATTGGTCACACTTCCTTTTTTTTTTTAAATTTATTTTTATGTGAAATATCTGAATAGAGTGACTAAGAGAGTGAGACAAGCTAAGAGACAATAACAATGATAGTCCAAAAGATAATCATAGACACTTGACTCACCAAGAGGATAAGAGAGCACAAGGTAAGTCTCAACTAAAAGCTCTAAACAAGAAAAAAGGGTTGTGCACAAATCTGAAAAGCACAAGCAACAGTCAAACTCCACACTATCAGAGAGGTGAGATATGAAACCATGACATATTCAATAAAACACATGTTGTTTGGTAAATTGAAATGTGCTGAAGACAAGGAAACAGACATGCTAATCAATCAATTGAGCAAAGGCCAATGGACTGTCTGAGTGTGACATGTTTCTGAAAGTCCAAGGCCTTGGTGAGTATATCTGCAAGTTGTTTTTCAGAAGGAACAAACTCTAAGGTTAAAATTTTGTCTTCCACAAGCTCTCTAATAAAATGATGCCTTATGTCTATATGCTTTGTTCTAGAGTGTTGAACAGGATTTTTAGAGATATCAATGGCACTCATGTTGTCACAATAGATTAGAAAGCAAGATTGAGCAAGACCATAGTCATCCAACATTTGTCTCATCCAAAGAAGTTGAGTGCAGCAACTCCCAGCTGCAACATACTCTGCTTCAGCAGTGGATAGAGAGACAGAGTTTTGTTTCTTGCTATGCCAAGCAACAAGGTTGTTGCCTACATAAAAAACCCCCCCGGAAGTACTTTTCCTATCATCACTACAACCTGCCCAATCGGCATCACTATACCCAACAAGATTGACACAAGTGTCATAGGTATACCACAACCCAAACTCAACAGTCCCACTCACATATTTGATGATTCTCTTAACAGCAAACAAGTGAGACTCTTTTGGATCACTTTGAAATCTAGCACACACACCAACACTAAAAGAAATGTCTGGTCTATTAGCAGTCAAGTATAGAAGACTTCCTATCATGCTTCTATAGAGAGTTTGATCCACATTTTTACCAAGCAAGTCCCTATGAATTTTAGCACTAGTGCTCATTGGAGTTCTTGCAGATTTTGCACCTTCCAAACCAAATTTTTTCACAAGATTTTTTGCATATTTAGATTGAGAAATAAAGATCCCATCATGGCTTTGTTTGATTTGAAGACCTAAGAAGTAGTTAAGCTCACCCACAAGACTCATTTCAAATTCACTAGTCATGACATGAATAAACTCTTGAACATGCAAATCAGAGGTAGAACCACCCACAATATCATCAACATACACTTGAGCAATCAAGACATCCTTTTTAAATCTTTTGACAAACAATGTTTTGTCAACCGACCCCCTAACATATCCATTTCCTAGAAGATGAGAGGATAACCTCTCATACCATGCTCTAGGAGCTTGTTTCAAACCATAGAGTGCCTTTTTTAAACGAAACACATCATTTGGATGATACGGCCAGCATTCTTTACCGCCGACAAATAGCTGGGGGCAGTCCCAGCCTATGTGGACGCATCCTGGGCCAGCTTACCCGATAGAGATATCTCACGGACCACTCCATGCTCTGGCCGTGTCACTGAGGCAAAGTAGCCTCGCGCATCCCGCGATCCAGCAACTCTGCCCGGTTCACACTGCGGCTGTCCAGACCCATCCTGGCCCGAGCAACGTGACCGCTGTTTCATCACAGCAGTACGGTCAGAGCATTCCGACCGTTTCACCACCATTACAGGCGTCGTTGTTCCCTCCAGGCTCTCACATTCATGACGATTCGGCCATTCCAGCGACGACGCACATGCACCTTGGCCAAACCCACGGCGCTCATCGGTTCCGGCCCCATCCAGAGACACAGTCAAACAAAAATCCTATCAAAGGCCTACCCAACACATCAGAAAGGTGATTGAGCAGCCAAAGAAGAACAGATGGAATACGATGGAAAACTAGATGAAGAAACACAGGCTTTCGGTATAGAACTAGAAGGCTTGTTACAAGGTGATTTGGGCATCAATATGGTGTTTATCCTGCTGGAGAAGTTCTGGGCAGTAGAAGAACAAGAAAACACTTTGGAAGGAGATGTACTCTCCCAGAAGAGTTTCGAATGCAGGTTGGCAGAGGTAGGAGAAGTGCAACTACTGTCAAAACAGGCAGAACTGTCATGGAAATTGCTCTTGAACAGCTGTGCTTTTCCAAATCTATCAAGGAAATGGCCAATCATCTCAGGCCATTGTTCATCACTGCAAACTTTGGGGGCATTCCTATCCCCAGGGAAATGGTGGATGGAGGCGCAACCATCAATCTTCTGCCTCACAGGCTATTGGTTAAAATGGGCAGAACAGAGAAAGATCTAATCCCAATACGCCTGACGGTCACCAATTTCACTAGGGGCATCACTAAGACTCATGGAATACTAGACGTAGATGTCATAGTAAGAACCAAGAAGCTGAAGGTTGCCTTTTTTGTCGTAGACACCAGTTCTACCACCTACAATGTATTGCTTGGCAGAGACTGGATCCACCAGAGTCTGTGTGTTCTTTCCACCCTACACCAACAATTGTCCCACCAGGTATTATCATGATGACCTTGGTCCTTTTACTTTCTTTGGAGTCAACCAGAACGACCGTCCCCACGATGTTACGGCCCAGAGGCTCATTGAAGAAGGTTTGGCTGGTTCTCTAGAGGATTGGAACAGACCTTTGGCCCTAAACCTCCAAAGTTCTGATGGTTAGCTCAAACCAATAAGAGAAGGATTGAGCCACAACAATAGGATCCATTACAAATAGATTGTTGGTATATTGGAAAGAAAGGAAGCTCTCCATGTAGAATCCAACCGCCAATGTGGCAGAATTCATGCATGAGAGTACGAAAGAACATGAAGAAAGTTTATAGGAAGAAGAATTGGGGTTTGCACCAGCAGCATTGGATGACTCCTTACTAGAAGTAGAGGACCCTTTACAGGAAATAAACTTGGGGACAGAAGAGGATCCTAGACCTACTTTCATCAGTACATTACTGGAAGGGCCATTGAAGGATGAAATCATTGCACTTCTGCATAATTTCAAAGACTGTTTCGCATGGCATTCCCATGAAATGCCTGGACTGGAAAGAGGATTGGTGGAGCGAAAATTGCCAATAAAAGAAGGATTCCTACTAAAAGAAAGACTAGTTAAAGCAAGTTTTATCGGGCCAGCCATTTATGCTGACTGGTTGTCCAATATTGTACCAGCTCTTAAAAGAAAGACAGGAGTGGTCAAAATCTGCGTGGATTACAGAAATGTAAACGAAGCATCTCCCAAAAATGAGTATCCTATGCCAATGGCGGACATGTTAGTGGATGGAGCTTTTCATAACCAAATGCTATCATTCATGGATGGCAATGCAGGATATGATCAGATAATTGTGGTAGAAGAAGACATCCACAAGACTGCTTTCATGTGTCCTGGACATATAGGTGCATTTGAGTACATTGTAATGCATTTTGGATTGAGAAATGCAGGGGCTACTTACCAAAGGGGTGCATTTTAAAATATGTCTCTCTCTCTCTCTCCCCCCCCCCTTTGGCGGTCGCGCGATCCCTTTCCCCGACTGCACAGCCTTGCGTTCCTTCGCCCCAACCGCCGCCACTCTGGACCACCGGCCACGGGACTGGACTGGATCGCACCACCGCTTCTCCCTCTTCCCTTCCCGACCAGTCCCCGCCATTGGAACCGCTATCAGTCGCCGGAATCAGGTCGAATTTGACAGGTTTTTCGCCCAAATTTCCCACTATTCGTTCTCCCTCCTCCGGCCACCAATTACGACGAGTGAGGTATGCTTTCTCACCTATTTTCATGCTCTAGCTGATGGTTCAGTAGGAATTGATTGATTTTTAGCTAGGTGGTTCGATTTGTAACTCGAAGTTTGGCCAGATTTCTAATCGAGATGTCGGCCACTTCCGGTCGTTTTTCGGGGTAGGTCCAAGAACAAAAGTGGCTCCAATCGATGTTCTGAACCTAGGGTAGGAAGCTCGGCCAGCGGTTTGGAGTTTTTCCGACCGCAGAAATTTTATCTGTTCACCCACGCGATGCTGGCGCGTGGGTGGTGCATGGGGAATGTACTGGGGGCCACTTTCTGTCCTAAAATGATCTCCTAGTTCTCACGAGCGCATAGGTGTGCTCAGATTGATTTGGATGTCATTTGATTGTCGATCGGATATTGCATATTAGGCGTTATCCGGGTTCTATCTGCCGCGCAAATCTCACGGCCTGGAGTTCCGGGCCGAGGGGATATGCGTGGACACGCGGCTTCCTGCTTTTGGGTGCGGTGCGATTGTGCGCGGGCGTGCCAGCACGGTCTACCGTGCGTCGATGTGTGGTTTGGATGGAAGTGGTGAAATGATGCGCCTGTTTGGACTTTGACCTTTAATCAAACGATTGTGGCCGAGAGCGGAACTAATCTCGGCCGTCAGGTTCACGGCCTGAGCTACAAGGCCGTTTAATGGTGGTATGGATGGTGGTTTTTAGGGCGGTGCTCCGGCGCATTGCTTAGTGAGCGACAGTCGTATGATATATGGGGTGAATGAGCGAATAACAGGGATGGTGCTCCGGCGCCTTGAAAATCAAGGGTCGTATGATATATTGATGAATGGATTCTCCTTACAAACTAACACTACTCCTAGAAAAGCAAGTAAAGATATTGAAAGTGCATTACAGGAAAATATAAGTTGCTCCGCGGGAGGCTTTGGTTTGGTGTTTGAACCCTTTGAATGTAGCTTGAGCCTTGTATTTATAGGAAGAGTTCCTGGAGGAGTAATCGAGGCTTGAAATCTGCATGGTGGAGCCTGATCAGAGCAAGTGGGTACTCCAATCGACATTTGGGATCATGAAGCATGGTGGTGTGACCCTATGAATCCCGATGAATCTCGGCCGCCGCCCTAATCGTGGTTTCTGCGCAACTGGCCGTGGGGACGCATTTATTGCTCTGATAGTTAGTCACCCACTCTCTCAAGCTGCAAGAATTCTTGTGAGAATGTCTGCGTCTAATCACTCTGCTTTCTGTTGCCAAATCCTGACTTCAGTCACTTCCCACCTTCCCTCATGCATTAAATGCCTATTCTTGGCCAATGGGTTTGCTGCACTAAACAGAGGCACTACTTCATTAAATGAAGCGTGGGACCCTGTTGCTACTTGATGATCTGACTTTAATATCTTTGGCCGTAATTTTGTTCGGCCTCGGCCTCAGCCTATAATCGAGGCCGAGATGATCGTGCCTTAGCAACTTTTCTTCTGTCTTCAGGAAGGCCAAGTATCTCGGGGAAACGCCGCGTTTTAGTTCCACGAGTAAGTACCAGGGCCGAGAAAATGAGCTCCCTCGGCCAATCCCTGGCCGTGATTTATTAGGTACAAATAGGTTCGACATGTTCGGACCGTTGGATTGGCTCCCATTTAATATATGTTATTCTAGACATCTCTAGGACCGTGTAGGAATTCGTGGATTATAAATCAGAGCTCTGGATGTCCCGATTCAATAAGTTAAAGTTTGCATTTTACGAAAACCATCCGATCGTACGATCGTGAGCAATTCGACCATTCGATTTGGACCAAACTTGCAGCGTAGGTTTAGAAAAGGGTGCTGAACCTTTAGGAACTCCCTGTGGGCCCGGATGACCAAATTTGGTCGTTAGCCGTTGCCCAAGAAGCTAAGGTGTTGAGAGACCTAGGCAGGGACTAGCAACCTTGAATTAGGAGGAGAACAGAAGGAAAGCATAAAACCCAGAATATTAAAATGGCAAGCCTTAGGAGAATCTTGTCTACCCGTTCTTCTGGAGAAGTAAGCTCTAGTAGCAGTGCTAGCCATAGAACCTTAAGAGTTAAAAACTCTCAAGAAATAATCATGCGGGACGTAGAAAAGGAGTTGTACAACTAGGATATACCCAGAGTACCCATCACTGATATATACTATAAAGGATCTTTCAAGTTCAGATCTGATTACGCGATAAAAACTGTTGAAAAAACGATATCTGTCATTGATAAAAATGATAGTTTTCAGCTATTCACCCAGAGTCAAATTGACCAGCATCTGGATAGAAAATATAACTACTTGCACATAGGATTGGTGCAGGTAGCGGTGAAACCACTTACCAGAACAGGATTGCCCAGTTCAATCTTGCTTTGTGTAAGAGATGGAAGACATAGAAAGTTCACAAATTCCTTGTTAGGAATAGTTGAGCCAACCTTAGGGGAAGGTCCGATATACTTTAACTGTTTTCCAAACTTTTCTGTTGCACTTTCTGATATAAATATCTTGAAAGCGTTAACATTCAATATTCAAACTCAGAGTTATGATATGGACCCAGGATCCCAAAATCTAGCGATCATTTATAGGGTTTTGTTTGTGCCTAATAAATCACGACCATGAATTGGCCGAAGGGGCCCCTTTCCTCGGCCCTTGCACTTACCAGTCAAACTAAAAACGCAGCATTTTGCCAGGATGCTTGGCCTTCCTAAGGACAAGAGGAAATGCCATGGCACGAACATCTCGGCCGCGATTATAGGCCGAGGCCGAGGACGAGGCCGAACGAAATTATGGCCAAAAGCATTAAAGTCAAATCATCACGTGGTGACAAGGTCCCATGCTTCATTTAATGAGGTAGTGCCTCTGTTTATTACAGTAAACCCATTGGCCAAGAACAAGCATTTAATGCACGAGGGAAGGTGGGAAGTGACTGGGGTCAGGATTTGGCGACAGGAATCAAAGTGATTAGACGTGGACATTCTCACAAGAATTCTTGCAACTTGAGAGATTGGGTGACTAGCTTTCAGAGCAATAAATGCGTCCCCACGGCCAAATTGCGCGGGAACCACGATCAAGGGCGGCGGCCGCGATTCACCAGGATTCAGGGGGCCACACCACCATGCTTTACGATCCCAAATGTTGATTGGACTACCCACTTGCGCTAGTCAGGCTCCACCACGCAGATTTTTAGCCTCGATTGCTCCTCCAGGAGCTCTTCCTATAAATACAAGACTCAGGACTACATTTGAAGGGTTCAAACACCAAACCAAAGCCTCCCACGGAGCAACTTATATTTTCCTTTAATGCACTTTCAATATTTTTACTTGCTTTCTTAGGAGTAGTGTTAGTTGATAAGGAAAATCCATTCATCAATATATCATACGACCCTTGATTTTCAAGGCGCCGGAGCACCATCCTTGTTATTTCGCTCACTCACCCTATATATCATATGACCGTCGCTCACTGAGCAGCGCGCCGGAGCACCGCCCTAAAACCACCATCAACACCACCATTAAACGGCCTTGTAGCTCAGGCCGTGAACCTTTCGGCCGAGATTAGTTCCTCTCTCGGCCACAATCGTTTGATTAAAGGTCAAGTCTAAACAGGCGCATCATTTCACCACTTTCATCCAAACCACAACTCGACGCACGGTAGACCATGCTGGCACGCACGCGCATAACCGCACCGCATCCAGAAGCAGGAAGCCGCGTGTCCACGCACATCCCCTCGGCCTGGAACCCCAGGTCGTGAGATTTGCGCGGCAGACAGGTTTCATATAAGGTTATGAACACTGTCTGTCACAAAGCTAAAGATTTAGACAGTAAAGGTGAAATTACCTTGTTCCAAACCAACCTTGAAAAATCAAACGTAGCAATCCCAAAAATGACAAAGTGGAGTGATATAACCCTACCAGAAAAGTGGATTTTGGATGAGGTAGCCCCAAAGAAGCCCCTTGAAAATCAGGAGCCTACTCGCATCTCCCAATTCGCTTATGGAGAGGTACAAATACAATTCTCCAGCGCTAGAAAAACTGAGATTGATCTAGCACCCTCTAGATCTAACCTAGAACCACACAGGTCGAGTACCTCCTCTGATATAGCTTACGATCTAGGCCATGACAGAATGGTCTTGGCAGGTCTTAGGAGAACCCCAAAACAGATACAAAGGCTACCCTATAGGTTTGAACAAACCCTTCCAAACCAAGGAATTAGGAGAAATCCACCTCAACCCGAGCCTACCTTTTCGGATGTAGACTTTGAAATAAATATGTTAAAATCCTTTGAAATAGAACACGAAAAGATAAAAAGGAATTATCTGAGTATTGAAAATGGAAATAAAAGAATCTGGTTTGAAACAGCCTTTCAGAAGCATAGGCAAGATCATCTCTGGAGAGCCCATACCGCCTTTATGAAAGAAAAGAAATTCAACTGTTTCTTCTTTATGTGGTTAGATTGGTGTGCGCAGAAATATAACATTCTTGAATATAGGAGTCATATAGAAATGATAGGAAGCCCGTTCTCGACTTACACTTCCAAAGAAGGGAAGTCAGTAAAAGCCATACATCCACCCGAGATGGTGATTAAGCAGAAGGATATGATAGCTGCTCCCTACAAAGAAACCACTTTCCTTGAGGATAGCGCTAATAATTTTCGCACAGCTAGTAAAGAGGATATAGGCGCAGTTATTCAGCAGAATAATTACACCAACCTGTTTCTGCAGTCTCTAGGAAAGCAGAATAATTACACCAGCTAGTAAAGAGGATAAAACGTCTGTTTCTACAAAGGAATAGAAATCCGACCCCGGTCCCTCAGAAAATAAAAAGGCCAAGGAAATGAGTAGTCAACTGTTCTTCAAACCACCTCCCTCTTTAGATAATAAAAATTTTAAGATGGGAAGAACATTGTCAGAAGATGAAAATTTTGACATCCTGGCAAAGAAATTATCAGAAGTAAAATTGTCAGACAAAGGAAAGGGTCCTCAGGTGTCGGTTCTCACTGAAGGGGAAATAGATGACCTTGCACTATGTCAAATTTCACTTACAGCAACACTAGATAGGCATCGGTAGAGAGGGAAATCGATGCTATTAGCATATTAGGCATCAATTTCGTAAATAACAATACTAAATAGGTATAAAGACATCAGCGCGCATTTTTGTTTATATATGACGATGGCTTTATTCACCTTTAGCATCATCTACATAAATATGGATGCCTAAAGTGATTAGTTTTTATTTTATTTTTAAGAGGGTCATTTTTTGGTAATATACCTATGATGCCTAAAGTCTGAGTCAACGCCCTAACCCAAAAGTCTGAGCAAACTCTCTCTGAAACTTCAGCTCCCTCTCAAACTCTAGCCCCAATTCGTCTAACTCCCTCTCAATTTTTTCACTCACTCTGAAACTATACCCTAAAAATTCATCTCCTAAACAAAACTCTCCTTCAATCCCTCTGAAACTCTCTTTTTTCTTCTCTCTCCTCCATCACTGCCCCATTCTTGCTAAAACCCTCAGATGCTCAACCATTACGATTCACAGTGAGAATCATTCTTCCATTCAACGATTCTCAAGCCAGCTCACGCAATTTCTCAAGCCCAGACATTCAGACGGAAGTTTAAGTTGACAATTGTGTGATTTCATCTATCAGTTCGAAGCACATTTCTCTTTCCCCCAAAAGTTAGGGTTTTGACCACACCCCACACCTCCTCTTCTGGTAAGCTTTTCTTCTCTCTTCACAACTAAAATTTAAGTTTAAACATTCTTCCTCTCAATACTAGGAAAATCTTCAAATTTTAGTAATTAGCACCAGATCAATTTTTTAAAATATTTTTTTATAGCTTTTTGTTGTGTTATGTTGCTAAATTGTGATTGATTATCTTGGAACCTGCTTGATGGTTTAATCTGATTCGGTGGCTTGGTTTATTTGATAATTTGATTCCGTGGCTTTTGTATTTTCATGTAGAATTGAGTTTTGGGAATTTTAGTTTTTGATAGGTGTTTGCTTTCAGTGTAAGCTATAAACATAATTGGGTTTTTTTCACCATTGCAAAGCTCATTGACTATGCAATGGGAACTGAATTGACGTCACAAATTGCCACCATTAGTTTCAGAGTCCTTGTGTTTAGTTTGACTAGTGGTTTTGCTATTTTCTAAGTGTAATTTGTCAGTTTAGGTTTTGAATTGTTATTTTATCTAAGATAGAACATTTATCAGTTTGGGTAGTTTGTTGGAAGTTGCAAATTTAAGGTGGGTTTTTAAACATTCCTTACATGTTCAATACACCTGAAGGTGGCTATAACTTCTATTAGTAGATTAGCTTTTTATTTTCATTTTTACTAAGTTTCAATTTCTGTGTTTACTTTGTAAATAATATTGTATAGTTTTCTAGTCCAAGTTGCCTTAATTTCTGTGTTTACTTTGTAAATAATATGTTAATTTGTATTTGCCTTAATTTGCAGGGTTGTCAAAGAGGGATCAGATCTGTTTCTGCAACTGCTGATCTTTTGACTGCTGTAAGTACACTTGTATTTCATCAAAATTTACAAGTTCTTGCACTTTTTCATGCCATGCATGCTTAAATTTGGGTTTCTTTCTTTCTTTCTTTTTTTTTTTTTTTTTTGTGAAGTACTCTAAATGCTAGCTATAGAATAAACTGGATATGCATCATTAAAACACTCATTTAGTTAGGGTTCAATTTATATATTGTTTGGCCATATTTGTTTTTTATTTGCAATATTAAAGCAACTTGAGATGCTCTCATATAATAGGCAGCTTCCCTCATTATTTGAAATGTGAACTCAAGTTCTTTATAATATTTTTTGTGTTTATGAAATGGATTGGTTAAAGGGATATGGATAAATCTTGGATGCATGAAGATAGAAGAAGCAAAGAGTATGAAGATGGGGTTGAAGAATTTCTAAGGATAGCATTAGCAAATGCTATTGATCATAGGCGCATTCATTGTCCATGCGAGAGATGTGGGAATACAAGAAAGTTTACTATTAGAGTAATAAGGGAGCATTTGTATTTCAATGGGGTTGACCAAACCTATAAGGATTGGATATGGCATGGGCAACCTATTGAATCAAATGGAAGTGAAAGTGTAAATCAAGAACCATATCTTGAACGTGATGTAGTGGATGAGACAATTGATATGTGCGAAGGTGTGCATGAATACTTTAGTGAAAACCCGGACGAATTTAGGAAGTTTGTGGAAGAAGCAGAAAAACCTCTTTATCCTGGGTGTCATAAGCACACCAAGTTGTCGGGATTGGTTAAGTTGTACAATCTTAAAGCAAGGCATGGCATGACCGACAATTGTTTCTCCGATATGCTTATTGAAGTTGGAGATTTGCTTCCAATTGGTCAAGAGCTACCATCATGTATGTATGAGGCAAAGAAGACATTGAATGCCTTGGGATTGAAGTATGATAAAATACATGCATGCTATAATGATTGCATTTTATATAGGAATAAGTATCACGATTTGACAACCTGCCCTAAATGTGGCCTCTCACGATGGAAGGTGAGAAAGAAGAATGCGGAGAAGAAAGGGGTCCCGGCGAAGGTTTTATGGTACTTTCCTCCTATCCCAAGGTTCAAAAGAATGTTTAAGTCATTTGAAACTTCTAAAAGTTTAACTTGGCATGATGAAAGTCGAATAAAAGATGGTCGATTGCGTCATCCAGCTGATTCACCATCATGGAAAATGGTTGATCATATGTGGCCAGATTTTGCAAGTGAGCCTAGAAACCTTAGGTTAGCCCTTTTATCGGATGGGATAAACCCACATAGTTCTCTTAGTAGTAGAATAGTTGCTGGCCAGTAATTTTGGTCACATATAACCTTCCTCCGGAGCTGTGCATGAAGAGGAAGTTTATGATTTTAACGTTATTGATTTCTGGCCCTAGACAACCTGGCAATGATATAGATGTGTACTTGGAACCATTGGTTGAGGATTTAAGAACATTGTGGGATGGAGTGGAGGGAGTCTATGATGTTTTCCGACAACAGTCCTTCACCTTAAGATCTGTACTTTTGTGGACAATCAATGATTTTCCAGCTTATGGTAATCTGTCCGGGTGCACTACGAAAGGATATTATGCATGTCCAATTTGCGGTGAGAAGACATATGTGAAAAGGTTGGAACATGGAAATAAAATGGCCTTCACCGGACACCGAAGATTCTTATCTCGTTATCATCCTTATAGAAAATTAAGTGAAGATTTTAATGGTAAGGAAGAACTTGACCTAGCACCAAAACCTTTAACCGGGGAACAAGTATGGAAAGAAGTTGAGGCCATAAACTATGAGTGGGGGAAGAGAATTGGGAAGCGGAAAGATGATGGTTGTACTAAGTGTTATAAGAAGAGATCAATTTTTTTTGACCTTCCTTATTGGAAATCGCTGTATGTTCGACATTGCCTAGATGTTATGCACATCGAGAAGAATGTATGCGAGAGTATTTTCGGTACATTGTTGAACATTCCCGGGAAAACAAAAGATGGGGTGGCAGCTCGTAAAGATCTCGTTAAATTGGGGGTAAGAACTAGTTTGGCACCACAAGTTGGCGAGAAGAGAACTTTTTTACCTCCAGCAATGTGTACATTGAATAAAAAGGAGAAAATATCTATGTGCAAGGCATTGATGAGTGTAAAAGTGCCTAAAGGTTACTCTTCGAACATAAGAAACCTTGTATGCATGAAAGAGTTGAAACTTGTTGGTCTTAAGTCACATGACTACCACGTATTGATGCAACAATTGCTACCGGTTGTAATACGTGGTGTGCTGCCCAAGCATGTTAGATATGCAATAACGAGGTTTTGCTTCTTCTTCAATGATTTATGTAAGAAAGTGGTGGATGTACCTAAGCTAGATAAGATACAATCAGACCTTGTGGCTACATTGTGTTTGCTGGAACAATTCTTTCCTCCATCGTTCTTTGATGTTATGGTCCATCTAACGGTGCATCTTATTAGAGAGGTTCGTTTGTGTGGACCAGTTTTTTATAGATGGATGTACCCTTTTGAAAGGTACATGAAGGTATTAAAGGGTTATGTACATAGTCGTGTGTATCCAGAAGGTTGTATCGTTGAACGCATTCTTGTGGAAGAATCTGTGGAGTTTTGTTTAGAGTTCATGGCTGATTTAAGTGCAATTGGGGTTCCTACATCATGCTTGCATTTAGCAAATACTAGTACATCTTTATCATGTCTATCTATAGAATCTGTGCCCCGCGAAAAATTGGACCAAGCACATCGAACTGTCTTGGATAATACAGCTGAAGTTGATCCTTACATTAAGTAAGTTATCCTAATCCAATTATTCTGTTTTCTTAGGTTCATTTTATGGATAAGTCAAACTTTAACATTAGATGTAACAACCAATTCTTAATTATTATTTAACTATTAATTTAATGAAGGAAAAGACTAAATTACCCTCGGAATACTTTATTAGGTTTTAAGTTGACTTTTTGATCGGGAAAGAATTTGGGAAGTCCACTTATACTGTTGCGTAGAGCGCGACGAAACGAGTCCGTAGACACGTAGTGGACTCGAATTGGACGTGTAACGAAGGAATTACGAGCAAAATACTGAGAAGGGCAAAATGGTAAAATTGAGAAATCAGATTTTTAAAACTGATTTTCCCTTCTCTCTCCTCACTCTCTTCTTCCTCGTGCGACACCAAACCCCCACCCCTGTTTTCTTCCAGCTCCAGCCGATCACCAAGCCACCTCCAGCCGCCACCACACTGCACCGGACCGGCCAAGGTTGGACTGGCCAGCTCCCGCCGTCGCAGCCCAGCCATTCCCGCCTTCAGCCGCCGCGAGGTTAACCGGAAAACTGCAGAACACGAGTCGATTTTCGCTCAAACTTCTCACCTCTCGTTCTCTCTCCTCCGGCCACCAAATCGGACGAGTTAGGTATGGAAATTCGACTGATTTTCACGTTCTAGCTGGTGGTTGAGTAGGTTTTAAGGAATTTTGAGGTTTGAAGGGTTAATTCTTGAATTGAAATTCTGCCAGTTTGAGATCTCGGGTTCAGTCACTTCCGGCCACTTTTTGGCCATAGCCCAAGAACAAAAGTGGTTCCAAATAGGGTCTATTACCTAGGATAGGAGTTTGGGCCGACGTTGTGGAGAAAATCCGGTCACCGGAAATTGTTAGGCACACCCACGCGCTGCCGGGGCATGGGCGGCGCGTGGGACAGGTAACAGGAGCCACTCTTGGTCCTAGAATAATCCTTGTGTCCTCACGAGCGCGTAGGATTTCGTGGATCTCAATTCGGATAACGTTTGAACCCCGAACGGATCTCGCATAGTGTGCGATTTCCGGGTTCAATACGTTCAGACCGTTGGATCATAGCCAAACTGGAGTATGTTGATCTAGGTAACTTCAGGATCGTGTAGGATTCGACGGATTGTGAATCGGAGTCTCGGATACTCCGAAAAGGCCAACCCTAGGGTTAGTGTTACGGGAAATCGTTCACCAGTCCGATCGTGCGATCGTGAGCAATCCGACCGTCCGATCGAGACCAAACTTTATATGTTTATTTATATGCTGCCGAGTTGAGAGTGCCTAGAGATTTTGGCATAGCAGAATTTTTAGATAATTAACAGATTAATTGGCAGCAGGATTTAAGGAATAGTTTTATAAGTAGTTTTATAAACTTTAATCTTTTTCAGAATTATATACATATACATTTATTTTAAGCCACCATAGGTACCCAAGGTTGCTTTCAGTATAGTAAATGTTGCCTCGGAAATTATGTTGCCTTCGGTATTATTGATGTCGACGGACATCTAGTTGCCTTCGGGTAGGTCAGCATGCTTGACACAGCCCCACGAGTCTCGGGGATGCTCGGACCGTGTGGTGCTAGGAGTGCAGCTCAGGTGGGCCAAGTGTTCCCTGAGTCTAGCTAGGATTGTGGATCAGGCCGACCAAGTGTCCCCTGAATTGTGCTAGGGTTGCAGCTCGGGTTGACTTTGTGTTTCCCGAGGTCTGCTAGGAAGTGTCACTCCAGTGGCGCGAGGATGTGTCACTCCGGTGGCACAAGGATGGAATTGACGGAATTATACATGGGTACAACTAGGTGGTAGATTAAGGTCGATTTCAATGCTTTCAAGTAATTAATGTTTAATTAAATATGTGATTGACTCTCTATATATATTTATATACATTTGCATTGCGTTCAGTACGAGTTTATTTATAAAAGAAGTGATTTAGTTTTATAATTGATTTTACAGAGGGGTTAGTATGTTCTTATGCTATTTTTTTCCAAACCTTATTTTTGGTCCACTTACCTTTTTAATGTTTTGCGCCCCCAGGCAGTAGTCGTGCATCAGTGCGCCACCACCGGGCCGAGTCCGCCTTCCGCCACATCCCTTGATAACGTAGGGTCTTGTATAATTATTTTATACCTATAATCTTCTGTGTAGAGCTCTGATACTGCCCCAGTTTGCATCTCTAACTGTTGGAATGTAATTATTTTGCATGCTGACAGTTGGTGTATATTTTATATGCATGCTTGACAGGTGTAATCTTGGGATTGGTTTAACTGCAGAGGAGACTTTGCTGAATTTTTTCAGCAAAAGTCAAACCCCAGTTTTAGTTGAAAGTTGACTAGAAGGGCAATTAGGTTATAGTGAACATAAAGACCATTTGAAGGAGAGTAATCCAAGGAAAGCAAAAGACGAAAAATGGATACAAGACATGCACAACCGAAGGTTTATTGACTGGTTTCATAACCGGGTTATTAGTGTTCATTTTACTAAAGTAACGAAGGATTGGTACCTCAAACATATTTTAATTATCTTTTATAATTTCAGGTTGGTGGTCAATTAAATATGAATTTGAATGGAGTGACAAACATTGTTAAGTGGCTAGCTCATGGACCACGTAAGGGAGTTTTGAAATATAACGGTTATGCAATAGATGGGTACCGTTACCACACAAAGGCACGTGACAATGAACGTGCTGTCCAAAATAGTGGGGTTTGCTTGGTGGCAAGTACAATGCAAGTTTCAAGTGCAAAGGATAAAAATCCAGTTGTTTCAAACATGATATTCTATGGGGTTATCGAAGAAATATGGGAGCTTAATTATAATCAGTTTCAAGTTCCTTTATTTAAGTGTGCATGGGTAGAGAATGAGAAAGGTGTCAAATATGCCGAGGATAGTGGGTTGACTATGGTGAACCTTAATCGGAGAGGTTATCGAAAGGATGAATTTGTTATGGCCACTCAAGTGAGGCAAGTATTTTACGTTGATGACCCTGAAACTGATGGTTGGTCAATTGTACTTCCAATGCCGAATAGAGTTTATATTCATGGTGATGAGTTAGAGGATGCCGTACTTGAGCACCAATCCTTTACTAATGGACTGCCAGCAGTAGAAGAATTTAAATATGATATTGGTGAGGGTGAGGCGAAGTATATGCGAACAGATTGCGAGGGGATATGGGTCACTAATAGAAAAAAACAAGCATAGATGTTGGTTTTTTATGTGAGAATTTTCATTAACTCTATTATGTGTATTATCTTTTGTGTGTATTGTCAATTTACATAATTTATTTTGTTATATGCATATTCTAATGTTCTTCTTTTATGCAGATATGGCTGAATCAAATGAAGGGAGTACATCACAAACAACTAGTACATCAAATAGTGAAGGTAAAAGGAAGCGTGGTCCAACAGAAATGAATCAAATTCAAATAAAGAAACGTAAAGGGAAAATGATAAAAGTTCTGTTTAACTCCAAAGGAGAAGCAAGTGGTCAAGCGGTAAACAATTGGCTTCATACACAGGTGTAGTAGCTCGAACCTTTATCCCCATTACCATCAATTCTTGGAGTGATGTGGATGACCAATTGAAAGAGAAAGTGTGGACAGAAATTACGGTAAAACTAATTAGTTGATGCTTTTACAGATTTTTTTTTAGTTTTCTATTATAATTTGCCTAAACTGAACATCTTTATTTATTTTATGCAGGCAGTATTTGAATTGCCACCCGAAAGCAAAACGGGGATATTGCAATCAGCTTGTAACAAGTGGAGGCAATTCAAGTCTAACTTAACGAGGTACCACATACTACTATATAGAAATGACCAACAAGCATTGAAGCAGCCTCCTGACATGTATGACTTCATTGAGTTATCGGATTGGCAAACTTTTGTAACCTCAAGATTAAGTACTGAATGGCAGGTATGCTGACACACAAACTTGCTGTTTTTCATTTAAAACAATGATTTTTTTTGGATAAATATGACATATAAACTTCTGGTCTTATACTTATAATGTAGGAAATCCATGAAGCCCAAAAGGAAAGGCAAAGTAAATGTAAATATCATCACAAATCAGGTCGTAAAGGGTATGTTGGAGTGGCCGAAGACTTGGTAAGTGTAAGAGAAGAAACTGTTTTTTGGACTCTTATTTGTGTATTGCCCTATGCTAACTTTGATCAATCTTAAATAGTATGAGCAGAATGTAGTGGAGAAGGGTGAGGAAATTGACAGAGCTCTTTTATGGAAGTATGCACGTAAAGATAAAAATGGGGAGATAGTTGATAAGGAGGTAGCTTTAATGGCTGAAAAGATTGTAAGTACTAATTCATTGGTTAATTTATGGTATCTTTTGTTGACAATAAAAATTACAGAAACATATCTATGATGTTGATTGTGATCACCTTCTCTTTGTTGATAATGGTTTCAGGATAACTTGATGAAGGAGAAAGAAGAAGGCACTTTAACCATATCTGGGAGTAATGATGTTTTGTCAATGGCTTTAGGGACCCCTGAACATGCTGGAAGGGTGAGGGGTGTGGGAGGTAATGTGAAGCCAAGTTCATATTTCAAAGTTCCTAGGAAGAAGAGGGAGTGTGTCTCGAAGGTAATGCTGGAACAACGCGATTCTTTGATAATGGAGACAAGAAAGATGATGGAAGAACAACAAAAAAGGCATGAAGCTGCGCAACAAGCTCTTCAAAACCAAATCGAGATGCTAAAGGTGGTGATTAACACTCAAGTTCCTAATAACACATCTCTCCAATCCCCAAATATACATCCATCTCCCATCTTATCCGAGAAAGAATCAACAAACATAGAGAGAAAACTTGAGGAGGGTGAAAAAGAAATTTGTGGTGAAGAAGATTGTGAGGATGTGGTGGAGCAAACTGAAAGTGAGTTTATGAAGGTAATGCTGATTTTTCATTTACTTGTTTGTTACTTGCTCTAAATATGTACACACAAAATTACTGATTAGAATACGATTTATATGAATTTCATGGCCATAATATCTGAACTTTTTGACAAATTCACTGGAAATAAAGGTTGTTAGTTTTGTGCAGATTGGTGTAATGATTCATCATTGCTTTCCTTTTTTATTTATTTGTTTGTTCGTGATCTTAATGTTATGAATTGCTTGCTGACACTGATTGTTTGACTAATTATAAATTTTTTCCCTGTCTAATGTTAGAAAGCATGTGCATGCAGAGAATTGCTTAGCACTTTTAAAGCTGAATTCCCATTTTCCCAAGATATTGTTATTAAGTAGGAAAAAGGTTTATATTCTTCATTCTCATTTACCTAATAAGGCAATGACATTAGATTCTACAATTAAATAGGTTTAGCTAGGCCTCTACGATCTCTTTCTTTGACTCCATCTTCTACTTAATTGATATAAATGCTTGCTGAAATTGATATGTTTAGCTTGTATTATATTTGTGACTTGTCTTTTATATGCATATTAGGGGAAAGAATGCAAAATGGCTTTCGGCGTAAAGGCAAACCTTGTTGCAAGTGGCACAATAGTTGAGATTAATGTGCCAAACCAGCTGGTTCATAATGTTCCTTTGGGCGAGGGGAAAATAAGAGTAGCTGTGAATTGTGCACTACAGGGAGATTCTCCACTACCAATCCCTGTGAAAGGAGTGTTAGAAACGGTTGGGGATGCCATTGGGTCGCAAGTAGCTTGGCCTCAAGATCTTATTGTCTTTGATGATAAAGTGGTAAACTTCTTTTCTTTTAAGCTTTGTATGTTTTATTCTAACTAATATGTATGTAATTGTATATATTTATATATATAACCTTCTGCTTTATGCAATAATTGTAGAGGAAGAGGGAAACTACAAAGGAAAAATTAGCAAAGACTTTATTCAAGTCTATATCACCAACAATGCCAAAGTCTTGCAAGGTTTTATATGCATATGCACATCAAGTGATGTCCAAAGGTCAGACTATCTCCACAAATATTGATGAGGACATATTTGGTGTGAAAAAGATGGTATACATCTTTCAAGAACAAGTTATCGCGTTCGCTGAAATGAGAGAAATAGGACAAGCTATAATAACTGCTTATATTAGGTAATAGTAACTTGATGTTTTATAATTTTTTGTTTCTCATATTGGCTATTAATCTTGTGTCTCATTTAGTTAGTAACTATGGAAAATGGTTGGCAGCTATTTGTTTCGCTTGGTAAAAAGCCAACAAAGGGATCAAGTGATTGGATTTATAGACCCAGCACGTACTGTACATGATCCAAGAGATGGGAATTTGAGGTCGGAATACATTACGAAATGTTTGAAACAAACGAGCATTGACAGCATCTTTTTGATTCCATATAATCCTGGGTAAGCAAAGTGGTTTATTTTTTTTTTTACAAGGAATGTTTGAGTATTACTAATATGTTTTGAATTACCATTAGGGGACATTGGATCCTAACAATAATTGATGAGGACAAAGATAATGTGTATGTCATGGATCCTCTCGGGGCTCGTCACCCTCATGATGCATGGAAAACTGTTGTAAATGAGTAAGTCTCGTCTCTCTTAGTTATTTCCTTCATATGTAATTTTTTTGCATTTGGCTTACGGCCTATAACAAGTGTTATTTATCTGTTAAAGTGGGATCAAAGCTTTCAATGCGCAAATTGGGAGACGACCTCGTAAATTACCAATGTGGATTATGCTTTCGGTATGCTTGTATTTCACAAACATTGTAAGATTAATTTTAAGGAACCTAACTAACTAAATGCTGAATTGTTGTGTAAAAATGTAGGGTGCTCCTAAACAAAGCGATGGCAAGTCATGTGGGTATTTTGTGATGAGATATATGAAGGACATTTGTAAAGATTCCTCCCTTGAATTTCGAAATAAGGTACTTATGGAAATTTGCAACTTCTGTTTTTTTGGTAGTTAGATCTGTGTTAATATGAACCTTGTGTAATTTTTTTTCACAGCAATGTGCCTCTGTTTTTTTGGTAGTTAGGTCTGTGTCAATTGAGAAAAAATGCTAGCTGTGCTTGTTCAACTCTCTACCCCATCACATGATCATTTAATTGCTAGTTTAAACATGAAGTGAGATCCAATTAATGACTTCTTGTTATCTAATTAGATTGATTGACAAATTAGATTTTCTTCTTCACCAATATGATTTCGTAAATTTGCATATTGGTTCATTTGAAGTGACAACATATCTTATCCAAATTTAGTACCTTGCACTTTTTAAGCTTATGTTCATATTTTGTGTTTACATTCTATGTGTTTTATTTTTCCAGTATAGAGCTAGAAGGAAGGACACATACACCCAAATGGAATTGGATGAGGTGCGAGAAGAATTGGCAAGTCATGTCCTAGAATGGCTTTTTGATTAAGCTAAACGTTCCTTCATTTTACATGTCTTTCTAGCTAGTATTTTGCTTATGCATAGACAAGTATGGATAATTTGTGGTGTAGGGCTGGTAAATTTGTGATTTGGATGTGACAAGTATGGATCATTCAAGTATTTTGCTTATATATATATAGACAATTATGGATATATTTAAATTACTGTTGATATAATCTTTTTTTTAATGAGCAATGGCAACACAACATGATTTGGAAATGAGGCCTATTCTTTATAACAACTTCAGTTTTCCAGAAATAACTGAAGTTGAAAGATAAAAACAACAACCAGACATCTATTATCACTGATGCCTAAAACGAGAAGCAGCATCAACATTTATGTAACCACCAGCACTATTGGAGGCTTTTCACGTCGGCAAAATAAAAAAAGCAATGATGTATAACATAATTCACAACACCATTATTTGTTTCTATGATGTTGTAATTGATAATATGCATCAGCATAGTAGATATCACTGATGCTGTTAGACCTCTTTAGCCTCATCCCTTTTAAAACTACTGATGATGTTAGACCTCTTTAGCCTCCTACCTTTTGAAACTACTGATGTTGTTTCGGGTTTAGGCGTCGGAAGTCAACCTTTTTTTGGCACTTGGAAATCATTTAGGCATCGGAGTTTACCAGATATCCGATGTAGTAAGTGATAAACAGCGACGGAGAATATCCGTTGCCTATTACATAGGAATAGGCAACAAGCTTGAATACCACGGTATTTATGTGTAATAGGCAACGGATTTTATCCGTTGCTAAAGCCCTTTTTTGGCATAGTGTTGAAACAATGTTTAACGAAGAACAACCTGAAATTAATCGGTTAACAAATGAAAAGAAATTCACTCAAACTGCTAAGAAAAAAAATTACTACCCTAGACCCACGCCAGTAGATTTACAGTTTGAGGAAGATAGAATGTGGAGTTCCGCTCAGTATGACGGAAGTTCCATAGTTGAATGGAATATTGATGGTCTGACAGAATATCAAATCATTAATGCAATGAAACATATGATGATGTACGCTACAGCCTCTAAAATCAAAGGAAATGGAGATAAGAGGGTGGCTGAAGCTATCATCGCAGGCTTTGTCGGTCAATTAAAAGGATGGTGGGATTTTCACCTAAGCGACTCGGCAAGAGCCCAAATCCTAAACGCTCAGGTGGCCATTGGTCAGCAGAATGTACAGGATCCAGCAACTGGGTTAATCAAAAGTGAAAAAGTTTACCAAGAAGATGCGGTAAATTCACTAATTTACACAATTACTCTACATTTTGTAGGAACTACAGAATTACAACACGACAGGTCTAGAGAACTCTTAATGAATCTTAAGTGTCCGACCTTGTCCCATTTTAGGTGGTATAAGGACGTGTTTTACTCTAAGGTATTCACTAGGCAAGACTGTAATGCTGACTTTTGGAAAGATAAATTTCTTTCAGGATTACCACTTCTATTTGCTGAAAAGGTTAGGAATAGAATTAAAGATAAAAATGGTGGTGTCATTCCTTATGGGTCTTAGACCTATGGGGAATTATCCTCTGAAATCTACGCAAAAGGATTAGCTCTTTACACAGACATGAAATTAAGAAAACAGCTTGATAAGCAAAAGGCCCTAGGCAGAAAAGAATTAGGTGACTTTTGTGAACAATTTGGTTTTGAACCAATAAAATCATATTCACATAAAACATACAAGAAGGGAAAGAAATTTGGGGGGCGTAAGACTAAGAAATACGAGAAATATGAATCTAAGTCTGAACCCAAGAAGCCATACAAAACTTTTAGAAAAAATAAATACGCAGGAGAAACTAGCAAAAAGGCCAGTAAAGGGAAGAAAGGAGCGGTCCCAACATGCTATAAGTGTAGAAAAGTTGGACATTATAAATCTGAGTGCAAAATGAAAGATAAAATCGGTAACTTAAGCATTAGTGAAGCCCTTAAGCAACAACTTTGCCAAATAATGCTTAATTCGTCTGGTTCTGAGCAAGATAGTGATGACGAACTAGCCCAACTAGAAAATGAAGAATTGTTCGAGTCTGATACTGAAACTAGCTCAAATAGCAAGGAAGAGTGCGCCTGTCAATTTAAAGATCTTAGAATATGTGTCTTAACGAAAGAAGAAAGTCTGATAGTAGACTTAATTGATAAAATAGAAGATCCAGAGAAAAAGAGAGAAGCTTTAGAAAGTTCTATCTCATTAGCTAGAACAGGACCAAGTAGTCCCCAACCAGCCATAACTAATGTAAGACAACCAGTTGAAAACTATAGCTTTAAAAGTATAGTAAACAGGATGAATGATAAAATTCATAAGAAAGAACCTACACTCAACGCAAGGCATTTGAAAGTCTAGAGAACTCTTCATTTTCTATGACCACAACATCATTTGAAAGATTAGAATCAACTTTATTATCAACAATCTTACCTGATCTGAGCACATGAATGGCCTTGGCTTCTTGGTTCTTTGGATTAATCACGGTTTGGCTTGACCATTTCCCAGACTCCCTTTGCGTTATTTCAGCAGCTATTTAGCCTAATTGGACTTCCAATTTGGAGATGGCAGCTTGTGTAGTTTGCTGGAAATTGGATTGGTTGATTGCCATCTGCTTAACTATATCCTCTAATGATGATGTTTGTTGTGGCCTTTGGAATGAAGGGGGATTGGCTTGATTCTGAGTGTTCCTCCATGAAAAGTTTGGATGATTCCTCCAACCTGGACTATAACTTTGAGAGTATGGATCATTTCTTGGACCTTGGTTGTAGGAATTTACCACATTAGCTTGCTCTTGCACAAATTCTGGATATGTAGCCCCAAGTGGACAAGCTACGGTGGCATGGTCCTGAGTTTCACAAATGCTACACACTTCCTTCGGAGGATTTCTTGAGTTCAATGCAAGAAGAGCATCTAGCTTTTGTTCTAATTTTGAAATCTGCACACTAGAAGCATGATTAGAACCACTAACAACACGTTTACCTCTTGTATCCGTATGTTGGGTCTCCATTGCTATTCCCTCAAAGAGTTCATACGTTTCTTCCGAAGTCTTGGTTTTATAAGAACAGCCTGCAAAATTCGTGACAATATTATGGCTAGAAGGGGTTAGTCCTTTATAAAACATACGCATTTGAAGCTTCAATGGAATCCCATGATGAGGACATTGATTTAGCAGCCCATTGAATCTCTCCCATGCTTCACAAAACGACTCATCATCTTGCTGTGCAAATAGCAAGATCTTGTCCCTGAGCATGTCGGTCTTTTGGGTGGAGAATTATTTCTCTAGGAACTTCTTTTGAATGGCAGCCCATGTAGTAAGTGAACCAAGCTTCAAAGAATTCAACCAATATTTCGCCTTATCCTTCAAAGTGTAAGGAAACACTCTCATTCGAAGTTGATCTTCCGTCACACCTATCAAGGGAAAAGAACTCACAACATTAAAAATATCTTTTATATGAGTCAATGGATCTTCATTAGGTAAACCATAAAAGGAAGGTAACATATTAAGATGAGAAGATTTAAGCTCATAGTTTCGAGCTACAGTGGGTAGTAAAATGCTTGAAGGGGATGTTGGAATTGTTGGGATATCAAGGTCTCCCATGAACTCGTTGGCAGCCATCATTTCTTCTTCTTGGTCTGAACTTGCTTCTGAATTTGAAAGTGAAGAACCAGGAAGTTCAGTGTTGAGAGCAAGATTTGTAAATGTGGCCAGAGCTTGCTCTTTTTTAGATGACAACTCTCTTTCTAGACGATTCTGAATTTCAGAGATCACTCAATTGGGTTGCAACGATGGTCTTGCGTTCAAAGAAACACTAAAAAGAATAGGGTAACCTTGGGCACATAACCAGGGAAGAACTTTCGCTCAGTCCCCGGCAACGGCGCCAAAATTTGTTGTTAATATTATGTTAACTCGCAATTGTACGGGGCAATTAGTAGTATAGCAAGACAAGTACGAGGTCGTACCCACGAAGACTGAGAAGTTAAAACTAGTTATGTACTTAGATTATCAAATTCAAGAAAGTAGGAGGTTATGTCTAAAAACAGAATTTAAAGCAAGAGTGGTTGTGATTGTTGAACAAAAGAAGCAAAATGAAATTGCAAACAAAAACAAACAAACAAATGTAACAAAGAGTGGTTTTGAGAGATGGAAAACGAATTTGGAGACTAGGGCATTCGAATCACCATAACAATTCAATTCTGGGTTATAAGGAGTCAAGTAACAAGCCTAATTCATATTCAAAGATTGATTCTAGCTAAAGTATGATTAGGCCATGGTGTTTGGTTCTAACCTTGTGTTCCTAATTCCCTAATTTGATCATTTGCTGTCTAACCTAAAATTAAGCATTAGGAACCCATTAAGCATAAAAGAACATTTTAAACAACCAAGCATGTATCTAATCCCTGTTGTCGAATGTCCATACATACTCTTCCTATTCATAGTTCAATTTGAATCAAAGCATGGTGTCTACTCTTGATTCAAACCAAGATAGCACATACAAGTTCTAATGGTGATCAATCATTCAAACAAGCATATTAACTGATAAACATAATGAATAAGAACATGAATAATGAATCCAACTTGAAACTCCAAACTTGAAACTTATAAACCCAGAATATTCATGTTAGGTTACATCGAAGCCCTAGTTATGAAATTAGCTGCTCATAATGGAAAAGAAACTTAGATAGAAATGAGAAAACATAAGGAATGCAATAAGAGTAGAAAAACCCCTTTTCTGAAGTTCTTGTGGTGTCCAAGACTTCTTCAAGTGCTTCTCCACGTCTAATGCTTCTCCAAGAGCTTCCCCACGTCTAGAATGATGTATGATAGCTAGTAGGTGATTTGGGATGAGTTTGGGTGAGTGGTGATGGCTAAGAAAGAGGAAATTCGTAGGGAAATGGAAGGGAGGTTTTCTGGAGCTGTTTTGGTGATTTGGGGCAGTTAGAGTATTGGGTTAATTGCTAGAGTGTATGGGGTTGATGGGAGTGTATGAGGATGATTTCTGGATGTGTTGATGGAATGATGGAAGTGTGGAGGATGGCTGAAGTGAATTTTGTAGCTTGAAGACTTCTCTATTTATAGGGCTAAGAGGGAGGAACATCATGATGAAATCCAACACCACCATTCCTCCTTTAATACAATCCATAACTCCCACTTTATCTTGTCTATGTTAGTGTGGTTGGAATCAATCTCATCCCATACTTCTTTTGCTGCACCTCAAGCTTTCTTCACATGGGTGTTCAAAGGTGTTCAATTGTGGTTGCCATTTGCTGCCAACCCATGTGGGTTTTCTTTTGGTTGCTGGAAATAAAAGATTCTTCTGAACCAGGCTTGGTGTAGGAAGGCCTGAGGTTTCAATATGTATCCAATGGAGCTCACATTTGGATATGTCATAATAGACACCCATTGGAACAACTTGTATGAAGAATGCATTCCCATCTGAGCAGTACAAGTGTACGTTTTGGACCTTACAAGTTGACTGCCGAAAATAGACTGGAATGTATGGTGTGCATTTTGATGGGCCCATGGATTGGGCTTGACTTCATCAATTGATACGTTTTAGCAGTCCATCTTGCAGTTCAGAATCTCTTCTTTCCAACCACATATTAATTGGGCCAATACAAGTTGGGAGGAGGAAGTTAAGGCCGAAACAAATTGCTAACTCAGTCTGCTCGTTTTTGCACCATTTTGCATCTTTTCCTATCCAAAGCCACCATTGCTACCTAAGGCCCAATGAACTGAATGATAAACAGAAAAGGGATTAAAAGCATAAGTTTAACTCAATAACATAACCAAATCATAAGCTAGAGGGGTACAAACTGATATACAATTATGAACTGATCAGCTGCTGTGCTAAATCAGGGTATTTGTTTTGAATCCCCTTTTGTCTTGGTGAAAGGTTTAAACTAGTCCCTGATATTAGGAACCCCCTTCATCAATATGCTTTATCCTTTCTCTGTTTCTGAAGAATGAATAAGAACTGAGATAGAAGGTCAACCTATAGTTTTTAGGTTTTCTCAACCACCCAAGCCTAAGTATATTAATGAAATTCAAGAAAAGATAAAGAAGAAAGAGAATTATCTATATCATCTGAAAGAAGAAATGCAGTACAAAAGAATAGAAGAACAACTCACTACTACAATAAAGTTAATAGACAACGGTTTTTAGCCGTTGTTGAAAGTCTTCTAAAACCGTTGAGGTTAAGAGTGTTGTCTTTTCTACCTATTTATGACAACGGTAAAAAACCGTTGTAATATGTCACTTTCAACAATGGTTTTTAAGAAAAACCGTTGTAAATTCTCACAAATAAAACATGTATACAAAAGCAACCGTTGTAATATGGCCCTTTCAACAACGGTTATTGAGAAAAACCGTTGTAGTAAGTCACTTTCAACAATGGTTTTGTTCAATAACCGTTGTAATATGGTTCTTTCCACAACGGTTATTGATAACTTTGCACAATGGTTTTCGGAATAACCGTTGTAAATGTTCTTATTATACAATGGATGTTGGTTCTAACCGTTGTAATAAGAGGATTTCTACAACGGTTTGAATGGGTAACCGTTGTAGTTAATGATATTCCTTTAGTACTGAATATGATTTAAAAATTAATTAATATTGTTGCATTCCAAAATTAATGAATTCATATTTCAATATGAAAAGTATTCGAACCTGTTCAATTACAACAATTTGAGGTCTACATGCAATCTAAAGCTTTGAATTTAGTACATACATCCCAAAGCTACCAACCACAAAATCTAAAACTTTGTACATTCTATGTGAAAATTCTACCATTCACAAAATGACAATCAAAGTGATTGCCACGTAATCATGTTAAAAAAAAACCAAAACAGTGGTTGATAACCTTGTCCACTATTCTAAGCCAAAAAACCTTGTCCACTTTGAGGTCTGAGCTACACATAATTGGTCATCACACAATCTACCCACTCATGCCATACTTCATCAATTTGATTTTGTGTATCTGTACAATAATTTGTTTTACTCCGCTGTAACAAGATATCAAAAATAAGACTTAATGATTAAATAGATAAAATAATTTCATAAAACTTTCAATTGAAGTCGAATTAAATAGAAGAGAGATAAGAGATATGACTACCAGTTCAAACTGGTACTCAGAGTATCAACCACATAGCATTCAAATTGGTAACCAAGCTTGCCAATTTGAATGCCTGCCATTTGCTGGGACAATATCCCGATGACAACTTGTCTCCAAGAAGAGCCTGTAACAGTCGGCAATATCTCCTCCAAGATCTGAATACACACTCTAAAGAAGCCACACAATAAATATTAAACACGCAGCCAAAAGATTCTTTCAATACATGCAGAACCATTGAATGGTAAAATCATAAAGCCTTAGGGTGAATCCTTCTAACAATCCGTAGGGTGATAGCCTGAAGCCCTTAAAATCTTGTTCACAGGAAACAAAACTCATTTCTTGCTGGCCTACTCTTTTCCCAACTAAAAAAAGAAACCCTAAATAAGAATCCAACTGTTGAAGTTCGCAAACTGAATGGTAAAGCAAGCACTCAAAGCAACTAAGAAAAAATGAGCAGGAAATATACCCATTAATGAAGCCTCAAGCAAGTGGGTTCTCCATAGAACCTGATCCATAGGTGACATAGTTCCAAGCTTTACACCTTTGTTCTGGATCTTAACAATGCTAATAAAGCTTGACAGGAGAATCACAGACATGGTGTAAGCAATGGTTTTCACAGTAGCTGGACCCTTACCCATTTTGAGCTGATCCAGGCTCTTTATCACAAGCTCCCTCAATGGCCCAATCTTTACCAATAGAAGAAACGCCACAACACCCTCAGCAAAAAGAACCAAGAACAACAGCTGAATCATCTCTGCCTGCTTCTACCAAACAACACCCACCTAGCTGCAACTTTTACAAAGCTCTGATTTTTGCTGAACTTGTAATAAAAGTTGAAACTCACCTCACAAAAGAAGTTACATTTCTCAGCAAGCAAAATCATAGATCGATGAACTTGTGAAGAGACTGAAAGAAACCATGAAAGAAGCTTCCTGGCACAGAATTATTAGTTGCTCTTTCTACAGGAGCAATAAATACCTCAAATTGCCAACCAAAAATCTATTCTTTCGTTGATGGGTAAGAATACTTGAAGAAAATTAGGCAACCCAGTTAGCCAAAAGCTGGTTTTATCGCCAAAAATGAGGGTTTATAAGAGGACAGATCTATGCATTCAGCAAAAATGAAGAAAGCAAGAAGCTTTTCTTCAAAAACCCATTTCTCATCATGTCAGTGACTTTTCATATAACTAGCGGTGTAATTTGGTTTTGAAAATCAATTAATTTAGTAAGGGTGTGTGATTTGCAAATGGGTTTTGTTTTTTTCTCCAGCCCAAAGAAGGATTAGGGGATGAAAAGTAAAGGTAAGCAGTCAAAAGCAAAGAACTTGAAGTGTAATTGACGCAAAAATAAAATTGAAAATAAAAGAGGGTTTGCTCTGTTTTTTAAGCTCTGTCTTCCTTAACAACAAACTTGGGAGAACAGTGTTAGGACTCAGACCCACTGTGCGATTTTGATCGAAGTCCATCTCTAGTCCCATTGATAGATCTGAAACTCTGCAACAAACATGGAAACAAAAAGATAGAGATCATGATCTGCAGGAGCAATGGCTATGCACAAGCAATCTATTACATTAAAATAGAAATTCAATCTGACAATACGGCTCGAAATCAAAACAATTCTTGCACTAAAATTCTTTCACCAAATAGGCAAGCAATACGTTGTACAAATACACCAAAGTAAAAGCATTCAGCTGCTAGAAACATTGAAACCATTGGCAGGTATTGCATTTCATATGCCAAAATAAACTTGTCTAAATACAATGCAATAAATGCCAAACTACCCCCCTTGAGAAAAAGGTCAACTTTCATCCATTCTCATGCTCAGGAACAGACAATTGAAAAGGAATATGCTTCTGCAAAATCTTGATAAGAACAGAACAAATCACAAATAAGCATAAAACGAGATTTTAGAGCAAATGGCTTACACAGATATACTGATGGCAATGCATTTCTATCTGTTGTAATAGATATCCTAATTTGCAGCAGCTATAAACTCTTACGCTCAACTGGAGAAAAATTCCGGAACAAAATTATCTGGAGTCTTCTATTCTTGAAAAAAAAAAATTAAAAAATCCTCACCTTGGCAAAACCATTGTTTGAAAAGGCATAAAACCCATCAATGATTCCAAACTTTTAGATCACATAAACCTCAAAACACCAGAACCTTGATCTCTATGAAAATGGAACCCATAACCCAAAAGCACACAGGAAATCCTACTGACTATAAAAGTACCCAAAAATCTGTGCGACGCCATCAGCTCCTTCAAGATCTGTACCCAAAAGCACCATAACCCAAACCTTGATCTCTACAAGTTTCTGGAGGTCCTTCAGCTCCTTCAAGATCCGTTTCGACGCCATCACCTTTACAAGCACACAAACAAATGGTTAGATTAAAACCCAAATCAGTAACCCTAAAATTAAAACCCAAAATCCCTCTGAACTAGAAGGAGGGAGGAGAGGGAGGAGAGAGAGAGAGAGAGAGAGAGAGAGAGAGAGAGAGAGAGACACGAGAGACAGAGTCTCGCTGTCTATGGCTGTGGCAAAGGGCAAGGCAACGAGGTGGGAAGAACAAGACGTGGAGAGAGCTAGATGCGAGAGACAAAAGATAAGAGAGAATGAGAACTATCGGGGCTGAAGAAAAATATTGAGCCACTGTTCACTCCGTGTTTTTTTTTTTTAAAGCTTTAATTACAACGGTTGAAACGAAAACCGTTGTAGAAAGTTGTGAAATAAAATCAAAAAACCAAATACCCTAAACAACAACGCTTAAAAACCCCCTTTAACAACGGTTACATAATAACCGTTGTGGAAGAAACAACTACAACGGTTTTGGAGCCAACCGTTGTGTATTCAGTGTTGTCTTTTTGAATATTTGTAGTAGTGACTGCAAGATGTAAGGTGATAGAAAAAATAGAAGAAGTCCAGAAGATGTTTGAAAGCCAAGTTTGTGCTGAAATACCCAATGCTTTTTGGAATAGGAAAAAACACATAGTTGAATTGCCGTATGAGCCTGATTTTGATGAAAAGAAAATCCCAACCAAAGCTAGGCCAATTCAAATGAATACTAGGCTAATGGAAATTTGTAAATCTGAAATTCAAGATTTATTGAGAAAGAAGTTAATTAGGAAAAGCTCATCTCCCTGGAGCTGCTCTGCCTTTTACGTAGAAAACGCAGCAGAATTAGAAAGAGGAGTACCTAGATTGGTGATAAATTACAAACCTCTTAATAAAGCCTTAAAATGGGTTAGATATCCAATTCCTAATAAAAAGGACCTTTTGGATAGATTGAAGAAGGCAGTAATTTTTTCTAAATTTGATATGAAATCAGGATATTGGCAAATTCAAATCGCATAAAAAGATAGGTACAAAACAGCCTTTAATGTCCCCTTTGGACATTACAAATGGAATGTTTTACCTTTTGGATTGAAAAACGCACCTTCTGAGTTTCAAAATATTATGAATGATATATTTAATCCTTACACTGCCTTGACCATTGTTTATATTGATGATGTTTTGGTTTATTCTAATTCTTTAGAACAACACTTTAAACATCTGAATATCTTCTTGAAAGTTGTGAAGAATGCAGGGTTAGTGGTTTCGACAAAGAAAATGAAATTATTTTCTTCAAAGATTCGGTTTTTGGGACACAATATTAATAAGGGACTAATAGTTCCGATTGATCGAGCAATATCCTTTGCTGAAAAGTTCCCTTATGAAATAAGGGACAAGCAACAGTTACAAAGGTTCTTAGGAAGTCTCAATTACGTAAAGGATTTTTATAAAGATTTGGCTCAAGATTCAAAATTGTTATACCAAAGGTTGAAAAAGAACCCAATTCCTTGGTCAGAAGAACACACTAAAGCTGTTAGGAGATTGAAAATTAAAGTCAAAGAACTTCCTTGCTTAGCCTTAGCCAACCCCGAAACCTTTAAAATAGTAGAAACAGATGCTTCAGAAATCGGGTACGGAGGAATCCTAAAACAGAAGGTCAATAATTCAGAACAATTGGTTAGATTCACTTCTGGAGTTTGGAAACCAGCTCAAAAGAATTATTCTACTGTAAAGAAATGCTAGCCATTGTCCATGCTGTTTCTAAATTCGAAAGTGATCTTTTAAATAAAAAATTCTTGATAAGAGTGGATTGCAAGGCTGCGAAAGACATTTTGTTCAAAGATGTAAAACATTTAGCATCAAAACAATTTTTTGCAAGATGGCAAGGAATACTTTCTTCTTTCAATTTTGATATTGAATTCATTAAAGGTGAAACTAACGCACTCCCTGATTTCTTAACTCGGGAATTCTTACAGGGTGCGAACCAGAAGTTCCAGAAAAATGACTCCCAGTAAGAGCTCTTCAGCTCTTGCTAGATCATACCCGTCTGATCCAAAGCCTTTGATGACTTCTTCTCCATATAATAAGGGTAAGGAGAAACAAATTGCTGAAAATCCATTCCGTGAGTATATGAATATGTCTATAGCAATCATTGAAATGAATGACCTGGACAAACACCCGAATTTTCTAGCTGAAAAATATTTAAGGGATAACCTTCCTCCCTTAAATAAGCCCCGTCTTTTCTATGAAACTCTTCTAATTGAAACTTAATCTGTTAATATAGTTCATTGTCATAGAGGTGAAAATACCAACACTATAGCATTCTCCAAAATCCAAATTCTAAATGTTATTTCCTGGGAAGAATGGGGTCCTAGCCCTGAAAAGGCCAAAAGATTTATCCATCCTGAAATTAGGACATATTCATATAATTTCTAGGATTATAAAAAAGCATGGGAATATGACTTATGTTTTCAAAATCAAAACTATTCTCATACTTGGTTTATCCAATTTAAGCTTCGAGCTCTGAAAGAACTCCCTAATTGGTTCAAGAGCTTTTTCCTTGTCTGGGGTCCTACTATGGAATACCTTCCTCCTAAAATTAAGGTGTCTTTTCAAATGAAATTTTGTAAATGGAATAAAAATCATCCTGATCAAAGGACTTTGTTCATGTGGTTCATGATAATGTATGAACTACCTTGGATATTAAAATGGGAATATGTTATCTCAGAGGACATTGATGAAGAATGGACTTATATTCCTAACCTAGTCCGAAGTATCTTAATTCGTTTGTGGGATAAATTCACTAGAGATCACTTAGTTCCTGCCAAGATTACCCCAACGATTATTCCCTCTTTTGAACCTGTTGCTGTTTAGCCTTCGACCACTTCTTCTGCCAGTTTAAGTGTTTCACAAAGGCTACAGATGTTGATAGATCAGCCAGGCTCCTCTTCATCAAAAGAAGATTTAAAAAAGAAAGTCCTCGAGATCTTGGATCTAGATGATGAGTCAATGGCATCAGCTTCTGCCACTCAACCTGAAGATGAGGTGGACCCTTTTGCTAATGAAGACATGCTTGACCACTTTCATCCGGATCTCTATGGTGGGCTTTAGTAATATTTTGTCTGATAAGAAGACAATTTGTACTTACTGTAATTTACGATAAAGCTTTTTACTTTTGCTTTTCCTCTGGTAAAAGCAAGATGCTCCTGCTTTTACTCTGCTTTCACTTTCCTTTTGTAAAAGTTTGCTTTTTCTTTTTTGGCCGTTTGCGTGAAAGTTCAGCCAGAATCATCAAAGTGATGATGCCGCTCTACTGTAGGCTGCTTTGTGACGTTCTATCTCTAATCGACAGGTCGACAGCCCAGAGGCTTTAAATGGAGGACTCCTCCTCAGTTGGGAACCCACGAAAAAGGATTGCCTCTGAAGCAAAAATAAACTTCGTATTTTGAGTATTTTGAGTGTTTTTGGAGTGTTTTGAGTGTTTTCAAGTGCTGCTTCTACGAAGCTTCTGTTAAGCACTACTGCTTTCCCTGCTTTTCTCTATATTCTTATCCTTGGTTTTGGCTTTGTATGTTTGAATTCCTTATAATAATTCTGTTTATTCTCTAAGTCTCCACACTACCTTCCACACGTAAGCTTAAAATTGATTGAAAAATTTTCCTCTTAAGAGTCTGGGCCAGTACCTGGTATGGAAAGGCTAAAAGTGTTTTCAGAACTTGTTTGTTTCATTTTCATTCCTATTTATACTTATATATATATGGAAAGTTAAATCAAGTAATATATAAACTGCTTTATGAACTAGAGGAAATTCAGTGAGTAGCCCACGTACGTGCAAGAATAAACTATTTGGAGAATTGGGAAAGTTGGAAACTGTTACTTTAGAATCTGTGAATGTGATTGAGCATATCACTAATATAAGAACTTGGATTGATTTGTATTCACAATGAAGAATGACAATTGACATGTGATACCAGGGCAATATAATAAGATGGAAGAACTACGTGTGGCTTGATCCCTCAGTAAGGATATGTAGGTAGCTTGGAGTCCCACCCAGGTGCAGCCGCGAGCTAAAGTACTTATGATTGTGTTGGGTTGTTAAACATTGTATGATGGAATTTAAGGACTCATTTTACATTAATTAAGGCGGGTATACGTGACTTAATTCGAGTTCCATTATTGGCCTTGTAAATCTCATTATTTGATTCAAGTGCTGTGCCAGTGGTTCTGTTTTGAATTGTTGAAGGCCAGAGGCCTAGTTTGTAAACTGTTTGAAGGTTAACTTGTGCGTGCTGCTAGTTGGGGATATTAATTGTGTTTTACACAGGTGAAAATTTTGGGAAAAATCCAATTGACAGGGGAGACTCTGCCGAATTTTTGGCAGAGGCCAAACCCTAAAGAACTTTGGTTTTCATTAGAAGGGCATTTTGGTCAAGTATGCTCGGCACCCGCTAAGTGTTGGACACGCACAGGGTCCAGTGCAGATTCCAAAGTGGAAATTGGGTCGGGTCCTGTCAGTGTACCTGGTGGCAGCCAGAAATCTTCTGAAGAAGACTGGAGGAGGCCTATAATCAGATAGCAACAGGGGTACAGATACTTGATTGAAATGGCTCAGATAGCAACAAGGGTACAGATACCTGAAGACTGTGTATAAAGAATCATCAAAGTAGGAAAGAAGCACCTACCATTTGTTCTGACCAGAGGAATGGAGATAGATATCAATGTTGCTGTAATGACTGAAGAAGACTGGAGGAGGCCTATAATCAATTATCTGCAATATCCAACCCTTCCTTCTGAAAAGATGATAAGAATCATGGCCTTGAACTACCTCATATGGGATGGAGATTTGGTCCGAAAAAGCAAAGATGAATTACTCTTGAGATGCTTAGGGAAAGAAGAGTACATGAAGGTCATGGGAGAAGTCCATGAAGGAATCTAGGGAGCACACCAAGGCGGAAGGAAGATGTGTTGGTTGATTAGAAGGTACGGTTACTTCTTGCCTACCATGATGAAGGACTGCATTAAATATTCCAAAGGATGTGAAGCTTGCCAAAGACATGGACCAATCCAGCAAGCTTCCTCAGTTCCCATGAATCCAGTCATCAAGCCATGGCCATTCAGAGGATGGGCAATGGACCTCATTGGTAAAATCTATCCAGCCAGTAGCAAACAACATTGTTTCATCATTATGGCTACGGATTATTTCACCAAATGGGTAGAAGCTAAGCCAATCAAATCCACCACATCTCAAGAGATCATTACCTTCATAGAAGAACAGATTGTGCATCAGTTTGGCATACCAGAATCAATCACAACTGATAGAGGGACTTCTTTCATATCCAGAGAAATGCAGGATATGTAAGGCAGGCTCAAGATCAAGTTACTCCAATCCACTCCTTACCATGCTTAGGAAAATGGAGAGGCAGAATCAAGCAACAAGGTAATCATCAATATCATTAGGAAAATGCTTAAATAGAATCCTAGGTAATGACATGAAAAACTATCAGAAACCTTGTGGGCCTACAGAACTTCAAAAAGAGAGGCAACTGGCATGACCCCATATGCTCTAACCTATGGACATGACGCAATTCTACCCACAGAAATCACAGTTCAGTCCATCAGGATTGCCCAACCGCATAACTTAGTCAGAGAAGACTATTCACAAGCAATGCTGGTAGAATTAGAAGGATTGGACACAAGCAAAATTGATACTCTCAACAAACTCTTAGCAGGAAAAGAGGTTGTGGCAAGGGCCTATAACAAGAGAGTTAAAAATAAGAGTTTTGAAGAGGGAGAAATTGTCTGGAGAGTAGTTCTACCCCTTGGATCACATGTAGCTAGTTATGGAAAATGGTCACCCATATGGGAAGGTCCATTCATAATTAAACAAGTCCTTGGATTGGGGGCATACAAGCTACGAGACCAAGATGGAGACATCCATGATGCACCAATCAATGGTAAATGGTTGAAGATATCCAACCATGTGGGATTCAAAGGCAGTGTAAACAGATGTTGGGATCGAAGCAGAGAAGGATAGAATTATGGATTGATTGTTTCAGTCAGTTTTGTAAATATTTATTTTTCGTTTTTAGATTCTACCTTTCTTTATTGTTCAGATAAATGAGAATGAAAATGCAAGTTTCACAAAATAAATAGGATTTTTTTATTTAAAATATAGTCATTAATACATGACTAGGTTTTACTACAACATATGGAAATTAAAGTCCTAGTTTCTTAAGAGTCTCCTGCAGACCAATCTTCTTGATAGATATTTCTTTCTAGAGGAGCACTCCTTGATGGATAGAGGCCTCTGCAATCTCTAAAGTAGGCTTTGAAGCTAAAACCATGTTCTACACAAGAAAGGTGGCCTTAGTTTTCCTTCCCAATCCAGCTCCAAGGTTTTTTTTCCTCTCCCTCAAAGTAGCCAACTGTTTTTGGAGGTCTTCAATACGCTTCTCCAACTTATCAGCAGCAGATGTGGTCTCTTTGTAATCTGCAACCAGCACGTCCAATTCTGCCTTCTGTTTCTGATAATCTACCAAGTTGGCTTCATGAGTGGTCTTATAGAATTTAGAAACATTGAAGGAGGGCTTGAGATCTTCACAACGGTTGCGGAGGATGAGTACATCTCTTGCCAGGCCCAAGCTGATCTCAACGATAGGTCTGGGAGCCACATTCTCCCTATGCAACAGGTCCATATCTTTCATCAATTGATCAATGGCTTCTTTATTTTTATCCAGATCCAGTTCAGTTGACTGCCATATTCTTATTATGGCCATGGTAGAAAAGAATAAAAATGGGGGGGGGGGGGGGGACGATAGGATACCACACCTAGCTCTCCAGCAGTTCTGTCCTTTTTCACCTAAAAAGAGCAGAGGTATTGGTTAAACAATAATGAAAATGGTGAGACAAGGGCCAAACAGAATTAAGGAAAATAAGAGAATAGAAACTACCTCAGCTTCTGGGACAGCATCAGAGTTTTTTGCCTCCACATCGTCAAAAAGAGCCAATTCTGAGCTTGTGGGCTCTCCTATTTAAGCTTCTTGCTGCTTCTTAGCCAGCTCAATACTCTCTACTACCACCTTAGCAAGGATTTCCTCCTACAAATGATAGAATGTACATTAAAAGAGACGCAGAAAGCAAAGTCAAACAATTCTGTCTTAGAAGCTAAAGAAAATCTCACTTCTTCTTCTTCTCCTCCCTTGATCTTCTCTGTGGCAACCTTGAAGACTTCTTTCTCTTTATCTACAGCATCAAAGGCTTCTCTCATCTCCTCATCAGTCTGTAGTTGTTGTAGGAGCAGCCACAGGTTCTTCTACCTCTACAGAATCACTCACAACCCTTCCTAAGCCTTTTTGTCTTGGTAGGAGGAGGGGAAGGGCTCTCAACTAAACAAGAACATATCACAGGGTTAGGACTCAATTCACAAATAGCCAGAAAGAATGACAAAAGATTTCAATTCAAAGAATTCACCCGGAATATCAGGCTAGATAGAACTATCTTGAGCGTGGGCAATTTCTTTCCTTTTGCCCTTTCTAACAGAAGGAGTAGCCTCAGGGGCTTTCTCTGCCAGAGTCTCACATTCATCTTCTTGGTCTCCAAAAGGAAACTCCAAGTCCCATAGTGCAGAAATCCAAAATAAAAAGGGAAAATTGAGAATTTACCTTCAATCACTTGATCATCCGCACGATAAGCTTCACATCCTTGATCATCCGCACGATAAGCTAAGGATAGCCAAGCTGTCTGGCACAGAAGTTAGGATGGTAAATGTTGGCGCCGCAAATCTCACGGCCTGGTGTTCCGAGCCGAGGGGATATGCTTCGACACGTGACGTCCTTCTTTTAGAGGCGGTGTGGTTGTGCGCGGGCATGCCAGCACGGTTTACCGTGCGTTTGAGAGTGATGTGTTTGGGTAAATGGTTAAGTGGTGCGCCAGTTTGAGTTCGACTTCCAATCAAACGATTGTGGCTGAGAGAGGAACTGTTCTCATCCGTTAGGTTCACGGCCTGAGCTACAAGGCCGTTTTAGTGGTAGTATTTCTGGTGGATTTTAGGTGGTGCTCCGGCGCGTCGCTGGATGGCGACGGTCGTGTGATATATGGGGTGAATGAGGGAGTAACAAAGATGGTGCTCCGGCGCCTTGAAAACCAAAGGTCGTATGATATATTGATGAATGAATTTTCCTTACATACTATCACTACTCCTAGGAAGACAAGAAGGGTATTGTAAGTGCATTACAAGAAGGTAAATGACAGGAAGATAAATGACAAGAAAATATAATGTGCTCCGTGGGAGGCTTTTGATTTGGTGTTTGAACCTCTTGAATGTAGTCGGAGCTTGGTATTTATAGGAGGAGCTTTGGAGGGATAATCGAGGCTGGAAATCTACATGATGGGCCTGATCAAGGCAAGTGGGTAGTCAAATCGGCATTTGGGATCGTGAAGCATGGTGGTGTGACCCCATAAATCCCGGCCACCGCCCTGATCATATGTTCTGCGCCTTTGGCCGTGGGGACGCATTTAATGCTCTGGTCTGACGGTTGGTGGGTTAACCTTAGAAAATCGTGGGACTTTCACACCTAATCCCTGATTTTACTCACCACATCTGACTTCAATCACGTCCCCTTTTTTGGCTCATTAATGCTCTTACGTGGATCATGGGTTTCCTGCTGTGATCAGAGGCACTACTTTAAATGAAGCGTGGGGCCATGATGCCACGTGGCGATGTCACTTGATTTTCCCATTTTGGCCGTATATCTGAGGAGTTTGTCCTTGGCCGATATTGCCGAGGCCGTGATGGTGTTGACTTATAACTCACTTGTCTTTAAATAAAGAGAGCGAATGACGACTTGACCGTGTATAGGTGCTAGGGCTGACTTGATGTCCCTTCGGCCAGACTCCTTCGGTCAACTTCCTTGGCCCAGATTTTACCAGGCACAAACATTGCCCCCACATTCCCAGGTTCTTCGGTCGCGGCAAAAATGTAGGCCGAATGAATTCTAGGGGTGGGACCCTTTGTATTCTTATGAAGTGACTGACAGTTGGCGCCTTAAATGCGCGAGTCAGACAATCGGCGCCTTTAATACGCAAGCACGTCGCTCAGGCTATCATTACTTTGATTTGCGCGAGCCGTCGCTTCGCCTCGTCATCGCGTGCTCAAGTGTATCGTCAAGCCGTTACGTCATTTGAGAGAACATGACGTTGTTCGAGGAAGCCACGCCCGTTCGTTTCGACTTCATGTGTTAGTATAAAAACCCCGCCTTCTTCTTTCTTCCTCACGCTTTCAGAACTTTCAGACCCCCAAACTCTGCCAAAACTCTTTCTCAACTCTCGAAACACTTTCAAACTCCAAATTTCAGAACTCCTCTCTCTCTGTTTGTAAGCAAACCAATCGTTTCTTCTATTTCCTCAGAGAGTTCACCAACCTTTTGAACCTCTTTCTGGGTTTCTAGCTTTCTGACGCTCTTTGTGTTCATCCTTCCCTTTTCAAACCTTTCTTTCAAAACCCTTGACTTCAAACTACTTCAATGCCATCCAGCACCTCTTCCTCTGTTGAAGCCCGGTCCCAGGTCTTCCAAACCGAGTTTGAAAACATTTGCCGAGAGGTCCAAGGCTCGATCCTGCCTAACATCATGATGCCCTGGACCAACGAAGACGGCACCGCTACTGATTCCTGCGTCCTCGGCCCTTCCTTGGAGGGTGGCATGCCAGAGAGGCTAGCAGTCCATCTTAGGGACAACCTGGTGGATCTCTCGTCCTTCGACCAGGGAGACAACCAGGACTGGAGCGCCACTCGGCCGCAGCAGCAGTGGCCAACTTCAACCCCAGACTGGGAGAAGTGGCTGCAGAAGATGGAGCATTTCTTCGGCCAGCAGTAGGATCAGGGGATCTACCACCTGATAAAGCTGTTTGATCGGCCGATTGTCATGGATCGATCGTTGTTGGCCGCATCTCTGTGTTTCTGGTCTTCGGCCACGAACACCTTGAACCTTCGGTTCGGTATGACGACGCCGACCGTTCTGGACATGGCCGCCCTATTCGGCCTCTCCCCTCTTGGGGTGGAAGTAAACGCCGCTCTAGTCGCCCCTGAGGCTAAAGGGAGCTTTAAGGCCGCATGGCCTACGGTCGCCAAGCTTGCTGGGAGTAAGGCGAAGAACATGCTCAACTATTCCAGCTTCTACAACAACTTCGGCGTGGAGGACAGCGTCCATGATGACTCCGTCACCCCCTTGGGCGAGGTCGAGCATGCCGCGTTCTTGCTGTACTGGCTATGCAAGTTCGTGTTCTGCACCCAGGCGAACAAAGTTACCCTGGAGTTCGCCCATCTGGCCGATTATCTTGCGCAGGGCGGAAGGCTGGCGCTCGGCCCATTCCTCCTTGGCCATATCTACTGTACGCTTCATGACGTCGTCACTTACGGGATGAAGCCGAACCTCGGCGGCCCGCTCTGGGCCTTTCAGTTCTGGCTTCAGGCCTACTTTCCAGAACTAAGGGGAGCGGTCAGAATTGAAAATACCGAGCCGCTGGCCAATGCATTTGCCAGGGCCCCCAGGAAGCACAACACGATGGCCTTCTGCTACAAGTTCTTCTATGACCTGGCCGAGAGGACTGGGTCAGAATTTTGCGTGTGCCTTACTCGGCCATTTCCTCTGTTCCTGACGCACGAACTCTCCGTGATTCCTGATGGTGAGACGGAGAATGACATAAGGGAGATCTGGGGCTCCTTCCTGGTGGCGCACGATCTTCACTGCGGCCTCTCCAAAGCCGGGGCCGAGGTTTATTTGCCGAATTGTGTGGCGGGGCAATTCGGCCTTATCCAGACTGTTCCCCTCTGTCAATAAACAGGCTTTCATCCTGGAGGACCGACGTTCCCCAGAACCACGGTGTGGCTGGCATCTCCTTTCAACTCCAGAAGGGGATGACCTTCCTTACTTTGACGTCGTGGATGCGCCGTATTGGGATGGACGAAGAAGGTTGGGTCTAGTACGAGGATTTCATCTCGCCCAGGTATCTTCGGCTAGTTGGTGAGGCCCTGAGGGGGGCCTTGAAGAATGCGGATTAGGACCCCCTCCCTCCTAAGACTGGCAGGGGAAAGAAGGCCACCGCCGTGCCTTCTAGGTCGAGTGCCCCGACAGCGGCCATGTCTCGAGTGATGGCCGTCCCCATGTCCGGAATGACGCCCCTTCCCATGGCCAAAGTGACAGCCGCCCCCATGTTCAGAGTGACGGCCCCGCCCGTGTCCAGAATGACGGCCGTGACTTCGACCACGACCCCAACCTTCAGGGCAACCGCTGTGGTGGGGACGCCGGGGACCTTGGCACTCAGGACCGTGCCATCATCTTCACCAATTCGACTGAGCGCTACTGCTGGTAAGCACTGGCCTTCTTATACTCTTTTCTTTTGATATTTTTGCAGCATGCATGACTTTGTTGGTTTTTTTTTTTTTTTTTTTTTCATGCTCCAGGCCGTAAGAGGAGCAGAGAGGTCGTAAGTACTGAGGCCGCAGCAGTTGAGGCCGTGCGGGGGTGCCAGATGCCGAGGCCACCATTGTAGAAGCATTAGATGCTGAGGCGCCAAACGTCAGGGCAGTGGCGTTGGATGATGTAGCCGCCGTTGCTGAGACGGCAGACGGCGATGAGACGGTCGCAGAGGCGACGGCTAGAGAAGCGGCGGCTGAAGAGCCGCCATTGTTTGCCTCGGCTGAGCTCCTACCAGTGATAACGGCTATGTTTCACCGGCCGCCACGGCCCCAGATGAGCCGTCCTTGGTCTCCCCACGTCGTCCTAGTGGCATCGTGATCCGCTTGGTAAGTGTTAGTTTTTATCATAAGTTAGTCTCTTTTTAGACTTTGTTGTGAGTTTCTAACCAATGGATTTTTGCCCTCAGCCCCCCAGACCATCTCTGCCTTCGTCCACGGCTGTCGTGGCGTCGAGCCCGCCAATTTTCTCGGCTAACGTGGTCGTGACTCAGGAGCCATTGACCAAGGGCGAATCCGTGGTTATTGAGTCCTCGGCCATTGGCACATCAACCCTAACGCCAGTCACCTCGGTCAATGTACCCATGCTGCAGATGCCCTTGTGTCAGGAGTCGATGGTCGTGACCGAGCTCGCGGTTACCGAGGCCTCCATTATACCGCCGGCCGCTGAGGTGAGTATTCTTTTGACGCCTCTCGCCCTTTCCTTTAACTTTTTTGTTTCCGCACTTAACCCTTTTCACTTTTTTACAAGAGCCCGCTTCCTCTGATGACCTTGCCGAACTATACGCCAGCCTCCATGAGGAAGGAGGTAGCTTGGCTTCGGCCGAGCCTTTGGACGAGGACTCCAGAGCCGCCGTCGAACGGCTTCGGGACTTCGTGCTGATGGGGGTCGATGAGGTGGCCAACGCTGAGACCTTTGTAGAGTTTAGGTCTAGCCTGGGCAAGGCCATGGGCGAGGGGATGATCAGCCGCTACTCCGAAGCCGGATCGGCCCAATTGGACGAGTTGCAGGATCGCTTGGCCGAGGGCAAGGGGATGATCAGCCGCTACTCTGAAGCCGGGATAAGGATGGCCGAAGGATGCTCGCTCGAGCAAGAGCTGGCGGTGATAATATAGGAGGCCCAACCTACTATGGCTCACCTGAAGGAGAACGACCTCGTCATTCGAAGAGAAACTGAAGAGCTTGCGCAGGTTGAGGCCCAAATTGCCGAGCTTCAAGCCCGGCGAGAAATCATCCTTGGGCGCCCAGACCAAGCGGTTGCGGCTGCCGTCGAGCTGAAGTCTTCGGCCAAGCAACTCCTTAAGGGGGCGGTTGAGAAGAAGAAGGCGCTGGCTGAGAGAAAGCTGGTCAGGGCAAAGTGGCTGGCAGACTTGGATAGTGGGGTCATTGCCTGGAGGAGGATCACCTGTCTGCTTTGGGGCATGCTCATCGAAGGGATCTAGTCGGCTGTACATAGATCTAGGATATAACTTTCTCCATACATGTACATGTATACATATATTTTCTTCCAACCGGCCATGACTGGCCGTTCTTTTGTAAACATGATCCTCTTTTATATGAAATATAAGCCTTCGGTCATCAGTAGACTTGTTTCTTTTATTTCTCATGTTCATTTTTAGTCGGCCATAACTGGTCGTTCCTTGTAGATGTGAACTTGGTTCTTTCCTTGATAAAAAGAGGCAAAAAAATATATTTTTCTTTGAACAATTTGTGTATTCCCTTGTTTTGTACCAAACGTTCATGATCCGCTCTCGGCCGTTTCCCATAGTGATGCAATGTACCTTTTTAAGTATTGGCCATTAATTGGCAAATTGTGACACTCCCCATCTCTATCTTTTAACTGAAACGCGCCTCGACCGAGAATTTGTTCGATGATGAACGGCCCTTTCCAGTTCGACGAAAACTTGCCAAACCTTGGGTCTTTAGTCCCAATAGGAAGTACGGCGCGCCATACTAAGTCTCGTTCGGCAAAGGTCTTCTGCTTGACTTTTTTATTGTAGGCCCTGGCTGCGATCTGCTTTTGAGCTTGCATCAGGTTATAAGCATCAAGTCTTGACTGCTCCAAATCTTCTAACTCCTGAGCCATGGCTTGCGCGTAGTCCTTCTTTTCTTGCCCAGGCCGTTCGGTCACATGGAGGGATCGAACCTTTAACTCCATCAGAACGATAGCGTCATGGCCGTAGGTTAAGGCATAAGGGGATGTGCCAATAGCTGAGCATTTTGAGATTCGGTAAGCCCAAAGGGCTTCAGGGAGAAAGTCGTGCCAAGCCCTAGGCTTCTCTTCAATCATCTTTTTGAGGATCCCCTTGATTACTTTATTGCTCGCCTCGGCCTGTCCGTTAGACTGGGGGTAGTAAGGTGTTGAGTGGACCAGTTTGATCCCCATCCTTTCGGCGTATTCTTGGGTTTCGGCCGAAGCGAAGACCGAGCCGTTATCAGCCGTGACAGATTCAGGTATACCGAATATGTGGACGATCTGGTTTTCAAAGAATTTGACCACCTTCGTGCTAGAAATTGACAGGTAGGACTCTGCCTCGACCCATTTAGTAAAATAGTCGGTCGCCACCAAAATCCATGTGTGTTGGTTAGATGCGGTCGGGTAGATTTTGCCAATGATGTCCACGGCCCATCCTCTAAACGGCCATGGTTTGGTAACCGGGTGGAAGGCTTCAGCCGGTACCCTTTGTACTGGGCCGTAGATTTGACACTTTATGCATCCTCTCGCGTATTCTATGCAATCTTTTAGAATAGTCGGCCAGTAGTAGCAGTGCCTTCGAACCAACCATCTCATCTTGATACCGGACTGATGAGCGCCGCAAATCCCCTTATGAGACTCAGCCATAATTACCTGGACGTCCTCAGTATTGGGACACAAAAGCAATAGGCCGTCTGACCCCTTTCGATACAGCTCATTTTGATAGATCAAATAACACTGAGCTCGGAAGCGCGTAGTCTTTTCATGGTTGCCGGAGGGGTCACGCAGATACTTAATTATAGGGTAGTGCCAGTCTACTTCGGCCGTATCAACTTCGTTGGTGATTTCGGCCGAAGACACTCGCGTCGTCATTCCTCGTTCAGCCAAAGCCGGCAAGGTACGCTTCTCGACCCTTATTATGCGGTCGTGGTCGCCGTTCGGAATGTTCACGCCTGACGCTACCTGGGCCATCTCGTTGGCCACGTGGTTCTCGGCACGCGGCACGTGAACGAAAGAGATCCTAGAAAACTCGTCGGCCGTATTAAGGGCCGTTACATAATACATAGTCAAATTCTCGCTCGTGCATTGATATTCCCGGGTCAGTTGGTTGATCACTAGCTGTGAATCGCCGTAAACCAAAATGCGAGTCGCCTTCATTTCCTTCAAAATCTCAAGGCCGATGATGAGTGCTTCGTACTCGGCCTAGTTGTTCGTGCATTTGAAATTGAGTTGGAATGCGAACTGCCATCTCTGTCCCTGGGGGGATTCAATCATGACTCCAGCCCCAGACATGGTCTCGGTACTTGAGCCATCAAAGTACATGGTCCAATAGTTCTTATCCACGCGGGCCATGCCGATCTCGACTTCCAATTCCTCCTCCTGCCCCTAAACCGGGTGGTGAGCCAGGAAGTCGGCCAAAGCCTAACCCTTGACCGACTTCTGAGCCACATATTGGAAGGTGAACTTGGATAGCGCCATCGTCCATTTCCCAATCCGGCCGAGTATGATCGGCCTGGTGAGCATATACTTGATGAGATCGGTCTTGGAGATGATCTGGACGACCGAAGGAAGCATGTAGTGACGCAACTTGGTGACCGCGAAGTAGAGGGCTAGGCATAACTTCTCGATCAGTGAATAGTTTAATTCGGCCATGTTAAAGGTGCAGCTCAGATAGTGCACGGCTTGTTCTCATTCAGACTCGTTGTTCTGAGCCAGCAGACAGCCAATAGAGCCCTCCAAAGCTGAAATGTAGAGCCTCAAGGGCTTCCTTCTTTTCGGAGGCATAAGAACCGGCGGTTGAGATTAATATCTTTTGATCTCGTCAAGGGCCGTCTGATGTTCGACCGCCCAGACAAATCTCTCCACGTCCTTCAGCTTGAGCAAAGGGGTTAACGGACGGATTTTTCCCTCCAAATTGGATATGTAACGTCTTAGAAAATTGACCTTGCCGAGGAAGGACTGGAGTTCCTTTTTAGTTTTTGGCGGAGGTGCAGCCATAATAGCCTTGGCTTTATTTTTGTCCACCTCGATCCCACGCTGATGGACCAAGAAACCGAGGAAGTTCCCGGCCGTGACACCGAATGCGCACTTCTTGGGGTTCATCTTCAAGCCGTGCACTCTCATTTGGTCGAATGCCTGGCGGAGATGTCCCATGTGGTTGAATTTTCTCTTGTTTGTACATGCATCCTTCAAAAATTTTGCATAAGAAGGAAGTTGTTGAATTGCTTGAAGCAAGGCAATGTTGATCTGCACTTTCTTAAAAATTTCCAAAATATCAAACATGTGTTGGTCCTTCCTTTGCTTGTGAACACGATGTGGGAAAGGCAAGGATGGCGTGTAACTCTCTTCCTTTGGCTTCTCAGCTACAGCTGTAATAGATGATGTAGGTGGGACTATTTTTGGCTTGTTAGAAGTAATATCCACCTCCTCACCACTCTTCTTCACATGATCTTCAGCGTGGCCAGCATTTGGTGCATCATTCTCTTGTTGACCATACGATTTTCCACTCCGCATCATTCTCATGCACAATAGTAGCCAGCTGACCCACTTGAGTTTCTAACTTAGTGATGGACGCTTGCATAGTATTCTGATTTTGTTGAGAAGTCTGCACAAATTGAGCGATTATATCTTCCAACGCTGGTTTCTTAGGCACACTCGAAGGCTGCACTTGCTGCTGGAAGGGATGGCTAGAACTAGCTTGTTGTTGCTGGTTGCTCCATGAAAAATTTGGGTGGTTACGCCACCTCGGATTATAGGTGTTCAAATATGGATCGTTTCGAGGTCGCTGAAACGAATTAACTTGGAGAAGTTGCTCAGAACCTTGCGTAGTAGATGGACAAAGCTCCATTGGATGAGTTGGGTCAGAACAAATGGCACAAACTTGATGTGGGGAAGGTGGAATAACAGCACGCATAAGAGTTTCAAGTTTTTTCTCAAGGCTTGAAATTTGAGCAGCAACCGCAGTGTTGGTGTCAACTTCATAAACTCCTACCTTCTTTATCCGCTCACTACCCCATTGTTGATTATTATTGGCAAGCAAATCAAATTGATCAAATGCTTCTTGAGGTGTCTTCTCCATCAATGCCCCTCCACACGCAGAGTCAACCATTCGTTTGTTTGCAGTCGTAAGTCCTTCATAAAAGAAGTGCATCTGCATCCAATCAATAATGCCATGATGAGGGCATTTTTGCAGCAACTCTCTAAATCTCTCCCAAGCTTCATAGAATGGCTCATGCTCTCCTTGAGCAAAATGCATGATATCTCTTCTAAGCTGATTCGTTTTCTGTGCAGGGAAGAATTTCTGGAGAAATTTTTGAGCTAATCCCTCCCATGAATTAATGGATTAAGCTGGTAGTGAGTGAAGCCAAGATTTGGCTCTATCCTTTAATGAAAAGGGGAACAATTTCAGCCTGACCACTTCATCAGAGACATTTAGGATCTTGATTGTGCCACAAATGTCGAAAAATTCCCGAATATGCATGTTAGGATCTTCGTTCGACTTTCCATAGAAAGATGGTAACAAGTGAATCATTCCAGACTTGAGTTCAAATGAATTTGCTTCAACTGCTGGTACTACAATACACGATGGAGTGTTGGAAAGAGTTGGGATGGAGTACTCCTTCATAGCTCGGGCAGGTTGTACTCGTTCCATTGCTTCCTCTTGCGCTAATTGTTGTTCCCCAACGTTCTTGTTACTCTTCTCGTTTATATTTTCGACAGAACCTCCATCTTCTTGATGTTCCAGTGAGTGAGTGAATTTGTCTTTTTGTTTCCTAACTGTTCTCTCAATCTCAGGATCAAACGGTGTGAGGTCTTGACTTTGAGAGCGTCTTCCAGTCATACACTCAGTCAAACCTAATAAACAAGACAAACAAGAAACACAAGTCAATTCCAATAATCTGAAATTTTCCAATAAATAAAAAAAAACGAATTTAATAAACTTAAAAACAAAAAAAAAAACGAAAAGTAACTATTAATATAAATAATAAAATTTAAAAATAAAATTAAATAAAATAAAAAATGAAAAATAAAATTAAGATTGAACTAAATTGTAGTTGACGAAGCCAATCCCCGGCAACGGCGCCAAAAACTTGTTGTGAATTTTAGACAACCTGAAAAATTGAGATTATAAAGATTAGTCTAAACACAAATTATACTCGCAAGTGCACAAGGTTAATCGTAATATAGCATGGCAAATACGAGGTCATTCCCACGAGGATTGAGTTCAACTTCCAATTAGTCTAACCTAATTTCCTTCACAAAATACTCTAACTACTCTAATTATATAAACAAGAAATTAAACACGTAGCATACTCACGTAAACACAAAAGGGGTTTTTGAAAGAATGATTTAATTAACAACGAAATTAAAAGACGAAATAAGCAGAAAGTCACGAAACACAAGGATGAGAAATTCAAATTGATAAAAGCACTAGGACAATGAATTCACCACTAGTAATCCAATCTAGCCTCTTAATCACCTACCTATTTACTAACCATTCGATGTCGCCGCTTAGTTTTCCTTTTTCATGAATTACCTATGGTATTTAGGCTAACTCGTATATTCCTACATGCAATTCGCCTATGGTATTTAGGTCAAATATCAACACATAGAAACTCATTAAGATCAGTGAAAACCTTGAACAAGCATGTAAACCCTAGGAGTATGGTATTTACCCTAGACGAATTACAAATCCTAATCACATGAAGCAAGCCTCAAATTAAGTATGGTATTTACTCTAATTTGCATTTGATTACTCAATTAAAAGTCTAGATGGTGATCAAGCATTAGGATAATCAACCAAGTTATTAAGCACAGTGATTAAGAATCCAACATCAAACGGCAATCAATAGATAGGTAAAATAAGAAAACTAGATTATCATACTAGGGCTACATCATGCCCTAGCAAAAGAAAATTAGTTACTCATAAACTTAGAATTCGACATAAACCAAAAACATAAGGAAAAACAATCAAACTTAGCCAATTCCGGTACTCTTCCGACGTCTCCAATTTCTCCTAGTCTTCGCGTCCCCCCTAAGGAGTTGTTTCTCATGCTTAAATAAGACACCCCCACATCTATTCTTATCCTAGTTGGGCTTTTACAGCAGCCCAACAATAAAGAAAAACCTAATTAAAACATAAATCCAAAATGGGTAAGTACTTGACTCCTCTTCCTACTTGGACTGGGATAACATGTTAGTTATTTTGCTTACACGTTTGGGATTGTTCCTCCTCCAAGAAAAATCGGGAAAAATATGTAAATTGTAGATTTTTGTCTTATCTTTCCATCCATATATCGCACGCCTTGGGGAAAAATCAGGAAAGTCTTCAAATGGTCATTCTTCCACAGCAGCACAGTTTTGACGGGATTGCATCTTATGCTGACTTAACTTCAAAGACTGCTCTCATTGGCTGCTCCGAAAATTCTAGAAAAATTCCACAATCATCTTCAAGATCTTAGCTTTCATCTCCAACTAGCCTTGTACTAAAACTCCACCAAAAAGTCGTATTTCCATTGAAAACAAATTACTTGCTCTTGAAAGCTGAAAATTGAGAAAATAAAGTAATAAGTCCTTTTTAAACCAAATTCTCCTACAAAAACTAAGTATAAAGAGTACATAAATATGTAATTTTATGGACTTATCAGTATACGGCCTTAATGGCCGGGTCAGACCCCTTGGTGATAAGGACTCCCTCGGCCTTAGTGTTCTTAAGGGCCAGCTCCACGATTTCACAGTTTTCAGGGATCAAACTGTATAGGTCGGTAGCCGAGTGGTCCTTGTGGAACTCTATGAGGAAGGATAAACTGTTGGCCAAGAATGGAGGATCCTTTCTGCGATAGACATCAACGATACCCTCGTCTGACTCCTCTGGGGCCGTGACCTTTGGACCGGTGGAAACGGCCGTCGTTTTATGAGGGCCTTCATCCTGTCAAGAACGCCACGTCCTCGAAGCCTTGGCGCCGGCTGCTTTCGTCGTAGAGGGGTTAACTGGTACGGATGGCTGCTCGTCTACGGCTGCCATTTTCCTTTGGCGTTTAGAGCACTCGACCTAGGTCGGCTACATTCTAGCCTGTTGAGCATGTCTCTGCATTCTTCTCAGCTGGGTCTTGGTCAGTGGTTCGACTCTGCCCCCAGGTCGCACATGGTACCAACGGTCATCCTGCGTGACCGGCGGTTTGAAAGTCTTGATTTGCCTAGGGGCGGCCTCGTCTTTTTGACCGTCCAAGACGCTAGGGGTTCATGTCCCAAAGTGATCAAAAACGGCCCTGCTTGCTGGCTGGCGGTCGTACCGTCCGACGACTTCCTTCGCGGTCGTTTGAGAGGGTTCAGTAGCCTTCCTTTTGTTCTCCTGTGGCCTGGACTGACCAATCTCACACTTGCACCGGTCGCAAAACACCAGCCCTGGTTCGGCCAACGGCTCTTTCCCTCTCGCCGGCCTCTGCATCGCCGTCGAGCCTCCTGCTGCGACCTTACTGGGCCGATGAACTTCCCTATACTCGGCCCGAAATTGGGCGTTGACCATGTTGACGACAGGTGGAGGGAACGGCTCGGTATCAACCTTCATGGCAGCCTTCTCTGAGAACTGGAGCTTCTTTTCATCTATTAGTTTTTGGATAACGTCCCGCAGGACGACACAGTTGTTGGTATTATGGGACCAAGAGCTGTGGTACTTGCAGAATGTCTTCCCTTTGAGCTCCTCGCCCTTTGGAATTTTATGGCCGAAAGACAATTTGATCTTCTTCTCGGTCAGCAGCAAATCGAAGATAGCCTCGGCCCTTGTCAAATCAAAGGTGTAGGCCTTCGTTTCTCGGGCTGTGAACTTGGCGTCGGGAACCTTCGTCCGGCTGTTGTCGGTTTTCACAAGTTCTTTGCAGACGAACGGTTTGTCTATGCTAACTTCGTCCGAGCTCACCTCGATCCCACCATTTTCGACCTCTGCGAGGCCATCTGCTTCGGCGTAACCGACGATGGGATTCTTGTAATAAGTCCATTTCGAGGCCGTTTTCTTTTGAATTTCTTCCTTCAACAAGGATGCGTATCTGTCAACTTTGTTGATCAAGTTCTGCATGTCTCCGAACTTGATCCCTTGGAACTTCTTTCGGTACTCGAATTCTAGCCCTTCTTCGTATCTATCAATTCTTGAACCATTGGAGGTAATCGCGAGGCGATTCATCTGATGCCTGGTTCATTCTTGCGAGCTCCGCGACCGTTATCTCACGGTTGGTCTGGTAAAAGTGTTCATGGAATGTCCTCTCCATGCCAGACCAATCCCTTACCGAATTCGGTGGGAGATTTATGAACCATCAGGACGTCGCGCCGGTCAGAGAGTGAACGAATAAACGGAGCTTTTGGGCGTCCGAATCGGCCTCTCCACACTGGGCCGTGAGACAGCCTATGTGTTCGATGGAGGAGGTCTGCCCGTCTCCGGAGAACAGCATAAATTCTGGCAATCGGTAGTTCCAGGGAAGAGGGGTTCTGTCGATCTCCGGTGGGTACGGTTTGGTATACCTTGGCGCCTCCGGCCGCCTCTGTGCCAGGCCATCCTCGATCACTCGTCGAACGTCCTCGACCCGAAGCCCCTGAGGAGGCAGCTCTGGCTGCGCCGCGAACCGTTGCTGGACCACGAACTACTGCGCGTCATTCGGTGGCCTCACCTGCTGCGCTACTTGATCGAGGGGTTCGGTCATGTTGACTGAACCGAACTGCACTTGATAAGCGTTGCTGGGTGTGGCGGTCCGACTCTGACGGACCAGGCTATCCTAGACTTGAGAAGCCGCAGGTGTTTGGGCTGCCGCCGAGCCGATTGGGCCGCTTGGTAACTGTGAGCCGAACGGGAAGATCAGCGCCTGCCATGGTTGCGTGACGATCAAGCCATTTTGATCGTATTGCGGCGGTGGTGCCACGGCTGTGTTGCTCGGTCCGGCCTATGTTTGCATGGGCAGAGTATGGACGAGGCCGAATTGTTGGACGGCAGAGTGTGTGGGGCTACTCTACCCGAGCGGTGTAGCTATCTGGATGTGGCCGTGCGGCGTTTCTGTTAGATAGGTCGGGCCGGGAGTTACCCATGTTTGCTGTGGCTGCCCCCAACTATTTTCCGGCAACTGATACGGCTGACCGTATCCTGACGCTGGTATGCGGCCAGAAACGCCAAGACTGCTGCCTTCGTTGTAGAGGTTCGCCCTCTCGCGCTCCTGACTTCTCTGTCCTGCCCCAGATGGAGTCGTGGGTGAAGCCGTCGGCATTCTTTCTTGAAAGAGAGTCCGTGGGTCTGATGAAATTATATCCATCGCAGCCATAAAGGAGGTCTCTATTCAGTAGTTCTGCCTAGCCATCAAATCCTCCATCTGCGACTGCTCTGGCACGGATTCAGCCACTCGGGCCTTTAATATTGGTATGCTGGCTAAGAGGTTGGCCGTTTGCTCGGTCTCGGCATTCGAGATTGGTGAAGTTGATTCTGGAGTCTCCGAAATCATCTCAATCCCCTTGTTCTTGAGCTTCGCTTGCGCTCTAGTCTCCACCATAAAGCTTTGACAAATAGAGTCCCACCGGGTGTGCCAAAAGTGTTGGCGCCGCAAATCTCACAGCTTGGTGTTCCGGGCCGAGGGGATATGCGTCGACACGTGACGTCCTTCTTTTGGAGGCGGTGTGGTTGTGCGCGGGCGTGTTTGGGTAAATGGTTAAGTGGTGCGCTAGTTTGAGTTTGACTTTCAATCAAACGATGGTGGGCGAGAAAGGAACTGATCTCGGCCGTTAGGTTCACGGCCTGAGCTATAAGGCTGTTTTAGTGGTAGTGTTTCAGGTGGATTTTAGGTGGTGCTCCGGCGCGTCGCTGGATGGCGACGGTCGTGTGATATATGGGGTGAATGAAGGAGTAACAAAGATGGTGCTCCGACACTTTGAAAACCAAGGGTCGTATGATATATTGATGAATGGATTTTCCTTACAAACTATCACTACTCCTAGGAAGACAAGTAAAGGTATTGAAAGTGCATTACAAGAAGGTAAATGACAGGAAGATAAATGAGAAGAAAATATAATGTGCTTCGTGGGAGGCTTTTGATTTGGTGTTTGAACCTCTTGAATGTAGTCTGACCTTGGTATTTATAAGAGGAGCGTTGGAGGGATAATCGAGGCTGGAAATCTGCATGATGGGCCTGATCAAGGCAAGTGGGTAGTCAAATCGACATTTGGGATCGTGAAGCATGGTGGTGTGACCCCATAAATCTCGGCCGCCGCCCTGATCGTAGGTTCTGCGCCTTTGGCCGTGGGGACGCATTTAATGCTCAGGTCTGACGGTTGGTGGGTTAACCTTACAAAATCGTGGGATTTTCACACCTAATCCTTAATTTTACTCACCACATCTGACTTCAATCACGTCCCCTCTTTTTGGCTCATTAATGCTCTTACGTGGATCATGGGTTTGCTGCTGTGATCAGAGGCACTACTTTAAATGAAGCGTGGGGCCATGATGCCACGGGGCGATGTCACTTGATTTTACCATTTTGGCCATATATCTGAGGAGTTTGTCCTCAGCTGATATTACCGAGGCCATGATGGTGTTGACTTATAAACTCACTTGTCTTTAAATAAAGAGAGCGAATGACGACTTGACCGTGGATAGGTGCTAGGGCCGAGTTGATGTCCCTTCGGTCAACTTCCTCGGCCGAGATTTTATCAGGCACAAACTGTAAACCTCTCCACCCAGATGATAATTTGGAGGCTTTCCCCCACTAAAGGTCAGAACCCCCGGCCGCCATAACCTGGTCTTCAGGCAGAACGATGTCTAGAAACCTCAGTTCTGAGAAATAGACCTGCAGCCAGATCTGGATCATCCAGAACGCACCCAGAGCAGAGATGTTCAGGGGGTTGTCCAAAGTAGCGTTATGGAGATTCTTATACATATGTGCCAGAACCGTGGGACCAAGCCCCACATTAGTGTGATTGTGGAGAGCTTCTGCCAAGTGCCTATACTCAAGTAGAACTGCTGAGGAGCGGTTTGGAAAAACAAACTTGTTCAACCAGTACAGAAGAAACAGCATGTGTTGTTGATCCCTATCCCTCTCAATACTGAATTTCTTCATATATTGGAAAAAGAGCAGTTCTGGTTAATTGTGGCAGGAGAGATAGTGAATTTCATCTCCCATGAGGTCTGAACCCAAAAATCTGAGCCATATCCAGCAAAGTTGAGGTCATAGGTCCCACACAAAAGTAGAAGGTGTTGCTGGTAGAATTCCAAAAACAGAGAGCAGCAACTAGCAAATTCTCATCCATGTTCACATAATGTTTGTACAGGAGGATAGCATCATGAATTCCAGTCTGACCACTTCACGGTGCTATTCCTCACTTCGCTTGTGGGATAGGACCGACTCAAATTCTTACTAACGCAAGTGTGAGAAGCCAAAGCAGAAGAACTCTGATATGGGAGCCTCAACATCTTCCTTGAATAGTTTGGCCATTTCTGTTGGGATGGTGCCAAACCAGTGGGGGCCCAGAACAAGAGTGTTCTTGAACAGATGAAGAACATTTTCATCCAGATTCTTCTGGGCATACGGGTAAAGCTTGCTACGAACCTCAATCGCATGTTGATCAACACCATCTCCAGTAAGATAAGCAAGAGGCTGCGAAGAAGAAGAGCCCTTAGCATGAGTTTTTGGGGAAGACATTTCTCAGTTTCAGACAGAAACAAAAGGAAATGAAGGTCGATTGAAAGAAAACAGAAGATTCTAACGAAAATCGAAAAACTGGAAAGAGTTAGGTCTTTTTGATGAACATGAACAGGGTTCTGAAAAACTCTAACAAAGAGTTCGAAGAAGGATCATGGGAGGAGAGGAATTACCTAGATTAAAATAGCCATTAAAAATACCCACTTCCCCATGAAAGTATAGGTGAAAAAGGCTCGCACCATCAATTGGCCAATCATTAAGTCTGAAATCGTTTTGAAACTATTCAGACTTAGGGGGCATTATTTGGGCCAAGATTTTGCACGACAGCCCATTTTGTTAAAAGGCCCATAAACAAAAACATTTGGGCTTTTTATCCATTGGAACTGGAAATGAAACTAAAATGCTGAAATAGCCCAGACCTTTTTCAGCAGATTACAAATATAGCCATGGTCTAAAAAAAAGATAATTACCATTTCTTGCAATTAAATCTGACACGCACAGCTTTGGATCAAAAGCCCCAAAAGCAAGTCAATAGATTTTTTGTCTAAAACATGTTTTCTCAAAAAGAACCCCACGTGACTTTTTGACTTTGGAAAATTCAAAATTATCAACTAAAACCGATGAAGTGATAGGCAGTTAATGAGGACATGTCCTACAGGAGAACTTCCCCATTTTTTTAGCCAGGGAAAGAAGATCAAATCCCCTCTCAATGCAAAAATAAAAAATAAATATGCACCTAAGCAGGTTACGTTTCCAAGAGAAAAGCAGGGAGCAAGGGGTTTGTTTATCAATATAAGCAAACGGACCGTCATGGCAGATTGTGTTTCTAAGGAACAACAGAGTACAAGAAGAGTTGGTTTTCTTTCAGGAAAAAGCAAGGAAAAGACCACCATGAAATCTAACTGATAGTTTCTTCTCTGCCAGAATATTAACTTCCCTTTTTTTGTGGCATTAAAAAAAGGGGGGAAATATTTTTTGAAAGATCTGCCGCCCAGTATTAAAGATTAAAAACCCCACTCCAGCATTTTCTATAATTATGAGAGGAGATGAACAGATCAAGGACAGCCAAAAAAATCAATCAAGACAAAAAACTCTCAAAGTCATACTAACAAAAATCAAAAAGATCAATTGATCTCAAAAAGCCTTCAGATACTGAAGCAACCAAAACTCTTTGATCCACAAGAAACAGGTCAAGCTAGAATCAAATCTCTTACTTCATTTCAATTCAGAGAAACAGTTTTACAAAGCGATATTTCTCTCGTTACAAATTTGGTTCAGTACAAGCCAAGTCAAGCAGAATCTGGATTTTTACAATATGAAAACCTCAACAAATTTATAGAAGGTGTTGATCAAACAGAACAAGTACTATAGTGCAGCTCCAGCTCAGTAATCATCAATCCAGCTACTTCTGCCCCCTTAGGAAGGTGAAACTTACAAGAAGTGCCAAATTTGCAAGTCCCTCTCCTCATATAATACTACCACCAAAGAATCACAGCACATCCTATCCCAAAAAAAAAAAAAATTTCACAACACAATCAAATAAAGGAGATTCACAAACTTTCAAGGACTACCAAGAACTGCTGCTTTTTCTATCGTCAATCTGTACAATTACCCTGCTTAGGATGGTTGAAAATTTATCAAAACCGTGAACTAGATAGAATGAACCAAGAAGAAAATACCCATTTTTTTAAGAACCATTACAGAAAAAGTAATCATGAAACATATTTAAAGAAAAAACAAATTGGGATTTAGGAATTGATACAAACCAAAAGCGAGAGGGTTACTGGAACGAAGAGGGAGAGAGGAGACAAACCAACCTAGATTCTGCAAAAATAAAAATAAAACTTGAAAGCCAAAACGAAATAAGAGATTGAATTCTTGAAATGGATACTTACAAACCAATCATACTTCTTGGAGACCATGTAGCCACAGAGAGAGAGAGAGAGAGAGAGAGAGAGAGAGATAGATGAGGAGAGGGAAAGGGAGAGCAGAGAGTGGGTGTGGGTCTGGAAAAGAGATAAGGAGAGAGGAGGGGAAAGTGGTTTCGATTTTGGGGCTGAAAAGAGAAAAGAGACGTGAATTTTTTTAGGATGAGGGAAGAAGAGGGTTAGCGCGAAATTAGAATTTCAGCCAAAAAAATAGCGCCAGCGAAAACAAAATAAGGAGGAGAAGTCAATGTTTATGACACGCATGCCATGTCATAGAAATCAATGTCCAAGATTCTGCCACGTGTCAATCTATTATATTTCATATTATTTCTCTATAATTTATTTTTTAAATTCATAATAAATTAATTAAAAATCATAAAAATACACAGAAAATTCCTATGAATATCTTGTGATATTCTCTTCTCCTTAAAGCTCCAAAATGCTAATTCTAAATTATAAAAATTAGATCTTCGTAATGGAATGCTATGTCGTAAATGACTTTTTTTTTTGTAGTGAGAGATAGAACCAGAGAAAGGTAGAGTGAGAGTGGGTGTGGGAGTTTTAGGGTTTGGCTCTGGAAGAGAAAAATTGAGTGTTGTTTTGATTTGGGGCTGAGAGAGAAGCGTGAAATTTTTGTTATTTTGCGCAAGAGGTTGTATTAGAGTAATGTTCTATGTGAAACTGATATCTGTATACAAAAACAAACTATACTATATGAAACTGATATCAATATATAAAGTAATGTTCTATTTCCATGTTGTGACCTTATTTTTGGAATGTCCACGTTCACAATTTCTTAACATATAGACTAAATTTCTTATCAAGTACATACTATATTTCTAAGTTGTATGATGCATTCCTAATAATTTATCAAAGCTGTTTGTGCCTAATAAATCACGACCATGAACTGACCAAAGGAGCCCTTTTTCTCGGCCTTGACATTTGCTGAGAACGCAGTGTTTTGCCAGGATGCTTGGGTTTCCGGAGAAACAAGAGAAAAGTTGCTAAGGCATGATCATCTCGGCCTCGATATAGGCCGAGGCCGAGGCCGAGCAAAATCACGGCCAAAGGCATTAAAGTCAGATCATCAAGTGGCAGCAGGGTCCCACGCTTCATTTAATGAAGCAAGGCCTCTGTTTATTGCAGCAAACCCACTGGCCACGAATATGCATTTAATGCATGAGGGAAGGTGGGAAGTGACTAGAGTCAGGATTTGGTGACAGGGATCAGAGTGATTAGATGCCAACATTCTCATAAGGCTCTTTGCAGCTTGAGAGATTAGGTGACCAGCCACCAGAGCAATAAATGCGTCTCCACGGCCAGAAGTGCAGAACCCACGATCAGGGCGGCGGCCGAGATTCACCGGGATTTATGGGGTCACACCACCATGCTTCACGATCCCAAATGTCGATTGGACTACCCACTTATGCTAATCAGGCTCCACCATGCAGATTTTCAGCCTCGATTACTCCTCCAGGAACTCTGCCTATAAATACAAGACTCAAGACCACTTTCAAAGGGTTCAAACACCAAACCAAAGCCTCACACGGAGCAACTTATATTTTCCTATAATGCACTTTCAATATCTTTACTTGCTTTCCTAGGAGTAGTGTTAGATTGTAAGGAAAATCCATTCATCAATATATCATATGACCCTTGATTTTCAAGGCGCCGGAGCACCATCCTTGTTATTCACTCATTCACCCCATATATCATACGACCGTCGCTCACTGAGCAATGCGCCGGAGCACCGCCCTAAACCCACCATCAACATCACCACTAAACGGCCTTGTAGCTCAGGCCGTGAACCTGACGGCCGAGATTAGTTCCTCTCTCGCCCACAATCGTTTGATTTAAAAGTCAAGTCCAAACAGGTGCACCATTTTCACCACTTCCATCCAAACAACCTCTCAACGCACGGTAGACCGTGCTGGCACTCCCACGCACAGCCGCACCGCACCCCAAAAGCAGGAAGCCGCGTGTCAACGCATATCCCCTCGGTCCGGAACTCCAGGCCGTGAGATTTGCGTGGCAGACAAAAGCCAAGTTTCCTTATATACTAAGATTGAGATCATTACTCTTCCACACTACAACTCTTCCTCCAATCATTAATTCAAATTTCCTAAACTCAAATTTGGATTTCAGACTTCTTAGTCGAATATACTATCGCAAGGAGTTTGAATAAATTTTCGGTGGAAGCTTAAGATCCTTACTCTTCCTCCAATTTCACTTCAAATTTGTACAAAATATTTTAGTTTCCGCTTTTACCCAAGAAAAACACAATATTAATTATTCATATTTGATCCTCTCTCTTCTTGATTCATCTCTCCATCTTTTTTTCTAAGTTGGCTTTCTCTCTCCCTCAAAAGTGCATCCAATTACTTTTCTAAAGATCCTAATGGTGATCAAGCATTAAGACAATTAGATAGTTTAAAACAGTGATTAACAATTCAAAGTATGCATGCAATCAATCATAAGCAATTAAATAAAAATCACATATTCATCCTAAGGCTCAAGGCTTCACCCTAGCAAAGAGAGTTAGTTACGCATAATCTTAACTAAAACCCAAGATAATATCATTCCCATGAATATGAATAAAAACACCTTGAAGTAGAAGTTCTTCAAAAACCCTAGCAAAAGTCGCGTTCCAAAAGCCAAAAGAAAGCTCCTAAAATTATGTGAAACATAACTTAAATACCTCATAAAACCTAGTTGCCCAATCTCCATAAGGAAACTAGGATAAAATAAAATAATACTAGGAAATAAAGTCTAAATTGGACTAGGAGAATCTGTCAACAATCTGTCCAGCCACGTTTTGGCCTCAAAACTCCCCCAAATCAGGCCCAAGAAAGCTCATTTTAAAGATAAAAATGTTCTGAACACTTCTCCAGAAGGCCACGAACTCATCTGAGGTCATCTTGGGCTCCAAAAACGCAATAAAGGGCCAACACGTCACTATTCCAGCACCGCGAACTGCTCTTTTATTTTATTGTCAGAGAATAACCGCTTAGTAGAAAAATTTGAAATTTTGATACGATCAAGCTAAGTGACTCACGAACGTCCTCCAACTGGAATTACTCCAAAATTCATCCATTTGATTACGTTTTGCTCCAAAGGAAGTCGAGAGTCCTATATTGGAAATATAATTCAAAGTATCAAAATTCTTCCAAAATATTAACCAAAATATACTAAGAATAGGGTTAAATATATGATATAAAATATGCCCATCAAAATACCCCCAAACTTAGCTTTTTGCTTGTCCTCAAGCAAAATAAGACTCAAACAAAAATAAAAACTTAACAAACTCGACACCTGACTAACACTTAACCAAGTCAAAACTTCCACCTTCAAGTTGCAATCCATATCAAATTTTAAAAACTAGAACATCTTTTCAATAGATCCAACTAATCCCACCACAGAGTCTAAGCTATTTAGAATTAATTAGAAAAGAATTCACAAACTTCTTTCGGTGTAAAGTGAACCTTCATAGTTAAGGGGACTCGACTAAAACCCTTACCTCATCCCTTTTATTCATACTTCACATACTTATGGAATCATTCTCTTTTTTTTTTTTTTTTTTTTTTTTTTTTTCCAGTAACAGTAGTGGTCGTGCAATGTTGGTTCCCTTAAGCTTTCGATCCAACCCATGTAGCGAGCTTTAGGTCAATGACTCCCAAACCACTCGGGCTTTAGGGCACTAGGTGTAGAACACCCCTAAGGACTTATTACTCGAGCTGAAAAGGCTACGAAACCAACTAACCACCCTGCCCCATGCCAAAACTCTACCATTGGACTTGAGAATCACTGCTGATTAGGCAGGACTGGCCTGGTCACTAGGCAAAGCCTTGGGTGAGACAATTATTACTTTATAACAGATACTAACTTTATTTTATATAGAACAAAAATTAAAACACACTTAGACAAAAAGTAAGTATTTCAATCTCACTCTCCACAAACCATGTTGGTGTGATGTGCAAATTTCAAAGTATAATTCATGAATTATTGTCTAAGCAACAATAAATAGAAAAGACTCTAATGTGGGATTAATCGTCACCATGTCCATTTGTTCTAACGTTTAAAATAATCTATGAATATTAACTGGAAAATGAAAATTTTAAACAAGACTTAAAAAATTAAAAATCCAAAATTTACTTTCCCACCCCCAAACTTAAATCACACATTGTCCTCAAGGTGTGGAAGAGAAAATAAAGAAGTTAATAAAAATAGTAGGACCTAAAATAAAATAAAAGAAATAAAATAAAATGCGAGCACAAATAAAATAAAGAACCTAACAAAATAGAAATGAAATAAAAAATAATAATAATAATAGTAAAGGAGAAGAACACACCCGGATGCCATTGCGTTTTTGGATGAAATGCGCAAAGCAGCCCACTTGGATAATGGTTGAATTTGCGCCACCTGTTGAATGGATAATTTTGATGTCATCCTGTGGGTTCCCAACCTCAACAAGAATGGACGCCAGCTAGGAAATGGCTTGCATATGGCCTTGTCATTGGAGAAGAAAAATGATAATCAAAAGGACCTTTGCCTAGAGCCTAGAGCTAACGTCTCTCTGCAGCCATTTGTTTGTCAGAACCCACATGGGTGCGTGCATATGTTCATTCATGCCATGCTTTTGAATTTTTTCTTTTTTCTGTCGGTCAAAATCAAAAACCAGCAACGCCATTTACCCCCCCACGCATTAGTCATTTCGCTCAGACCCATACGCCTCTCTCTGTGTTTCCCTCTTTTCGGCCGGGTAGGCCGATTGAAGGAGTTTTTGGTCCTTCTTCTTTTTGAGTGCGGGGCGTGCCACCACCAAGCCACGAATTTGGGCTTGAATGGAATGTGAGTAGATGGATGTGTTGCGTCCGAGATCTGACTTTAATCAAACGATTGTTCGGCCGAGCAAGGAACCTCCTCACGGCCTAGGTTCTTTCACTACCTCGGAGTCAAGGCTTTATGTGAGCAACCAAATGATGTGGAGTAGGTGGAGATGAAGATTGAAGGTGGAATGTAATGAAACGAAGAACACGTGCGTAAAGTAAAATGTGCTTGAATTTAAATATAATTAAAAGACAAGTGCGGAAAGTAAAGTGCTTAAAAATAAATAATTTAAAGACGAGTGCGTAATTTAAAGTGCATAAAATAAAGAATGTAAAGACGATTGCATAATGTAAATTGCGTAAATTAAATAATGTAAAGACGAGTGCGTAATGTAAATTGCATAAATTAAATAATTGAAATGCGAGTGCGTAAAGTAAAGGGCGGAAAGTAAACTAGATTACGAAGAACAATAAAGATAACATGAATTGAAATTGTTGTAATTAAAATAGAATTGAAAAACAAGAACAAGAATGTAAAGGCATAATTGAAATTTACGGAAACTAGAGCGGAAAAAATAAGAACTAGGCTATGGCTACATTATGCTACTCCTAGGATAGAAATTGAAGAGAATGTAAAATGACAAGTTGTGTGTTGTGTCGGGGGTTCTTTCTTTCTTCCATAAGCTTGGTATTTATAGGGGCTTCGGTGCGTCTCAATTTGGTCGGTTTTCAATTGGCCTTCAAATCAATCATAATTGCTCCAGAATATCTTCAATCCCTTGTCTCATGCATGTGATTTAATATGAGTAATAATATTTGATTTGATTTTCCTTCCATCTTGAGCTCTCCCACAATAACTTCGGTTGACCATCAATCTGGCATAATTCCTTCTGTATTTGAATTGTAACCTATGAGAAAATCCTCCTACGTATTATCTCTCTCCTTATTTAAGCATTGACTGATTTTATGTATTCGGCCGCTTTTAGTCATTCGATCATATCTACACTTTCAGTCGCTTTTAGTCTTTCAACCGTATCTACACTTTCGGCCACTTTTATGCTCTTGGCCGTATTGATATGCTCGACCAGATTAATGTATGCAGCCACATGTAGATATTCGGCCACCTTTATGATTTTGGGCTTCTATCCGACCTTATTGATTAGGCCCACTAATTGGGCCCAATGTTAATTTAATTGTCGGATCTTGGGCCTGACCCGGTCAAATTTCAACCAGGCCCAAACATTGCCCCCCAGTTTTTATGAATTTTGTCGCAAGCTAAGTTTATGAAAACTTAAATTTAGTTTCTTCTTTACGAACACACGGCCAGTTTAGAACTTTACTCTCATATCGGCCTCTAGATGATCTTGAACTTTTAAACTATTATTTCCGTATTATTGCCAAAGCAATCCGGCTGTGATAGTTTAATTAACTATTTTCATGCGACTGCACTCTTCCTTCTTTGAGTACAAATATTGTCTTTTGTGGCCGTTATTGATCGGCCCAATTTTATTACTAGTTTTTTAGAACTAGCGAACCATTGATTGGTCCTTTTGCCAAACATGCTACTTCTCTTATTTGAACCATTCTCACTAGGAATGTAACCACACCATATTTTTATATATTTAACCCACTAAAGAAAATTAGCCATGATAATTGGCTATAATCATGGAAGGGTATTTTATGGGCAGTCTCCCCTAATTAATATGATTAACTTCCTTTTGGTTTAAGTAAGAAAATAAATGCACCTTTCTTTTCTTCTCCTCATGACTTAAGATAAAATATGTGATACCCATATTATTAACCATTAATTGGCTAGGGCAAAATGAGACCCTTCCCATTTGTTCACGTCAATTTTCGTGGAGATTCTGATAATTAGCCATTAATTGGCTTTAATAATGGTTCACGTCAACGTTAAAGCTGGCCATTGAATTGGCCCTTATAAGGCTCCCTATTATTTTCCAAAAGGAAAGAAAGAATATGTATATTAATCAGATTCTTTAAATCAGCCATTAATTGGCTTTAATAATAATAAGGGAACCTGCCACGTAACAATAACTGACCATTTAAGAATAATGGGTTGCTACAATAGTTGGCCATTAATTGGCATTAAAAATTGCTGGCCATTATTTGGCCAAAGAACTTACGGGCTTCAATGATTTTCAAAACGGAAAGAATATATAGATATACATATTTATATATCTTAATAAAATTCTTTAAGTCAACCATTAATTGGCTATAATCATGGAGAAATATTATGGGCAGGTAACTTCTCCCTCTTGCTTTATGAAGCCACGTAAAATAAATGAAATCTTCTTCTTCTACTTGCTCAAATAAAACTTGGCTGTTATGGGAAAGTATTTTATGCCATGTAAAAAATTCTTTCTTTACTTTTCTTCAAAGCAACACAAATATTCTCCCAGTCAAACTAGGATTCCCTCCATTCTTCTATATAAACCTCAGTGTACTAATCAATGAAGTATCTCACCATTGTAAGCACCAAAAGAGTCTTCGGCTATTCTCAAGGGTAAGCCACTTCTATCATCTCTTCTTCAGTTCCGTGTACACACATATATATTTATACATATATATATATACATATAAATTATGTTTCCTTACTCACTATTTTTCCTTTGCTTTTCTGGCACACAATCAATATTTGGAAGACCACGCGCCGTTCAGGACTGTCTCTCAAATTCGTGAGTTTTCAATTTCGGCATAATACTTTGTTTAAGGTATTTACCGTTGCTCTATATATGCATAAATATATATTTCCTAGCCCCACGAATATTGGCCTGTTAACACACATGGCCATCTGAATTTTTGTCGCTGCAAGGCCATTAAGACTGTTTTGGCCGCAAGGCCACCCACTTGCCTTTTTTCTTCTTCGCATGCACATGGCCATTTATTTTTTACATTTGAATTATTTTGTGGCTGCAAAGCCATGAAGATTGTTTTGGCTGCAAGGCCACCTATTGGCCCTTTTATTTATTTTATTTATTTATTATTTTAACGTAACATGCAGTTTTGACCAATTTGGCCCAAAAGGCCATTCACTTTGGTCGTGGGGTTATTTATTTAACCTAGCATGTAAGGCCAAATTATATATATATATAAAATAAGAATTTAATATTACTAACAAATAATATTTTGCAGATTATCAACCTCCTACCTTATTTTCGTTCTTCCATGTCTCCTGAAGAAGCAAGAGAGTACAACAATATCTTGGTTGACGCCCTTAATGAAGATGAGACCGCTTTCTCCAACGACTTTTATGATTTTGCGCCGGTGCCTACCACTCCACGCAACATGGTTCTTGGCCCCTATTTCTACGGCCGTATGCCCAGCTCTGTTGTTAAAGTTATGCGACCACAACAGAAAGACATTTGTTTGCTTGGAAAATACCTTAATTGGCAAGGTTGGGATCGGCCCAAGCTTATGAGGGGTTGGCCTACTTCAGGGCCAGAAAAATGGAACAAGTGGCTTGATCGATTGTCAAGCTTGTGCAATGCGCAATGGAGGGAGGAGGGCATCTATGATGCAATCATGCTTTGTAGGTCCAGTTTCACATGCGACCGTAATCTCGTTGCAGCCGGTCTTTGTTTTTGGTCGCCTTCTACCAATACCGTGAAGTTAAGATTTGGGATGATGACCCCAACTCTTCTTGACTTAGCTGCCATGGCAGGTTTTCGACCATGTGGTGGTGAAGTAAGTGCTTTATCTCCATCAAAATGTGAGGTTGATTTTGGTTTCACCAAGAAGAACAAAAGCTACAAAGTTTTCATGGAAGCTAATGCTCAAGAAACAGGGCCACTCACACATAAAGAACATACAGCTTTTCTCATGGTTTGGCTATGCAAATACGTCTTCTGCATGGCGTCGGGACAAGTTACCTTAGAAGTTCAACCTTTGGCAGAAGCACTAGCAAAAGGCCATCGGTTGGCCCTTGGGCCAATGGTGTTGGCGTATTTATACCGAGGTCTCTACAATATGGTGTCACTCAACCCAATGAATTGCAATACCACAGGGCCGATTTGGTTGTTTCAATTGTGGCTTCAAGTATACTTTCCAGAAGTACGGCCAGCTCATGATCTATTTGCTCCTAATTCTCTTATTGGAGTAAATCTTTTGTCTCTTCCACTTTCCGGCCTCAAAGTCGAAGATTACTTTAGAATTTTATATAACTGTGAAGGCCGCTCCCCAGACGAATTTTCTGTTTGTCTAGACCGAGAATTTCCATCTTATCTTGGGCTGAAACTAAGTTCTCCTTCCCCAGCCGATAACGGCCGAGATGCCTTTCGTAGAAGCCTTTGGGCTAGCATTTTATTGAGTAGAGACTTACACCTCGGCCTGTCAGTGGGTACACATGCCAACTACCCATGCGGGGTTGAGGTTTATTTTCCTTCTGCAACCGGTCGTCAATTGGGTTTTACTCAAGCTATCCCTCTTCCGATCACAGAGTCTTGTAATATGGGCACATCCCACAGAGCTAAGTTCAAAACAAAAGCTGAATGCAATGTAGTTTCTACAGACAGCAAGAAAGTGCGAACAACCTTTAACCTGCATATTCGGGATGCCAACTTTAATTCCACGACCCACTTTGATACTTGGTGGAAACACGTCACCCGTGACTGGTTTACATCGACCGCTGATATTGTTTTTGCCAAGCTTTTTCAGAAATGGCCGTCGACAATTAAGGATGCTACGTCCTGTAACTCGGTCAGCGAAACAGGTATGTGCTATTCATGGCTACAAGATTGATTTTCAACTGCTCATATAATTATAATGATTCTCAACAATTTTTTACTGCAGGTAACGTGGCCAAAGAGATCAGTTCTGCTTCACCAGCATTACCAAAGAAAAAACTGCTCCTCAAGCGAAACCATTCAACCATGACTGGTAACGTCCTCACTTCTCTCAAAGCATTTTGTTCTCAAGCTTTATAATCCTTTTCATGATTTGGATTTAAACCAGGAGGTTCATCCGGCCATGGTCAGGCCGCTGCTTCGGCCAAGCCTAAAGCAGTCTCAAGGCCTAAATCTCTTGTCATTCGCAGTATGTCACTATCGCTTCTCCCCTAACTTCTCTTCCTTGGTTGTGCAATAACATCATGATTTTGCTTGACTTGTAGCTGGCCGAAAAACTAGCATGACGTACGAGTCAAGTAATGATGAAGATGATGAAGAAATAGCAAAAGCTCCAACAAAACGGGCCAAGAAAGATCCCATTGTTGAGGTACTCTCACTAAAGAATTATGTTATCGTTTTTATAATATTCTTGCACGGGCTAACCATTATTTTTGTAGGATCTACCTGACCTTTCCTCTCCCGGCCATTCTCAAGAAATCATAGGCTTTGAGACCGAAGATCAATTTGATTTGCTGGTCGATAACACTGTCATAGCTGAGATTAATGAGGCCGTTGTTGCGGCCTTAGCTGATGACCACCCAGGCAAACATGTCTCCCCTTTTAATGTGGTTAAAATAGTTAAGGATACAACGCAGGTAGACATTTTTCTTAATCAAACCTCCTCCTTTATCCCTTATGGATGCTCACCCTTGATTTTTCCGGCAGGAAATTAAAGTTGGGACTTCAAAAACTATAGCTTTATCACAGACTCCAGTCGAAGTTGAATTTGCTCTACCTATTCAAGACACTACTGCACTTACAACACATGAAACGAGTGTTTTGCAGCCTAAAAAGGTACTTGTTTTAAAATATATATTTATATATATTATGTGAATGCTCGACGGCCATCATGTTGCTCATGTTATGCACCTTTGGCAGGAAACACTCCCCTCAGCGGCTATATTGGAATCACTTCAAGGCATGAGAGATTACTTGGCTGCAGCAAAAGCTGCTACCACTTCTTCATACAACTCTTCCTTAAATATTGCGGCCAGAGCGACCGTCCAAACTATTCTTGACAAAGACTATGCCGATTTAGCTAATGAAGCTCAACATGCTCGTCTTTGCTCGTCCATTCAAAGTCTCGTTGATGCCCATTTTTTCCCAACTGAGGACGAATCCACAATCAAAGGTTTCATGAAGCAATTGGCTAAGGGCATCCAGGCCTACAACCAAGCTGCGACGGAGTACAATGCTGGCCAAGCCTTGACTGAAAAGATTCAATCAACTAACCATATTTTGCAAGCCCACCTACATATCTGCCAAGAGGGAAAAGAAGAACTGGACAAACTAGAGGAGGAGCAGAAAAAGATTGAGGCCAGAAAATCAACCATCCTAGCCAAGATTGACAATGCAGTTCAAGACTCTTGGCCACATCAGGTTGAACTAGAAAAGTTTATGCAGCAACAGGCCGATTTTCAAGAGAAGGAAGACGACTACAAGACCTTGATGAGTGCAAGGGCCGAATTATGGGTTAACTTCAAAACAGCCATCCAAAAGCACCTCTAAAACCTGTCATGGTCCTTTTATGACCATTTTGTATTTTTATAACTAGGCTGCATTTGAACCTCAAACTATTTCTCTTTTATTTAGTTGATGAACTTTTGATTTCCATCAATAAATTTCAGCCTTTATTTTAGGCTTTGGATATGACTAAATTTCTTGTTTTTGAAGAAAATAGTATCAAATTTTATCCACTATTTTGCTTCTAAGTTTAGGCCGTAATTTCGGCTTAACACCTTTGCATGTATCTTCTTCATAAAAACAATTTGCGGCCAAAATAATAGACTTTGGTTCGGCCGTTCTTGTATTGAGAAGAAACTTTTGACGGTCGACACTAATGTGGCCACTTTTGTCTATGAACTTTTGCAGCGCCCAAATCACTAACAAGTTCTTTACTTCTTTCATTTTTTATGTAGCCATAATACTAATATGACCTTTATTGGGAATATTGTCGGCCTACTTATTTGGGTATCGGCCGTTGAAAATAATATTTTTATGGAGACCAAGGGGGTGGCCACCCATGCTTAATTCCAAGCCGTGAACCCTTCTTATTCTCGGCATGGATTTCGCGATTGCGTAAACTGTAAATTGGTGTCCCAGTCACCTTGGTATGACCAAAACTGTTTTTTCCCTTTATGTTGACCGAATTTCCTTGCCCCCCAAGTCCGCTTGATTGGCCGGACTTGGCCTTCTGTTGGGGTCTGATAAACTTGACCATCTCTAATTGTGGTCTAATTATGTTCGATTGGTTCCCAACAACCATGTCTATTATGACTGCTTCAGGTTGGGTCGTGTTTAGACATTTCTCTTTTTGATCTTGTTGGTCACTAATTTCAAGGATGGACGTCTCAAGTTGAGTCACATTTCGATGTTCAACCGCGACCGCTTGTTGGATCGCATTCCCTTGGTTGGACTTTTCTTCCTCAACCAACGTGAGAGTTTCAATAGGAAAGTTAATTTGAGTTTTCAACTCTAAGGCCGACTCATCCATTTTTCTCTCACTCACATATTCTCGACTAACTTCATTTTCCTCTAGAAAAGTTGGTGAAATGGGTGGCCGGACTGCAACCATACCATGATTTTCCTCTTCTTCAACCAATGTGAGGTTTTCGAAAGGTAAATGGGTATGAGCACTGAATTCCAAGGCCGATTCATCCACATCTTTTTCCTTCATATATTGTCGGCCAACCTCATTTTCCTCCACATGGGTAGGTAGAGTGAGTGGCCGTATTGTGGTCATTTGATGATTTTCTTGCTGTGGCTGAGATTCAAGATTGTGACTAAGAGTTTGCTCTTCGACCGCAAGTCGCGAGGCGATTTCACGCAAACCTTGGATCAAAAGTTCGTTGGGAACTGTCATCTCCATAAATAAATCTTTCATTTCAAATATTTCCTTTATGAAATTTTGATGTTCTTTGTCCATGCGGTCAACATATGGCCTCTCACTTACGCTAAGAACATTTTGGCTATCATAGCCATTAGGATGATTCGTTTGGTGGGAGCCATAACTAGGTTGATTATAAATATTGGCCAGATTATTTTGGCCATCTAGGTAAGTGTATTGCCCTCCAGCCACCTGATTGTACTGGCCATTATAGCCATGTTGGCCATTCGCATAATTTTGATATATCATATTATTTTGGCCATGACTACTGTTTCCATGTTGGCCATTGAATTGGCTACTAGAGCTATACTGATATGTAGAATCGTATTGGCCGCCATAGCCACCTTGATTGGTTTGACCACCAAAGCCATTTTGATCATTCGAACCATTTTGGTTCATAAGATCATATCCGCCAATATAGTTGTGCCCGCCATATTGGCCACCAAATCCTCCAACATAGTTGTGCCCACCATATTGGCCACTAAATTGACTACTTGAGCCATATTGGTTGTTAGGTCCACCTTGATGGATAAAATTATATTGGCCATAGTGTTGGCCGATGGATTGGCTATTCGAGCCATAAGAATCATAGCCGTTGTAGTTCATCGGCTGGTAGGAATGTTGCCATTCCTTTCGGTCGCTCATAGAGTGTGTCCCACCGGGCGTGCCAAATTATGTTTCCCTCTTTTCGGCCGGGTAGGCCGATTGAAGGAGTTTTTGGTCCTTCTTCTTTTTGAGTACGGGGCGTGCCACCACCAAGCCACGAATTTGGGCTTGAATGGAATGTGAGTAGATGGATGTGTTGCGTCCGAGATCTGACTTTAATCAAACGATTGTTCGGCCGAGCAAGGAACCTCCTCACGGCCTAGGTTCTTTCACTACCTCGGAGTCAAGGCTTTATGTGAGCAACCAAATGATGTGGAGTAGGTGGAGATGAAGATTGAAGGTGGAATGTAATGAAACGAAGAACACGTGCGTAAAGTAAAATGTGCTTGAATTTAAATATAATTAAAAGACAAGTGCGGAAAGTAAAGTGCTTAAAAATAAATAATTTAAAGACGAGTGCGTAATTTAAAGTGCATAAAATAAAGAATGTAAAGACGATTGCATAATGTAAATTGCGTAAATTAAATAATGTAAAGACGAGTGCGTAATGTAAATTGCATAAATTAAATAATTGAAATGCGAGTGCGTAAAGTAAAGGGCGGAAAGTAAACTAGATTACGAAGAACAATAAAGATAACATGAATTGAAATTGTTGTAATTAAAATAGAATTGAAAAACAAGAACAAGAATGTAAAGGCATAATTGAAATTTACGGAAACTAGAGCGGAAAAAATAAGAACTAGGCTATGGCTACATTATGCTACTCCTAGGATAGAAATTGAAGAGAATGTAAAATGACAAGTTGTGTGTTGTGTCGGGGGTTCTTTCTTTCTTCCATAAGCTTGGTATTTATAGGGGCTTCGGTGCGTCTCAATTTGGTCGGTTTTCAATTGGCCTTCAAATCAATCATAATTGCTCCAGAATATCTTCAATCCCTTGTCTCATGCATGTGATTTAATATGAGTAATAATATTTGATTTGATTTTCCTTCCATCTTGAGCTCTCCCACAATAACTTCGGTTGACCATCAATCTGGCATAATTCCTTCTGTATTTGAATTGTAACCTATGAGAAAATCCTCCTACGTATTATCTCTCTCCTTATTTAAGCATTGACTGATTTTATGTATTCGGCCGCTTTTAGTCATTCGATCATATCTACACTTTCAGTCGCTTTTAGTCTTTCAACCGTATCTACACTTTCGGCCACTTTTATGCTCTTGGCCGTATTGATATGCTCGACCAGATTAATGTATGCAGCCACATGTAGATATTCGGCCACCTTTATGATTTTGGGCTTCTATCCGACCTTATTGATTAGGCCCACTAATTGGGCCCAATGTTAATTTAATTGTCGGATCTTGGGCCTGACCCGGTCAAATTTCAACCAGGCCCAAACACTCTGTTAATTTCCTCAAAACCGCAAAATCTGCGTGCAGCTCAAAACCACTGTTCAGCTCACTCTCCCTCGTCTCCAAAACCAAAAACCGAAGCCTTCATCTGCGGCATTTTTCTCAGACTCAAAACGTATCTCTTTCCGCCCATTCATGTGGGTTCATTTGTGTGAGGGCGCCAGATCCAGAAGACCTTCAACAACATCAAAAGCACCATCCTCTGCGGCTTCGTCTAGGAAGCCAATCGGATCCTCGCCGAGATCCATTCTGACTTCGAACCCAACGACCCGGATGAGCGGACCCAGACCGAGAGCAACCCCAACACCACATACACGCTGTTCCAAGGTGGAAGTCGCGGAAATCTGAGAGGCTAAAGGTAGAACCTTCCTCAAATATTGGAATTTTCGTTTCAGAATTTATGGTTTGAGCAAAGTCTAACTCGTGCATATATGTGTATCTGTGTGAGGACTACCCCCAAACTTGCAAATCGGAGCAGATCTACACCACACGCTGGTCTCTGAAAAAAAATTCGAAGCCAGCCATCCCACAGAGGTATAAACACGATCCCTTGTAGAATTTCTGACTTGCACAATATTGTGTGTTGTAAATGAGTCACAGCTGATCAAAATGATGTTTCTGGCCTGCAAGATTGATTGTTGTAGACCTCATGGCCTGCAAGTTGTGTTGTTGTAAATCTGGTGTATGGATATGTGAATATGCTGCTAGGTGCATGATTCCAGTATAGGAATAGCTGCTTTTGATGTTCAAGTAGACTTGCTACTCGGTGCATGATTCCAGTTGCTACTGGGTGCATGATTCCAGCGTAGGATTATCTGCGTATATTTGTTTCTGTGTTGCTGATTGTTGTCCTGCATTGCACTAAATAGTAAAGAGTTGAGAAAAAGAAAAAGAAAAACAACTAGATAAAGGAAAACAGCAACAATTTGTTTTTTTTTTCCTTCGAAAATAAAAGAAATAAAGAATGTAGAAAAATTGGGTTGCCTCCCAATAAGCGCTTTATTTTAAGTCTGTAGCTAGACATTGCAGAAGTCCGGTGGTCAAATCTCTGGTTCCTTCAGAGTCAAAGACTCATTTGCAGTGTCAAAAGGTGTCTCCACATAGGGTTTTAGCCTGTGACCATTCACCTTGAATGTGTTGCCTTTAGCCTCATTAGTTATTTCAACTGCCCCATGAGAAAAAACTTGAGTCACCAGGTAGGGTCCAGTCCAGCGAGATTTTAATTTCCCTGGAAATAGCTTGAGTCTTGAACTGAATAATAGAACCTTTTGCCTTGGCTGAAATTCCTTTCGTAAAATTTGACTGTCATGAAATGCCTTAGTTCTTTCCTTGTAGATGCGAGAACTGTCATAAGCACCTTGACGAATTTCCTCTAGTTCATTCAGCTGCAATTTCCGCTTTTCCCCAGCTGAGTCATATGCAAAATTTAACTCTTTAATGGCCCAGTAAGCTTTATGCTCCAGCTCCATAGGTAGATGACAAGCCTTCCCATAAACAAGTCGAAATGGTGACATCCCAATAGGAGTCTTATAAGCTGTCCTGTACGCCCACAAAGCATCATTTAATTTTAAACACCAATCTTTGCGTGTAGAACCCACTATTTTCTCCAAAATACGCTTGATTTCTCTGTTTGAAACTTCAACTTGACCAGATGTCTGTGGGTGATAAGGTGTAGCCACACGATGATTAATCCCATATTTTGCCAGCAGATTAGCAAATGGTTTATTAATAAAATGCTTCCCCCCATCGCTAAGAATAACATGTGGAATCCCAAAACGTGGAAATATAACCCCTTGGAGGAATTTCAGGACCACTGATCCTTGATTAGTTGGTGCTGCAATGGCCTCGACCCACTTTGAAACATATTCCACAGCCACTAAAATGTATTGATTTCCGTAAGAAGATGGGAATGGTCCCATGAAATCAATACCCCAAACGTCAAATAGTTCAACAATCAAGATACTTTGCTGGGGCATCTCATTCCTTCTGGACTGGTTGCCGACCCTTTGACACCTATCACAAGCCTTGCACCAATTATGTGAATCTTTAAAAAGTGTTGGCCAAAACAACCCACTCTGTAGGATTTTCTCTGCTGTCCGTTTCTGCCCAAAATGTCCCCCACATGCATAATGATGAGCAAACTTTAAGACACTGCCCTGTTCAGCCTTTGGAATACACCTGCGAATAATCTGATCTGGACAATACTTGTATAAGTAGGGTTCATCCCAAAAATAGTGCTTTACATCAGATAAAAACTTCTTTTTCTGCTGGTAAGAAAAATCTGGATGCACCACACCCTTAGCCAAATAATTGACAATATCTGCAAACCAAGGTGTGTCAATTTGGATAGCAAATAGCTGTTCATCTGGGAAACTTTCACTCAATGGTAGAGAATCTGCTTCCATAGGTGCTGGAATAATTAATATAGATAAATGGTCAGCCACAACATTCTCACTACCCTTCTTGTCTTTAATCTCTATGTCAAATTTTTGAAGTAAAAGAACCCAACGAATCAACCTAGGCTTTGCATCCTTCTTAGACAACAAGTACTTCAAAGCAGCATGATCGGTATAAACAATCACTTTAGCCCCAACCAAATAAGACCGAAACTTCTCTAATGTGAACACAACTGCCAACAATTCCTTCTCTGTAGTTGCATAGTTAAGTTGTGCATCATTGAGAGTATGACTTGCATAGTAAATGACATGGGGAAGCTTATCTTTCTGCTGCCGTAAAACTGCCCCTACAGCGTAATCTGATGCATCACACATTAGTTCGAATGGTAAATCTCAATCTGGTGCAGCAATGATGGGTGCTGTAGTTAGAAGTGATTTCAACTTGTTGAATGCTTCTAAACAGGCCGCATCGAAATTAAATGGTGCATCCTTAGCGAGTAGATTGCACAATGGTCGGCTAATCTTGGAGAAATCCTTGATGAACCGACGATAGAAACCTGCATGTCCTAAGAAAGACCTCACACCTTTTACTGACGTAGGGGGCGGCAGCTTTGCAATAACTTCAATCTTTGCTTTGTCAACTTCAATGCCCTTGCTAGAAATTGAATGTCCCAATACAATTCCCTGTTTCACCATGAAATGACACTTTTCCCAGTTGAGCACTAAATTTGTCTCTTGACATCTCTCAAGCACTAATGATAAATTCTGTAAGCATTGATCATACGAATCCCCAAATACAGAAAAATCATCCTTAAAAACTTCCACAATATTTTCTACCAAACCAGAAAAAATACTCATCATACAACGCTGAAAAGTAGCAGGTGCATTGCATAACCCAAACGGCATCCTTCGATACGCAAACGTCCCAAATGGGCATGTAAAAGTTGTCTTTTCTTGGTCCTCTGAGGCAATTGGGATCTGGTTGTACCCAGAATAACCATCCAAGAAACAATAGAAACCCTACCAGCCAATCTTTCCAACATTTGGTCAGTGAATGGAAGGGGAAAGTGGTCTTTTCTAGTTCCTGCATTTGTCTTCCTGTAATCCACACACATTCGCCAACCTGTAGTTAAACGTGTAGGTACAAGCTCATTGTTGTCATTTTTAACCACTGTTATGCCTGTACGTTTAGGAACAACCTGTGTAGGACTCACCCATTGACTGTCTGAAATAGGATAAATCATACCTGCATCAAGTAATTTCATAACTTCAGTTCTGACCACCTCTTTCATGATTGGGTTAAGGCGGCGTTGAGCATCAACTGTTGGCTTCACGTCGTCTTCCATTAAAATTCTGTGCATACATACTGCTGGGCTAATACCCTTGATATCTGCGATTGTCCATCCCAATGCATCTTGATACTTTCTCAACACACGAAGCAATTTATCTTCCTCAGTGGGAGTTAAATCTGCTGCATCTCTGTATATCTTTCCCATGCTTCATGAAACTCTTCATTAGGCTTCTGAGTAAATGTCAAAATCTCCCTCTTGTAATTCAATGTCTTGGATGCTGGATAATACTTGGTCAGGAATTTTGTATGTAATTGCTACCAAGTAGTAATGCTATTAGCTGGTAGAGGGAATAACCAAGTTTCTGCTTTATCCTTCAAAGTAAAAGGAAAAAGACGGAGCTTAATAGCTTCAGCAGAAAAACCCCTAATCAAAATATTTTTGCAACCCACAATAAACTTTGCAATATGTATGTTCGCATCTTCATTAGGCAGCCCACGGAATGTTGGTAAAATCTCAAGTATGTGGTGCCTGATTTCGAACGAATCACCCTCCTCTTGTTCAGGATAGACTATGCAATTAGGAACATCGTTTGCACGGGCAGCCAACGACTCTTTGAGTGGTCTACCTGCTGTAGGTATTGCCAATGCCATTTTAACCTTGCTGTCCACAGAATCAGCAAACAATTTCTGCAAAAATGTGACTTGTAATGAAGAATCAGATGCTAAAAACTGTTCTCTGCGCTGTTTTCTTAATATCCTTTCAGGCTCTGGGTCAAACGGAACAAACTGTGCAAGTTGTGATCTGGTGCTGACCATGCAAAGATTTCAACAATCTGAAAAAAAAAAACGAAAATTGAAATTAAAACTTTTTTTGTTTTGGACAAAAAATAAAAATAAAAATAAAAATCAGAAAACGTCTAAACAAGAACTAAATAAGAATAAGATAAAAACAAATTAACTGAAACAATCCCCGCAACGGCGCCGATTTCTTGACAGGATTTTTAGTACCTGCGCAAACAGGGTTAAAATCACTTAAAATACTTGCAAGAATACAAGGATATTGTAGTATAGATGCTCATGCAAGGTCGTTGTCCCCAAAGATTGTTTGACTAATTTGTAATTAAACTAACTCTTAGTTAATGATTAAAATAGATTTTATCAAAGATTTGAAATTTATGAATTTGAAAAGATTAAATTAACAATAAAAGAAATCGGAAAGTTGGGAAATTGAAGAAAAGCAAGTTTTTAAAAACCAATTTATAAAAGCACTAGAGTTTCACTGTCACCTAGCAATCCTATGAATTTTTACCAATTACTTATGATTTGCACATGCCACTTTGAAGGTTAGGTTTTCCTCATTTATATTCTACTTGGAACCTCCAACATAGAACGTATATCTAACATGCAACCCGTCCGGACGTTCGGATCAAATATGAACATGAAAGACTCATTAAGTTTTGTGAAAACCCTTTGAAAAACCATGCAACCCTTAAGACGTGGTGTTCATCTTAAGTGAAATTACAATTATTAACCACAAGAAGCCAGCGTCAATTCCAGGGAACCTTCCGACCAAAATTGCATCCAATTACTTTTCTAAAGATCCTAATGGTGATCAAGCATTAAGACAATTAGATAGTTTAAAACAGTGATTAACAATTCAAAGTATGCATGCAATCAATCATAAGCAATTAAATAAAAATCACATATTCATGCTAAGGCTCAAGGCTTCACCCTAGCAAAGAGAGTTAGTTACGCATAATTATAACTAAAACCCAAGATAATATCATTCCCATAAATAAGAATAAAAACACCTTGAAGTAGAAGTTCTTCAAAAACCCTAGCAAAAGTCGCGTTCCAAAAGCCAAAAGAAAGCTCCTAAAATTATGTGAAACATAACTTAAATACCTCCTAAAACCTAGTTGCCCAATCTCCATAAGGAAACTAGGATAAAATAAAATAATACTAGGAAATAAAGTCCAAATTGGACTAGGAGAATCTGTCAACAATCTGTCCAGCCACGTTTTGGCCTCAAAACTCCCCCAAATCAGGTCCAAGAAAACTAATTTTAAAGATAAAAATGTTCTGAACACTTCTCCAGAAGGCCACGAACTCATCTGAGGTCATCTTGAGCTCCAAAAACGCAATAAAGGCCCAACACGTCACTATTCCAGCACCGCGCACTGCTCTTTTATTTTATTGTCAGAGAATAACCGCTTAGTAGAAAAATCTGAAATTTTGATACGATCAAGCTAAGTGACTCACGAACGTCCTCCAACTGGAATTACTCCAAAATTCATCCATTTGATTACGTTTTGCTCCAAAGGAAGTCGAGAGTCCTATATTGGAAATATAATTCAAAGTATCAAAATTCTTCCAAAATATTAACCAAAATATACTAAGAATAGGGTTAAATATAGGATATAAAATATGCCCATCAGCCCCTTTGGAAAGTCTGCCCTCTATCTCTGCAAGAGCTGAATGCATCCGCTCCTTAGCTGCCTTACAATCTGCCCAAGTCAAATGCCTAAAGGAAGATGCCTTCTCTATGCTATCATCTCTCTCCTCCTTTCATCATGGTACTTTTGACTTTGTTTCCTCCTTGTCTCCTTGTCATGATGAGTTTTTGTCTTCACAAAGATGCTCTTTGTCTCAGAAAATTACACTCAATCAAAGAAATTTCTTGTTACCAAATGGTATGGTAACAAGAAGAATCAACATAACATTACGGAGGTAAAAACTGGCCCAAGATAAATTTTCAGAGCTGTTGTAACATGTAGGATCGATTGGATGGGCTATACTTGTTCAATGGAGCTCAAATTCGGATATGTTGTAGTTAACATCCATTGGAACAAGTTTCGTGAAGATCTTCACCTCATCTGAGTGCCAGAGCATGTTGATCCAAGGCCAAGAAGTTGACCTACGAAAATAAACAAAAACAGAATTTATAACCAATAATGCATTTTTAGCTCATTTTCATTCTAATCAAATTAAAATCTATGAAAACACAAAAAGAAAGTAAAAAACTATAAAATGTCAAGAACTAACTCAAAATATTGGGTGAATAACATGATAAATCATGTGTAAAAATGAACCCAACAATAGAATGGTTTGATTTTATATCTATGAACAAAGTTAAGTTTTTATTATTGATTTGTATTTTTATAATTTATAATTAGCATTTTGAAGCTTTAAGGAGAAGAGAATATCACAAGATATTCATTGGAATTTTCTGTGTATTTTTATATTTTTTAATTTATTTATTATGAATTTTACCAGACCCAAATCCTAAAATTCTCACACCCACTCTCTGCTCTCCCTCTCCCTCTCCCTCTCCTCATCTATCACTATCTCTCTCTCTCTCTCTCTCTCTCTCTCTCTCTCTCTCTCTCTGGCTACATGGTCTCCAAGAAGAAGTATGATTGGTTTGTAAGTATTCATTTCAAGAATTCAATTTCTTATTTCGTTTTGGCTTTCAAGTTTTATTTTTATTTTTGCAGAATCTATGTTGGTTTGTCTCCTCTCTCCCTCTTCTTTCCAGTAACCCTCTCGCTCTTGGTTTGTATCAATTCCAAGAAATTGGTATCCTAAGCCTACGCCCCCAGATATTCAGTTTGAGGAAAGAACCCAGAGTCAATTTTCTGTATCTTCTGATAAACTATACGAATGGAATATTGATGGTTTGTCCGAACAGGATATACTTAACAAGTTACAACACATGTCTATGGTTGTCAATAGTTATGTCACTAATCACAATCTAAGACAGTCAAAAATAGTGCCCCTGTTAGAAACTGGTCTCACTGGAACCTTACGTTCTTGGTGTGATAAGCATTTAACAGAAACCTCAAAGAGTAACATAATCATGCAGTCAAACTTAATGAAAATGGTTACCCTATTTTTGATGAGCATTTAGGTGCAGGATTAGAAGATGGAGTCAATACCCTACTCTATACAATAATTGAACATTTCATAGGAACACCGAGTAACACCACTGCCAGGATCCATGATCAACTTAGTAATCTTAGATGCCCAAAGTTAAGTGATTTTAGATGGTATAAAGATGTCTTCATTTCAAGAGTTATGTTAAGAGAAGATAGTAATCAACCGTTTTGGGAAGAAAAATTCATTAACGGTCTCCCTAACTTGTTTGCCCACAAGATTAGAACGGTCTTAAGCAATGAGTCAGGACAAATTAACTATGATGAATTAACCTATGGTAACATAATTAGTATAATTAACCAAATAGGAATGAAAATGTGTGTTGATTTAAAAATCAGCAAGTCTGTACAATTAGAAAGAAAGTCAGCCAAGTATGAGTTAGGAAGCTTCTGTGAACAATATGGTCTAGCCCTAGTTCCCCCATCTAGACAAGTCAAAAAAAGCAATGAAAAAAGATTTAGCAAAGGCCGACACTATTCCCGAAAGAAAAATTCTTTCAGAAATAATGATGAGTTTTATAGTAAAGGAAGTTTACCCCTAAGAACAGATGGTTAAATTATTCCCGACAGGATAAAAAGCAGAGTCACTTTAAAAAAGAATCAGACAAAAGAAAAGTAAAATGTTATAAGTGTAAAAAATTTGGTCACTATGCTAATGAGTGCAAAGTAAAAGACACAATTAAACAATTAAAGTTAGCAAAAGAAGATGAAGCTAAATTGATTAAAGTCCTCGAGCTAAATGATTCAGAGTCCGACCCTATGTCCTTAGTCAGCTCATACAACTATAGTTCTGATAATTCCCAGTCTAGTTCACCCACTATCCAAATAGGTTGCAAAGATAAGTGCTGTAATGTCTTGAGTAAATCCATTAATGTCCTCACCAAACAAGAAGAACATGAAGAGTTATTAATAAACTTAGGGCCAGTTTGGCATTGCTGTGCTGTGAAAATAATCGCTGTCAGATTTGCTGTGCAAGAAATCAGCTGTGAGAGAAAGCAGTTTGGTGTTTGGTAAACTTTTTGTTAAAAGTGTTGTTGGTATTGATTTCCGCATAATCAGAAAATAATTGCCGCATAATCATTAAACACAGCGCCTTTTCGAAACTGATTCCTACATAATCAGAAAATGAAAGCACCTCATTAGTTGCTTTCTCTTATAGCTTTCTCTCACAGCAATTTTAAATAATAAGTGATTTTCTCACAGTTTACCAAACAGGTTAGGCTTCTCAAAATTTTTTAAAAATCACTTATTACCCTAAATAAGCAATGCCAAAGGGGCACTTAATCAGTAAAGTTGAAAATCCAAAGTTAAAATCTGAATACCTTAGAAAACTTAGAAAAGTCATCAGTCAAGAAGAACCCAGTTCAAGTAACCCTCCTAAATAAGTCTAAACACTACTTTAGAAAGGTTTAGTAAAAAGAACGAAGTTACCCTTCAGGATCTTCAGTTAGAAGTCAAAACTGTCAAAAAAGAAATCCTATATTTAAAGCAGATAAGCCATAAATTACAAACTGAAAATTATGAAATAAACCAAGATCTAGTCAACCCAATGGAATCCAAGGCAGAGTCCAGTAACCCCTTTGGAAAACCTAGTACTGAATCAGAACCAGAGTCTTCTGACAAAGAAGATACCAAAAGTGATAAAGTCGTTAATTTGATTAAACGAATTAATTTTAGAAAATGGTACTCTCGAGTCAGTATTTTCATTAATGAGTTTGAGTTAATTACAGTTGCCTTATTTGATTCAGGAGCTTATTTAAATTGTATTCAAGAAGGTCTTATCCCAACCAAATATTACAAGAAGTCAAAAGAAGTTTTAGGAATAGCGTCAGGAAAACCATTAAAATTAAAATACGAATTACCTAAAGCCCATGTTTGCCAGAATAAAATATGTTTTAAGACATCCTTTGTCTGGATCCAGGACATCACGGATGAATTAATTCTAGGATTACCTTTTATATCTCTACTCTACCCCTTTCAGGTAGAATATGATGGAGTCACTTCGAGTTATTTAGGAGAAAAAGTTAAATTTGAATTCTTAACCAAACCTGAATTACATAGTCTTAGATCTCTTCAAAAATCTGCAGTTTCTAAGTCAATTAAATTAATCTAAAATAAAACAAAACAAATTAATTTCTTAAAGAAGAAGTTAAGTTTAAAAGGATAGAACAACAGTTAGCCGTTAAAGTCCCACAGTCTCAAATAAGTAAATTTGAGGATAAGTTAAAAGATGAGGTTTGTTCTGATATGCCCAATGCTTTTTGGCATCGAAAGCAACATGTCGTTACTTTACCTTATGTCAAATCTTTCAGTGAAAGAATATTCCCACTAAAGCCAGACCAATCCAAATGAGTCAAGAGTTAATGGAATTATGCAAACAGGAAGTCACCGAGTTAGTCCAAAAAGGAATAGTCAGGAAAAGCAAGTCACCTTGGTCTTGTCCAGCCTTTTATGTTCAGAAAAATGCTGATTAGAAAGAGGAGCCCCTCGCTTAATTATCAATTACAAGCCCCTTAATTCCGTCTTAGAATGGATAAGGTATCCGATTCCTAATAAAAGAGATTTAGTAAACAGATTAGAAAAAAGCAGTTATCTTTAGTAAATTTGATATGAAGAGTGGTTTTTGGCAAATTCAAATCCAAGAGTCAGATAGATACAAAACTGCATTTGTTACTCCCTTTGGTCATTATGAATGGAATGTCGTGTCTTTTGGTTTAAAAAATGCGCCGAGTGAATTCCAAAATATAATGAATGAAATTTTTAATCAATATAGTCAGTTTTCCATAGTTTACATTGATGACGTTCTAATCTTCTCCGAGTCTATTGAGCAGCATTGGAAACACTTGAGTAAATTCCTTCAAGTTATCAAAACCAATGGTCTAGTTATCTCCGCTAAGTGATGGGTATATTTTATATTATATATTTAACCCCATTCTTGGTACATTTTGGTTCATATTTTGGAAGAATTTTGATACTTTGAATTGTATTCTCAATATAGGACTTTCAACTTTCTCTGGAGCAAAACATAATCAAATGGACGAATTTTGGAGTAATTCCAGTTGGAGGATGTTCGTGAGTCACTTGGCTTGATCGTATCAAAATTTCAGACTTTTCTACTAAGCGGTTATTTTCTGACGATAAAATAAAAGAGCAGTGTGCAGTGCTAGAAAGTGACGTTTTGGGCTTTTATGGCATTTTTGGAGCCCGAGATGACCTCTGATGGATTCGTGGCCTTCTGGAGAAGTGTTCAGAACGTTTTTATCTTTAAAACAAGCTATATTGGACTGGATTTGGAGGAGATTTGAGCCCAAAACGTGGCTGGGCAGATTATGGACAGATTCTCCTAGTCCAATTTGGATTTTATGTCATGTCATTATTTTATTTTATTTAGTTTCCTTGTGGGGATAGAAAAGCTGGTTGTGGGCAGCTTGTTTGTGGGGGTATTTAAGTTCTATTTCATAGAATTTTTAGGGACTTCTCTTTTGACTTTTGAACGCGACTTTGCATGGTTTGTCAAAAGGTTTCATAGAACTTAATGAGTCATGTATGTTTAAATTTGATCTGAATACCACATACGGAATGCATGTGTGATATACGCTCTATGTTGGGGGTCCAAGTAGGCATATATTAGCAATACCTAACCTTTGAAATATGCATGTATAGGTCATAAGTAATTGGGAGAACTATATAGAATTGTTAAGGTGACGGCGGATCCCTAGTGCTTTCTTAAGCGTCAGCGCGAGAGAATTGAGCCTTACGGCGAAAGCAGCATCCTCGGCGTCTTTGCCTACACTCAAGCGTCAGGCTGCGGCCAGCATTCTTTGCCGCCGACAAACAGCTGGGGGCAGTTCCAGCCCACACGGGCGAATCCCGGACCAACCTACTCGGCAAAGACAGCATACGGTCCGCTCCACGCTTTGGCTAGAGCATTAGGGCGGGACAGCCCTGCGTTGTCTACGGCCCAGAAATTCGGCCCGACCCCTATTTCGGCCGACCAGGCGCAGTCCGGCCTGAGCAGCGTGACTAAAAGATCATCGCAAAAACATGATCAGAATGGCTCGACCGCCGCGCTACCAGAACAAGCACACGGTCCGGCCATTCCAACAAAAATGCAGACGCACCTAGGCTCTCATTATGATGACATCCAACAGAGCCAGGTTGTCATACCTCGATGGCCGTTGGACCAATCGTACCTCAGTCAACCCCACGGCGTCCCTCTAAAATTACCCGGCTCGGTCGCAGCGGCCGAGCCCTTTGCTCGAATGACCTAGCCGGAAAGGCCGCAAAAAGACGCGCAACGGGGTAGGCCTTGTCAAGGGTTTCAGTTTGAGGATATCTGGCCTATCACGAAAGACTGTTTCGTACAGGGGGAGCCGTAGGCACTAGGTTACCCAAGGCCGTGCCTATCAAGGAAACCTAGAGTTTGGCGCAATCTATTTCCTAAAGCTTTTTGGGCATGCCGCGCCTCAAATAACTCGGCTGTGGGCACATCTCCTTAAGTCTTGGCCGACGGCCATGATACTAAGAAACTATTAAAGCGGAGGGTTCGATTTCTTCAAGTTATCAGGCAGCGTGGCCGAGAGAAGAAGGACTACTTGCGAATGATGCCCAGGAGTTCAGAGAGTTCAAAACAGTCGAAACTCGACTCCTGCAACTCGACGCAAGTTCAAAAGAAAATGGCGCCGAGGACCTATGACAAAAAGGTCAAGAAAAAGAAAAGAGGAAAGTAGGCAGACGGGCTAAACAAAAGGCGCAGCCATCGTATAGAAAAAGAAAGTATGCATTTAGTCTTTCGGAAAAGAAGGCCCTTGCCTTACAGTTAGATAAAAGGGTCATCTCTTATTATAGTTCATATATGAATGTATTTTTGCCCGACTCTGTTATCTTTCATTCTCTACAGAGTATTTTCTCTCTCTATGTACATCTCTCAGAAAGTTTTGTGCTATCTCTCCATTCCTTAGGTACCTGACATGAATCTCACTCAATCTCAAGATGCTTCGGGGAGTTGAACTAGGGAGAATGTTGAAATGGGAGAAAAGTGAAGATTTTTAACAAACAGTCAAGAATATTGAAGATTTGCTGCCGACAAAGAACTGGGTTTGTGTTCTTTATTGTCCAATATTCCTAATTTTTTCAAGCTTTATAGGTGGGCATTCAATATCTCTACATATCTGAACCACAACTAATCGAATTAAAAACAAAATAGCATAATTTTTAAGTAATATAAATTATCACTCTCCAGTCAAGTTTAGTTGACTAGTGGAGTTAGATTCCTTTCTTCTTATCTTTCCCATGGATTTGAATTGTATTCTTTGTCTTATTAGGAAATTAGGATAGTTCCTCTTCTTTTTAGTTAGTGGCGGCAAGGAGTGCCCACCACCTACTCGACATTTTCCCTCACTGAATTTACTACCTCTTTATATTTAATCAACATATCAATATCATTTTCTTTATAATAAAAAATTCAAGATATCACTATCTTGTGGCACTGTAAAAAAAAAAATAGAACATGCAAATTCATCTTTGTTGGATGATAAAATTGATTAGGAAAGGTTCTTATGCTAATATAATATAGTTATAGGTCTTTTCGTGAACTTTTTAATGCTTTTATGTTTTAGTTTTTTTTAATTGATGATATTATGTCTTCTGGTAATGTATGGCTGGTTGTTTTGATATAAGTTATAACTATAAATGAATATATATATATATATATTGGAAATAGTAATAGTTCAGTAATCATACTTTTCTGGTATTAGTTCAGTAATTGCAGCCAAGTATTATTATTATTATTATTATTTGTATGAAAAGGAAGTATGATTTACAAATTTCTGTACATTTCTATTTATATATAGCATTGCAAGATTAATTCTTATCTTGGTAATGTGTGTGACCATTGGTGAGGAGAATGAAGTGGCCTATATTGCAGGGAAGGTTTTTTTAGTTTGAAATGGATAAAACTTGGATGTCAAAAGATCGAATGTCAAAAGAATATGAAGATGGTGTTGAGCAATTTATTGCGTTTGCTGTAAGTCATGCAAGTAACCCCAAACTCATGAAATGTCCATGCCAAGTATGTGGAAATTTGATGTTTGAGACTCCTAAAGGGATAAGAGATCATATGTTTATAAGAGGTGTTGATCGAAGTTATAAGATATGGAGTTGGCATGGGGAGGTGGCTGATATTGGAGGAACAACAAGTGGGGCAGTAAATTTTGATCAGTCACCTAAATACGAGGAGGTCCAAGAAACTTTACAAATGGTTAATGCTGCTTATGATCCTTGTACTACCAACCATGATTCTTTTAAAAAACTAGTTAAAGATGCCAAAAAGCCTTTATATCCTGGTTGCCAAAATTATACAAAGCTATCTTCCTTGATGGAACTCTACAACATTAAAGGAAAAAATGGGATTTCTGACAAATGTTTTTTAGAGTTGTTGAGTTCTCTTGGCAAAATGCTTCCGATAAACAATGAAGTGCCTACATAGATGTATGAAGCTGTTTCCCTCTTTTCGGCCGGGTAGGCCGACGGAAGGAGTTTTTGGTCCTTCTTCTTTTGAGATGCGTAGGCGTGCCACCACCAAGCCACTTGATGGCTTGGATGGAAAGATCGTGTGAGTGTGGTTGCGCTTCTGACTTTTAATCAAACAATTGATCGACCAAGCAAGGAACCTCCTCTTGGCCTAGGTTCTTTTTCTTCCTTGAGGTCAAGGATGATTGAGCTTTGTATGACTATTTTTAGGATTTTTGTGATAAGTGCAGCGAATGTAAATGCAATAAACGAAATGACAGAAATCTAAGTGCGAGAAATGTAAGTGCGAGGAAAATATATTAAAGCGATAAAGACTTGAATTAAATTCGAATGTAAAGACAATTGAAATTAAATTGCAAGAAAATAAGCTTACACTAGGAAAACGAAGAACTTTGATAATCTGAAGAGCTTGAAAGATAAAATCCTAGACTATGAATTGAAAAGTACAGGATAAAGAGATAGATTTTGTGTGTTCAGTTGGCGGTCCTTCTTTCTTCATCTGACGTTCTATTTATAGAGATCCTCAGCTCATGGGTTTGGCCATTCAACTAACTCTGCCTTGGAAATCCTCCCGATGTTAATGCCTTCCGGAGCTCTAGGCACGAACCACCCGATGTCTTGGAAATCTTCCCAATGTTAATGCTTTCCGGAGCTCCATGCATGAACTGCCCGATGTCTTGGAAATCTTCCCAATATTAATGTCTTCCTGTCTTTAAACTCCGCCACTTGTAGGAAAACATATGCTGGAACTTGTAGGCTGAGCTTTGGACTTGATTACGACTCCCACCAACATTAAGTGGCATGCGAACTCCAAATATTTGATATCGGCCGCATGATGAATTCTCCAAATATTTGGAAATTCTAGCCTTGGTTGAGAACCTGTTGGCAAAGGAGTTCTCCATTTTTTGTTTATATGGCCATACCTTGTCGGCCGCATGATGGACAGATGTCTTACTAATTTCCGCCCACCTTTGTCCAAGAACTCGACCGCATTTTTCCAAGGTGCCTGGGTGAACTATCCCACCTCCACACGTTCATTCACTTTATATATATATATATATATATATATATAATATAAAATAAGTCAATTAATTCCCAACTCAAAACCCTTCCAGCCCGGTTTGCAAAGGAACCAAATACCCCGGCCGCCATTCTCCAAAACTGTGTTTTCTCCAAACCAAAAAAATATCCGGCCGCAACTTCTACAAAATCCCGCCGAGCTTCTACAAAAATCCCGCCGATATATCCTAGTAATTCTAGCAGTGCCCCACCGCACCTTTGCAATTTGCTTTACAAAACTTTTTGGCCACATCAATTCCAAAGAACTCCAAGCTTTGGCCGTATTCATGCATGCATCCACCCATTTATATATATATATATATATATATATATATATATATAAATGAATATATCAATATGATATGCCCAATCACTTCAGCCCAACTTTTTTGCAAGAGAAGACACCTTGGCCGCTGCTTTGAGAAAACACCTCCGCCACTTTTTTGAGAAAACACTCGGCCACCTAGAATCCGCCTCTATGAATTCTTCCTTGACAAATTGGGTGGCTTTTTGACCACCCCCAAACAATTATATTATCATAAAATAGAATGTATAGGGCATGAACTTGGGAGCCTGGCCGCACATGAAACAATCCAAAGTAATTGCATTTATATATATATAAAGCTTTGGCCAAATTGGTAGACAATCTAGCCACATTCTCTTCTTTTATTCATCCACCCATCATATATATAATAGGACAAAATATCTTTCGGCCTAACATCCCAACTTTGAATGCTTTCACTACTCATTATATATATCTATATTATTATGACATGGAGGGCTTAAAACTTTCCAGCCACCACTCATGCATATTCATTTATTTATATATGCTTATATATATATAATAAAATAGGACAAGGAGGGTTTAAACAAAAACCCTCCAGCCACACACTTGCAGAAGCATCAACTCTAAAATCTCGGCCGCACATAGACCAAAATTTGGACCCTCCAAACCCCAAGTCTCGGCCGCCAACTTTCAAAAGCCCAGCTACCTTTTAGCCTTCAGCCATATTCTAACAACACCCGGCCGCATTTTTTCAATAGACCCGGCCGCGCTCTCCCAACCAAGTAGACATCCGGCCGTATTTTTTCCACATCCTGGGCCGCATCTCAAGCCTCTCACCCCGGCCGACTTCTATTCTTTACACCCAACCAATTCTCTATTTCCAAAAGGGACCCGGGTTTGGTGAATTCTCACCACCCCCAAACATTGCCCCCTCGATTTGTTTAGCTCGGAATTGGTGTAGAGGTAAGCAAATTGAAACCCAAGACTATATATCTTATGTAAGGCGATTAGCACCGGTAGATGCGTAGAGGAAGCGTGCCAAAACTGCAGAGTTTGATGGAGCGAGGAAGGGACACACATATTTCCATGAATCCAATCTCGTCCTAACAATGCAGTAAAGTGAGCCGTTGTTTCCACAACGAAGAAAGCTGTCACCCTGACCTTTTCCCCTACTCTGACTTGGAGTGGGATGATTCCTTTTGATACCGTGGTGTCTCCTACAAAACCACTAACCGTCGTCTCAGTCGGAATTAATTCTTCTGAGCTTTTCTTTAATTTCCTCATCACTGAAGCTGGGAGGATATTCACCGTGGCTCCCGTATCAACTTGAACTCTGCTTACTGGAACCCCATCAAAGTGAGCATTTACGTATAAAGGTTTAAGATGGGAGGACATCTTCTTGGTGGGCATTTCAAAGCACACTTTCTCTGGCATTTTCTTCTCCGCACTCGGCATCACAATTTGAGGTCGAGTTACCTCTGCCTTCGAAGTCTCCCGAATTTCCTCGATTTCCTTTGGTTCTCCCATCTGAACCATGGACTCGACTTCGTCAAAAACATCTCCATCCATGGAGTTTGGTTGACCTGGCTGAGCTTCAAAGAATAGTGGAAGTGTGACCACCATAGCATCTACCTCGTCGAAGTCCCCAAACCTCACCTTGGTCTTACTTGTCTTCAATTCTTTCTCCAACTTGGTAATCTCTTCCCTACACTCATTAGCTAGTTGCTCCATAGCCTCCTCTGGGAGGTCTTCAAAATACTCATCATCACCATACTCTTCATTCTCCCCATAAAGTTCTTCATTATCGGCTAAGGCGCTTCCTAGGTTTCCTGAAGCTTCTTCGGTCTCTACGTCTGCCGTTGGTTCGGCCTCTTCTTCCACTACGGATGTTTGAACATCGACCATGACTTGGTCCTCCTCCGCTGTCAGCTGATCTTCTGTCGTCTGAGATTTTCCTCTGACATCCTCGACCATTTCATGGTTGTTTTCTTTTTCCTCCTCGACCATGGGTGGTGATACCACTTTAATTGGTGCCTGCCTCTTGGAGGTCGAAGGATTGGCCCTGAGCTGATTCTTTTTAAATCCCTCAACTCTTGATGGCCCGTCGTCCAACACCTTCATTGGCTTGCTAGATTCCGCCTTGAGATTGTTTGCTTCAAAAGCTCCGGTCAAATGAGCCTCCAACTCCAACATCGGCTCATCTAAGGTTGTCACCACAACTTGACCATTCACCCATTGTCGATGTATTTTCATCCCCTTGGCCGCTGCTGCCTCTAACGAAGCCACGGCATCAGCTTTGGCGAACTCCAACTCTTCCAGTCGAAGCTTCTCTCGAAGGTCGACCAATCGGTTAAGTTGGGCTTGCCTCTCGTCCGCCCACTCAAACTCTGCTTTACAAGTGGCAGCATATTGTCTTTGAGCCCTTCTTGTTTGAGTTTTGCTCAAGGGTATTGGAGGCAACTTCGAACCTCTACTCCTATACCATTGTCCTGCCTTGGTGTTTGGCATCTTGAAAGTTGGGACACCACTACCATCGGATGGGCGAGGTCTTGACACATAGGCCACATCTCGATTCTTTCCTTCTCCCACCGAAACCCACATGCTTCTATTTTTATCTTGGCTTGGGTTCAGCGGATCAACATCTTCATACTTTAGTGGCGTCAGATGATTTCTTCTCTTGGGCTGATATCGTGGCCTTTCGTACCTATCTTGGTACTCATGCAGTGGTCGTTTGTTTGACCTAGTCTCCATCATGCCCCTTGGGCTATATGGACCGTAATTCCCGGCCGAACTTTTGATCATTTTTCTCCCAGCACTTTTTGGTCTACCTGTCTGGGCTTGATCCTTAATTGTCTCCTTAGTCGGTCCCCTAGCCGGCTCCTTGGGTTCTGGTAGAACTACCTCCAATGAGATCTCACATTGACATCGGCTGCATAGCACAATAGCCTTGGGAGGTTCTTCCATAATTGGAATTTTCTCATCTAGAGCATTTGTCACTTCTGGGTACATTTTGGCCTTACCCTTCGCCTTAGGATCCGCCTGGTTCTCCCTTGCTCTCCTCTCAGCTGCTGCCTTTCCGGAGCCACCCAAGTCTAATCTTGGTCAAGGTTGATCTGGCCTTGGGAAGTTGGCATTTACCATGTTGGCCTGAGCATTTGGGAATGGATTCTGATCAACACCCATTGTAGCTTTCTCTGGAAATTTCAAGATCTTCCGATCAATGAGATCCTGCAAGACATTCCGAAAAACAAGGCAATTGTTAGTCGCGTGAGACCATACATTATGCCATTTGCAAAAAGTCTTGTTCCTAAGTTCATTAGCCGATGGAATATCATGACCATTTGGTAATTTTATCATCTTTTCTTTTAAAAGTTGGTCGAAGATTAGTTCGGCCTTCGAAATGTCAAAGGTATAGGACTTGGTTCCGACTCCCTTTTGAGAAGTTCTACTAAACTTAGAAATCTGGACCGTTGTCGGCCTCTGATCCTTGGATGCTTTGGACAAAGCCTTGCATACGTGTGGTTCGTTGACCATGATTTCAGCCAAGTTTATCCCCGCCGATTCTCCTTCCTCTTCTAGGAAGATTTCCTCATCTGCCTCCTTTGAATCCACATCTTCGACATCTACCGCATGGACAGCCATGATTCTAGATGTGGAAGGTTTTGGTAGATCTCTATAGAAAGTCAGTCGATTTGTCGGCCAATTCTTTTGTTGTTCCTCCTTTAAAAGAGCTTCATATTGATCCACCCGAAGTAGGAGGTCATAAATATCGCAAAATTCAATACCCTTGAACTTCTTCCGAAGATCGAGCAATAACCCGCCTTGAGCCAACTTTCCAAACTCATGTTCAGGCATGTTGATCATACAACTAGCCCTTGCTTCTCTAAATTTCTCCAAGTATTCTTGGACTGACTCGTTTGGTCCTTGGCGCATCTTGGCCAAGTCGGCCATTGACACATCTGGCTCTGGCCGATAAAATTGTTCAAGGAAGATTTGCTCCACGGTCTGCCAACTTGGGACAAAGTTCCGAGGAAGTCTGACATACCATGAAAAAGCAGCCCCAGTAAGGGTGCTCGGGAATATCCCTAATTTCAAGACCCCGCGATGTCCAATTTCGGCACATTGGGCAGTGAATCGACCAATATGCTCCACGGTCGACTGGAGTCCATCTCCTGAAAATAATGCAAAATCCAGAACTTTGAATCCTTGTGGAAATTCATCTTGATCAAAATGCTCCGGATACCATGGCGGTGGCCAACCATGTTTTACTCCAAACTTGGAGCCCTTCTTGTTCTTGACTTGGATCTTGCCATTTTGTTGGCAATGGGTTGAAATACTAGGATGACTAGAACTACCCGGATGACTTCTGGCCATCACTTTGGCCGACCCTTCATGCCCCCCAAGTCTATTTGGTTGGCCAATCTTGGGCTTTGGCTGGGGCTCAATAAACTTGACCACTTGCAATTGTGGTATCACAATGTCGGGGTTTTCTCCTACAATCATGTCTATTATTTTTGCATCTTGAGTCATGCTCCGACCTTCTTCTTCACTAGATCGTAGGCCATTACATCCTAAGATGGTTGCCTTGGGTTGAACCATATTGCACATATCATCGGTGACCAACTTTTGGGTCTCATCCCCTTGGGTGGAGTCATTTTCCTCAACCAATGTCAGATTCTCAATAGGAAGGTCGCCTTGAATATTCGATTTTAAAGTCATCTCGCCCACCTCTTTCTCATCCTCACATTCTCTACCAACCTCATTTTTTCCTAGAGGAGTAGGTGGAACGGGTGGTCTAATTGCAACCGTATCAGGAATTTCCTCTTGTGATTGAGAAATAAGGTTAGGGTTGAGGGTTTGCCCCTCGGCTAGTTGGCTAAGTCGAGATGAAATCCTATGCAAACCTTGGATGAGAAGTTCATTGGAAGTTTGTACAAACTCTTTTAATACAACTGCCATCTTAGATGTCATCTCATTTATACATTCTTCCCCCATGTAGGTATGGTCGCTAGATGGCATCTCACCCACCTTGAGATTATGTTGGCCACCAAAACCAATTGGATGATCTGCTTGGTGGGAATAATAATTAAGGTGATCATAGATATTGGCCGGATTATTTTGGCCATCTGGGTAAGTGTATTGCCCCCATGCCACTTGATTAGTTTGGCCACCAAAGCCATTTTGATTAGTTTGGCCACCAAAGCCATTTTGATGATTCGAACCATTTTGGTTCATAAGATCATATCCGCCAATATAGTTGTGCCCACCATATTGGCCACCAAATCCGCCAACATAGTTGTGCCTATCATATTGGCTACCAAATTGACTACTTGAGTCATATTGGATGTTAGGCCCACCTTGATGGGTAAAATTATATTGGCCATAGTGGTTGTGGTCACCATGTTGGCCGATGGATTGGCTACTCGAGCCATAAGAATCATAGCCGTTGTAGTTCATCGGCTGGTAGGAATATTGCCATTCCTTTCGGTCGCTCATATAGTTAGTCCCACCGGGCGTGCCAAATTATGTTTCCCTCTTTTCGGCCGGGTAGGCCGACGGAAGGAGTTTTTGGTCCTTCTTCTTTTGAGATGCGTAGGCGTGCCACCACCAAGCCACTTGATGGCTTGGATGGAAAGATCGTGTGAGTGTGGTTGCGCTTCTGACTTTTAATCAAACAATTGATCGACCAAGCAAGGAACCTCCTCTTGGCCTAGGTTCTTTTTCTTCCTTGAGGTCAAGGATGATTGAGCTTTGTATGACTATTTTTAGGATTTTTGTGATAAGTGCAGCGAATGTAAATGCAATAAACGAAATGACAGAAATCTAAGTGCGAGAAATGTAAGTGCGAGGAAAATATATTAAAGCGATAAAGACTTGAATTAAATTCGAATGTAAAGACAATTGAAATTAAATTGCAAGAAAATAAGCTTACACTAGGAAAACGAAGAACTTTGATAATCTGAAGAGCTTGAAAGATAAAATCCTAGACTATGAATTGAAAAGTACAGGATAAAGAGATAGATTTTGTGTGTTCAGTTGGCGGTCCTTCTTTCTTCATCTGACGTTCTATTTATAGAGATCCTCAGCTCATGGGTTTGGCCATTCAACTAACTCTGCCTTGGAAATCCTCCCGATGTTAATGCCTTCCGGAGCTCTAGGCACGAACCACCCGATGTCTTGGAAATCTTCCCAATGTTAATGCTTTCCGGAGCTCCATGCATGAACTGCCCGATGTCTTGGAAATCTTCCCAATATTAATGTCTTCCTGTCTTTAAACTCCGCCACTTGTAGGAAAACATATGCTGGAACTTGTAGGCTGAGCTTTGGACTTGATTACGACTCCCACCAACATTAAGTGGCATGCGAACTCCAAATATTTGATATCGGCCGCATGATGAATTCTCCAAATATTTGGAAATTCTAGCCTTGGTTGAGAACCTGTTGGCAAAGGAGTTCTCCATTTTTTGTTTATATGGCCATACCTTGTCGGCCGCATGATGGACAGATGTCTTACTAATTTCCGCCCACCTTTGTCCAAGAACTCGACCGCATTTTTCCAAGGTGCCTGGGTGAACTATCCCACCTCCACACGTTCATTCACTTTATATATATATATATATATATATATATATATAATATAAAATAAGTCAATTAATTCCCAACTCAAAACCCTTCCAGCCCGGTTTGCAAAGGAACCAAATACCCCGGCCGCCATTCTCCAAAACTGTGTTTTCTCCAAACCAAAAAAATATCCGGCCGCAACTTCTACAAAATCCCGCCGAGCTTCTACAAAAATCCCGCCGATATATCCTAGTAATTCTAGCAGTGCCCCACCGCACCTTTGCAATTTGCTTTACAAAACTTTTTGGCCACATCAATTCCAAAGAACTCCAAGCTTTGGCCGTATTCATGCATGCATCCACCCATTTATATATATATATATATATATATATATATATATATAAATGAATATATCAATATGATATGCCCAATCACTTCAGCCCAACTTTTTTGCAAGAGAAGACACCTTGGCCGCTGCTTTGAGAAAACACCTCCGCCACTTTTTTGAGAAAACACTCGGCCACCTAGAATCCGCCTCTATGAATTCTTCCTTGACAAATTGGGTGGCTTTTTGACCACCCCCAAACAATTATATTATCATAAAATAGAATGTATAGGGCATGAACTTGGGAGCCTGGCCGCACATGAAACAATCCAAAGTAATTGCATTTATATATATATAAAGCTTTGGCCAAATTGGTAGACAATCTAGCCACATTCTCTTCTTTTATTCATCCACCCATCATATATATAATAGGACAAAATATCTTTCGGCCTAACATCCCAACTTTGAATGCTTTCACTACTCATTATATATATCTATATTATTATGACATGGAGGGCTTAAAACTTTCCAGCCACCACTCATGCATATTCATTTATTTATATATGCTTATATATATATAATAAAATAGGACAAGGAGGGTTTAAACAAAAACCCTCCAGCCACACACTTGCAGAAGCATCAACTCTAAAATCTCGGCCGCACATAGACCAAAATTTGGACCCTCCAAACCCCAAGTCTCGGCCGCCAACTTTCAAAAGCCCAGCTACCTTTTAGCCTTCAGCCATATTCTAACAACACCCGGCCGCATTTTTTCAATAGACCCGGCCGCGCTCTCCCAACCAAGTAGACATCCGGCCGTATTTTTTCCACATCCTGGGCCGCATCTCAAGCCTCTCACCCCGGCCGACTTCTATTCTTTACACCCAACCAATTCTCTATTTCCAAAAGGGACCCGGGTTTGGTGAATTCTCACCACCCCCAAACAGAAGCTAAGAAGACAATGATCTCGTTGGGTTTGGAATACGAGAAAATACATGCATGTCCAAACAATTGCATACTTTATAGGAAGGAGTATAAGGATTTTTCTTCTGGCCCAATATGCAACATATCAAGATGGAAGACAAAAAAAGATAGTTCGCCTAAGAAGAGGAAAGGAGTTCCTGCAAAAGTTCTATGGTATTTTCCTCCAATTCCGAGGTTCAAGAGAATGTTTCAATCAACACAAATGGCAAGGGATTTGACTTGGCATGTCCATGGAAGAGTAACTAACGGCAAACTTCGTCACCCAGCAGATTCCCCATCTTGGAAGCTTATTGACCAGATGTGGCCAAATTTTGCCGCGGAACCTAGAAATCTTCAGCTGGCTCTTTCAGCAGATGGTATAAATCCCCATAGTTCTCTTAGTAGTCGGTACAGTTGCTGGCCGGTTATAATGATTACTTACAATCTTCCACCATGGTTGTGTATGAAACGGAAATTTATGATGCTGTCATTATTGATATCAGGTCCGCAACAGCCAGGCAATGACATTGATGTTTATTTGGCACCCTTAATTGATGATTTGAAAAATCTATGGGAGGAAGGCATTGAAGTTTATGATTCATACAAACAACAGTTGTTTACCTTAAAGGCTGTTTTGTTATGGACGATAAATGATTTTCCAGCATATGAGAATCTGTCTGGCTGCGTTGTTAAGGGATATTATGCTTGTCCAATTTGTGGGAAAGATACATATTCAAATCGGTTGACACATGGCAAGAAGAATGTATATACAGGACATAGGCGATTTCTTCCCCGACACCATCCATACCGTAAACTAAAGAAAGCATTTAATGGTAAGCAAGAGTTTGGGCTTCCCCCAACTCCATTGGGTGGAGATGAAATATTTAAAAAGCTTAATGGGATTCATGCGTGTTGGGGGAAGAAAAAGGCAAAGCCTAAAGCAGCCAGCAACAATGAAAATTGCTTCAAGAAGAAGTCAATATTCTTTGAGTTAGAATATTGGAAACATTTGCATGTTCGTCACACATTGGACGTTATGCATATTGAAAAAAATGTGTGTGAGAGCATCTTTGGTACATTGCTTAACATTCCGGGAAAGAGTAAGGATGGAGTTAACTCTCGGCTTGACCTTGTGGATATGGGCCTAAGAACAAAATTAGCCCCTGATTTTTCCAAAAAGAAGACTTACTTGCCAGCAGCATGTTATTCACTAAGTAGGACAGAGAAAAAGATGTTTTGCCAAACATTGTTTGACACGAAGGTTCCGAAAGGATATTCTTCAAACTTTAGAAGCCTTGTCTCAATGGAGGAATTGAAGCTTTATGGTCTTAAATCCCACGATTGCCATGCTTTGATGCAACAACTACTACCAGTGGCTATACGTGGAGTGCTTCCTAAGCATGTGAGATATGCTATTACAAGGTTTTGCTTATTTTTCAATGCCCTATGTAGTAAGGTGGTGTTTCCCTCTTTTTGGCCGGGTAGGCCGACGGAAGGAGTTTTTGGTCCTTCTTCTCTTGAGATGCGTAGGCGTGCCACCACCAAGCCACTTGATGGCTTGGATGGAAAGATCGTGTGAGTGTGTTTGCGCTTCTGACTTTTAATCAAACAATTGATCGGCCAAGCAAGGAACCTCCTCTTGGCCTAGGTTCTTTTTCTTCCTTGAGATCAAGGGTGATTGAGCTTTGTATGACTATTTTTAGGATTTTTGTGATAAGTGCAATGAATGTAAATGCAATAAACGAAATGACAAAAATCTAAGTGCGAGAAATGTAAACGCAGTAAATGAAATGACAGAAATGTAAATGCGATAAAATAGATTAAAGCGATAAAGACTTGAATTAAACTTGAATGTAAAGACAATTGAAAGAAAGTGAGCTTACACTAGAAAACGAAGAACTTGGATAATCTGAAGAACTTGAAAAATGAAATCCTAGATTATGAATTGAAAAGTACAGGATAAAAAGATAGATTTTGTGTGTTCAGTCGGAGATCTTTCTCTCTTCTTCTGATGACCTATTTATAGAGATCCTTCAGCTCATGGGTTTGGCCATACAATTAACTCTGTCTTGAAAATCCTCTCGATGTTAATGCCTTTCGGAGCTCTAGGCGTGAACTACCCGATGTCTTGGAAATCTTTCCAATATTAATGCTTTCCGGAGCTCTAGGCATGAACTACCCGATGTCTTGGAAATCTTCCCAATATTAATGCCTTCCTGTCTTTAAACTCCGCCACTTGTAGGAAAACATTTGCTGGAACTTCTGAACTTAGTTTCGTAGGCTGTGCTTTGGACTTGATTTGACATTTGGTGAGAAGTTGTGCACTTGGAGCTTCTGACTTGGTTGAGACTCCCACCAACATTAAGTGGCATGTGAACTCCAAATATTTGGATATCGGCCGCATGGTTGATGATAAGCCTACATTTTATATATATTTTATGCCTCCTTTACTTATCTATTTGTTAATTTCCTTGGATTAAATTGGTTGTTTTAATTGGTTTTGTGAGATTTGTGAAGGAATTGTAAAATATGAGAAAGTGTGCTAAAAAGGGGCAAGAAGATGAAGATTGGAGATTAATCAAGTCAAGAAGCCAAGTCATTCCTTTTGTCGCAAGGAATGTTGTCAAATTGCCTAATTCAAGATGTTTCAAGTCTTACCAAGTCAAACAAGGAGAAATAAAGACGACTCTATTTTAGAAGGAATCCTACTTTTATAATAATTGTAATTATACCTTAGATAGGTAGGATTTGTAGGAGTATTATAAATAGGGAGTTTAGGTCATTGTTCAAGGATGGAATTACCCATCATCAAATTCCTACACATTCATACTCATAGCCGAAACACCCAAAGGAGAATACGAAGAAAGCTTGTGCAACCTTGGCATTCTACTTGGAGAATTCGGTGCCTTCCATGTCTTCATCAACCATCAAGATTCTCAATAAGTCCTTGATGAACTAATTCCTTTTACTAGGGCTACGATGTAGCCTAGCTATGAATACTCAAATTCTTTGATATTGTTAATTTTATTTATCTATACATGTTGAGTGCTTGTTACCGTTCTTAATGCTTTCAATTAATTGGCCACTAATTGCATGATTAGAAGAATTAGGTTGAAACCGGAAGGAGATTCCTAATAAAAAGCTTCTTGTAACAAGTACCATAAATTACATAGCCGACTCGGAAGATTAGGTTATGGTTTGTGTAATCTTCATTGTTTTCCACAAATCTTAATGGGTTCTTAGCTATCTAAATCCATAACTAGGAATAGAGTGGGTTAACTGTAAGGAATACAACTAATATAACTCGGAAGAGAGTATTAGTGAGGTAAGGGAAAACGATTATCAACATGTTAGGTAATTAGGATTAACAAGCTAGAAGGATTTGGGTGGGATTAGCTAGGTGAAATCGGTGCCCTAGTGCTTTATCATCTTTGTTTTCATCTTTTACATTATTTCCTTAATCTCAATTTATTTTGCTTGCTTAATTAGATTTTAATCATCATAATTCTCTTCTCGTTTAATTCAAATATAATTAGATATAAATCACTCTAGTATTTAATAGATTGCTTGATCCCTGTTGGAATGATACTTTACTTACTACTATATTAATTTGAGCGATATTGTCCACTTGCAATTAATCACATCAGTTGATAGCTGTATATTCCAATAATTGTTGGTTGATCTTCATCTGAGCCATGTGCTGGCCGCTAGTCCACAAAGGCCTTTGCTTTGCCAAAAAACTTTTCGGCCACATCAATTGCAAAAACTCCAAGTTTTGGCCGCATTCATTCACTTACTACATTAATTCATTTACTATATATATATATATATATAAAGCTTTGGCCGGATTGGTAGACAATCTAGCCACATTCTCTTTTTATTTATTTATTCATCTTGGGCACCAACTTGCTCACCAACTCTCTAATAGAGCGTGGGACCCGTTGTATTAGCGGGCTCCACCTCTATTAGAGAGTTGATGAGCAAATTGGTGCCCAAAGTTGGTGCCTCTAGCACCACCCATATATATAATAGGACAAAGAGCTTTTCAGCCAAATTGGTAGACCATCCAAATGCTCCGGCCATCCAGCCATGCTTTTCTCATTCATCCACCTATTATACATTTATAATAACTTTTGGCCCATCTTCTCAAAAAGATCCAACCTTGGCTGCACCTTGTTCATACACTTTCTTATATATTATATGCATATATCGATATGAAATAGGGAAAGCTTTGAACAGACACCCCTTCGGCCACACATTCATATTTGTTTATTTTATATATATATGCAATTAGATTCTTGACCTGCAAACCCTTCAGCCACATGTCTTCGGCCGCAACTCATTCTCTTACAACACCCGGCCAAGATTTCCAACAACCCCGCCCGTGAACTCCTCCAATCTCAGCCGCTATCTCTCCAGCCAATTCTCCTCCAACCAACTCTTTGGCCAACTCTCTCCATCCAACACTTTGGCCAACTCTCTCCCCAGCCAACTTTTTGGCCAACTCCTATATATATTAAGACAAAGAACTTTTCAGCCCATTTAATTCCAAAACTCCAAGCTATGGCCGTAACTTGCATGCATCCATTCATTCATATATATATAATAAAATAGGACAAGGAGGGCTTAAACAAAAACCCTCCAGGCACACACTTGTAGAAGCATCAACTCTAAAATCTCGGCCGCACACAGACCAAAATTTGGATCCTTCAAACCCCAAATCTCGGCCGCCAACTTTCAAAAGCCCATCCACCTTTTAGCCTTCAGCCATATTCTAACAACACCCGGCCGCATTTCACAATAGACCTGGCCGTGCTCTCCCAACCAAGTAGACATCCGGCCGCATTTTTTCCACACCCCGGGCCGCATCTCAAGCCTCTCACCCCGGCTGACTTCTATTCTTTACGCCCAACCAATTCTCTATTTCCGAAAGGCGCCCGAGTTTGGTGAATTCTCACCACCCCCAAACAGGTGGTAGATGTGTCTAAACTGAACCAAATACAAAATGATCTTGTCATCACATTATGCTTGTTGGAGAGATATTTTCCACCTTCTTTCTTTGACATTATGGTTCATTTAACAGTTCACCTTATAAGAGAAGTAAGATTGTGTGGGCCAGTGTATCTAAGATGGATGTATCCCTTTGAGCGATTCATGAAAGTCCTCAAGGGTTATGTGCGTAATTGTAACCGTCTAGAAGGATGTATTTCTGAATGTTGCATTGCAGAAGAAACAATTGAGTTTTCAACGGATTATATATCAGGATCAGATGCAATTGGAAATCCATATGCTACGAAGCATAAGCTGCAAGTTAGTAAGCCTTTAACTGGTGCTCGTCTTGTTACAGTTGATCTTAAAATGTGGGAACAAGCACATCTTCATGTTTTGGACAATATTGAAGAAGTTCAGCCCTTTATAGAGTAAGAACTTAACCTACAATAAATTTTTTTCTTTCATAATCTTGGATAGTGAATCTGGTACATATTTTACTAAGCATAATTTTTTTTTTTTCTGATTTGATAGGATGCATATGGCTTGCCTAAAGTTATAGCATCCTCATAAGTTACAAAAGTGGTTGAAGGATGAACATAATCGCACCTTTATCTACTGGTTACAAAATAAGGTATCAATTAAATTTTGTCAATTTTCACCCTTACATGTGAATAATTTAACTTTCATTCGTGTACAGGTTTTAAATGATGTAAATAAGGATGAACACATATCACAATACTTGAAATGCATAGCACAAGGACCTCACCACCATGTCCTACAATATCCTGGCTATCTTATTAATGGCTGTCGTTTCCACACGAAGGAGCGGGATAATAATCGAGTCAATCAAAATAGTGGTGTGAGTATTGTGGCAACAACAATGCATTGTGCGAGTGCTAAAGATAAAAACCCAATATTTGCGGAGATGTGCTATTATGGAGTTATCACTGAGATATGGGAACTTGATTATCAAATGATCAACATTCCTGTATTTAAGTGTGATTGGGTTGAGAGTAATAGGGGCATTAAAGTTGAGCTTGGTGTCACATTAGTGAACCTCAACCGAATGGGTCACAAATCAGATTCATTTATTTTAGCTTCCCAAGCGAAGCAAGTATTTTATGTTCCAGATCAGCTTGATTCGAGATGGTCAATTGTTTTGTCTAGTCCTCAAACAGACTATCTACGTACAGAATGTGATGAGGAGCCGAAAATATAATGGAGTATGATCCTATTACCCAAGTACTGCCATACGATGAGCAATTTGATGCAGAAAATGAGGATAATGAAGATTATGCAAGATCAGATTGTGAAGGAAATTGGATTAGTAAAAAATCATCAAAAAAACCAAAAACTGGTATGCAAAAACTTTATTTTCCCTCTATATGTCTAGATTCTTCATTTTATATAATTATATAAATGTAAATATTAATATATAATTGATCATCTTTCTTTCTGTCAAGTGGTTTGAAACTATTGTATAATATGTTTCAGGTTGCTAGCTTATGTTGGGGCTTCCATGTTTGTGCAATTCGTTATATGTAGAGGGATACACTTTTTTTAGAAAAAAGAAGGGTGATTTGGATTGCTTTTGGGGAAGTTGGGAAGCTGTTGACTGCTTTTGGAATGAGGGCACGCTTTAGGCCTTCGATTCTTATATGATACACAATTTCTCTTTCTCTCTTCCAGATATGAATTAGAAAACTATCATTACTACAACTTGTATTTTCTCTAGTGTTTTTTTTCTTCTTTTGTTTTCTTTTAGGATGGGTGATGTTTTGTTAATGGTCCTACTTTTGGTATTCCATTACTCAAAGCGTTGTCTACTTTGTGGATTGGTAGCCCAATTTGATTGTAGTTACCACTCTTTATTTATATAATTCTTATGTTTTTGTAAGAAAAAAATATGATCTAGTTCTTTGTACATACATTAAATTTAGTTTTATATGTCTTCTTATGAGATTGATTTTCCTATTTCTTTGATCCATTAACTCTTGGTTCACAGGCTTATAGATACTATGGATCATGCAAATGAAACTGATGTGAAGTTCAACAATAAATGTACAAGAGGAGTAACAAAGAAACCGCAAATAGCTAAAAATCGAAGTCGTGGTGTCAAAGAGATTGTCCAATACAACAAAAAAGGACAACCTCATGGAAAAGAGCATACTGATCTTGAATCCACACTAGGTATGCTAGCACGTACTACAGTGCCAATCACTTATAATGATTGGCGAGAAGTTCCAGAAGATTTTAAACATAAGATGTGGGATTACGTGGAGGTAAATTTAGTACTAATTTTAATGTTAAGTAGAGTTCATTCTTTTTTCATGTAGCCTTTTACTAATTAGAAATCTTTAGTATTTTGCAGAAATCATTTGTTGTGGATCATCGTAGTAGGAAAAATATTATATCGTCGATTGGAATTAAGTTTCAATCATTCAAGCATGCAATGACCAAATACCATATTATTCCTTTTATGAATGATCCTGAGCATCTAAAGAACCCACCAGATTTGTACAACTTTATTCAAAAAGAACATTGGGATAAATTTGTAGCAAGTCGAGTTTCTGACGAATTCCAGGTCTCTATATATTTTATTTTGTTAAACCAAATTTTACTTTATTATGATAATTTAATTTGGACATCTAATCTCATATAATGTTCTAGGCACTTAGAAAACTTCAACAAGAAAGGCGGGATAAACATATCTACAACCACAGACTTGGCCGACAAGGCTATGTTGGCTTAGAATTGAAGATTGTAAGTATTTTGCAGAATCATTTTATCAAACATTTAGTAATTATTATATCATTGTGTTTACTCTATGTAGAAAGATGAGCTTGGATCTAGTGATGATGATGAACTTGATCGGAGTGAACTCTGGAAAAGGGCTCGTCAAATGACTAATGGGCTATTTGATCCAGCAACACAAGCAATTGTAGACAAGATAGTAAGTTTTGATGAAATTTCCTAGCAATTGAAACCTTGTCTTATACTTATAAAGTTGTCATTTTTGTAGGATGAACTGACCAAGCAATCTAAGTTAGGCGAATAGTTGGTGATCAGGATATTTTGACGCAATCTTTGGGCACACCTGAGCATTGTGGTCGTGTTAGGGGTATGGGAAAGTTTGTCACTCCAACTAATTATTTCCACACTCCTCAAGCCCCAGTTGATTGGAATAAGAGAGAAAAAATTTATTGCCAACGACTCGCCGCACTAGAGGAAACGGTAAAAGCACTAAGTCAGCAACAGCCTCCCACACCACATTCAGACGTTTCTTCTAATAACGTAAGGAACAAAGTTGTCTACAATGCTCAAGTAAAGGAGACTTTTGCTGCTGCTGTGGAAAAAAAAGTAGATAAAGATCAGGCCTGTCAATTGGCGCTAGTCTCCAAAGATAATGTTGTTGCCACAGGAACAATTCTGGAATCTGGTACTCCAAATGTTTTGGTGGTTATTGAAGTGGTTTTGGATCCAGATGCACTCCTTCCATTCCAAATTGATGAGTGCTTGGTGAATGTGAAGGATGGGGTAGGGCATCATGTACTTTGGCCTAAGGAATTTGTTCTTCACACAGTTCCTAAGGTACTCAAGAATTAATTAGTATAAGGAATTTGGTATATTTTAGGCACAAATATTTACGTTGTTTCATTTTATATGTTTAGGGGGAGAAAGGAAAAGCTGATATTGAAAAGGTACCATTGAGTCATAAGGATGAGAAGACTCTTAAAAAGGTATTCATGATTCATTATTAGAGTGCTGTGTTCATGTATGCTTATAGATGTATACTTAATATTTCTTTGTTATTTTTTTTCAGGGTCCCAATAAAGTTGAGAAAACACCTTTCACTGACAATTCTCTTCTGGAAATCCAAAAAACTCTCCCAAAAATTCGTACAACTCTCCCTAAAATCCTGAAAACTTCCCCTAACATAAAACAAACTTCACCGAAAATGGAAAGTTCAAAACCAATCCAAACTCCTATTACGAATGTCAAAAGACCCTTGAAAAATCCTGATTCCATTGAAGTTTTCATGCAATTTGCAATGCGTGGTGTCACAAAAGATTCCACTTTTCAAGTGAATTTTGACGATGACACTTTTGGTTACCATTTCTATATATTCCTTACGAAAGAGGATCTTACATGTCTTACTTCAATGCTTGAACTTACAGTGAGTTGTATCATTTTATACATGAGGTAAGCCAATGCTACATGATATTTTGAGGTATATTGTATTGCACTGCTTTGACGTATTTCACTTGGTTTAGACAATTATATGATCATATGAAGGATGAAGGTCTACTTCAGATGTTTGGCTTTATCAATCTTGCTATTGTATCATTGGCTGGAAATTTAAATAATCAACGAAAACGGGATGAGAGATCACGAAATATAGCTGACCATTTGGTGAAGGCAAAAAAAAATCAACTCATAATCATGCCTTATAATCCTGTGTAAGACTACTCTTCAAAGCTTTAATTTAGATTTGATTATGTAAAATTTACTGAATTCGACTAATATGTACATATTCATTTGCCATAGGTTCCACTGGATCTTAATTGTCATTGACTTCTCTTCCATGACTGTTTATTATTTGGACCCATTAAGGAACGATATTTATGAGGATGTCAGAGTAGTAGACAAGTAAGCCATTTCCTATTATATTAAAATTTTGACATACTTTTGATTATGATACAATCAACTAATGATATTATGCTGGTCTATAATTTGTCTAGTGGGGTTCGAATCTTTCATTCAGGGACCAAACAAAGCAAAAGAGTTAATCTCAAGTGGATCACCGTTAAGGTCAAATAATTCATTGCTATAGAAAGAAAAAAATTGCAACTGACATAAATTATTAATTCCGCTAACTCTTTATATAGGCCCCTGTTCAACCTGGCATGGTGGAATGTGGTTATTATGTCATGAAATACATGAAAGATATAATAGCTGATCGGAGTATACTTTGCAACACGGTAGGGATTAGTTGGTGATTCCAATTATACAAGTATTCTTAATTAGCATTACTCAATTACCTTGTTCTTGCTATTTTCCATTATGACATGTACTACAAGTAAGTTTGTTATTTTTGATTTTCTCCTTAGTTTAATGGAAAGGAGACATATAACGAAGATGAGATAAATCAAGTACGTTCAGAGTGGACTGCTTATGTCTCTCAATTCATTTAAGAGATAATTTATTTATATTGCCCACTGCAAAATTAAGTATCATATGCGGTTTTGTTTGGCAGGTCTTGTTTGGCAGGTTCTGCGAAATTGTTTGGCGATTTTGTTGTAAGGCTGCTGGTCATTTGTTTTGAAGGTCTTGTGTGTGCTTATATTCTATTTTTGTCGCTTATAAAGTTATATTTGTGCAGTTAGACTCTAGTAGTTGTACTACTTGATTATTTGATCCTACTATCTTTCTTTTAATGTGTATTTCAGGTCCTATCGAAGTAAGAACTCTCTGGATGTAAAATGGGGAATATTGTGCTAGAACACAAGAGGTTTCTACTGGAAAAACTCATTTTATTTATGGATTTTAGTGTGTATATTTGGCAATGCATGGCTTGTATAGTTTGTTGAAACTAAGTGAACAAATGCACTAGTATGATGTATTTTTAGTTGATTAGTTTCAATACATGCAAATTATTTTTAGAAGTATTCTGTGCTTTGAATTATTTTTTATTGTGATAAAGTTAGCTCTTTTGGTTTCCCAGATTTAGTTTTGATTAAGTGATAAGCTCTTAATAATGAGATTAGTTTTCATAGTTGTAAAATAATATATTGCATAGGCCAAACCTAGTCCCAGCTGGATTTTATTTATTAAAAAAAAAAAAAAAAAAAAAAAAGGCTCTTTATCCCCACCTAGTCCAGCAGGATTATTATAATCCCCTGTTTGGGGGCAAAAAACAAAAAAGGACACATACAACAAATGTCACGTGATGCATTTTAGGCGTCAAGTAAACTTCCATGTGACGGTTATTACATGTCAAGTGATTTTAATTGACACTTATTAGATGTCAAATAACTACAATGTTTGATACTTAGAGCCGTCAATGAATTGTTAGTTGACGGTTAAAAGGTGTCAAGCGGAACGATTAGTTGACGGTTACAAAGCGTCAAGCACAACGATTACTTGACGGTTAAAATGCGTCAAACATAATAGTTATTTGACGGCTCAAAGCCGTCAAGCGTAAGGATTACTTGACACTTCAAAAGTGTCAATAAATGGGGTACCCCTTTCTTGACAGTGGTATTCTTGACGGTTTCTGCACCGTCAAGTATTACGTTTCCTGACACTTTTTAGCCGTCACTAAAGGGTGTTTTTCTTGTAGTGTGTCTATGACATCTTGATCATCATTAAGCTTTGTTAGGCCACCATTGCTACAGGTAGGGATACTATACCAGTAACTAATCACCCCATCATAGCCTAACTCCCTTACCATATTGTCTATCTCAGTCATTGACATTCTATCCTTGTCACGATAATCAAACCAAGCTACACTGCTAGAAGCATAACAGTTACCACAGATTTGACCACGATGGTACATTCGAATAGAAAACATTTCAGGATCACCTACATATTACATGTCCCAAACGTGGGTTATTTTCAGTTCAAACATAACACACAACACAAAACACAGTATTCACACATTACACAAATACTAAAACACAGTTTTCAATTATTTTCACCCTAAACCCATTGTAGAAAAGGCTAAGTTTTTATTAAACAACCATTTTCACACCCTTCCACCTAACACTTTTGCCTTATTAAAGGCAGACACATTGACCTTATTAAAGCCAGACATTGCCAGCACATGCTTAGCTTGAAGGACCACCTATATTCGAAATCTGCGAAAGGACCACCTATTTTCGACAAAATCTTTCATACTTCTCCCATTATTCTTGAAAGCATATAAAACACAACATTCAAACCACAATATCCCTATACGACCTCTAACCCATTCACCATAGATATCCCAAATCGCAAAAATTTAAACCAACTTACCATATGAGGGATGTGGAGCGCCTGGAGCCCTGAAATCCCAACTCATTTCTTCTCACTTCTTCGAAATCGTAGATCTGAGCTCTGAGCTATGGAGATTTTGGATTTAGGTTAAACAGAGGTTGAGGACGAACGACGTCTTTGGGGCTTTGTCTTGTATCTCCAGCTTTGCAACGCGTACCCAATTTGGGCGCGATTTTCAATTTTTTTTTTGAATTGTCAAAACCTAAAACTACCCTTCAATTGGCATGCGCGGAATGGTCAATCCGCAGGTGGGGTGGGTCCCACGGGTGCCACGTCAACATTTAACAATTGACCGTCTGGTCAACTTGACGGAAGGATGAAATTGGACCAAATTGAAAACATAAGGGTGTAAATTGATAAAATTGATAAAATTGATACCCTGGGGCCCAATTTGAGGATGACCCTAAACCATCAGGGTGTCTTTTGTCGTTAGCCCAATAATATATTAAGTTTCCCAATCTCCACACACACACCCATTGGGCTAAGGAGCCAACATTCAAAAAGGAATGAAGAAAGAATGAATAAAGAAATCTACCAACAACTTGAAAATACTGACGTATCATGGATTAATACTTTATGAAAGTATTAATACAACTGAAAACAAACTGGAGAAATGTGTTGCAGCATGCAAGAATCTATTTTGGATCAATCCAAGTGAAGTATGGATTAATCTATGTGAACAATGCAAATGATTTTACCTTTTGACCTGCAACGAGGAGACTTGGAAGCCCTTCAACCCACACTAATTCTAACCTAGAATCTAATTAATATTACAAAGGTTTTGTTGGTTTAAGAGAAGAGCCAAAAATACAATAAAGGTTCAAATAAAAACCTTACAAAGTGGTTGCGGGTTTCCAAAGATCTCTTTTTGTGTAGAATAGGTAAGAACATTTTGCATACATTCACATGGATTGATACAACTTTTAAATCGTGTTATGTTTTCATTCTGTATCAATCCTCTCCTGTCTGTTTTAAATCTATTCGTTACTTTGCATACATTAGCAGAATTTGATATACAAGGATCGATGCACACTTTAAAATACGTTTTATCTTTCATTATGTATCAATCCATCCTATATCTGTTTTAATCCATTCATTGCAAAAATCAATTAATAGTTTATTAGAAATATCTTTTATGCACTTGATTTCTGAAAAGATAAAATAGGATTATCCTCTGCATCTTACATTCTCTTATCACTCAAACTTTCTTGAAACTATTGTTCTTCATGGAATCAATAGTTTCATAATAGTTCTACTTGGTTGAAACTATTATTTTTCTTAAAAGTTAAACAATATTCTTCTCGAAATCAAGTTCCTGACTGAACCTATTTTTTATATTGAACTCCTCATTATTGAAACTTGCTGTTAAGTTCTCTATAAATACTGAACTTAGTTTTAATGAAGAGACAAGCATGTTAAGCATTTGGCATCACGTTTTAATCTTAGCCTTTACTATACTTCCAAGTTCATGTTTTTGAAAGATCATCATATCAGTTATTAAACATTCAAAAACTTACTTTAGTCATCTTGAATTCTTGAGAGTTATGAGTATGATTGCATACACATAAAACTTACTCCAAGTTTATTCTCACTTTGATTAAATGACTGCTTTGGTTTCATTATTGTATTTAGGATTAAAACCTTGTTTCAAAGTTCAAACATCTTTTGGTTTTAATTCACAATTGTACACGGTTTCTTTTATCTAGTTCAATCATTTGTATGATTGATATCGATGACTTTTATGAAACCACAACTCACTTCATAACATAATATATGGAGCAACTTATGCTTGGTGCTATTGCAAGGTCGAAAAAAGAATCCATTGCTGTGAAGCAAAGAAATGGTGCTTTGCTAGAAGGTTAGATAGTTAGCTGCCTATTGTGTGTAGTTGAGCTAATATCCCTATATTTCTTGTACTTTACAATTGAGTGGATTGAATCTTTTCATGACTTGGTCCCCCGGTTTTTCCCTTATGGGTTTCTGGGTTAACAAATACTGTGTCATTTACATTATTGCATTTACCTTGGTTACTTGATCACCACAAGCAGTATTTGTGTTTAAAGTCATTTGTCACTTAGTAATAATTTTAAACTGGTGAGTTTTTATCCTAAAGCCTACTTGAACCCCCTGTAGATTTTATAAGAGCTAAACTCCTGTTTTACAAACATCTAGCCGAGATGTCGAATCTAAGGCCTTTGGAAGGAGGTTGATTTTATTACGTGTCTTAACTACTTAAAACATTCATGGTTGTTATTGGGCGTTGGACCCATGAATAATACAAGTAAACTTGACTTGATTATTCCTTCTCTTGATCTTCCTTCTTCCCTATAACTATTTGAGAATAGAGAACTTGAGATATACATCTAGAGGCTCCCAGAAACCCCCGAACCACTTGCTAATCCTAATAGATTGAATGATCATACGACCTAAGAAAATATTCCCCACTAAAACAGTATTCCTTCAAACTGTGCTTGCTACAACACCCCAAACTAGATGCAATCTCCAACAATGCCTAAGCTCTCGAACTTTAGATGCCCACATAAGTCTCAAGATTTCCTCTCACTACACTTACACACGACTAGTTCCACTTGAATAAATGGTCAACACCGAGGTAGTAGCCGTACCAGTTCTCAAATACAACCACCAATGCAAAGGATCAAACCATTATTATTGTTGCATCAACTTAAGGCAACCATGACAACCAATCAAAGCCAACCTCCACACAAATCGTTTCTCTATCATGATCCCTAACTTAAATAAACACAACCTTATGAATAACTTCTTTACTCAACTTCCACCAATGACACTTTCACCACCAGTCAAATTCTCAAGACTTAGTTGAGAGACTCAACATTCTTACTTCCTTCCAACTAAACATGTGCACTCTATTAACTCGTACTCAATCATATGGAACTTTGTCCCAATAAACTGTCGATCCCAACCCAAAAAGTTCCTGTGACTCCCCGACCCTATTCTAATTACCCATCTAAATTATGAAAATTTATTTAATTATGATACCAAAACAACCTCCGACCACAAGGCAGGTACCAAAACAACCACCTCCACCTCCTGTCTCCAGCCCGCCCCTTACCCGCCGCTCCAGCCACCAGAATATAGCAAAAAAGGGCCGGTGTTCATGTAAAATTTCTATCGCTCGTTTCGGCGATTTCGGCCACCAATTTCATTGATTTAGGTATGCTTTCTCATCCTCTCAACGTGTTTTAGTTGATGGTTGGATTGATTAGGATTGATTTTTGAGTTTTGGAACTCGATTTATCACTTAAAGTTTGGCCTATTTTCGGCAAGTTCCGGTCACTTTTTGGCCATAGTCCAAGAACAAAGTCGCTCCACTCATTGTCTTGGGCAAGTAGGTATAGGTATTGTTGGGTGTTTCGAGAATTTTCCGGTCTCCGGAATTTCTCAAGACACCCACGCGCCACCGGCGTGTGTGGTGGCACGTGGGCACTGCTTGGGTGGCCCCTTTGGTCCTAAAATGATCCCCATGTCGTCCTGAGCACGACAGTGTGCTCGGATTTGAATTTGGTTACCCTTTGACTGTCGACTGGATTACGCATATTAGACGTTAACCGGGTTCAATATGTTCGGACAGTTGGATCAACTCCAATTTCAAATCTGTTGATCTAGACATCTATAGGATCGTGTAGGAATTCGCGAATCTAAATCGGAGTCCCGGATGCTTCGATTCAATGATTCAAAGACTAGGTTAAACGATAACCATCCGATCATGCGATTGCGAGCGATCCGACCGTTCGTTTTGGACCAAACTTGTAGGACATGTATAATAAATCTTGTTGACCACAGGAACTTTCAGATCGGAAATCGATGGTCGTGGGCCCTACGGGTTCAGTTGACCAAAATCAGAAAGTTTAACCATTGAATTGATCGAGCGTCTTCCGAGGCTATTTCATCATCTAGAACACTTAGTTGGACATTATGAATTTCTCGTTCGTCGTACACACACTTAAATCCTGGGAAACTAGGATTTTATTATAAAGTTATCGTTCAAACTATTTTATGTTAAACTTGCCCTCATATTTTTAAATAAGTACTCCGACCCAGTGTACGTTGCATGCGAGACCCTCTCAGGGTCAAGCAGTGTGGGACTACCTGTGAGTGGACTTTGTTTTCAAATAATAAACATTATTTTATGATGGGAAGCTATGCATAATGATTTATTCATTTATTGAGTTTGTTATATAATAAATTGTTGAAACAAGATATTTTTATAAAATATTTGGAATACATTTGGGTGTTGGCATATTGTGGTTGTCTTGAGTGGATATATACTATTTATGAGAATTTCTATATACACTTGGTTATGTGTGGGGTGCGTGGGGCGTTGGTAATGAGATTATGGAAATAGAGTGGATTATAGTTTATGTCAGTTTGAAGTGCTATAAGAACTACCATATGTCGAATTTCGGGTACCCTTGACGTGTGTTTCGTAGACTCTTAGCAGGGTTAGTTTGCATGAATAGGACTTGTCGCAGGCGTACGAGTATTGAGGATTCTACTGTACGTGCTGGTGAGTCATTCCCCCGGTTGGACGACTCGTTCCCTAGCCACATTGTCAATTGAGGATTCTTCCATGTGGTCTAGTCAAACAATCCCCCGGTTGGATTGTTTCCCCGATACAAACTTGGTAATGTCATACTTATATATATTTTGATATATATTATATATATATATATATAGCTATTCATTTGTTCTTGTTTATTGGTGAGGATACCTCCTCGCTTGCAGGGCCAACGACATGTGTTTCGAGAGAGTAGTTTGGAAATAATAGGGAAAGGTTTCAAATGGGATGAGTAATAAAGTATCATCATGAGATTACGGATGTCACTATGGTTTTGACTTAACTACATATATAAATAGATACGTCGATTTTGAATGCATGTCGTTTTCAGCATCGTTTTCTAAAGGTGGGGTTATTATATGTTGTTTTTAAAGATAACAAACTTAGTTTTTATCCTCTCACAAGTTTTCTGTTTTGCGGCCCCCAAGCAATAGATCGTCTTGAAATCGAATGGCCGTATAAAGTCATGAACTCCAAGCTGATCTTATGTAGGATAAACTCTTGTTCGTTTCTCTTCTGTTGAACTTTATTTTCATTTGTAAACTGAAACTCTTTAGACTGCTTTGATGTCGCCTATGTTAGGGTTGATTGTAAGGCCAGAGGCCTATTATGTAAACTGAATGAATATGATCTTATGCATGTTACCGATTGGTGTTTATTAATGTGTTTTAACATGTTGAAAAATTTGGAAAATGTCTGTTTTTAAGGGGAGACTCTGCTGAAATTTCTGCAGAAAGTCTAGTCTCTTTTTAGTAAGTGGGCCCGACATCAAGACGATGTCAGAAATATCATAGGATTTGTCTCAGATTTCGAGGAATTCGGGCGGGTCCTGTCAACTTGGTATTTAGAGCATTAGGTTGATTTTCCTTCGATTTTCACACTTCTTTGTACTCTGAAACTAAAACTTCCTTGTTTTCTTTTGTATATAACTATGCCTCCTCAACGTGGTAGACCGAGGACACGTTTTCCCGAGATGGGGGAACTTGCATGACATTGATTTACCGACATTGATTCCATTAAAATTATATGACACTAATTAAGAAAAGTTGGTCGTGTTTATTTAGTAGTTAACATGGCGGCTTTTTTGGTAAACCATCGTCTTTACTTTCTACGTCGGTAGCTTCATACCTGCTATCTTTGTTTTTGGGGTCAAAGTTTAAGTCTGAAGAAAACCTGTTTAATAAGACGACACTTTTTTAGTTGGGTGCGTCGTGTTTTAGAAATATGTGACACCCCGACCCAGTTTTAACATTTATTTATTCTATTTTATTATTTAATTTAATTAATTGCAAAATTACAATTTTGACCTTAGAGTAAGGTCACGATGGTCACATTTTGATTCGTAAGGATATTTGTGATTTGAGTAGCACCGTTGCTTAGAGCATGTCGATACGAGTTTGTAGACATGTAGTGGGCTCAAATCAGAGCATTAACGAAGAAGTAAAGATCAATGGAAGTGCAGTGGCACGATCATAAATATTTCAAAAGTTAGATTTTAAATAACCAATCAGTTTCTCTCTCTCTCTCTCTCTCTCTCTCTCTCTCTCTCTCTCTCTCTCTCTCCCTCTCAATCTCTCTCACACTCTTTCTCTCTCGTGAAACAGCACAGTTGGCCACTGTTTGGTCGGCAACTCCTCTGTCCAGTGACCTCGGGCCACGAGATCGGTCTGAAAAAACGGCCCGATTCCCTCTCTCTGTCGCAACCACCGTCTCCATCGTCGGCTATCGCCCGCGATTCCTGAAAGCAACCTGGTTTTTCTCCTAATTTTCAGTCGTAGTTTCTGACTGCTCCGGCGGCAAAATTTGTCAATCCATGTATGCTTTCTCTTCCTTTCAATGTGATCTAGCTGATGGTTAGGTTGGTTAGTATCGATTTTGAAGTTTTGAAGCTGAACTTAGAACTGAAGTTTTGACAGTATTTGGCTTGAATTTTCGACAAGCTCAGGCCAATTTTTGGCCATGGCCTAAGAACAAAAGTTGCTCCCCTAGTATAGGTATTTTCAGGTGTTTCGAGAATTTTCCGAATGTCATCCCGAGCAAGATAGTATGCTCGGATGTGAATTTGGTTATCGTTTGACGATCGAATGGATTTACCCAAAATTAGGCGCTAACCAGGTTCGATATGTTCGGACCGTTGGATTGGCCCCATTTCCAAATATGTTGATCTATGTTCCTCTAGGATCGTATAGGAGCTCACGGATGGAGAATCGGAGTTTCGGATATTCCGAATCAATGATTCAAAGATTATGTAAAACAGTGATCATCCGATCATTCGATCAAGAGCTATCCAACCGCTCTATCTGGATCAAACTTATAGGACGTAGTTGGTATACCTGGTTGAACCCGTAGGAACTTTCGAATTGGAAATCAGAGGTCGAGGACCCTGCGGGCCCGGTTGATCAAGTTTGGGAACTTTGACCACTTGGTTGACCAAGAGACTTCCGAGGTTATTTCACCTTTCAAAACACATAGTTGGACCCTAGAAAATTCTCTTTCATCGTACATACACTTGAGTCCTTGGAAAACTAGGAGTTTGTTTTAAAGTTCTCATTCGAAGTATTTTAATTAATCTAGTCCTCGTATTCTTCAATAAGTACTCAGATTCAACGCACTCAGCAAGCAAGACCCTATCAGGGTCACGCAGCATCGGACTTCTTGTGAATGGACTTTGTTTTGAAAAAGCATTATTTTCAACAATTAAATTACCATGCTTTTAAAATGGATTATTTTGATTATAGAGTTTATATATCGTTTAGTTATGGAAATTTCGATTCTCTTGGTAATTGAAGTTTATATTTATATTGGATATCGATTATATGTTTTGTGAAATTGCTATTTGCTTTATGAATAAATAATTGGGCAAGTGATTGATAAGAATTGGGTACTTTGATGATTATTATATGAGTATGTAATTGCACCATGCTAAGTGCCCTCCTCTGGTTACTTTACCCACACGTGGCATTGGATTTTCTGGCAAGTGGGCTCATATCCACTTGTGTATTCATTGGACTATGATTGTTCTACATATTGAAAGATAATGTAGGATGATTTAATGTATAAAACAACCTTTCTTGCCCATTGATAACATAATATATCTTTTATCAAAGATGTCCTTAATTCTAACTATTACATAATTAGTTGGCCATGACTTGAATTTCCAGCAAACTCTAGCCACTTTTTGGCCATGGCCCAAGAACAAAAGTTGCTCCCATGGTTGTTCTGATCACGTAGGTATAGAAATTGTCTGGTGTTTCGAGAATTTTCTGGTAGCCGAAATTTTCTTAAGACACCCACACGCTGTTAGAGCTTGTGGCGGCTTGTGGGCCAAGGTTGGGTGGCCCATTTGGACCTAAAATGTTCCTGAGCACGATGGTATGCTCGGATGTGTATTTGGTTATCATTTGACAATCGAACGGATTTACACATATTGTGCGATATCCAGGTTCGATATGTTCGGACCGTTGGATCGGCCCCATTTCCAAATATGTTGATCTATAGACCTTTAGGATTGTGTAGGAGCTCAGGGATCGAGAATCAGAGTTCTCGATACTCCGAATCAATGATTCAACGATTATGGAAAATAGTGATCGTCCGATCAAGAGCTATCCGATCGCTTGTTCTGAAGCAAACTTGCAGGATGTAATTGGTATACCTTGTTAACCCGTAAGAACTTTCGGATCGGAAATCGGAGGTCGTGAGCCCCGTTGGCCCGATTGACCAAGTTAGGTACATTTGACCACTCAGTCGACCGATAGTCTTCCGAGGTTATTTCACCTTTCGAAACATGTAGTTGGACCCTAGAAAATTCTCATTAATCGTACACTCACTTGAGTACCAGAAAAACTTGGAGTTTGTTTTAAAGTTCTCGTTGGAAGTATTTTAATTAATCTAGTCCTTGTATTCTTCAATAGGTACTCCGATTAAGCACACTCAGCAAGTAGGACCCTATAAGGATCACGCAGCGTCGGACTTCCTGTGGGTGGAATTTGTTTTGAAATAGCATTATTTTCAACAATTAAATTACCATGCATTTAAAATGGATTATTTTGATTATAGAGTTTATATATCATTTAATTATGGAAATTTATGTAATCTTGGTAATTGAAGTTTATAATTATATTGGATATGGATTATATGTTTTGTGAAATTGCTATTTGCTTTATGACTAAATCATTGGGCAAGTGATTGATGAGAATTGGGTACTTTGTTGATCATTATATGAGTATGTAATTGCACTATGCTAAGTGCCCTCCTCTGGTTACTGTACCCACACGTGACGTTGGATTTTTCGGAGTGTGGGCCCATATGATTTTGTTAGTACTTTATCACATGCGGTGTTGGATTATCCAGTGTGTGATAAAGCAGTCTGTGCGTGTAGGACATAGTTGGTTTGGTTTGGCCACATGAAGCGTTGGAGTTTTCGGTGTGTGTGCTATAGAGTGGTAGTCCCTCAGTTGGACTGCGCATCCCTAGACGCATGGTAGAAAGTTGAAACCCTGTAGGCTAGTCAAACAATCCCTGTGTTGAATTGTTTCCCCGGTACTTGTATTGGTGTGAAAATATCATATATACTTATAAATTATATTATTTGTATAGTTATGGATTTCGGGGTGTATATCTATACAATTTCAAGATTTTTCGTGTCTATATGTATATAGATATATGTATATATGCTTAAATATTTCAGAAGCTTTTCTTTACATATTTCATTTTATAAGCCTATGTTTTGAGAAAGGATTTGGTTGGAGTCAAAGGATTTGACTTGGATAGTATCATATTATATTAGGGGTGTGAGAGTACATCAATTTCACAATGAATACGTATGAATGTTTTCGATTGCATCTTTTTAGCATCGTTTTCCAAACGGTGGGGTTAGTATGTTGTTTTGAATTATAATAAAACTTTGTTTTGTTCACTCACAAGTTTTCTATTTTGCGCCCCCAAGGCAATCGCTAGACCTAAACCAAGCGGCCGAGCCAAGACTTGAACTGTTGAACCCCGAACTCTTGTAGGATAACTTTTATCTATCTTGATTTCCGTTGAACTTTGTTTTCGCCTGTAAATTGAATTTGTCTAGATTTGCTCTGTTAACGTCCATGTTGGGGTTGGACATAAGGTCGGGGGCCTATTATGTAAATTGTGTGTTTCTATATTGTGCATGTTGTTGGTTGGGATTTATTAATGTGCTTTGGCATGTTAAATTTTTTTGGGAAAGTTTGTTTTTCAAGGGAGACTCTACCGAAATTTTGGCAGAAAGTCTCACCCCTCTTTTCCTTCATTTTTGGTGAAGAGGGTGATGTTAGTAAGTGGGCCTGGCATCGAGTGGATGATGAAAAAACCACAGGATTCGTCATGGATTCCGAGGAATTAGGGCGGTCCTGTCAAAATACCCAAGCGGAACTCAATTTTTCAGGTGTTTAAGTTACTTATTTATGACTGTTTTCTATTGCCGTCGTCTTTCTAAACACAGCGACGGTATTTTGTTCTACAGTCGTTGTTTTCGGGTTGTCTTTTTCCCTTTTTGTAGTAGTGTAAGGATGCAAGCAATAATCACTAGAAATATATTTAATTACTCAACTAAGGAATTTTTTATGGCTACATCCTCCACTCACTCCGTGACAAGACTACACCCGAATTCCCCCCGGAACTCGTATCGAATCCTGTTACATATTTCGGTGCCGGACCCACTACTAACTTCACACCTCTCACTCATACCTAAGAAAAATGGGTCGAGACTTCTACCGAAATTTCGGCAGAGTCTCTCCCGTAAAATGGACTTTTCCCATATTAACACATGCAAATAACGACAATCTAATAATCCCTACTGGCAGCACACACAAATTTCAAATGGCCTTCGGCCTTAAATTCAGTCCTAAGTGGGAAATATCAGAGCAACTACTGGAGTTAAATTTACAAAGTTAGTTTCCAAATAAACAACAAAAACGCAAAATGAAGTTTCCTACTAGGTAGAACTACAAGGACCTCACCGACGCCGAAGTAGCTTACATGGTCGTCCGAACTCTGAGCTATCTACTTCCTGATTGGGCAAAACAGTAAAAGCGGGAGTGAACAAAAATAAAGTTTTTCTTGAAAGTAATTATGTCGGACATACTAACCCCTCTGTTTTCACAAACCTTTGAAAACTTACTAAAACATAGAAGCAAATTTACGTACTGGAATATAATATAATAAATTCACATGAAGGTAAAACAATCTTAGAAATAACTGGAAAGTAAAGTTTCAATTAATACAATCTGGTATTTCAAACAACATTTAATTCCAAAATATGAAATAACTCACAAATATAATTCAACGAAAATGAAGTTTCTAAACCATTCTTTGAATTCAATAAATCAAGCAAGCTCAATATACAATTCATTCGAAATCCAGGGGAAAATCCTGGCCGGACACCCACATAAGCAGGTACAGGCAAACCATTGGCCGAACACCTGCGTAGTCATTACAGGTATAGGCGATATACTCTGGCCGGACACCGACATAGTAGTCTCTATGTAGGTACATGCAATTCTAGTTATGTGCACAGACTTTACTGAAGGCAACCGATATATTCCGAAGAAAACTCAGAATGGGTACCTAGGGTGGGTTTGAAATCCACTTCTCGACACTTAAACATAAAAACTCCCTTTTTCACAAATCCCTTTTTCCAAACACTTTCCCAAATCCTTTCTCGGTTTTCTCAAACAATACCCCAATATTTCAAAACCAAACTAATTACCAAGTATGAATCATGCTTAATTAAATAAACAAAACCCCTTTTTTAAACCGTTAATAAATCCCATTTCACTATCTTGATTCAAACCATTTATAATTCCTTCCAAATTGTTCTCAAACTAGTTCCGAAACATCAAACCACAATTAAATGATTTCTAAACATTTAATATCAACCTCAAATATTAAACCACAATTAAACCATATATAAATCACTTTCAACCAAAACCGAAAAGTTAGAAAGTAAATGCCATAAATAATTCATTCATAAAACATTTCAGAAAATCAGCATAGCAGGAAAAATCATTTGTAAAACAAATGTCCACTCACACATGGTCCAAATCACACTCAACCCTCTGCGGTTTCATCTGGAGCGATTCGTAGTACCAAAGAACCTGGTTTGAAAATTTTGGCCGCCGGAATCGCTGAAAATCGTATGAACATTTCTGGCAACGAACATGGGTTTTTGGCTCGATTTCAGTCGTAAGTGCAAGGCCCGACCTGTTTAAGTCAATTTCCTCATGATAATTTGTGTTATGCTATGATATATCTATGAATAATGCTATGTGTAATGGTTTACTTAAGCTTATTATAAGTCTTGAGACCCAAGATACTTTAATTTACGAAAGCCCAAGAAGGTTGGTGTGAGCAGGCATACTCTCTGATAGGCTTTTATGAGGCCAGGAAGGTTGGTGTGAGCAGGCATACTCTCTGATAGGCTTTTATGAGGCTAGCTAGGGTTTTAGTGCTAGGATTAGGGCTGGCCCATTAGGTGACACATTTAAAAAGGAACTTTAGGGTTTAGCTCAGTTGGCTACAAAGAAAAAACGCTCAAAAAGGAGAGAGAGAGTGCGGAAAAGGGAAAAAGGGTTTTCTTGAGGCAGACTGACTGCTGGACCTTAGAGAGGAGGGTTCGAGAAGGTAACAATCGCTTCTCCTACTTAAATTGTGATATTAAGAAACTAGACTTGCCCAGCGTTCTGCACTATAAAGATCTTCGTATTTGGACAAGTACACAATTTACGGTAATTTTTCAAAGTTGGTCCTGTGACGTTGATTTCAGTCTCCCAGTTACGAATGTCAGTTTCGTAATTGGTGGATGACATGAAATTCGAACTCCGTTTGACCTCAAATTTTGATATGATGTAAAACGTTAAGACTACTGTGACTTTGTAAAATCTCGTGGTCATAGGATGTCTAGTTATTATATAATAGTTTTATGAATTGGACTGGGTCAGGGTCGGATGTCCTATTAGACTGTATTCAGGAACAGTTTGGGAGTCTTTAATGGGCTAGTATTCAATAATAAAATGACTCAATATTTTTAAGATACATAGATTAAGACCTCTGACTTATGTTCATGAAATTTCAGGATTTTTGGAAATCTAGGTATTTTTATAAAATTCATGCGGTGGTTGAACACTGCCGTTTGACAGCAGAATTCTAGTTTAGGGTTTTGATTGTTGGGTTTCGTTTCGGGCCCTAAACAGTGGAGTTTTGGTTTCAAATTTTTACCTTGAGACCATCTGTATGTCTATTTAAAGCCCATCAATTTTGGAACCGTTTTGTATTTAGTAAAATTTACGAAAATTATTTGAGTACACGCTGTCAGTGTTGGCATACTACTTTGCCTTTGTGTAGGGCCTTATTGGTTAAGTTTGCGTATAGGTTAGCCCCTGTTTAAGGCTTATATCTCAAGTGGTTTTGTGGGGTGCTCTTTGCAAGGTAAGTATCCTAGACTTGCTCTGGAACCATGATAAATATATATGTGAATCTGTGCCTATACGTACGTAAATAAATGACTGTATATGTGATTATATCTTTTGATTTCGATGTTTGTATGGTTGGATTGGTGTATGTAAGTGTGTCCAAACTATAGCAAGTAAGTATGAGTAAGTCATGTACAATTCTTAGTACACCCTTTGGCTGTGACTTAGTTGAAGTAAGGACTGCTAGAGAATCCTACGTCATTATGAGGCCTCGTGCGTGAGGGTGCACAACAAGTTTAAGGCTCACAATGTGAGTGTCACCGACGGGTGACTTATGATAAGTTATAAGGCTCCTAACTTGAGTGTCATCGACGGGTGACAATCAGAATGTTATAAGGCTCACACTGTGGGTGTTGCCGACGGGCAACGACAAGGCCCCTTTATCTGTCCGTAAAGGTATTTGATAGGCCTCTAGTACTGAAGGATCACTCTATGTGCAAGTTGGATAAGTTAAGGCCATGCATTCTCTCTCATGCTAGGTGCACAAGTGTATGAGCTTATTGCTAAGTATTAGTATATTCATATATATATATATATATATATATTATATTGTAATTGTTTGAGCTTGTTTGAAGCAGGTTCTAGCTACTTACTGAGTTTATCTCACTAGTAGTTTATTGTGGTTCCAGGTACCGAAGCTAGTGAGGAGTAATAGGAGGCTTGGTGGCAGCAGTCTGTTTGTGCCTAATAAATCACGACCATGAACTGACCGAAGGAGTCCTTTTTCTCGGCCCTAGCACTTGCTCCTGCAACTAAAACGCGGCGTTTTTGCCAAGATGTTTGGCCTTCCTAAAAACAAAAGGAAAAATGCCAAGGCATGATCCAAACAAAATCACGGCCAGAGTGATCGGTTCATAATTGTATATCATTTCGTACCCTTCTAGCTTATGATTTGGTTATGTTTTTTAGTTAAACTTGTGCTTTTAATCCTTTTTGTGTTTATCTTTAAGTTCATTGAGCTCTAAGTAACAATGATGGCTTTGGATAGGAAATGATGCAATCCTTGCATGTTAAGGCCTGATTGGGGTGAATGGAAGAAGAGCTTAAAAACAAACTAATTTTGGCTACAGCCCCTTGCCAGCCCAGTTTCGTAGGTCAACTTTCTTGGCCTTAGATCAGCATGCTCTGGGGCTCGGATGAGGTGAAGATCTTCATGAAACTTGTTCCAATGGGTGTCTAGTACAACATATCCAAATTTCAGCCCAATTGAACATATTTGGAGTGCTTAGCCCGTCCAACACTCAACCTTGCTCAGGAGGATTTGCAGCTGCCAGCTTTTTGCCATGTGCCTCCTTTTAGCCATGTGCCTCACCCTAACTATAACTGACTTTGTACCCAACATAATGAGTGAAGTAGGGAGGCATTCCAGCTATGAAATTCTAAAGGAGCATGTTGGTACATGATGGTGCTATTAAAGAGAAAGCATGTGCATGCATGTGAAGCAAAAAGAAAGAAATGAAATGAAATGAAGTCAATTCCAGTCTCTATTCGGCAGCCAACTTGCAAGGCCCAAAATGCACACTTCTACTGCTCCGATGGGAATACTTTCTTCATAGAAGTTGTTCCAATGGGTGTCTAGTATAGCATATCCAAATTTAACCCCCATTGGATACGTTTTGAAACCTCTGGCCTTCCTACACCAAGTCTGGTTCAGAAGAATCGTTTTTTCAACAAGCAAAAGGCAACCACATGGGTTGGCAGCAAAAGGCAGCCACAACACCTTTGAACCCATGTGAGGAAAGCTTGAGGTGCAACAAAAGAAGTATGGGATGAGATTGATTCCAACCACACTACCATAGACAAGATGAAGTGGGAGTTATGGATTGTATTAAATGAGGAATGGTGGTGTTGGATTTCATCATGATGTTCCTCCCTCTTAGCCCTATAAATAGAGAAGCCTTCAAGCTTCAAAACACACCCCAAGGGGGGAGCTCTCAAACACTTCTCTAGAGCTCCCTTCCCTTCTCTCCCTCAAATTCTCTTAGTTTCCTTTCAAGTTGTCAATTGTTGTAACAAAATGATTTTACTAAATTTTCCTTCAAGTTTTCTTAGTTCCACTTTACTTTTATTTGTAGTGTACATTCTTTCTTAAGTATTCAAGTTTAATTAGTTTCCAAGTTTCAATTATGGTTTTTGTTCTTATTCATTATGCTTATAAGTTAATATGCTAGTTTGAATGATTGATCACCATTTAGGCTTGCATGTTAGCTATCTTGGTTTGAATTAAGAGTAGACACCATGCTTTAATTCGAATTGAACTATGAATAGGAAGAGTATGTATGGACATTCGACAACAGGGATTAGATACATGCTTGGTTGTTTAAATTGTTCTTCTATGCTTAATGGGTCCCTAATGCTTAATTTTAGGTTAGACAACAAATGATCAAATTAGGGAATTAGGAACACAAGGTTATGACCAAACACCATGGCTTAATCGTACTTTAGCTAGAATCAATCCGTTAATCTAATTGAACTTGGGAACTTATTTGCTTGAGTTATTTCCTTTTTTCTTGTTTTATTTATTTTATTTTTCATTTCTATTTTGTGTAGGGGAAATGAATTGGATCATTCAATCACCAATCCTCGTGGGATCGACCTCGCGCTTACATATGCTATACTACCAAACAGCTCGTGCACTTGCGAGTATCACAAGTCGAGGATGCAGCTGAATCCATGTTTGTGCAGCTGAATCGACGCAACACAGAGGTATTAAATTCAAATCATCACGTGACAGCAGGGTCCCATGCTTCATTTAATGAAGTAATACCTCTGTTTATTGCAGGAAACCCACTGGCCATGAATAAGCATTTAATGCACGAGGGAAGGTGGGAAGTGACTGAAGTCAGGATTTGGTGATAGGAATCAGAGTGATTAGACGCAAACATTCTCACAAGGATTCTTACAGCTTGAGGAATTAGGTCACCAGCTATCAGAGTAATAAATGCGTCTCCACGACCAGAAGCGTAGAACCCACGATCAGGGAGGAGGCCGAGATTCACCAGGATTTATGGGGTCACACCACCATACTTCACGATCCCAAATGTCGATTAGACTACCCACTTGCTCTAATCAGGCTCCACCATGCAGATTTTTAGCCTCGATTACTCCTTCAAGAACTCTTCCTATAAATACAAAGCTCAAGCTACATTCAAAGGGTTCAAACACCAAACCAAAGCCTCCCACGGAGCAACTTATATTTTCCTGTAATGCACTTTCAATATCTTTACTTGCTTTCCTAAGAGTAATGTTAGATTGTAAGGAAAATCCATTCATCAATATATCATACGACCTTTGATTTTCAAGGCGCCGGAGCACCATCTTTGTTACTATTCCATTCACCCCATATATCATATGACCGTCGCTCCCTGAGCAGCGCGCCGAAGCACCGCCCAAAACCCACCACCACTAAACTGCCTTGTAGCTCAAGCCGTGAACCCAATAGCTGAGATTAGTTCCTCTCTCGGCTACAGTCGTTTGATTAGAAGACGAGTTCAAACAGGCACACCACTTAACCATTTCCATCCAAACCACATCTCGATGCACGGTAGACCGTGCTGGCACGCCCGCGCACAACCGCACCACATCCAAAAGTAGGAAGCCACGTGTTAACGCACATCCCCTCGGCCCGGAGCACCACGCTGTGAGATTTGCGCAGCCAACACTTTTGGCACGCCCAGTGGGACTCTTGTCAAAAAACTTGTGGTGGAAACCTGGGCACAGGCAAAGCTCAAAAACAAAGCAGTCGAAATGATTTCTGAGACTCCTGAGTCCACCTCACCAATCACTATCACAGAGATCGAACACGTGGTCGGGATCTCGGCCAGCGTTCCAGTAATGACTGACCACACGGCCGAGTCCATGCAGGAACAAGCAGTGGTGGAGGATTTGATGTCCAAGCAGGCCTACATGATAGAAACAACCTTTATGGCCACAATGGACAGATTCTCCTCGGAGCTACGGACACTTTTTCAGGAGAGGATGCCGGTAACCTCGCCCGCAACACCTCTTAGAGCCGGACAGAGATGCCAAGAGCGCGAAAAGGTCGAGCCTTACGGTGAAAGCAGTAGTCTCGGCGTCTCTGGCCGTACCCAAGCGTCAGGTTACGGCCAGCATTCTCCAGCCTACATGGGCGCATACCGGGCCAACTTACCCGGCAGAGACAGCCTACGGTCCACTCCACGCTTTAGCCAAAGCATTAGGACGGGGTAGCCCTGCGTTGTCTACGGTCCAGCAATTCTGCCCAACCCATACTTTGGCTGATCAGGCGCAGCCCGGCCAGAGTAACGCGACTATAGCATCATCACAACAAAACGATCCGGATGGCTTGACCGCTGCACTACCAGTACAGATACACGGTCCGACCATTCCGACGACAACGCGGATGCACCTAGGTTCCCATTATGATGCAATCCAACAGAACCAGGTGGCCATACCTCGATGGTCGGCGAACCAAACGTACCTCGGTCAAGCCCACGGCGTTCCTCTAATACCACCCCGCTCGGTCGCAGCGGCCGTGCCCTTTGCTCAAACGACCCAGCAGGAAAGGCCGCGGAACGATGCGCAACAGGGCAGGCCTATTCAAGGGTGTCAGTTCGAAGACATCCGGCGCAACTTGGGGGAAGCCGGGGGCACTAGGTTACGAAAAGCCGTACCTGTCAAGGAAACCCAGGGTTTGGCGCAACTTACTTCCTAAAGCTTTTTTGGCACGCCGCACCCCAAAAGACTCGGCTGTAGACACATCTCCTTGCGTCTTGGCCTACGGTCATGACACTAGTATACTATTGGAGCTGGGGGTTCGATTTTTTCAAATTATCAAGCTACGTGGCCAAAAGGGGAAGGACTACTCACAAACTATGCCCTGGAGTTCAGAAAATTCATAACAGTAGAGACTCGACACTTACAACTCGGTGCAAGTTCCAGAAAAAATGGCACCGAGGGCCTACGACAAAAAAGTCAAAAAGAAAAAAGGGGAAGGTAGGCGAACGAGTTGAAACAGACGGTGCCGCCAAACATAAGGAGAAAAGCATACATTTAATCTTTCAGAAAAGAGGCCTTGGCCTTATATATAGATTAGAAGTTTTTTTCTCTACAAAAAGGATGAACGGCCAGTCACGGCCGATCAGAGGAAAAGAAAAAAAAAAAAACAGTATACACATATGTTATACGAAAATGTAAATAAAATGTATGTATGTGGTTAATTACTACATCCCAAAAATATATATATTTTTTAAAAAAAAGCCGCTTGCCGCTCGCCTAGACCCCTTCGCTGAGCATCCCCCAGATCAAGCAGGTGATCCTTCTCCAAGCGATGTCCCCGCCGTCTATGTCCGCCTGCCACCTCGCCCGGATCAGCTTTCGCTCGGCCAATGCTTGGCCGAAGACTTCATCTCGTAACCGGCCGCAACCGCACCATCTCGACGCTGGAGTAGGAGATCTCGACGGGCCTGGTGCTTGGCAATCTGAGCCTCGACCTGTGCAAGTTCTTCATTCTCCCGTTGGACAACGAGGTCATTTTCTTTCAACCGAGCCATCACAGGTCGGACTTGTTCCTTTTTCTCCACCAGCTCTTGCTCGAGCGAGCTCCCCTCGGCCATCCTTGTAACGGTTTCAGCATATCGGCCGATCATCTCCTCGCCGTCGGCCAGACGGGCTTGCAACTCGTCCAGCTGAGCTGAGTTCAGTAGACCGAGCGCCATAGCCGTATCCAGGCAGGACCTAAACTCTCGAAGACGTTCAATGACAGTCTTGGAGTCCTCATCCAGGGGAGCCGAGGTTGAGCTGCCTCCTTCCTCATGGAGGCTAGCGTATAGCTCCTCGAGATCATCAGAGGAGGTGGTCTCCTGAAAATGGAAAAAGAGTTTTAAGTGAGGGACAAACCGGCTGGAACATGAGGAATGACAGGATAAAGGAAAAGGGCCGAATACTCACCGCAACGGCGAGCGGCGTGGCGGGAGCTTATGCGACCGAAAGCTCGGTCAGGACCGCTGAAGTAGTGTGCAGGACACTCGGCACACTCACGACCGTGGCTCCAGTTACCGCCGGCTCGGTCACGACTGTCGAGTCCTGGGACAATGGCGCAAGGGGCATGGTCGCAGCAACCGTAGACAGCGGCAGTGACGACCGGGGAGGCTAGAAGCAAAAATTCGGTCAAGAGTATAGTGCAATTCTAAAAAGAGAACAATAAAGCTAGGTATAGTGAAAGCGAACTCTTACCGAGAAGGAAGCAATGCCGCTTGGACGACGAGGAGCGGACGGGAGCCGGCTCGGCAGACACGGTAGCAGCGAAGGGAGAGGTCCGCGTTGGTTCCACGACAATGACTTCATCATCTAGCACGTCCGCAGCGGCCTCTTCGGTAGCCTCCTCAGCGGCCTCCTCAGCAGCCGGCACTTCTGTGGACGCGGTCTCGGCATCCAGCATGTCAACCACTTCCTCGGCAGTGGCCGCCTCCTCTACATTCGGCACCTCGGCCGTAGCTTCCTCCTCGACCACTACTTCGTCCTGAGGAAAGAACCAGATTACCAGTGTATAAAGAGGGAAGGGGGGTGACCTAGGAAATAAAGAAGGGAAGAAGGGAACCAAGGAGGAATGCTTACGGTCACAGGAGGAGCTTCACTCACGATCACAGGAGGGGCTTCCTCCTCATCTCCGCCCTTTGAGAGGACAAGGAGGGTCCTTTTCCTCGGCCGCTCTAACTTCGCCGTCCCGGCAACGATGCTTATGGCCGGCGCAGCCTCAATTGGAGCGGCCTTAGTGCTCAAAGCCTCTCGTCCCCTCTTGCGACCTGGGGCTACGTATACAAAAGGGGGGGGGGAGGTAAGATAAACAAGGACAGAAGTGGCTTAGAGAGGCCGGCGAAAAATAATGATAAATAAATAAAGAAGGCTTACCAGCGGCAACGGTCGATTGAGCCGGCGGGGAGGATGGCACGGTCCTATACGGCAGGGTCTTTCGCGCCCCCACCACAGTCGTCGCCCTGGGAGTTGGGGCCGCGGTCGAAGCCGCGACCGTTGCTCCAGCTGAAGGAGGGTCCATAACCTTTGGTACGGCCACGGCCGGAGTACTCAGTAGAGGAGGCCCGGTTGATACCTTCTTCACTTTGATGCCCTTGGGGGCGGAGGGGGTCCCAATCTGCATTTTTCAGGGCCACCCTCGCGGCTTCTTTAATGGGCCGGATAAATCTAGCCGAGATGCATTCCTCGTACCAGACCCTTCCATCCTCGTCATACGCATTACGATGCAACCAAGGCGTCAGAGTTAGGAAGGTCATCCCCTTTTGGAGTTGGAAGGAGATGCCAGCTACGCCGTGCTGCTGGGAGACGTCGGCCCTCCAGGACGAGAGCCGGTTTGTTGACAAGGGGGAAATGGGGCCGTCTGGATCAGGCCGAACTGCCGCGCCACAAAATTTGGCAGATAAACCTCGGCCCCGGCCTTGGACAGGCTGCAGTGAAGATCGCGCGCGACTAGGAAGGAGCCCCATATCTCCCTCAGGTCGTTCTCCGTCTCGCCATCAGGAATGACGGAGAGGTCGTGGGCCAGGAAGAGCGAGAATGGCCGAGCAAGGCAAACGAAGAACTGCGTGCCAGTTCTCTCGACCAGGGCGTAGAAAAATTTGTAGCAGAGGGCCGAGGTGTTATGTTTCTTGGGGGCTTGGGCAAATGCGTTGGCCAGCGGCTCAGCGTTGCTGATATTGGCCACCGCCCTTAGCTTTGGGAAGTAAGCCTGCAGCCAGAATTGAAAGGCCCATAGTGGACCGCCGTGCTTCGGTTTCATCCCATCGGTGATGATGTCATGAAGCGTGCGGTAGATGTGGCTGAGAAGGAATGGGCCAAGCGCTAACCTTCCGCCCTGCGCAAGATAATTGGCTAAGTGGGCGAACTTCAGGGTGACCTTGTTCGCCTGGGTGCAGAACACAAACTTGCACAACCAGTACAGCAAGAATGCGGCATGCTCAACTTCGCCTTGCTCCAGGCGACTCTCGTAAAAGTGGGCCACGTGGCTTTAAAACTCCCTTCCACCTCAGGAGCAACAAGGGCAGCGTTCACTTCCACGCCGAGAGGAGAAAGGCCAAACAGGGCGGCCATGTCCAGAACGGTCGGCGTCATCATGCCGAACCGAAAGTTCATGGTGTTGGTGGCTGAAGACCAAAAGCACAGGGCCGCGGCCAAGAGCGACCAGTCCATGACGAGCGGCCGATCGAACAGCTTGATCAAGTGGTAGATGCCTTGATCTTTCCATTGCTAACCGAAGAAGTGCTCCATCCTCGGTAGCCATTTTTCCCAATCCGGGGTCACGGTTAGCCATTGTTGCTGCGGCCTGACGACATTCCAATCTTGGAAGTCCCCCCTGTCAAAGGCCGAGAGGTCCACCAGATTGTTCTTCAGATGGGCCACTAGCCTCTCAGGCATTCCTCCATCGACAAAGGGGCCGAGAACGCAGGAATCAGTGGCAGCGCCGTCATCATCAGCCCAGGGCGTGATGATGTTAGGAAGAACCGAGCCCTGGATTTCTCGGCAAATATCTTCGAACTCAGTCTAGAAGGCTTGGGACCGAGCTTCAACAGATGTAGAGGTGCTGGAGGCCATTGGAATAGATCGAGTTTGGGTATTTGGAAGAAGAGTGCAGAAAAAGCGACGAACGTAAAGAAAGCCGAAGGAAAACCCAAAAAAGGTTGAGAGTTGGTGGGTTCTTGGAAAGCCAAAAACTCAGGAGTGAGAGAGAGTCGTGGTTACAGGCAAGAATCGCGGGTAAATTTAGAAGACTCGAGAGCTTGGTAAGATTGAAGGATTGAGAGAAGTTTTTTGGCAAAGCTTGGGCGTCTGAGAATTCTGAAAGCGTAAGGAAAAAGCGAAGAAGTTTGGGTTTTTATATTGGTGCTAGAATTCAAAACGAAAGGGCGTGTCTCTCTCGGGAGACGTAACGCTCTGACAGCGTGCTCAAAAGGCACGATGACGTGTTGAAAGCCCAGAGACCGTCGTTTCACTTGACGAGGCGAAGCGATGCCTCGCGTAAGCCTGGGCAATAATGGCCTGCACGACGTGCCTGAAGCATTAAATGCGCCGACTGACCTGTGCATTTAATGCACCAGTTGTCAATCACTTCAGAAGGAATGCAAGGGGTCCATCCCCTGGAATCCATTCGGCCCCTACCCATGCCGAGGCTGAAGAATCCGGGGATGTGGGGGCAGTGTTTGTACCTAATAAATCATGACCATGAACTGACCGAAGGAGTCCTTTTTCTCGGCCCTAGCACTTGCTCGTGAAACTAAAACGCGGCGTTTTCTCCAAGATGTTTGGCCTTCCCAAGGCATGATCATCTCGGCCTCGATTTTACGCCGAGGCCGAACAAAATCACGGCCAGAGGTATGAAAGTCAAATCATCACGTGACAGTAGGGTCCCATGCTTCATTTAATGAAGTAATACCTCTGTTTATTGCAGCACACCCACTGGCCATGAATAAGCATTTAATGCACGAGGGAAGGTGGGAAGTGACTGAAGTCAGGATTTGGTGATAGGAATCAGAGTGATTAGACGCAAACATTCTCACAAGGATTCTTACAGCTTGAGGGATTAGGTCACCAGCTATCAGAGTAATAAATGCGTCTCCACGGCCAGAAGCGCAAAACCCACGATCAGGGCGGCAGCCGAGATTCACTAGGATTTATGGGGTCACACCACCATACTTCACGATCCCAAATGTTGATTGGACTACCCACTTGCTCTAATTAGGCTCCACCATGCAGATTTTCAGCCTCGATTATTCCTCCAAGAACTCTTCCTATAAATACAAAGCTCAAGCTACGATCAAAGGGTTCAAACACCAAACCAAAGCCTCCCATGGAGCAACTTATATTTTCCTGTAATGCACATTCAATATCTTTACTTGCTTTCATAAGAGTAGTGTTAGATTGTAAGGAAAATCCATTCATCAATATATCATACGACCCTTGATTTTCAAGGTGCCGGAGCACCATCTTTGTTACTATTCCATTCACCCCATATATCATACGACCGTCGCTCCCTGAGCAGCGCGCCGGAGCACCGCCCAAAACCCACCACCACTAAACGGCCTTGTAGCTCAGGCCGTGAACCTAACAGCAGAGATTAGTTCCTCTCTCGGCTACAATCGTTTGATTAGAAGACGAGTTCAAACAGGCGCACCACTTAACCATTTCCATCCAAACCACATCTCGTTGCACGGTAGACCGTGCTAGCACGCCCGTTCACAACCGCACAGCATCCAAAAGCAGGAAGCCACGTGTTAACGCACATCCCCTCGGCCCGGAGCACCGGGCCGTGAGATTTGCGCAGCCAACACAGTCCTTGGTCGTGGTCCCATAGGATTTCTGTTCTCTAGACTTAGTTGAAAAACGAGAAGAAAAATAAGTGGTTGACACATAACTTTGTTTAATTAAGTGGTTTTGCTTCCGCTAGATGTACTTGTTCATTTGAGCTACAATTTTATTTGGTGACTTTTGAGTTCTTGAGAAATTAGTTCCTGTTGGTTTTCCGTTTCAGTTATAGTCTAATGGACCAACCTTTGTTAATAACTCTCGAATAGGTAGGATAAGTAGCACCTCTCAAAGGACGTAACAGAGGGTGTTACAGTTTGGTATCCGAGCAACGTAACATTCTAAGGGGCTATTAGCTCTTTAGACTGTAGGATTTGTGAAAGTAGATGGGACTAGTTCGCTGCCAAGTCATAGGTGTATGTGTCCGCTATCTTGAATTTTCTTGTACTTTGTTGATTGTTCTTAAATCCCATGTTTCAATTGTTTGCATCTTGTAGTACAAATCCGTAAGCAGGGGAACATGGGAAGCACCCAGCGTTCAACAGGTTCCATTCGTGTCAACTAATCACGAATGAGATTCTGGTAAAAAATATTAGGGAGGTAATTATGAAGCGGAAGGAAGATAAGTTGCAGCGAGAAAAGTTTGAGTTACAACGACGGCGCCGTCTTTACAAAGGACCCAAGATGAAGTGCACGGCTACAAGGGAGAGTCTTAGGTACGCATTGAAGCTCGGGTTACGCCTGTTTGGGAGAGGGCGAAACATTAATAAGCAACTTCGACATAAGAATCTTCTGGTGAAAGCCGTGAAACCTTCGCCTCCTGTTGAATCGTTTGTCGAGCCTCCTGGTATCCCCATTAGGGGGCAGGTAGTAATACTTGATCCGTTCCCCGTTAGGGAGAATAGCACCTTTATGACCGCGTGACGTGAGAGAGTCGACTAGATAGTTACTTGTGGTTTTGATTAAATTTAACTTGTTTACACTGCTAAGACATGTACGAATCTAAGTTTTGACTTGGTCATTGACATTTTGTCTGTGAATTGTCTTAAGTTGGGATTGAAAGTTGATGTTTCAAGTTGATGTTTCTTTACTACTAGATTTCCCCATTACTTAAACAAAGATTTGTATTTTGAATCTAAAAGGACATAGTTATGGCTAGAAGAGGTAGGGGCAATCGTGGGGGAAGCAGCCAAGAAGCAGTCTCGAGTAACATGCAAGACTTTTTCCGCATGATGACTTCGTGGGGGAATACCATGCAGAGGGGGAATGGAGGGTCGAGCAGAGTGGTGGAACAGTTTAGAAAGAATCAACCCCCGGTCTTTGAGGGTGAAAGGGACCCTCTTGCAGTGGAGGAGTGGATCAGTGAGTTGGAGAGTATTTTCACCTACATTGACTGCCCAAATGGACAGAAGGTGACATATGCAACCTTTATGCTTAAGAAAGGAGCAAGGCATTGGTGGGAGTCTGCTCATCGTGCATATGACATCGCCAACAACCCCATGGGATGGGATCGATTCAAGGAGGTATTCTACGACAAATACTTCCCTGCACCCCTGAAAGCGGACAAGGAAGCTGAGTTTGTCCAACTCACCCAGGGGTCAATGACGATGTTAGAGTACGAGAGGAAATTTGAAGAGTTGATGAGATTTGCCCCTTACTGGTAGATACTGAAGAACGTAAGGCTAGGAGGTTTGAGGGCTGAAATAAGAAGTGCTATTGAAATTTTGGAGCTCCCAAGGTGCTGTCCTAAGGAAGGCACAAATTCTAGACAAGACCGAGAAACCTGTCGTAGTTGCTGAAATGAAGGACAAGGGACAAACCTCTGCACTGAAGAGACCATGGAACAAGGATAACAGGAGGGGGGTATGACAATCGGAATGGAGGAGGCAAGAAGCCAAAAGTTTATGGCACCAAGAAGAGGGACCTCCCAACCTGTGACACGTGTGGTAAGAACAATGGGGGGACTACCATAAGAAGATTGGGGCATGCTTCAAGTGTGGAAAGATGGAACATTTTATACAAAACTGCCCAGATACTAAAGAAGATCAAGAAAGAACACAAAAGGATCAAAGGGTACAAGGAAGAGTTTACGCCCTAACTATGAACGAGGTAGAAGATGCAGCAACTGTGGTGGCAGGTACGATCCTAGTATCTAGATAGCTTGCGTTTGCTTTATTTGATTCTGGAGCTACACATTCTTTTGTATCCTCTAGATTTGCTAGAAAATTTAGCAGTATGCCTGTTAAGTTAGAGTCAGAATTTTCTGTGGCCACCCCTTTCGAGGAGGTGTTGAATTGCCAGGAGATGCTAAAGGGTTGTGCAATAACTATAGTGGGCAGGGAACTTGGAGCAGACTTGGTGATCATGGATATGTATGATTTTGATGTTATTTTAGGAATGGATTGGTTGTCCACTCATCGCGCCTTAGTGAAGTGCTTTGAGAAGGAGGTTGTTTTCCAACCAACCAACGAAATTGAGTTTCGTTTTGTTGGTGCTTGGGTGCAATCACGACGAAGGGTGATATCATCCTTGCATGCGAAGAAGTTGTTGCGGAAAGGGTGTGCAGGCTTTCTAGTTAGTGTGTTTGAGGCCAAGAAGGAATGGAGACAGATGTAGGATATTCCGGTGGTTAAGGACTATGCAGATGTGTTCCCGGATGACATACAAGGATTACCGACTGATCGCGAAATCGAGTTTGCAATTGAACTTTTACCAGGTACGACTCCTGTATCGAAACCTCCTTATCGATTGTAACCAACAGAGCTTGAGTTAAAGGAACAGTTACAAGACTTATTGGATAAGGGAGTTATCCGACCAATTGTCTCACCATGGGGAGCACTAGAGTTATTTGTTAAGAAGAAGGATGGCACAATGAGGTTGTGCATCGACTACCGAGAACTCAATTGAGTCACTGTAAGGAACAAGTATCCACTTTCGAGGAAAGAAGATTTATTCGATCAGCTATAAGGAGCAAGTGTTTTCTCGAAGATCTATCTTAGATCGGGTTACCATCAATTGAAAGTTAGAGCAGAGGATGTTCCTAAAACTGCATTTCGCACACGGTACGGGCATTATGAATTTTTAGTGATGCCATTTGGTTTGACAAATGCTCCAGCAGCTTTCATGGACCTCATGAATCGAGTATTTAATGAATACTTGGACAAGTTCATCATTGTGTTCATTGATGACATTTTGATTTACTCTAAGACTCAGGAGGAACACGAGAAGCATCTGAGAGAGGTTTTGGAAATTTTAAGAAAGGAGAAACTGTTTGCGAAGTTCAAGAAGTGTGAATTCTGGCTTAGTCAGTTTGCATTCTTGGGGCATATAATCTCTAGCCAAGGGATCGATGTGGACCCTAGTAAGGTTGAAGTTGTGGCTGATTGGTCAACCCCAACTAGTGTGGGAGACGTAAGAAGTTTCTTAGGACTGGATGGTTACTACAGGCGTTTCGTTGAAGGATTTTCTAAAATTGCAACGCCACTTATTCAGCTGACTAAGAAGAATGCTAAATTTCAATGGAGCGATGAATGTGAGAAGAGCTTCCAGGAACTCAAGAACCGACTGGTGATTGCCCCAGTTTTGACCATACCCTCTAGTTCAGGTGGGTTCGTTATCTACAGCGACGCTTCACACAAAGGACTTGGATGTGTACTAATGCAAAATGGGAAGGTGGTCGCATATGCATCTTGACAATTGAAGACTTATGAGCGGAACTATCTGACTCATGATTTGGAGTTAGCAGCGGTGGTATTTGCACTAAAGATTTGGAGGCACTATGTATATGGAGAGAGGTGTGAGATTTACATGGATCATAAAAGCCTTAAGTATTTTTTCACTCAAAGGGAACTCAATATGAGGCAGAGGCGATGGCTTGAGTTAGCGAAGGATTACGACTGTGTGATCAATTACCATCTAGGGAAAGCCAACATAGTAGCAGACGCTCTAAGTAGGAAAACTACAGGCTATACCGCTGCACTGTTAACTACCCAACTAGAAATCGCAAGAGATTTTGAGAAGCTTAGTATTGAAGTTCGAGGGAGAGGTGATAGCTCATACCTGGCGACATTGGTAGTACAACCTACCCTGATGGATAGGATTAAGGAAGGTTAGAAAAAGGATGCTGAGATAGGAAATATCCTAGACAGAGTTTTAGAAGGCAAAGAATCAAGTTTTAGGGTGTCGAAGGATGGGCTATTATATCTTTGAAAGAGGGTGTGTGTACCCAACGACGACTCAATTAAGAAAGAGATATTAGTTGAGGCGCATAGTTCGCCTTACTCGATCCACCCGGGAAGTACCAAGATGTATCGAGATTTACGAGCCATTTATTGGTGGCCTTACATGAAAACAGAAGTAGCTCATCATGTTGAGCAATGTCTGACCTGCCAGTAGGTTAAGACAAAGCACCAAAGGCCCTCTGGGCTTTTGAAGTCAATATTGATCCCGATCTTGAAATGGAAGAGGATATCCATGGACTTTGTGGTAGGCTTACCAAGGACTAATAAGAGATTTAACGCTATCTGGGTGATTGTTGATCGGCTGACAAAGTGTGCTCCCTTCCTCCCAATAAAAAATACGTACTCAATGGATCGTTTGGCACAATTATATGTGGATGAGATCGTGAGGTTGCATGGAGTACCTGAGTCGATTGTGTCTGATAGTGTTGGCAAACGCGAATCTTACGGCCCGGTGCTCCGGGCCGAAGGGATCTGCGTCAACACGGGTCGTCCTCCTTTGGTGCGGTGCGGTTGTGAGCGGGCGTGCCAGCACGGTTTACCGTGTGTTTGAGGGTGAATTGATTGGGGGAATAGATGAGTGGTGCGCCTGTTTGAGTTTAACTTCTAATCAAAGCGACTGTGGCCGAGAGAGGAACTGATCTCGGTCGTCAGGTTCACGGCCTGAGCTACAAGGCCGTTAATGGTGGTGTTGGTGGTGGGTGTTTAGGTGGTGCTTCGGCGCGTTGCTGGGCAGCAACGGTTGTATGATATATGAGATGAACGGAAGAATAACAAAGATGGTGCTCCGGCGCCTTGAAAATCAAGGGTCGTATGATATATTGATGAATGGATTTTCCTACAACTGTCACTACTCCTAAGAAAGCAAGTAAAGGTACTGAAAGTGCATTACAAGAAGATAAATGACAAGAAGTAAATGACAGGAAAATATAATCTGCTCCGTGGGAGGCTTATGTTTGGTGTTTAACCTCTCAAATGTAGTTGGAGCCTGGTATTTATAGGGAGGGTCTTGAGAAGACAATGAGGTTGAAAATCTGCATGGTGAGATTGATCAGAGCTAGTGGGTAGTCGAATCGACATTTGGGAATGTGAAGCATGGTGGTGTGACCCCCAGAAATCCCTGTTGCCGCCCTGATCGTGGGTTCTGCGCCTTTGGGCTGGGCCTTAGAGGAGCATTTAATGCTCTGGTCCGACGGTTGGTGACTTAACCTTTCAAGTAAGATTTTCGCACCTAATCACCCTGATTTTGCTCACCATACCCTGACTTCAATCACGTCCCCTCTTTTTTGGCTAATTAAATGCTCCTATGTGGATCATGGGCTTTCTGCTGTGGGGCCTTGATGCCACGTGGCAACGCTGCTTGATTTCTTGTCTTGGCTGTGTTTTTGAGGAGTTATCACTCCCTTCGTCCTCGGCCGATAATACCGAGGCCGTAAGGGTTTTGCCTTCACAGCTCATCTTTCTTTTTAACGAAAGAAAGCGAACACCGACCTGCAATGCTCGACCATGGGTAGGTGCTAGGGCCGAGAGGAAGTCCATTCGGTCAGCTTCCTTGGTCGAGATTTATTAGGCACAAACAGACAGAGACCCCAGAATTACTTCCACGTTTTGGAAGAGCCTACACAAAGCCATGGGTATAAAATTGAACTTTAGTACAGGCTTTCATCCACAAACGGACGGGCAATCGGAAAGAACCACACAAACTTTGGAGGATGTGTTACTGGCTTGCGTTTTGGATTTTAAGGGTAGTTAGGATAAGTACGTAGCATTAATTGAGTTCTCATACAATAACAGCTACCATGCAACTATAGATATGGCTCCTTACGAGGCATTATATGGAAGGAATTGTCGCTCGCCTATACATTGGGACGAAGTGGGGGAAAGGAAGGTGTTGGGCCCTCAGATGGTTCAAGAAGCTAATGAAGGAATCGACATCATTAGAGAGAAGATGAAGGTTGCCCAAAGCTGGCAGAAGAGTTATGCTGATGCGAAAGGAAAGGATAGGGAATTCGTGGTCGGGGACAAGGTGTTCCTTAAGGTGGCGCCCATGAAGGGAGTTATGAGATTTGGAAAGAAAGGGAAGTTAAGCCCAAGATTCATTGGCCCGTTTGAAATCTTAGAAAGGATTGGTGAGCTAGCGTACAAACTAGCCCTTCCACCAGCTTTGGAAGGAGTTCACGATGTGTTTCATGTATCTATGCTTCGGAAATATGTACATGATGCAACTCATGTCCTAAGTTATGAACCCCTCCAACTCCAGGATGACCTCACCTATAAAGAAGGGCTAATTCATATATTGGAACGGAAAGAGCATCAACAACGATCAAAGAAGATACCACTAGCGAAAGTCGCTTGGAGGAATCCTCCTACTAAGGAGGCCACTTGGGAGCGAGAGGATGAATTGCGGGTCAAGTATCAGGAACTTTTCGCCACTGAATGTATGTCAATTTTCAAGGATGAAAATTTCTTTAAGGAGGGTAGATTGTAAGGCCCGACCTGTTTAAGTCAATTTCCCCATGATAATTTGTGTTATGCTATGTTATATCTATGAATAAGGCTATGTGTAATGGTTTACTTAAGCTTATTATAAGTCTTGAGGCCCAAGATACTTTAATTTACGAAAGCCCAAGAAGGTTGGTGTGAGCAAGCATACTCTCTGATGGGCTTTTATGAGGCCAGCTAGGGTTTTAGTGCTTGGATTAGGGCTGGCCCATTAGGCGACACATTTAAAAATGAACTTTAGGGTTTAGCTCAGTTGGTTACAGAGAAAAAATGATCAACAAGGAGAGAGAGAGTTCGGGAGAAGGAAAAAGGGTTTTCTAGAGGCAGACTGACGTCTGGACCTTAGAGAGGAGGGTTCGAGAAGGTAACAATAACTTCTCCTTCTGAAATTGTGATATTAAGAAACTAGACTTGCCCAGCGTTCTGTATCTATAAAGATCTTCGTATTTGGACAAGTACACAATTTACGGTAATTTTTCAAAGTTGGTCCTGTGACGTTGATTTCAGTCTCCCAGTTACGAATGTCAGTTTCGTAATTGGTGGATGACATGAAATTCGAACTCCGTTTGACCTCAAATTTTGACATGATGTAAAACGTTAAGACTACTGTGACTTTGTAAAATATCATGGTCATAGGATGTCTAGTTATTTTATAACAGTTTTATGAATTGGACTGGGTCAAGGTTGGATGTCCTATTAGACTGTATTCAGGAACAGTTTGGGAGTCTGTAATGGACTAGTATTCGATAATAAAATGACTCAATATTTTTAAGATACATAGATTAAGACCTCTAACTTATGTTTATGAAATTTCAGGATTTTTGGAAAGCTAGGTATTTTTATAAAATTCATGCGGTGGTTGAACACTCTATGTGCAAGTTGGATAAGTTAAGGCCATGCATTCTCTCTCATGCTAGGTGCACAAGTGTATGAGCTTATTGCTAAGTATTGGTATATTCATATATATATATATATATATATATATATATATATATATATATATATATATATATATATATATATTATTGTAATTGTTTGAGCTTGTTTGAAGCAGGTTCTAGCTACTTACTGAGTTTATCTCACTAGTAGTTTATTGTGGTTCCAGGTACCGAAGCTAGTGAGGAGTAATAGGAGGCTTGGTGGCAGCAGTCCTTGGTCGTGGTCCCATAGGATTTCTGTTCTCTAGACTTAGTTGAAAAAGGAGAAGAAAAATAAGTGGTTGACACATAACTTTGTTTTAATTAAGTGGTTTTGCTTCCGCTAGATGTACTTGTTCATTTGAGCTACGATTTTATTTGGTGACTCTTGAGTTCTTGAGAAATTAGTTCCTATTGGTTTTCTGTTTCAGTTATAGTCCAATGGACCAACCTTTGTTAATAACTCTCAAATAGGTAGGATAAGTAGCACCTCTCAAAGTACGTAACGGGGGGTGTTACAGAAAGTTGCGACCAATCTTGGAGTTTCGAAGATGGAAATGGGCATGGACGTGTAGAGCAGGAAGAGACGAAGATTTTGCAACTTGTCCTTTCCGATTTGGTGGGGGAGAGAGAGAGAACAGATTTGGTTTTTAAAAAGTCAACTTTGAAAAAATTATGGTTGTGCCATTGCACTTCCGTTGACCGTAACTTCTTAATTAAAACTTCAATTTGGGCCTACTACGTGTCTACGAACTCATATCAACGAGCTCTATGCAATGGTGACACTCAAATACAATCAAATAAATAATAATTAATTTGGGTCGGGATGTTACACTCCGAAAGATTTTCCTACCAAAAGATAGTCATGAAGATATTAGGGGGAACATACAACACTACTATAAGATTGACTCACAAAAGCAGTGTCAACTATGATATTCAGAAAGATGATCAACAATATGGATTAAGGGGGTTTTGCAAACATGAAGGGGAGTGTGTCATCAATAAAGATCTAAACACACTATACTCTTTTTCCTTCGTCCAGATTTTTGTCCCACTAGGTTTTTCCTGGCAAGGTTTTAACGAGACAGTGTGCACGCATGTCAGTATTATATATGTTGGTGAAAATGGACAAACACTTTCACTCACTCCCCTAATGATCTTGTTGTTGATGGACTTTGTGACACACACAAGGATGGATGAATCACACACACACACTTGAGAAACCGACCAAGCACAAAGTGACACAAGTATTTTAGAGGTTCAGCAATTGCCTACATCCTCTTGGTGATACCCTTGAGAAATTCACTAATGAAAGAATAAGTTACAACTTTGGTTTACAAAGAAACCCCCTTTAAACTCTATTCTCTCCCAAGCTCTCTTTTCTCTCTCACCCCTTGCTCAACACTTTGATACACTTGTGAACACTCTCACAACCCTTGGTGTTTCCCCCCTTTGGTGTCTAGACTACTCAAGACTCAACTCAGCTCTCTCTTGAACTGATTGCCCTCTCCCTTTTCCTCCCTTGGTAAGTTAAACCTCTCTTTGACTCACTAGCTCCCAGCTACTTGTCCACTCCTTGAGAAGTAAAACCACACACTTTGCTGTCTTGCTTCCTCTTCCCTTTAATACACAAGCCTTTGGACTTCAGAAGAGACTCCTTCTTTCCTCCCACGTTCTGCCCTTGGTTACTTAACATGGACTACAACTTGGGCAGACCAAAGACTAGGCATTAGTGGCTGCATGTCCAGCCACCCTATATAGAGCCATAGGGTAGGTACTCCTTGAAGCAAGTCAACAAACCTCATTCAATGGTATTCCAACTTCTCTAGCACGTTGCTAGACTTGTTAGAACCCCTAAAACTCCTTGGAGGCTCGAGGAATTAGGTAGGAAACCGACACATGTGAAAGGAACTTGAAAAACGCGTGGAAAAACAAAACAGCACTGTGGGCGACCGGTAGCGGATACCTTGCGACCGGTCGCTTATACCTTTTGGATACCTTGCGACCGGTCGCTTCCTGCGAATTCTCCAGACTTCGTCTCTGTGCAAAAACGACCGGTCGCTTTTCCCTTGCGATCGGTCGCGTCCTCCTTCACTTGCATATTAAATGTGAGCCATTTTTACAACAACATACACAGAATTTTATGTTACACATAGTTATGTACTCTTTTTCCCTTCGACTAGTTTTTATCCCGATGGGTTTTATGGGCAAGGTTTTTAACTAGGCATATTCCATACATTGTGATCTCTATGGGGAAGTGTTAACTAGGCCCCTGAAATCTCTCAGCCAAGAGGGGCTTAGCAATATGCTATCAAATTCGTTTGATGAGGGGCCTCGCAATTTGCATACAAATCTGAAATGGTTGAGAGAGAGAGAGAGAGAGAGAGAGAGAGAGAGACGAACGCAAACGCAAGGGAGCAAGCAAGAGACCAGGAACTTCTGTAACCCTCTGTTTGGATGAAGGAATAGAAAATTACATAGAATTCTAAAATGACTGAATTTAGATTTCCATCGTTTCAATTTATGACAATTGAAAAATTCAGTGTTTGGATTTATGTATGTCGAATTTTGTAAATGACAGAATTTAAGTAAATGGCACTATGGAAATTGTGAAATGACGCCTATTTTGGTGGAAATTAAACTCGGGAATTTGATGCCCCAATTTCCACGATTTTTTCCGCATGTCATTTAATAAATTCCGTGCTTAAGTTGCCAAACAAGGGAATTGTCAATTTCTCCTCTTAAATTCCCGACTTTTAGTTAAATTCCGAGTTATTTTCCTTCATCCAAATGGACCATAAAAGAAAACGACATGATTTTGTTTTTAGAGAAAAAAAGGACATGATTTTATTAGTGTGTTTATGTTTTTTTTTTTTAATGGAGAGATTGAGTTAATTAGGGATTTCAATTAGAATTAAATCCCTAATTGATGATAATATCCCTATTTTTGGCCTTAATTAATTGGCCAAATAAATGGGCTCAAGAAGCCAGAATATTTGTTCCCAAAGTAGGCGTCACCGCCCATATGGTTTTTCATGTCCCATGGTAGCACAACTTTCCATGTGGAGTTTCTATGAGCCATGGCTTTTTCTCTTGGTTTCTGTGCTTAATGTGTAGACTGAAACCAACGTGGAGATTGAAGGCAGGAGGAACGTACATAGCGACAAATGGGGTTAGGTGACCCCATAGAAGTCGAAAAAAAATGGATGTGGAGGTCTGAGGCGACCCCTAGGTGCACACCACTTGTTCGATGAAATGTGCGAGAGGCCTTACGCTGCTATTACCTTGAACAGCGTGCGCGCGAGGCTTATTTTTTTAAAAGACGCTTGGCCAAAACGACGCCATTTTAGTCCAGGCACCTTATTATTATTTTTTTTAATAAAAAAAACTTGGCTTCAAAATGGCCTCGTTTTGAACAAGGTTAAATAAAATAAAATAAGAACCCAGCAAACTCCCCTTCTCTCTACCCTTAGGCTGCTTGCTTGCCTTGCCTCCCATCAATGAAGTGTTCAATCTAGAGCCAAAAGGGGCTTTCAAGACTCTCGATAGTGAATGTGAAATGCTGAGCAATATTCGTCATTAAAATCATCAAGATCATCAGAATATCCTAGAGAGGTTGAATATAATGATCAATGTTGCATCAGAATTTAAATATCTTCACCACGGCTATCCAATTCCCATATACACTGTGATTTGGAGCCCAACAATATACTACTAGACCATGATATGGTTGCAAATGTTGCTGATAATAGTCGAGGCAAATAATTTTATTTGAGAAATATCTTTTGGGACTCATAGGAGTTTTATTTCAACAATATGAATTATCTCCTCTAGCTCCAAGCAATCAAGTGGACATCAGTCTTATAGTCGACCAGCTAGCTTAAAGAGTAGACAACTAAAACAACTTGGTTCGACAACTTCTTAGGCAGATTAACGTCGCCCAGAACCTTGGACCTGGATCCCATGGTGAAGAGAGAAGGATGAACAAGCGCACTGCCAGACAGTTCGAGAGGTCGTAAGCTGGAGAGGAGGAGAAAAAGCGTGCGCTGGCATGTCACATACGTCAGTGAGCTCGAGTCAAAGTATATCGACCCTTTGTTCAAGACTAGGTCCACGGACCAATGTCTACGAAAGGTTGGGCCAGCGATTTGATGTCCGTTCTTGCCTGGGCCCCCAAGGAAGTATTCATGCCAGGCTAGGCCCACATGGAGATCAGCCTCATGACCCTCTACAAGTACGTGAAGAAAGATGCTCGTCGGCCCAATCTGCCAGAGCTAGTACTCGGTGACAAGCCACAGGGAATCCCTCACAAGCTTAGTCCACCAATACGCCTTGCAAGCAAGATAGCCGAGGAGATCAACCCCAAAGAGTCAATGAGGAGGTCGATCAGTGATGCCCGCGTCATGGGAGAGACCAAAGTTAACTGCAAGCCTTGCGAATAAAGGACGTTGAGAGGCTTGTGAATGACAGACTTCGAGACTTGAAGATTGGAGGCGACTTGGAGGATGCCCTCATCAAAACGAATGTTCAAACTTCTTGAAGCCTGCTTCAGTCCATAGATTGACCTTTGAAGTTTGCATACTTTCTTCTCTTCATGTTTAGATATGAATCCTTCAGATTGATCCATGTAGATTTCTTCTCGAAGGTGGCCATTCAGAAAAGCCATTTTCACATCCATCTACCATATCTCATAGTCATAATATGCTACTATGGCGAGAAGTATGCTAATGGATTTTATCATTGCTACAGGAGAGAAAGTTTCTTTATAGTCAATTCCCTCTCTTTGTCTGTAGCCTTTAGTTTCTAATCTAGCTTCATAGGTCTCCACCTTGCCGTCTGAGCTGTTCTTCCTCTTGAAGACCCATTTGTTTCCTATTGGTACAATACCTTCGGGTGGGTCAACTAAAGTTCATACTTGGTTGGCATACATAGAATCCATCTCAAACTTCATGCCTGCCATTTCTTTGAGTCAATGTCCAACATTGCCTTCATGAAGGTTTCAGGATCTTCCATGTCATCTCCCATGAGAAAACATGGGTGTAAGCCGAGATATCTATCATATGCTCTACTGGTTCTTTCAGACCTGTGTGGAGGTTGGGTGAGTGTGGGTAAAGGGACCGGATTGTCAATTGGATCAGACTCTACTTCAGGTTCATGAGGCTCTTCAGACTTTTCCTTGAGCTCAACCTTTTGCACATAGGTGCCATCCAATGCAAAATCAATCTCAAGATATCTTGCAGATCTTGCCATAAACACCTTTTGTTCGTTTGGATGGTAGAAGTAGTATTCTAAAGTTTTCTTTGGATATCCAATGAATCTACACCTTTCGGATCCAGTGTCTAGCTTGTCAATATCATGCTTCTTGACATAAGCCGGACAACCTCGTATGTTAAGATGATTAAGACTTAGCTTCCTCCCAAACCACATTTCATATGCTGCAGTTTGAAGTGCATATCCCCCCAAAACCATATTGGCAAGTCAGTATAACTTATCATTGATCCGACCATATCTATCAATGTTCGGTTTCTCCTTTCGGAGAAACCATTACGTTGTGGAGTCCACTGAGATAGGATGCTATGTTTCTTGAGATATTCAAGAAACTCAGTATTTAAGTATTTCCCTCCTCGATCTGATTTTAGAATCTTGATACTCTTTCCTGTTTGCTTTTCAACTTCATTTTTGAATTCTTTGAACTTTTCAAAGGCATCGAACTTGTACTTTATTAGTGATATGTTCATAATTTCACATGATTTTATATCCTTTATACTTACTTTTATGAGCCACGAAATCTATAAATTCGCCAAATATTCCTCATAATAGAGTTTGACATGATTCCAATTGGAGTTGGAAGACAGAATCTTGTGGTTGATCCATGAATATTTTCATAATTTTTAAAGACTGCTAAGGTGCCTATCTTTAATAAGACAACTCAACATAAGCCAATTCCCGGAGAATACTGAGTCAGCAGGGGTATTTTGGCCTTAACTCACTCATACGACATCGGATTGAGGCACACAACATATGGCTGAAAAGAAGACATCCAGAGCTTTCCAAAGAGTGGTTGTACATAATTTGTGGACGTCAAGAAGGTGTTCAAATCGTATTCTCAATGGGGATCACGTGCAGTTTCCTGGAGGTTTTAGAAAACTTTGTTTTAATTACTTTTTCTAGTTAGGAACTGACTTGGAAATCAAGTCTTCGTGTAAGGCCACTTGTTTAGACCCATTCTAACTAGGTTTTAGGTTCTTTTAAGAGGGGAGGTCGTGGGGACTCAAAGGATATACCAAAAATTTCAGAATTCAACGGTAGAGAAAGGAAGAGCGACTGTGCTTCTAAACTCTAAGGGTTTTTCTTATCTCTTTCTCCATGTTTAATTTTTGCTTTGTTACCATGATTATGAGTAACTAATTTTCTTTTACTAAGACACAATGTAACCCTTTTCTAATTATTCAAAGCTAAGTTATGTCATGCTATTAGAATTTCCATGTTGTTGAAATTTAATCACTGTGCTTATTTTCTTAACTAATGATCTTGATGCTTATTTTCTTAACTAACCATCTAGGTTTTTGGTTAAGTAATTTGATGCATGTTAGGGTATACGCCATGCGTAATATGAGCTTTGCTTTTTGTGATTAAATTCATGAATTCGCCTAAGGTAAACACCATACTCTTAGGGGTTTGTGTGGTTGTGTGAAGTTCTCATTGAACCCAAGGTCTTTTTATATGTTTATATTTATGCCTCACGCCAAGGATAAATTGCGTGTAAGAACAAGTGGTTAATTTCTGTGAAAAGAGTTAATCATAATTTTGGAGAACTAATCATCAACATAACTTAGGAATTTTGATAGTATGCATGCTAAGGTTTGGATAAGGGGAATTGTGGTGAAATTGTTGTCTTGGTAAGCTTCTTTAAAATCTTTCACAAACTTATTTAGCTTATGTTTTTCTTTGTTATCTTGTCTTTTAATTTTCCTGTTTTCAACGTTCTTTTAAAGAAAATCTTTCACAACCAACCTTCAAATGACCAACGCCGAAACTTTTATAGAGTTGAGGTCTTGCCTGGATACGGCTATGGCGCTTGGTCTGCTGGACTTGGCTTAGCTGGATGAGTTGCAAGCTCGCTTGGCCGAGGGGGCTCGCTCGAGCAAGAACTGGCGGAGATAAAACAACAGGCCCAACCTACGATGGCTCAACTGAAGGAAAATGACCTCGTCGTTTATAGAGAAAAAGAAGAGCTCGCGCAGGTTGAGGCCCAAATTGCCGTGCTCCAGGCCTGACGCGAACTCATCCTCGAGCGTCGAGACTGTGCAGTTGTGACTGGCACCGAGCTGAAGTCTTCGGCCAAGCAGCTCCTCAAGGCGGCGCCCGAGAAGAAGAAGGCGCTGGCCGAGAGAAAGCTGATCAGGGTGAGGTGGCTGGCAGACATGGACTGTGGGACATCGCCTGGAGAAGGATCTGGGGGATGTTTAGTGAGGGGATTTAGGCGCCTGTGTATAGACCTAGGATATAATTTTTTGTACGTATATGTATATTTTTGATTGGCCGCGACCGGCCGTTACTTGTAAATATGAACCCTCTTTAAATTCAAATGAAGTACAAACTTTTTCGAATGATTGACTGTCCTTTTTGTTTTATCAAACTGCTGCCTAGTCCCTTTGTTCGCTCATTGGAACCTTCATACCTCCATCTTGGCCATCTCCCATAATGATGGGGTATATTTTTTCAAGTATTGCCTGTTAATCGGCAAGTTATGACGCTCTCCGTCCCCATCTTTTAACTGAAACGCACCTCGGCCGAGAATTCGTTCAATAATAAACGGCCCTTCCCAGTTCGGTGAAAATTTGTCGGACTGTGGATCCTTAGTCCTAATAGGAAGTACGGCGCGCCATATTAGGTCACCTTCGGCGAAGGTCTTATGCTTGACTCTTTTGTTGTACGCCTATGCCGCGATTTGTTTCTGAGCTTGCATCAGATTGTAAGCATCAAGCCTCGACGGCTCTAAATCTTCTAACTCTTGAGCCATGGTTTGCGCGTAGTCCTTCTTGTCTTGCCCAGGTCGCTCGGTAACACAAAGAGACCGAACCTTTAACTCCATTGGCACAACAGCGTCATGGCCGTAGGTCAAGGCATAGGGAGATGTGCCGATGGCCGAACGTTTTGAGGTTCGGTAAGCCCAAAGAGTCTCAGGAAGTAAGTCATGCCAAGCCCTAGGTTTTTCTTTGATCATCTTTTCAAGGATGCCCTTGATCACCTTATTACTTGCTCCTACCTGTCCGTTAGACTAGGGGTAGTAAGGCGTCGAATGAACCAATTTGATTTCCATCCTCTCGGCATACTCCTGGGTTTCGGCCGAAGCGAAAACCGGGCCGTTATCGGCCGTGATAGTTTCAGGTATACCGAATCTGTGGACGATGTGGTTTTCAAAGAATCTGACCACCTGCGCACTCAGTAAAATAGTCGGTTGCCACCAAAATCCATGCGTGCTGGTTAGACGTGGCCGGATAGATCTTGCCAATGATGTCTACGGCCCACCCTCTTAACGGCCATGGTTTAGTAACCAGATGGAGGGCTTCGGCCAGTACCCTTTGTATGGGGCCTTAGATTTGACACTTAATGCACCCTTTTGCGTATTCTACGCAATCTTTTAAAATGGTCGGCCAATAGTAGCCGTGCCTTTGAACCAACCATCTCATCTTGATACCGGACTGATGAGCACCGCAAATTCCTTCATGAGGCTCAGTCATGATCACCTGGACGTCCTCGGTGCTGGGCCATAGGAGTAATAGGCCGTCTGACCCCTTTCAATACAGCTCGTTTTGATAAATCAAATCACACCGAGCCCGAAAGCGCATAGTCTTTTCATGGTTGCCGGAGGGGTCACGCAGATACTTGACTATAGGACAGCACCAATCCACTTCGGCCGTATCAACCTCGTTGGTGATTTCGGCCGAAGACACTTGCGTTGTCATTCCTCGTTCGGCCAAAGCCGGTAGGGTGCACCTCTCGATTTTGATTACGCAGTTGAGGTCGCCGTCCGGAATGTTCATACTTGACACCACCTGGGCCATCTCATTGGCCGCGTATGATCGGCTTGGTGAGCATGTATTTGATGAGATCGATCTTGGAAATAATTTGAACGACCGAAGGAAGCATATAATGGCGCAGTTTGGTAGCCACGAAATAAAGTGCTAAGCACAGCTTTTCGACTGGTGAATAGTTTAGCTCGGTCGTGTTAAGGGTTCGGCTAAGATAGTGTACAGCTTGTTCACGCTCAGACTCGTTGTTCTGGGCCAGTAGACAGCCGATAGAGCCCTCAGAGGCCGAAATGTAGATCCTCAGGGGTTTCCCTCTTCTTGGTGGCATAAGGACTGGTGGTTAAGATAAATATCTCTTGATTTCGTTGAGGGCCGTTTGATACTCGGCCCCCCATACGAATCGCTCCACGTCCTTTAATTTGAGTAAGGGGGTCAACGGCCGGATTTTCCCTGCCAAATTCGATATGAAACGCCTTAAAAAGTTGACCTTGCCGAGAAAGGACTGGCGCTCCTTCTTGGTTTTTGGTGGAGGTGACGCCATAATGGCCTTGGCTTCATTTTTATCCACCTCGATCCCTCGTTGATGGACCGAGAAACCGAGAAAATTCCCGGCCGTGACACCGAAAGCGCACTTCTTAGGATTCTTCAAGCCGTGCACTCTCATCCGGTCGATCGCCTGACGGAGATGTCCTGCATGGTCAGCCTTGGATAGGGACTTGACGACCACGTCGTCGATGTAGACTTCAATGGTTCGGCCAATGAGGTCGTGGAAAATAAGGTTCATAGCCCGTTGATACGTTGCGCCTGCGTTTTTCAGACCGAAAGGCATGACCACCCATTCGTAGGTTCCAATAGCCCCTGGACATTTGAATGCCGTCTTATGGACATCACCCTCGGCGATAAAGATCTGGTTGTAACTAGCATGACAGTCCATAAAGGAAAGGAGTTCGTGGTTCGCAGCCCCGTCCACCAAGAGATCGGACATAGGCATGGGATATTCGTCTTTGGGGGTCGCGAGGTTCAGATTTCTGTAATCAGTGCAAACCCTCAAAGTCCCGGTCTTTTTCAAAACTGGTACGATGATAGCCAACCATTCAACGTACCGCGCCGTACGGATGAAGTCGGCTTTAAGGAGTCGTTCAATTCCTCCTTGACCTTTAGTTGAACCTCGATCGAGAATCGCCTTGGTGGTTGCTGGAATGGTTTAAAACCTTCCCTAGTTTTTAACTCGTGTTCGACCAAACTCCTCGGCAGTCCAGGCATCTCATGATAGTCCCAAGCGAAACAATCCTTATATTCATGGAGAAGGTCGATAATCTCGGCCCTTAACTCCGAATTTAATAGTTGGCTTACAAAAAGAGGCCGTGGTTCGCCCTCGATTCCTACTTTTATCTCCAATAGTGGGTCCTGAACTTCAGGGTAGCCATCCTCCATTTTGGTAGGCACTGTCTCCAAGTCACCGATGGTCAAAACGTCTACGTCATCTGATTCATGGAGGAACTCGATTAGATTGTTGATCGGTGAGTTTGGCCGCAAGGATTCTTCCGCCCAATGCTCCAGCAACCTTTCTAACAAGTTGATCACGGCCGCTGCTCCTTCTTCCTTGGTTGCTTTGTTTGTCATTTAAAGGCTAGTGAGGTCGATCAACACTTCACGCGCCGAATCCTGTCGGACATTCTCGGCACCTAATTCCAAGACTTTCTAGGCGGTCGTCCTGGTTGGTCGGCCGCTCGCATCGTGGCTGGTGAGGACAGCCCATCCGACGTCGTCGTTGTAGATCCGTGCTTGTACGGCATTGGCCAGAAAAACAATAATTGGAAAAGGGAGGACGGTATGCATCCGGACTGATGAATCCAATCACGGCCAAGCAATACGTTGTAGTCTACACTAGACTCGACTACGTAGAAGGCCGTGACTCTCTTATGATCGACCACGTTAATTTTCAACGGTAATACCCCAATGGTTTTTGAATTGTCACCGATGAAGCTGCTCATGACTACGTCGCTGGGGATGAGGTCTCCCTTTGATTTGTCTAGCTTCCTCATTAGAGAATAGGGGAGAATATTGACCGTGGCCCCATAGTCAACGAAGACTTTGGACACGGGTATCCCCTCCACTTGAGCTATGATGTACAACGGTTTTAGGTGTCGGTATTTGTTTGGCTCATCTCTGGGTATCACCTCGTTAAAGGCTATAGCCAACAACACCTCCTTCGTCTGGTCGACGCATCAATGTCCAGGCCGCTGCTCTGTCCCCCTGGGGCTGTGAACTCGGCAGGCAAAACTAACACCATGTTTATGTTTACTTCATTTGGTCCACGCAGGTTTCCTTTACCAACTTCTTCCTCGACCGCGCAGTCATCCTTGGTGAAGAGGCTTTTCTCGTCCATCCCAAGAGTTCTCCGGTGCTCCTCATTAAACAACCCTAACTCGGGTTCGTCTTCGGCCTCAATCCTAAGGAAGGGATCGCCGAGGCTGTCGATCATAGGCCTTGCGGTTTAGGGGTGTTGCTCGTGGAGGCTTTGATCGCAGAGAGGTTCGAGACCTTGGACTTCCCCTCGAGGGCTCGTCTAGCCTTAGTCAACGTTGTTTGTGCCTAATAAATCTCGGCCCTGGCATCTGCCCATAAACTAAAACATGGCGGTTCGTTAGGCATTTGCCTTCCTAAAAAATGGAAGGAAAGCTGCGAAGGAAGAATTCTCTCGGCTTCACGACCTCACAGCCTCGGTACTCTCGGCCGAGGCCAAAGAAAGTAACGAACCGCTCGGAAACAAGGCCGAAGATATTAAAGCTTAATTCACCATGTGGCATCAGGGGCCCACGTCCCATTTAATGAAGTAACGCCTCTGACTGTTGCAGCAAGCCCACTAGCCGCAATGGAGCATTTAATGCACGAGAGAAGGAGGGAAGTGATTGAAGTCAGGGTGTGGTGAGTAAAATCAGGATAATTAGGGATAAAAGTCGTATGACTTGAAAGGTTAAGTCACCAACCATCAGTCCAATGCAATAAATGTGTCCCCAAGGCCAGAAACGCAGAACCCACAATCAGGGCAGCGGCTGAGATTTACCGGAATTTATGGGGTCACACCACCATGCTGCACACTCCCAAAAGCCGATTTGACTACCCACTTGCTCTGATCAGGCCCATCATGCAGGTTTTTTGCCTCGATTATCTCTCCAGAGCTCTTCCTATAAAGACCAAGTTCAAACTACATTCAAAGGGTTCAAACACCAAACAAAAAGCCTCCCATAGAGCAAATTATTGTCTGCCGCGCAAATCTCACGGCCTGGAGTTCCGGGCAGAGGGGATGTGCGTGGACACGCGGCTTCCTGCTTTTGGATGCGGTACGGTTGTGCGCGGGCGTGCCAGCACGGTCTACCGTGCGCTGAGTTGTGGTTTGGATGGAAGTGGTGAAATGATGCACCTGTGTGGACTTGACTTTTAAATCAAACGATTGTGGCCGAGAGAGGAACTAATCTCGGCCGTTAGGTTCACGGCCTGAGCTACAAGGCCGTTTAGTGATGGTGTTGATGGTTGTTTTAGGGCGGTGCTCCGGCACGCTGCTCAGTGAGCGGCGGTCGTATGATATATGGGGTGAATGAGCGAATAACAGGGATGGTGCTCCGGCGCCTTGAAACTCAAGGGTCGTATGATATATTGATGAATGGATTTTCCTTACAAACTAACACTACTCCTAAGAAAGCAAGTAAAAATATTGAAAGTGCATGACAGGAAAATATAAGTTGCTCCGTGGGAGGCTTTGGTTTGGTGTTTGAACCGTTCAAATGTAGTCCTGAGTTTCGTATTTATAGGAAGAGCTCCTGGAGGAATGATTGAGGCTGAAAATCCGCATGGTGGAGCCTAATTAGTGCAAGTGGGTAGTCTAATCGACATTTGGGATCGTAAAGCATGGTGGTGTGGCCCCCTGAATCCTGGTGAATCCCGGCCGCCGCTCTTGATCGTGGTTCCCGCGCAATTGGCCGTGGGGACGCATTTATTGCTCTGAAAGCTAGTCACCCAATCTCTCAAGTTGCAAAAATTCTTGTGAGAATGTCCACGTCTAATCACTCTGTTTTCTGTCGCCAAACCCTGACTTCAGTCACTTCCCACCTTCCCTCATGCATTAAATTCTTATTCATGGCCAGTGGGTTTACTGCAATAAACAGAGGCACTACCTCATTAAATGAAGCATGGGACCTTGTCATCAGGTGATGATTTGACTTTAATACTCTTGGTCGTGACTTTGCTCTGCCTCGGCCTCGGCTCGCAATTGAGGCCCAGATGATCGTGCCTTGGCATTTCCTCTTGTCCTTAGGAAGGCCAAGCATCCTGGCAAAATGCTGTGTTTTCAGTCTGACCGGCAAGTGCAAGGGCCGAGGAAAGGGGCCCCTTTGGCCAGTTCATGGCCGTGATTTATTAGGCACAAACATTGCCCCCACATCCCTGGATTCTTCGGCCTCGACATGGGCAAGGGCCGAATGGATTCTAAGGGATGGACCCTTTGCATTCCTTCTGAAGTGACTGACAACTGGAGCATTAAATGCGCAGGCCAATTGGCGCATTTAATGCTTCAAGCACGTTGTACAGGCCATCATTGCCCAGGCATACGCGAGGCGTCACTTCGCTTTGTTAAGTGAAACGACGACCTCTAGGTTAGTGACACGCCATCACGCTCTTAATTCGCACAAGCCATCAATTTACCTCGCTAATCGGAACATCGGCCGCCAGGTCTCTGCCATAATCTCACGTGCTCTGAGTGCGCTGTCAAACCTTTTCGTTTCACGATAATCACCCCTCTTCGTTTTGAATCCCAGCATGAGTATAAAAACCCAAACTCCTTCGTATTTTCTTCACACTCCCAAAATCCGCGAGCTCGCGCTTTTTCGAAAACTCATATTGCCCAAATTTTGAAACCCTTCCATGACTTAGTGGCCTCACTCCTTGCTTCAAACACTCTGGAGCCTTGCTCTGATCCCCGGGCTTCAGTCTTCCTCATTTCAACCTACCCTAATGGTTCTCACTGCAAGCCTTCCCCAAACCAATTAGCCATATCTGCTGAGTCTCATGACTTGGCAGCTTGATGAAGACGAGGGTACCCGGTATGATGACCCCAATGTGACCGAGTTTATGCGGCTAAGTACCCAGGTCATACCTATGGCCAGAATGATGGCCTTTACCATGACCGGGCTGATGGCCCCTACCATAACCAGAATGGCGACCGCTTACCATGGCCGGAGTGGCAGTCCATTCCCGTGTCCGGAATGGCGGCCCTTCCTTGTGGCCGGAGTGACGGCCCTTGCGTTTTCCATGTCCTGGGTGACGGCCGCTCACCGTGGCCAGACTAGCTGCCCTTCCCTCATTCGGTCGTGGCCTCAATGAAGCCTTGGCTTCAGGTTGGCGATGCAATAGCTGGCGGAGGTACAGCTTCAAGGAGGAATGTTCGATTGACCAGCAAGAAGACCATGAATCCGTTGCGCGTAGATTTAGGATGTGATTTTTCTTATGTGTGCTTGTATTCGGCCATGACCTGGCCGTTTCCTTGTAAACGTGCTCCCCTTTTTAAACTAAATGACTGAAATGAAGTATGAATTTTTGGTCCGTCTTTGTTATATTGCATACCCCGTCCTTGTCATTGGTAAGTTTTTATATTTCTTTCACGGCCGTCTCCCATACGGTCGGGGTGTATCTCTTCAGATACTGGCTGTTGATCGGTAAGTTGTGCCGCTCTCCATCCCTATCTTTTAACTGAAATGCACCTCGGCCGAGGATCCTTTCAATAATGAACGGCCCTTCCCAATTGGGCGAGAACTTACGGAAACGAGGGTCCTTCGTCCCAATGGGGAGCACTGCCCGCCATACCAAGTCGCCCTCGGCGAAAGTCTTTACTTTGACTTTTCTATTGTAGGCTCTCGCTGCGATCTGCTTCTGTGCCTGCATTAGGTTATAGGCATCGAGTCTGGACTGCTCCAACTCTTCTGACTCCTGAGCCATGGCCTGTGCATAATTCTCCCCCTTTTGCTCAGGTTGTTCGGCTACGCGAAGAGACCGAACCTTTAATTCCATTGGAACGATGGCGTCGTGACCGTAGGTTAAGGCGTAAGGGGACGTGCCTGTGGCCGATCGTTTTGAGATTCGGTAAGCCCAAAGGGCTTCGGGAAGCAAATCGTGCCATGCCCTAGGCTTTTCCTCGATCATTTTCTCAAGGATGCCCTTGATTACCTTGTTGCTCGCCTCGGCTTGTCCGTTAGACTGGGGATAATAAGGCGTCGAGTGAACCAGTTTGATTCCCATCCTTTCGGTTTATTCCCGAGTCTCGACTGACGCAAAAATTGGGCCGTTATCGGCCGTGATAGTTTCAGGTATACCGAAGAACTTAACCACCTGCGTGCTAGAAATTGACCGATAAGACTCTGCCTCGACCCACTTAGTAAAATAATCGGTCGCCACCAAAATCCATGCATGTTGGTTGGAAGCGGCCGGATGGATCTTGCCGATGATATCGACGGCCCATCCTCTGAATGGCCATGGTTTGGTAACCAGGTGAAGAACTTCGGCCGGTACCCTTTGTATGGGGCCGTAGATTTGACACTTAACGCACCCCCTCGCATACTCTATGCAGTCTTTTAAAATGGTCGGCCAGTAATAGCCGTGCCTCCGAACCAGCCATCTCATTTTGATGCCAGACTGATGAGCACCGCAAATCCCCTCATGGGACTCGACCATAATAACCTTGATGTCTTCGGCGCTGGGACATAAAAGTAATAGGCCGTCTGATCCCTTCCGATACAGCTCATTTTGATAAATTAAATAACACTGAGCTCGAAAACGCGTAGTCCTCTCATGACTGCCGGAAGGGTCACACAAATATTTTACTATGGGGTAGCGCCAATCTGCTTCGGCTGTGTTGACTTCGTCGGTAATCTCAGCCGAAGACACTTTCGTTGCCATTCCGCGTTAGGCCAAAGCTGGCAAGGTACGCCTCTCGATCCTTATTATGCGATCGAGGTCGGTGTCCGGGATGTTCACGCCTGACGCCACCTGGGCCATCTCATTGGCCTCATGGTTTTCGGCGCGCGGTACATGAACAAAGGAAATTCTGGAGAACTCATCGGCCGTGTTAAGGGCCGTCACATAATACATGGCTAAATTCTCGCTCGTGCATTGGTATTCCCCGGTGAGTTGGTTAATTACCAGCTGAGAATCACCATAGACCAAAACACGGGTAGCCTTCATTTCTTTCAAAATCTCGAGACCGACGATGAGTGCTTCGTATTCGGCCTGATTATTGGTGCATTTGAAGTCGAGTTGGAATGCGAACTACCATCTTTGCCCTTGAGGGGATTCAATCACGACCCCGGCTCCTGACCTGGCCTCGGTACTGGAACCGTTGAAATACATAGTCCAGTACTTCTTTTCCATGTGGGCCATGCCGATCTCGACCTCCAACTCCTCCTCCTGTCTTTGGGCCGGATGGTGAGCCAGGAAATCGCCCAATGCCTGTCCTTTGACCGACTTTTGAGCCAAGTATTGGAAGGTAAATTCGGACAATGCCATCGTCCACTTCCCAATTCGGCCGCGTATGATTGGCCGAGTAAGCATGTATTTGATAAGGTCGGTCTTGGAGATGATCTGATCCATCGAAGGGAGCATGTAGTGCCGCAACTTGGTGGCCGCGAAATAAAGCGCTAGGTAGAACTTCTCGATCGGCGAATATTTTAGTTCGGCTGTGTTGAGGGTGTGGCTTAGATAGTGCACCGCCTGTTCTCGCCCAGACTCGTTGTTCTGAGCAAGCAAACAGCTGATAGAGCCCTCCGAAGCTGAAATGTAAAGCCTCAAGGGTTTCCCTCTTTTTGGTCGCATGAGGACCGGCGATTGGGACAAATACTTCTTGATGTCGTCAAGGGCCGCCTAATGCTCTGCCACTCATATGAACCGTTCGGTGTCTTTGAGCTTAAGCAGAGGGGACAACGGCCGGATTTTCCCCGCCAGATTTGATATGAATCGTCTTAAAAAGTTGACCTTGCCGAGGAAGGACTGGAGCTCCTTCTTGGTCCTCGGCGGAGGGGCCGCCATAATGGCTGTGGCTTTATTTCTATCTACCTCGATTCCTCGTTGGTGAACCAAGAAACCAAGGAAATTCCCGGCGGTGACGCCGAATGCACACTTCTTCGGGTTCATTTTTAGGCCATGGGCTCGCATTCAGTCAAAAGCTTGTCGGAGATGTTCCACGTGGTCGACTTTGGATGGAGACTTTACGACCACATCGTTGATGTAGACTTCAACGATCCGGCCTATAAGGTCGTGGAAAATAAGGTTCATGGCTCGCTGGTATGTCACGCCAGCGTTCTTTAGGCCGAACGGCATGACCACCCACTCATAGGTTCAGATTGCTCCTTGGCATCTGAACGCTGTTCTGTGGACATCCTCCTCGGCCACGAAGATTTGGTTGTAACCAGCATGGCCGTCCATGAAAGACAAAAGCTCGTGCTTTGCGGCCCCGTCCACCAGGAGGTATGACATAGGCATGGGGTATTCGTCCTTGGGGGTTGCGAGGTTCAGATTTCGGTAATCGGTGCAAACCCTCAAAGCCCCGGTCCTCTTTAAAACTAGTACAATGTTGGCCAACCACTCAACGTACCGGGCCGTTCGGATGAAGCCGGCTTTGAGGAGCCGTTCAATCTCTTCTTTGACTTCAAGTTGTACCTTGTTCGAGAAACGCCTTGGCGGCTGCTGGAAGGGTTTGAACCCCTCCTTAATTCTTAATTTGTGCTCGACCAAACTCCTCGGCAATCCAGGCATCTCATGATAATCCCAAGCAAAACAATCCTTATATTCATGGAACAAGCCGATAACCTCGACTGCTAACTTAGGATCCAAAAGATGGCTTACAAAAAGAGCCCGTGATTTGGCCTCTGACCCTACATTTATTTCTAACAAAGAGTCCTGGGCTTCAGGGTAGTCGTCCTCCATCTCGGCGGGTGCCATTTCCAGGTCGTCCAAAGTTAGAACGTCCGTCTCGTCTGATTCGTGGAGGAATTCGATCAAGCTGATTGGCGAATTTGGCCGTAAGGATTCCTCCGAGCAATGTTCCAGCAGTCTTTCCACCAAATCATTCACGGCCGCCGCCCCTTCTTCTTTAGTGGCCTTGTCTGTCATCTAAAGGCTGGTGAAGTCGATCAATACTTCGCGCGCCGAATCCTGTCGGATATTCTCGGCGCCCAATTCCAGTACCTTCTGGGCCGTTGTTCTAGTTGGTCGGCCGTTTGCATTGTGGCCGGTAAGGACAAGCCATCGAACGTTGTCGTCGTAAATCTGAGCTTGTACGGCGTTGGCCTCAAAAGGTTTTTCGTCGGCCGGGTGTATAGACACCTTCTGGCCGTCCCAAAAGAATAATAGTTGGAAGAGGGAGGACGGTATACACCCAGACTGGTGGATCCAGTCACGGCCGAGCAATATGTTGTAGTCGACGCTGGATTCGACCACGTAGAAAGCCGCGATTCTCGTCTGGTCGGGCACGGTAATCTTTAACGGCAACGCGCCAATGGTTTTAGACTTGTCACCGACGAAGCTGCTCATGACGACGTCGCTGGGGATGAGGTCCTCTTTTGACTTGTCCAGCTTCTTCATCAAGGAGTAAGGAAGGATGTTGACCGTTGCCCCACAGTCGACGAAAACTTTGGACACGGGCACACCCTCAATATGAGCGAGATGTATAATGGTTTGAGGTGTCGATATTTATTCAGCTCGTCTCTAGGTATGACCTCGTTAAATGCCACGGCTAACAGTTCTTCCTTCGTCTTTGGCCTTTGATCAAGCTGCTCCTCGGCCACGTCATCATCCAGGCCGTTGGTATGCCCTCCTGGGGCTGAAAACTCGGATGGTAGTACCAAGACCATGTTGATGTCAAACTCTTCTGGCTCCCGCGGGTTTCCCCTGCCAGCTTCTTCATCGGCCTCACAGCCGTCTTCGGCGAGGACCTCTCCCTCGACCATCCCGAGGATCCCCTCATATTCTTCATCGGAAATTACTAAAGTGGGGTCATCCTCGGCCTCATGCCCAAAGAAAGGATCGCCGAAGCCGCCGATCACAGGCCCTGCGGTCCCCGGGACGTCGGCTGTGGACGTTTTGATTTCAAGGGGGTCCGAAGCCTCGACCTCCTCCTTGAGGGCCTGTCTAGCCTTCGCCAATGTATCCTTGGCCGTTAAGTAATCGTCCAAGCGGCTCACCCGACCCTTTTCCTCGGTCGTTAGACCAAAAACAGTATCCGCCGGAGTAACAGAAAAATACTGGCGAAGATATTCCAAATCGCCCTTGCGAAGAAAAATACTGGCGTCTAATCACTCTGATCCGCCGAGGTCGGCTTGGTAACCTGGCAGACCTTTTGCTCTTGCTTCCCTATTTGCTTGGTATATGGCCTTAATGGCCGAATCAGAATTGCTGGTGATGAGGAGCGCCTCTACCTTTGTGTTTTTAAGGGCCAACTCCACGATTTCACGGCTCTCAGGGGTCATGCCGTATAAGTCCGTGGCTGAATGGTCCTTGTGAAATTCCTTGAGAAAGGACAGACCGTTGGCCGGAAAAAGGGGGTCCCTTTCACGGTAGAGGTCGACGACACGACAACCTCGTCTGTTCCTTCCAAAACGGTGGCCTTCTAGAGGAGCTCTCGCCCTGCCTAGGGCGCCACGTCTTCAGGCGCTTGGCACTGGTCGCTTTTGTCGGCGAGGGGACGATTGGAGTGGAGGGCGACCCGTCTGCAGCTGCCACTTTCTTTTGGCGCTTGGAGCCTTCGGCCTGGGTCATTTGTATTCTGTCCTGCTGAACCTGTCTCTGCATTTTCCTTAACTGGGTCTTCGTCAGTGGTTCGGCTTTTCCCCCAGGCCGCGCATGGTACCAGCGGTCATCTTTTATGACCGGTGGTTTGAAGGTTTTAACTGGCCTAGGGATGGCCTCGTCCATGGGGCCCATCGAGTCACCGTGGGTCTGTGGTCCCAACCGGTCGAAAACCGCCCTACTGGCAGGCCGACGGTCGTACTGGCCGCTGAACTTCTTCATGGTTGGTCGTGGTGGCTCGGCGGCCTTCCTCTTGTTCTCCTGCGGCCTGGACTGGCCAATCTCATGTTTGCAACGCTCGCACAGCAGTGGCTCCAACTCGGCCAATGGCCCTTTATTTTTCGCCGTCCAACGAGTTTCCCTATACCCGGCTGGGAGTTGGGCGTCGACCATGTTGACGACAGGTGGAGGGAACGGCTTGGAGTCAACTTGCATGGCCGCCTTCTCCGGAAACTGAAGCTTCTTTTCATCTATCAATTTCTGGATGACGTCCCGCAGAACAACGCAGTTGTTGGTGTTGTGAGACCAAGAACTGTGGTATTTGCAAAACGTCTTCCCTTTGAGCTCATCGGGTTTCGGGATTTTATGGCCAAAAGACAACTTGACCATTTTCTCGGCCAAAAGTAGGTCGAAGATAGCTTCGGGCCTCGTCAAGTCAAAGGTGTAGGCCTTCGTTTCCCGCGTCCCGAACTTGGTGTGCGGAATTTTTGTACAACTGTTGTCAGTTTTAACAAGCCCTTTGCAGACGAAGGGTTTGTCTATGTTGACTTCGGCCGAGCTCATCTCCACTTCCTCGCTCTCGGCCCCTGCGGAGCCGTCTGCTTCAGCATAGCTGACGATGGGATTCCTGTAGTAGGTCCCTTTTGAAGCTGTCTTCTTCTGCATCTCCTCCTTTAACAAGGACGCATATCTATCCACCTTGTTGGTCAAGTCATGCATGTCCCGGAATTCGATTCCCTGGAATTTCTTCCGGTACTCAAACTCCAAACCCTCCTCGGCCATCTTGACAAACTCCCTCTCTGGTAGGTTCGTGCGGCACCAGTTTCTGCACGTCTTGAACCGCTGCAGGTAGTCATGAGGTGATTCGTCCAACGTCTGGCTCATCCTTGCCAGCTCAGCGACCGTTATCTCTCGATTGGTCTGATAGAAAAGTTCGTGGAATATTCTTTCCATATCAGACCAATCCCTTATTGAGTTTATGAACCATGAGAACGCCGCGCTGTTTGTGCCTGATAAACTACGGCCATGAATTGGCCGAGGGAACCCCTGTTCTCGGCCTCAAAACTGAAGCGTAGCATTTTGTCAGGGTGCTTGGCCTTCCAGAGAAACAAGAGAAAAATTGCTAAGGCACGATCATCTCGGCCTCGATTAAAGGCCGAGGCCGAGATAGAGCAAAGTCACCGCCAAAGGCATTAAAGTCAGACCACCATGTGATGGCAGGGTCCCATGCTTCATTTAATGAAGTAGTGCCTGCTTAAATGCAGCAAACCCACTGGCAAAGAATAAGCATTTAATGCACGAGGGAAGGTGGGAAGTGATTGGAGTCAGGATTTGGTGACAGGGATCAGAGTGATTAGACGCCAACATTCTCACAAAGCTCTTTGCAGCTTGAGAGATTAGGTGACTAGCCACCAGAGCAATAAATGCGTCTCCACGGCCAGAAGCGCAGAACTCACGATCAGGGCGGCGGCCGAGATTCACCGGGATTTATGGGGTCACACCACCTTACTTCACGATCCCAAATGTCGATTTGACTACCCACTTGCGCTGATCAGGCTCCACCATGCAGATTTTCAGCCTCAATTACCCCTCCAGGAACTCTGCCTATAAATACAAGACTCAGGACCACTTTCAAAGGGTTCAAACACCAAACAAAAGCCTCCCACGGAGCAACTCATATTTTCTTGTAATGCACTTTCAATATCTTTACTTGCTTTTCTAGGAGAAGTGTTAGTTTGTAAGGAAAATCCATTCATCAATATATCATACGACCCTTGATTTCCAAGGCGCCGGAGCACCACCTCTGTTATTCACTCACTCACCCCATATATCATACGACCGCCGCTCATTGAGTAGCGCGCCGGAGCACCGCCCTAAAACCCACCAAACACCATCACTCAATGGCCTTGTAATTCAGGCCGTGAACCTTACAGCCGAGACTAGTTCCTTTCTCGGCTACAATCGTTTGATTAGAAGACGAGTTCAGACAGGCGCACCATCAAAACACTTTGACCCACTTAAAACACCTCGACGCACAATAGACCGTGCTGGCACGCCCGCGCACAAACGCACCCCGTCCAAAAGCAGGAAACCGCGTGTTAACGCATATCCCCTCGGCCTGGAACTCCAGACACGCGCCAGTCAGAGAATGGACAAATAAACGGAGCTTCTGGGTGTCCGAATCGGCCTCTCCACACTGGGCCGTGAAACGGCCTATGTGCTCAATGGAGGAGGTCTGCCCATCCCCAGAAAATAGCATGAATTCAGGTAATCGATAGTTCCGGGGAAGAGGGATTCGATCGATTTCTGGCGGGTACGGCCTGGTATATCTCGACATGTCCGGCCGCCTCTGGGCTAGGCCATCTTCGATCATCCGCCGAAAGTCTTCGAGTCGGAGACCCTGAGGTGGTCCCTCCTGTTGGGCCGCACCCGGCTGCGGTGCCTGCTGCACGTCATTCTGCGGCCTTGTCTGTTGAGCCACCGGGACAAGGGACTCAGCCGGTGTGACCGAGCTAGTTGACGCCATGTGAGCGCCCTGGGTTTGGCCAAGGTGCAAGTACGTCGCCGCTGGATGTGATGGTACAACAGTCGCATTTCTTGGACCAGGATGGGCGTGAACGGCCGCATGTGAACTGGGCCGAGTGGATGAATCGCAGGATGCGCGGGGCTGCTTTGCCCTAATGATACAGCCAAAGCATGGAGTGGTCCGCGCACTGTCTCTGCCAAGTAGGTTGGGACTGCCCCCATGGGCTGGGACTGCCCCCAGTTGTTCGTTGGCGGGAAGGAATGCTGGCCGTAGCCTGATGCCTGGGTGTGGACAGAGGTGCCGAGGCTACTGCTTTCGCCATAAGGCTCAATTCTCTCGCGCTCTTGGCCCCTTTGTCCAGCGCCAGGGGGGGTTACAGGGGAGATCGTCGGCATCCTCTCCTGGAAAAGAGTTCGTAGCTCCGAGGAGAATCTGTCCATTGCGGCCATGAAAGATGTTTCTATCCTGTAGGCCTGCTTGGACATCAGCTCCTCTACTACAGCCTGCTCTTGCATGGACTCGGCCGTGCGACCCGTCGTTACAGGGACGCCGGCCGAGATACCGACCGTGGACTCAGGAGTCTCAGAAGTCATTTCGACTACTTTGTCTTTGAGCTTTGCCTGTTCCCTGGTTTCCACCATAAGTTTTTGACAAGTGTCACACTGGGTGTGCCAAAAGTGTCTGCCGTGCAAATCTCGTGGCCTAGAGTTCCGGGCCGAGGGGATGTGCGTGGACACGCGGCTTCCTGTTTTTGGATGCGGTGCGGTTGTGTGCGGACGTGCCAGCACGGTCTACCGTGCGCTGAGTTGTGGTTTGGATGGAAGTGGTGAAATGATGCGCCTGTGTGGACTTGACTTTTAAATCAAACGATTGTGGCCGAGAGAGGAACTAATCTCGGCCGTTAGGTTCACGGCCTGAGCTACAAGGCCGTTTAGTGATGGTGTTGATGGTGGTTTGTGAGAACCTGTAAAAAAGTATATATAATAATTATTTATTAATATGAATTTTTCTTATTTAAATATTTATTGTGAAGATTTATATGTTATTAAATCTTGAGTCTAGTATGGGATTATCCTTTTAGTTGAAAGATGGCACCATTCTTGTTATCCATGTATAGAGACTTAGAATTTGTTTTAATCAAACCATCATCCTCCCATTTTTCCCCCTTTCCCTCTTTCTTTCTCTTCAAAAAATATGATTTTTATCTCAATTTGGGATAAGTTGTTCATCTATTAATTGGAGGTGAGTCACCTAGTCTAAAGTTGGTGAGTCACCTAGCCTAAGCTTCTTTCTTATTCTCTTCTTCCCATTCATTGTATCAACACTCTCTTCTAACTTGATGACTCACCTTATTCCCTAATCTCTCTATCTTATCTTTTGGTGGTGTGTGTTATGATTTCATTGGCCAAAGGGGATGAGTCACATTATTCCCTTAATTTTATATCTTATCTTTTGTTGATTTAAAATATTATTTATATAAATATTATTTGGGTGCATGCATAGCCTCTACTATAAATATCATGCTTCCTTACTTCATTAATTCATTCCAATCCTTTAAGATAGATTTCTACCATGAGAGAGAGAGAGAAGGAAGAAAAAGAAACAAGATGAAGAGCATGTGTGTTTGTCTTGCAATATTTCATACTTATCTTGGTGAGTGGGTTATATAATGTGTTCTAAAATTTCTTATTTTATGATAAATCACGGATTTATTTTATTTACAAATCACTCTCTATTTTCAAGTCAAGCATGTCTAATTTGTGCAATATTATGTATTATTTGGAGTTTTGTGTGAAGTATGTGTTATTCATGGAACATGAGAACTTCAGTGACAGGGTATCCGAAGGATAAATGTGTACCAGACGGGGACATAGGGCAGTGAGGCCAATAGGGGTCACGTACTGGGTACAATTTGTGAAGGATAACCAAGATTTGAAGGAATGATGTGATATGATTTGGATTGTGTATATTTATATTATATTTTCTAGAGTGTTTAAAAATGACATTGCTTGACTGGCATATTACATAATCTACTCACTGAGTGGTGGTTTGCTCATCCCTCACCTATTTTGTTTTTCAGATCAATTAGTGGGCAAGACAAAGACGAGAAATCAGAGAAGTTGGATTTGTTTAGAGTGTTAAACTTTTATTTATATCTTGTACCCTTGTAAGATTATTTTAATTTGTTTTTATAAATATAATGGTAATGTATTTTAATTAATTTTTTAGTCCTTTTATTTATTTCTTTCAATTCACGCACCCTGATTCGGGAGTATTCTTTATTCTAGAATCGGGTCGTGACATGGTTTTAGGCCGAGAACTCGTTCAATAATAAACGACCCCTCCCAGTTTGGTGAGAATTTGCCAAACCGAGGATCCTTAGTCCTGATAGGGAGTACGGCTCGCCATGCCAGGTCACCTTCGGCGAAAGTCTTTTGTTTGACCCTTTTGTTATATGCCCTTGCCGCGATCTGCTTCTGAGCTTGCATTAGATTGTAAGCATCAAGCCTTGTCTGCTCTAAATCTTCCAACTCCTGAGCCATGGCTTGCGTGTAGTCCTTCTTCTCTTGCCCTGGCCGTTCGGTCACACGGAGAGACCGAACCTTTAGTTCTACCGGAACAATAGTGTCATGACCGTAGGTTAAGGCATAAGGGGATGTGCCAGTAGCCGAGCGTTTTGAGATTCGGTAAGCCCAAAGGGCTTCAGGAAGCAAGTCATGCCAAGCCCTAGGCTTTTCTTCAATCATATTCTCAAGGATGCCCTTGATTACCTTGTTGCTTGCTTCGGCCTGTCCATTGGACTGGGGGTAATAAGGTGTTGAGTGAACCAGCTTGATCCCCATCCTTTCGGCGTATTCTTGGGTTTCGGCCGAAGCGAAAACCGAGCCATTATCAGCCGTGATAGATTCAGGTATACCGAACCTGTGGACGATGTGGTTTTCAAAGAATTTGACTACTTGCGTGCTAGAAATTGACCGATAGGACTCCACCTCGACCCATTTAGTAAAATAGTCGGTCGCCACCAAAATCCATGCATGTTGGTGTTGCGTAGATTCAGCTGCACCAAAATGGATTCAGCTGCATCCTCAACTTGTGATACTCGCAAGTGCACGAGCCGTTCAGTAGTATAGCATATGTAAGTGCAAGGTCGATTCCACAGGGATTGGTGATTGAATGATCCAATTCAATTTTCCTACACAAAACAAAAATGAAAACAAAAGAAACAAAACAAGAAGAAAGAATGTACATTACAAGAAAAATAAATTACAACTAAGGAAACATTAAGTAAACTAAGAGAACTTTGAGGAGGGAGAAGAAAGGAAGGTGTTTGGAAAGCTTGAGGATTTTGTGAACTTGGAGAATTTGAGAACTTAGGGAAGGGAGAGAAAGGTGTTTGTGAAGTGTTTGAGACATGGAGAATTTTGGAAGATCATGTGTTTGAGAGCTTTGAGGATTTTGGAAGGGGATGTGTTTAAGAACATGGGGAATTTGGACGAGAAAGGAAGGAGAATTTGAGAAATTAGGGAAGGGAGAGAAGAAGTGTTTGGGAAATGTTTGAGAGCATGGAGAACTTTGAGAGAAGAAAGTAGAGAGATGTTTGAGAACTTTGTGGATTTTGGAAGAACATGTGTTTGAAAGCTTTAGAGAATTTGATGAAGGAAATGGGAGAAGTGTTTGGGAAGTGTCTGGAGAAGAGAGTGTTTGAAGAATTTAGAAGAAGAGAAAGGAAAAGTGTTTGAGATTTAGTACAAAGAAAATTCAGTAGAATGATCTTATTACAACAATTGAGAACTACAAAGGGAAACTAAGAGAATTTGAGAGAGAGAAGGGAAGGGAGCTCTAGAGAAGTGTTTGAGAGCTCCCCCCCTTGGGGTGTTATTACAAACTTAGAGAACTTCCCTATTTATAGGCCTAAGGGAAGTGAAAAATCTGAATTATACAATAGGTTTACCTACCACACTCACTTCACCAACTTACAACACTTAATTCACCAACTTAACCTAACACACAATTGCATTTGAAAACAATTCCTCTTGTCTTTAGGCTTAGTGTTGCAACTCCCACTTCATCATCTTTTGGCTCATTTGGCTGCTGCAAAATTCCACTCAAAATAGGTATTGAATATGCTTCACCAAACTTTCCCACAATCAACAACACTTCATCATGCATATGTCATGCATGACAATGCATTGCAGCCAGCTTATGGGCTCATTTTGGGCTTGTGGCTTCAATCTGAAAAATCTGGAAAAATATGGATCTTGAAGCTCTTTGTCTTATCTTTCCAAGCATATGCAGCCCAACTCAAGGAAAAATCGGGAAGGCCTTCAAATGTGATTTTTGGCCCAGTAACGCAGATGCTGCCGAATTTGACCTTAAGTTGCCAAAACATGTATAACTTTCTCTAGAAGACTCGGAATCATGAACCGTAAAATTATACAGAAACTAGACTTCCGTATCTTTCCAATGATGTATGGCTCATTATCTGGTTCTTCTTGAGCAAGTACAGGCCAATCCGTGAAGTTGACTGATCTGCAGACACTGTTTTGAGCTAACTTGTCTCCAAAATGCATTTATTGAGTCTCAAGCTTATTAAACTGAAACAAACACAAAACTTTATTAAAAGCACAAGTTTAACTCAAAAACATAACTAAATCATAAGTTAGAAGGGTACAAAATGATATGTAATTATGCACCGATCAAATACCCACAAACCTAGATTTTGCTAGTCCTCGAGCAAAACAAAAGGAAAACAAAGATAAAAACAAAAAAGAAGTTAACTAGACCACTTTCGTAGGTAACTCGATTGCATTTAGCGTATGCAACAAGCCTTTAAACCTCTAGGCATCCCTAGTAGGAGGAGTTGTGTCTCCTGAGGGTTTAACAGATACGATACCCACAAACGTTTTACTGACTCTGTAAAACAAAGTAATTAGAAAACTTAAAAGATTGTTAGTCCTTAAGCAAAACCAAAAACAAAAACAAACATAAATACATTAACAAAAACAAAACAAAAAAAAAAACGAAAACAAAACACAAAAATAAAACAAAAATAAAAAGAAGTCAAAACAATCTTTCCGAACATTTCCTGAAGAGAAATGACTCATGCACATGACTTAAACGTTTTAACAATGAAAGCTTAGTTTTAGACATTATTTACAAGGTGGCAAAGTTCAAAACATAACATGCTCAAAGTGTAGTAGTGTGATAGCCAAATGCAACAAATTTCCCAATCTTAGTTTTCACACAATTTCAAAAATCATACCAAGCACAAGTTCAACTTCAAATCTCACCAAAGTTGTCCTCTCACAAATGAATCACTCAGAAGAGGGCTATAATGCAACACTCAGTTATAAACATGAGAATAGAGTTAAACCATAAGGACTTAACTCGCAATAGAAAGATAAAGAACTTGCATTAATATGATCTCAAGAAGGATGCCAAACACTTAAAAGTAAGAAAATGGATGCAATTCAACCACATGACATTTAAGATCAATTTAGGTCTTTAGTATAGGTTGTAATGGGGCCAAGGGTGTAAGGTGAGTAAGAAATGAAAGGTATGGATAATACAAAGTCCAAGGAACTCAAAATATAAGAGCATAAAAATAATTGTATACAAGACTTTGAATCATCACGATTAGATTTTTTTTCTTTTACATGGTCAAAACTCCTTATACCTTTATTTACAAGAATTCACACTCCTTTAATTGAACAAACACCAATGAAACCCAAAAATGAAATTTCAATCAACCACCACTTAACTTTTCTCTTTTCTTTCACCAATTGTGTGATTTTTTTTTCTTCGAAATGTAACACCCATTCCCACACTTAGTATGAAAAACACATCCCAATTAAAGCTCATGAATTCCTTAGAAAGGTAAATATTTGTTTTTCAGGCTAAGGCAAGGACATATAATTGGTAAATGAAAGAAAAGGTTTACATGTAGGCTCAAAATGGTTAACAATGGAAAATCATGCTTAAGCATGCATAAGGTTAGCTTGAAAGGCACAAACGATCCAAAGAAGGCCTTAATATCATTTCTATAAATGTCATGAAGTCAAATTGCACAAGAATGAATGACTTTTAAGTGTTCAACCAAATCAATGAATAATGAGATCAAACAACAACTTAGATGACAAGAAAATAAGAGTACATGTATAACACTCATGAATTGAAGTACAAGGCTCAAAAGCTCACTTTATATGGTTGGTTATATAAGTCTAATTTATGCTTCATTCAATTCTTTAGATCATGCAAATTCTTTAATTGGAAAATTATGAAACAAATGGCAAGTGTAAAGAATGTTTCAAACATATCATGCTAGAACAGTGCCAATTTAAATTTTTTTTTTTTTATAAAAATAAAATAAATAAAATGAAATCCAATTTTTATTTAAGTCATGCAAACATTTATCATAATCTCATCATATGTGTTCGGAAAGTGACTCAAAAACAAAACAAGACTCAAATAAAAGAAAAACAAGCAAATTTTTTTTTAAAATTTTATATAAATTAAATTAAGGAAAAATAAACAAACAAATTTAATGCTAAACTCCAATACCCCCAAACCTAGAAATGAACATTGTCCTCAATGTTTAAAAATTAGCCACAAACAATGTCATAACAAGAAATGAAAGGTACTAAAGTAAATATAAATCACAAAAATAATTACAAAAATAAATTACAAAACAAACAAACAAACAAACAAACAAAATGAAACAGTAAACCCTAATCACACAATTCTGAAACCCAAAAAAAAAAAAATATTTTGAAGCCCAAAGCCCACAATGAAATTAACCCAAACTATGGTCAAACCCGACCCACAATGAATTCCGAAGCCCACACATTTTAATTTTTTTTTTTAAAATTTTATTTATTTATTTATTATTTATGTTTTTTTTTTTGGAAGCGCGAAGGCGGGATTTCTGAAAAGAGAGAATGTGGTCCTTGATGTCTCGACAGAGCGAGACATGGGCAGAAAGCAGGAGCCACGTGTCGACGCATAGAGGCGCCGCAGACTCCACAAGCAGAAATTACGGGCCATACAAAGTCGTGACGACTTTACTGAACGCGTCCGTTCAGAAAGGTCACGTCGTGATAAATGAGTTGGCTATGGTTGGAAGGCGAGAAGGTTGTGGGACTCGAGGAGTGCTGGAGATTCAGAAATGCTTAGACGCCGCACTGGCTAGGGTTTGTTAAAGACTATGTATAAGAAGGAAAAAGAAGGGGAAACAAACAAAAAACACAAACTCAGAAACACAAAAGAGAAAAGAAGCAAAAAAAAACTGAGAAATCAAATGGCCTCTTCCTATCCCTTTTCGTTGGATCTTAACCTAGCTCCACCGACTCAAACACGAGGCCAAGCAGTAGCACCAGTATGGATGCCCTACTTTGCCTCCGCACGGGGGCCTGTGACTGTCAATGACTCAATACTCCTGGACAACGATGTTGCCATTGGAGTTGGCAGAAATTTGGTGACTCCTAAAGATATACGTGTGTTCGGGACAAGGGATGACAACCGGGTCACGAGTGATGCCCTAGCACTGAGCGTGCAGAGTACAGCATGCGTCGCAAGTTTGAGTCATCGCCTACTTGCGAAGTCGCATGAGGTAGAGGTGCTGAAAGGTCAGTTAGCGGCGGAGCGAAGTATGGTTGAAGAGTGTCAGAGTGCTATAAAAAGCTTGAAAAGGGAGAGGGCCAGGATAGTGGAGGTGAATCGACACCAGCTAGAAGTATTGCGAGACGAGAATAAAAATCTATCAAAGATGGTAGAGTTGTACTCTCGCGACATGAGAAAGCAACTGGAGGACCTAGACCGACCGGGTAAACGCAAGAAACCAGATCGCGAGAAAAGTTATACTGAAGCTAAGATTGCGATCTTTGGGAGCTCAAGTGATGAGCCCCAAGAGGCTGTGCGTGAAGCCCCGGAAGAGGACAGCCAGAGGGCCAAACTCAAAGCTCCTATGGTCGAGACACCGAAGGCCAAGAAGAAATGATTTCAGTTTTTATTTATTATTTAATTTTAAAATGTATGTGCTTTTTTTTTTTTTTTTTAATTGGGAAATAAAAACGTTATGCTATCTCAAAGACACGATTGAACGATGATCAAACAAAAACACGAAGACCCAAACATAAAAAAAAAAATTTTTTAATTTTATTTAGTTAAGTAAACACATAAATAACCGTTTCTTCTTTTAAGAGAAAAACTCAAGGATGACCAGTTAAGGGCCTCAGAAAACACAGCCAGGGGTTCCGGGAAGGTTGGAGGGGTCACAATGGTCCCGCTTAAAACCCGAACTTCTTAGACACCGAAGGTGCCGCCTAAAGAACTCCTAGACACTGTATAGACTGCGGTTGCTCACTGGAGTTACCAAAAATTTAGCTCCTTCAAAGAATAACCTATGAGTTTTAAATTGTACTACCTAATTAAATAAAAAATAAATAAATAAATAAATAAAAACTGAAATAAACATGCAATTCAAACAAGAATTTAAAAGAAGAGTTAGGATTCTTGCACCAGGTGTCCAAGACGCATCTTTAATTTTGTCTCTTCTTCCAATTAAATTCTTGAGAAACCTGACAAACAAGAAGAAAACAAGTTAAAAAAATAAAAATAAAATAATAACAATTGAAAAAAAAACACAAACACAAACATCAGAAAACACGGAGGCAAAAGTAAGTGAAAGTGTAAACATGCTCCCTTTTAAAAAAAACGCGCTCGCAATTTGCGCCAGAAATGAAGGGATCCGAGAGAAAAGAGCACAGGATAGCACCCTCGAGATCCGAAGTGCTTTCGGCTCCATCGTCTGCATAAGTCTATTTAAACTCATCTCGGTGAAGTAGAAGATCACCCCGCATTTCTTTCTGCAAATTTAGAGAAAAACATCAAAAAATCCAAAAACAAAACAATGGCATCCTCATGCACTCACCTTGATGATCTCAACCTTGAATTGTCCCTTGCGCCACCGAATGCGCAGATAAGGGCTCTTACAAATCATGTCTTTCCAAACTCCACATATCATCACGGTACGGCCTCAAACTTTGCTGAGGCAATACCAAACTTTTCTGAGGCAGTGCCGAACAGAGCAGTGCTGCTGGGAGGCATGATTGGCAGCAAGCTCACACCGACGGATCATCTGCATGTGGCACAGAGGTCTGACATGGCAGCGGTGGAGGAGTCCAACAATTTAACTGTGCTCCACGCGGTCTCGGCTACCAATTTGGGCATGCGATTAATGGCGAGAACACGGGAGTGTGCTGCGATGAGCGAGGAAATAGCTTCCTTGAAGGCTATGGTGGCGGACTTGCAGAAGCGGCTTTACCGTGCCAATCAGCACGTGGAAGCATTGCAGAGAAAAAATGAAGACCATGTGGAGCTGCTGCAGATTCTGCAAGTAAGAGAAAGTAGAGACATGCCATGAAGATGAGGATGAAGATGAAGAAGTTGTTTTTTTTTATTTTTAATTTACTTGAATGTTTTTTTTTTCTTTTTTTTTTATAACTTTTTTCTTTGTTTGCAGTGTTTGAAATGAAATAAAAATGTGTTTTTAACACTCACAAAAAACTAACTAACCACACCACGTAAATAAATACATAAACTAACTTAACAAAACAAAAAAAAAGAAAACAAAGAAGTTCCAAATTGAATATATTTTAAATTTATTATTATTACAACTAACTGACCACACAAAGAAAAAAAAACAAAGAAGTTCCAAATTGCAATTTACAAGGAAAAATAAATAAAAACTCAAATTTCAATTTTTTTTTTTTTAAATTTTGTTTTGTTTTGTTTTTTTTTTAAAAAACTCACAAATGTACAAGCAACTCATGGATGACCAGTTAAGGGCCTCAGAAAATACAGCCAGGGGATCCGGGAAGGTTGGAGGGGTCACAAAGGTCCCACTTAAAACCCAAACTTCTTAGACACCGAAGGTGTCGCCTAAAGAACTCCTAGACACTGTATTGACGGAGACGCTCACTGGAGTTACCACGAGTCAGCTCATATAAAAAATCTTTTTAAATTTTTAAATTTTTTAAATTTTTTAAATTTTTTATAAAAAAAAACAGAAACAGAAATTTAAAATAATAACAAGTAAAGAGAAAGGATTGAAATGCTCCCCCTTGAAGCGATTAGGTCGAGCGTGATGCATTTGGAGGTCGCGACTTCTCCCACTACTCCACACTCCCCATTCTTATGATTGAGGTTGCCATCTCTCTCCGTTTTTATTAAACTGTCATAAATTGCTAAAACAAACACAGAAAACTTGAAACAGAATTAAAAGATTATGAAATAAAAACTAAAATGAAAAGGAAAATCAACACAAGTCCAATTTCATGCTTCAAAGTAACAAGTAGCAAAGTAAATCAAACTAGCTTATGAAGTTCGTTCTTTCTCAAATATGATTATCCATATGGTGTGTGGTTTTAATCAAGTATTCAGAAAAAGCATTTAGCTATGGTGTTTAGTCTAAACACAAATTCCGAACCCATTAAGAACAAGAAGAACAATAAAGAACCAAGTAGAATTTAAACATGGTGTTTGTCTTCAATATCTACCCATTCATTCACTAATCAGTCCAAGAGTCATATGGTGTTTATGTAAACTTAAACAAGATATTAAATTAAGAACAAGTGAATGAAACCATAAACTAGAAATAATCAACATGCTACTTGAACCTTTTTTTTGTGTTGTGTAAGCTGGGACTCAAACCCAGTCCTCTTGCTTGTCAGGCAATTGTCCTTGTCCGTTGGACTACAAACACAACTTATCAATTAACGTCATTAACTTTAAAACATGAAATTGACGAGTTATGAAAAAGATAAAAATAAATAAAAAGTAGGAAAACCAAATAGAATCAAACAATGTTACCGATCCCCGGCAACGGCGCCAAAAACTTGTTGCGTAGATTCAGCTGCACCAAAATGGATTCAGCTGCATCCTCAACTTGTGATACTCGCAAGTGCACGAGCCGTTCAGTAGTATAGCATATGTAAGTGCAAGGTCGATTCCACAGGGATTGGTGATTGAATGATCCAATTCAATTTTCCTACACAAAACAAAAATGAAAACAAAAGAAACAAAACAAGAAGAAAGAATGTACATTACAAGAAAAATAAATTACAACTAAGGAAACATTAAGTAAACTAAGAGAACTTTGAGGAGGGAGAAGAAAGGAAGGTGTTTGGAAAGCTTGAGGATTTTGTGAACTTGGAGAATTTGAGAACTTAGGGAAGGGAGAGAAAGGTGTTTGTGAAGTGTTTGAGACATGGAGAATTTTGGAAGATCATGTGTTTGAGAGCTTTGAGGATTTTGGAAGGGGATGTGTTTAAGAACATGGGGAATTTGGACGAGAAAGGAAGGAGAATTTGAGAAATTAGGGAAGGGAGAGAAGAAGTGTTTGGGAAATGTTTGAGAGCATGGAGAACTTTGAGAGAAGAAAGTAGAGAGATGTTTGAGAACTTTGTGGATTTTGGAAGAACATGTGTTTGAAAGCTTTAGAGAATTTGATGAAGGAAATGGGAGAAGTGTTTGGGAAGTGTCTGGAGAAGAGAGTGTTTGAAGAATTTAGAAGAAGAGAAAGGAAAAGTGTTTGAGATTTAGTACAAAGAAAATTCAGTAGAATGATCTTATTACAACAATTGAGAACTACAAAGGGAAACTAAGAGAATTTGAGAGAGAGAAGGGAAGGGAGCTCTAGAGAAGTGTTTGAGAGCTCCCCCCCTTGGGGTGTTATTACAAACTTAGAGAACTTCCCTATTTATAGGCCTAAGGGAAGTGAAAAATCTGAATTATACAATAGGTTTACCTACCACACTCACTTCACCAACTTACAACACTTAATTCACCAACTTAACCTAACACACAATTGCATTTGAAAACAATTCCTCTTGTCTTTAGGCTTAGTGTTGCAACTCCCACTTCATCATCTTTTGGCTCATTTGGCTGCTGCAAAATTCCACTCAAAATAGGTATTGAATATGCTTCACCAAACTTTCCCACAATCAACAACACTTCATCATGCATATGTCATGCATGACAATGCATTGCAGCCAGCTTATGGGCTCATTTTGGGCTTGTGGCTTCAATCTGAAAAATCTGGAAAAATATGGATCTTGAAGCTCTTTGTCTTATCTTTCCAAGCATATGCAGCCCAACTCAAGGAAAAATCGGGAAGGCCTTCAAATGTGATTTTTGGCCCAGTAACGCAGATGCTGCCGAATTTGACCTTAAGTTGCCAAAACATGTATAACTTTCTCTAGAAGACTCGGAATCATGAACCGTAAAATTATACAGAAACTAGACTTCCGTATCTTTCCAATGATGTATGGCTCATTATCTGGTTCTTCTTGAGCAAGTACAGGCCAATCCGTGAAGTTGACTGATCTGCAGACACTGTTTTGAGCTAACTTGTCTCCAAAATGCATTTATTGAGTCTCAAGCTTATTAAACTGAAACAAACACAAAACTTTATTAAAAGCACAAGTTTAACTCAAAAACATAACTAAATCATAAGTTAGAAGGGTACAAAATGATATGTAATTATGCACCGATCAAATACCCACAAACCTAGATTTTGCTAGTCCTCGAGCAAAACAAAAGGAAAACAAAGATAAAAACAAAAAAGAAGTTAACTAGACCACTTTCGTAGGTAACTCGATTGCATTTAGCGTATGCAACAAGCCTTTAAACCTCTAGGCATCCCTAGTAGGAGGAGTTGTGTCTCCTGAGGGTTTAACAGATACGATACCCACAAACGTTTTACTGACTCTGTAAAACAAAGTAATTAGAAAACTTAAAAGATTGTTAGTCCTTAAGCAAAACCAAAAACAAAAACAAACATAAATACATTAACAAAAACAAGGTCCTCCTTCGATTTGTCTAGCTTCCTCATCATGGAGTAAGGCAAAATGTTGACTGTTGCACCGCAGTCAACGACGACTTTTGACACGGGCATCCCCTCAACATAAGCCGAGATGTATAACGGCTTCAAATGCCGGTACTTGTTTGGTTCGTCCCTGGGTATAACCTCATTAAAGGCTACGGTCAACAGCTCTTCCTTCATCTTCAGCCTCTGATCAAGCTGCTCCTCAACCATGTCATTATCAAGGTCGTTGCACTGTTGTTTGTACCTAATAAATCACGGCCATGAACTGGCCGAAGGCGCTCCTTTTCTCAACCTTGGTACTTACTCGTGGAACTAAAACACGGCGAGATACTTGGCCTTCCTGAAGACAGAAGAAAACTTGCTATGGCACGATCATCTCGGCCTCGATTATAGGCCGAGGCCGAGGCCGAACAAAATTACGGCCAAAGGTATTAAAGTCAGATCATCAAGTGGCAACAGGGTCCCACGCTTCATTTAATGAAGTAGTGCCTCTGTTTATTGCAGCAAACCCACTGGCCAAGAATAGGCATTTAATGCACGAGGGAAGGTGGGAAGTGACTGAAGTCAGGATTTGGCAACAGAAAGCAGAGTGATTAGACGCAGACATTCTCACAAGAATTCTTGCAGCTTGAGAGATTAGGTGACTAACTATCAGAGCAATAAATGCGTCCCCACGGCAAGTTGCGCAGAAACCACGATTAGGGCGGCGGCTGAGATTCACCAGGATTCATGGGGTCACACCACCATGCTTCATGATCCCAAATGTCGATTGGACTACCCACTTGCCCTGATCAGGCTCCACCATGCAGATTTCAAGCCTCGATTACTCCTCTAGGAACTCTTCCTATAAATACAAGGCTCAAGCTACATTCAAAGGGTTCAAACACCAAACCAAAGCCTCCCACGGAGCAACTTATATTTTCCTGTAATGCACTTTCAATATCTTTACTTGCTTTTCTAGGAGTAATGTTGGTTTGCAAGGAGAATCCATTCATCAATATATCATACGACCCTTGATTTTCAAGGCACCGGAGCACCATCCCTGTTATTCGCTCATTCACCACATATATCATACTATCGTCGCTCACTGAGCAGCGCGCCGAAGCACCGCCCTAAAACCACCATCAACACCACCATTAAACGGCCTTGTAGCTCAGGCCGTGAACCTGACGGCCGAGATTAGTTCCTCTCTCGGCCACAATCGTTTGATTAAAGGTCAAAGTCCAAACAGAAGCATCATTTCACCACTTCCATCCAAACCACACCGCCCCAAAAGCAGGAAGCCGCGTGTCCAAGCATATCCCCTCGGCTCGGAACTCCAGGCCGTGAGATTTGCGCGGCAGACAACTGTCCCCCTGGGGCTGAAAACTCAGATGGCAGTACTAAAACCATGCTTATGCTTACCTCTTCCGGCCCGCGCCGATTTCCCCTATCGGCCCCCTCTTCGACCATCCCGAGGATCCCCTCGTATTCTTCTTCGGAGATCCCTAATGTGGGGTCATCCTCGGCTTCATGCCCGAAGAAGGGATCGCTGAGACCGTCGATCAAAGGCCTCACGGTCTCAAGGATAGTGCTCGTGGAGGCTTTGATTTCAGAGGGGTTCGAGGCACTGGTCTTTCCCTCGAGGACTTGTCTAGCCTTAATCAACGCATTCCTGGCCATTAAATACTCATCCGGTCGGCGGATCCAGACCTTTTCCTCGGCCGTTAGACTGAAGATAGTGTCAATCGGGGTTACGGTAAAGTATTGGCGTAGGTATTCCAGGTCGTTTTTGCCGAAGGCAGCGCTGGCCTCCAATATTTCCAAGTCAGGTTGATAACCTGGCATTCCTCTTGCTTTGGCCTCACGGTTTGCCTGGTATACGGCCTTAATGGCCGGGTCAGAATCCTTGGTAATGAGGAGCCCTTCTGCCTTGGTGTTTTTAAGGGCTAGCTCCATGATTTCTCAGTTTTCGGCGACCATACCGTATAGGTCAGAGGCAGAGTGGTCTTTGTGGAATTCCGTAAGGAAGGACAAACCGTTGACCGAAAATGGGGGGTCCCTTCCGCGATAAACATCGACGATACCCTCGCCTGATTCCTCTGGGGTCGCGGCCTTTGGTCCTGCAGGGACAGCTGCTATTTTATGAGGGTTCCCATCCTGCCGAGGACGCCATGCCCTTAGAGGCTTGGTGCTGGCCGTTTTCGCCGTAGAGGGGATGATTGGTACAGATGGTGGCTCATCTGCGGTCGCCATTTTCTTTTGGCGCTTGGAACCCTCGACTTGGTTCGACTGTATTCTGGCCTGCAAAACCTATCTCTGCATTCTCCTCAGCTGGGTTTTTGTCAGTGGTTCAGCCCTGCCCCCAGGTCGCGTATGGTACCAACAATCATCCCTTACGGCCAGTGGCTTGAACGTCTTGATTTGCCTTGGGGCGACCTTGTCTTTTTGGTCGAAGACGGCCCTGCCAGTTGGTCGGTGGCCGTATTTTTCGGCAAACTTTTTCATGGCCAATTGGGAGGGCTCGGTGGCCTTCTTTTGTTCTCTTGCGGCCTGGGTTGACTGATCTCGTGTTTGCATTGGTCACACAACACCAATGCAGGCTCGGTCAATGGCTCCTTTCCTCTTGCCGACCTTTGCGTGGCCGCCGAACCTCCTGCCGTGGTTTCGTCAGGCCGATGAACTTCCCTATATTCGGCCTGGAACTGGGTGTTGACCATGTTGACAACAGGTGGAGGGAATGGCTCGGTGTCAACCTTCATGGCAGCCTTCTCCGAGAACTGAAGTTTCTTCTCATCTATTAGCTTTTGGATAACGTCCCGCAAGACGACACAGTTGTTGGTATTGTGGGACCAAGATCCACCAAAAACACCAACACTAAACGGCCTTGTAGCTCAGGCCGTGAACCTAACAGCTGAGATCAGTTCCTTTCTCGGCCATAATGGTTTGATTAGAAATCAGATTCAAATAGGCGCACCACTTGACCATTCACTCAAAACACATCACCCCCAAAACGCATGGTAGATCGTACTGGCACGCCCGCGCACATCCCCTCGGCCCGGAGCACCAGGCCGTGAGCTCAGCGAAGCGGCAACAAACGTATCTCTGGCCGTCAAGTACTCATCCAATCGGCTGACCCGGACCTTTTCTTTGGCCATCAGGCCAAAGATGGTGTCGGCTGGGGTTATGGTAAAGTATTGGTGTTGGCGTTCGCGAATCTCACGGCCTGGTGCTCCGGGCCGCGTGGATCTGTGCCAACACAGGTCGTCCTTCTTTTGGTGCCGTATGGTTTGTGCGCGGGCGTGCCAGCACGGTTTACCGTGCGTTTTGAGGGTGATATGATTGGTTGGATAGATGAGTGATGCGCCTGTTTGAGTTTGACTTTTAATCAAACGATTGTGGCCGTGAAAGAAACTGATGTCGGCCGTTAGGTTCACGGCCTGAGGTACAAGGCCGTTGATGGTGATGCTGATGGTGGTTTTAGGTGGTGCTCCGGCGTGTCGCTAGGTGGCGACGGTCGTATGATATATGGGATGAACGAAAGAGTAATAAAGATGGTGCTCCGGCGCCTTGAAAATCAAGGGTCGTATGATATATTGATGAATGGATTTTCCTACAAACTGCCACTACTCCAAAGAAAGCAAGTAAATGTATTGAAATGGCATTACAAGAATGTAAATGACAAGTAAATGACAGGAAAATATAATCTGCTCCGTGGGAGGCTTGTGTTTGGTGTTTTAACCCTTTAAATGTAGTTGGAGCTTGCTATTTATAGAGAAGGTCTTGAGGAGACAATGAAGTTGAAAATCTGCATGGTGACGTTGACCAGAGCTAATGGGCAGTCGAGTCGGCATTTGGGAACGTGAAGCATGGTGGTGTGACACCCATAAACCCCTGCTGCTACCCTGGTAGTGGGCTCTGTATCTCGGGCCTTGGAGGAGCATTTAATGCCATGGTCTGATGGTTGGTGGCTTAGCCTTACAAAATCATTTGATTTTCTCACCAAATCCCTGATTTTACTCACCATATCTGACTTTAATCACATCCCCTCTTTCTTGGCTCATTAAATGCTCCTATGTGGAACATGGGCTTTCTGTTGTCACCAGAGGCACTACTTCGTTAAATGAAGCGTGGGACCATGATGCCACTTGATTTCCCTACTTCGGCCGTGTATCTGAAGAATTTGTCCTCACCCAATATTACCAAGGCCGTGATGGCTTTGATTTACAAGCTCACTTGTCTCTAATCCAAAGGAAGCGAATGATGACTTGGCCGTGGATAGATGCTAGGGTCGAGTTGTTGTTCCTTCGGTCAGCCTCCTTGGCCGAGATTTATTAGGCATAAACAATTGGCGGAGGTATTCTAGGTCGCCCATGCTGAAGGGGGCCTTGGCCTCCAATTTTCCTAGGTCGGGTTGATAACCCGTCATTCCTTTCGCCCTAGCCTCCCGGTTTGCTTGGTATACGGCCTTAATAGCTGAGTCGGATCCTTTGGTAACGAGGAGGCCTTCCGCCTTAATGTTCTTAAGAGCCAACTCCACGATTTCCCGGTTCTCTAGGACCATACCGTATAGGTCAGTGGCCAAATAATCTTTGTGGAATTCCATGAGAAAGGACAAACCGTTGGCCGAAAATGAGGGGTCCCTTCCATGGTAGACATCGATGATACCCTCATCTGGCTCCTCTGGGGTCGCAGCCTTCGGCTCTATAGAGACAGCCGCCGCTCCATGAGGGTTTCCATCTTATCGAAGACGCCACGCCTTTGCAGGCTTGGTGACGGCCACTTTTATCATGGAGGGGCCGGTTGGTACGGACGGTTGCTCGTCCGCGGTCGTCATTTTCTTTTGGCGTTTACAGCCTTCGGCCTGGGTTGACTGTGTTCTGGCCTGCTTAACCTGTTTCTTAGCTGGGTCTTCGTCAGCGGCTCAGTCCTACCCCCAGGTCGTATATGGTACCAGCGATCATCCTGCACGGCAGGTGGAGCTGAAAGTCTTGATTTGCCTTGGGGCGACCCCGTCTTTTTGGTCGTATGAGACACTGGGAACCCTTGCCCCCACGCGATCGAAAACGGCCCTGCCGACCGGTTGGTGATCGTTTTGTTCGGCGAACTTCTTCGTGGTCGATTGTGAGGGTTCAACGGCTTTCCTTTTGTTCTCCTATGGCCTAGGCTGGCCGATCTCGTTCTTGCATCGGTCGCAGAACACTGGCTCTGGTTTGGGCCACAACTCCCTTTCTTTGGCCGACTTTGGTGTTGACATCGAGCTTCCTGTCACGGCCTTACTGGGCCGGTGACCTTCTTGTTTGTGCTTAATAAATCTCAATCGAGAAAGCCGACCGAAGGGACTTCCTCTCGGCCTTTCTCTGATAGAACGAAGATGAGGTATGAAGACAAACCCTCACGGCCTCGGCATTATAGGCCGAGGCCGAAGGGAGTCATATTTCCTCAAAGAGACGGCCGAGATAGAGGGCCCAGTGGCATCGCCACCTGGCATCAGGGACCCACGCCCCATTTAATGAAGTAATGCCTCTGGCCACTGCAGCAAACCCACTAGCCGCAAAAAAGCATTTAATGCACGAGAGAAGAAGGGAAGTGACTGAAGTCAGGGTATGTGAGTAAAATCAGGATGATTAGGCGTAAAAGTTTTATGACTTGAGGGGTTATGTCACCAACCATCAGTCTAGAGCATTAAATGCGTCCCCACGGCCAAAGGCGTAGAACCCACGATCAGGGTCGCGGCCGGGATTTATGGGGTCACACCACCATGCTTCACGTTCCCAAATGTCGATGTGACTACCTACTAGCTCTGATCAAGCCCATCATGCGGATTTTCAATCTTGATTGTCTCTCCAGAACTTCTCCTATAAATACCAAGCTCCAACTACATTCAAAGGGTTCAACACCAAACACAAGCCTCTCACGGAGCAACTTATATTTTTCCTGTTGTTGAGCCTATTCCTAACAACTAAAATGAGTTATTACAAATAGCAACTTCAATTCTCGCAAGTGCACGAACCGTTAAATACGAGGTCGATCCCACGGAGAATGGTAACTTGGTTGCAAGTTAAATTACTTAGAATGCTGGAAAACAGAAAACAAACAAACAAACAAACTAACAAATGGCAAGGTCTAGGACAGAATCCTAGCACCACACACGCACTCGAAATGGGGGGTTTTGTTGTTGAAATGAAAACAAGAGAATGAAATGGAAGTGCTGGAAAGTAACAATGGCAGCAATCAGCAAGTTGTGAAACAATGATTGAGAAGTGTTAGAGCCTTGGAATCCACCTCTAGTCATCCTATCCAAGTTATGAATGCATGGAAATTGACTCAAGCTTCATTAACAATAGATTATTGCATACAAGCCTATGGTATCTAGGTGCAGGATGCATGATTCTCCTAAGGCATGATATTGTGCATGGTATCTACACAACACGTGATCCCTTATATGCAACCTAAGCATGGTATCTACTTAGAATAAAGCATACAAGAGTCATTAAGTTCCTTGAGAATATGATAATCACACAAGTCCTAGAACATGGTATCTGTCCTAGTCAACCTATGGTTATTAACCCCTTGAATGATTCTTAGGCCATTTATGTGTTGCTTGTGAAAGGAGAGTAGAATTGGTGAATCTAAACCCCTTCCCAACCTGTGCTAGATGCATAAAATCCTAGTTAGCTACTCCAAGAAAACATTCATCAAGCACATAATAAACTGAAGGTTAACAACTTGATAATGAAAGCAAGGAAATCAATTAACTATGAAATCATTCATAACATTGAATATTCATGACTAGGGCTTCATCCTAAGCCCTAACTAAATGGATTAGTTAAACATAACTATGAATACAGAAAATAAGAAATACATACATGGAATAAAGAGAATAGAAGAACTAGCTGGTGGCAGCAAGGTAGTTTCCAGGACAGCTCCCAGCTCTCCCTCCTTTGCAGCTAGCTCTCTTCTCTCTTTGTGGTGAATCTGAATGTGTGTATGGGAGTAATGGATGAAGTGAATGTGTGTCTGAATCTGAATGTCTTGAATGTGGAATGAAAGTGGTATTTATAGGGAGATGGGAGTGATAAATCTGAATTCAATATGGCTAATGCATACAACACTTGTATTTAGATAATCAGAATTGGTTGCTGCACTTCACCAATAAATCCCACCAACAGCCCTAGCTCATCATTATGTCAGCATGACCAAGCATCCATCAGCTCATCCTCATGTCAGCATGATGTGTATTTTCATGGGCTCACGAATTGGGTTTGGCTGAATGAAAAGATGACTTTAAGATGTCCATTTTGAAGTTCAGAATGTCACTGATCCAACCACACAAACATTAGCCCAATCCAAGCTCGGATGAAGAAGATAAGTCCGAAATGAACTTCTAACTCAGTTTCCAGTTTTTGCACATTTTTGCACCATTTTGCTTCAAATGCCTCAAGTGTATTCCTCTCATGCCAATCAGCCCTTAATATGCATGGATTGTATCAAATGTGATCTCTTGCTCCCATAACCTACAGAACACACAAACATAGGTAAGTGACTCGAAATAAAGAGAAACTAAACAAAATTACTAAGTAACGAAGGCATGCAAATGTGTGAAATTATGAACATATCACCTGTCATTTATCTTCTTGTAATGCACTTTCAATACCTTTACTTGTTTCCTTAGGAGTAGTGATAGTTTGTAAGGAAAATCCATTCATCAATATATCATACGACCCTTGATCTTCGAGGCGCCGGAGCTGGTTGGGTCTGTTGTTTGATCTCCGCCAGCTCTTGGTCGAGCGAGCAACCTTCAAACATTCTCGTCCCGGCCTCTGCATATCGATTGATCATTTCTTCGCCCTCGGCCAGGCGAACTTGCAGCTCGTCTAGTTGGGCCGAGTCTAGCAAACCAAGAGCCATGGCCGTGTCGAGGCAGGACCGGAATTCCTGGAAGGTCTGGACTTCGGCCATGTGATTGACCCCCATAAACAAGAACTCTTGGAGGCGCTCGATAATGGCCTTGGAGTCCTCATCCAAGGGGGTGGCTGAGGCCGAGCTGCCTCCTTCCTTGTGTAGGCTGGCGTACAACTCGGCAAGGTCGTCCGAAGAAGCGGGCTCCTGAAAGAGTAAAACAGTTAAGTATAAAAACAATGAAAGAGTACTCACTTCAGCGGCCGGAGGCATAGCGGATACCTCAGCAGCCGTAAACTCGGTCGTGACCGCCGAACTTTGAATCAGGGGCGCTTGCTGCACGTTCATACCGACCGAGGCAACTGGGGTTGGGGTCGGCAAATCCATGGCCATGCTCTCAAGTACCGCAAGCTCGGTCACAACCGTCGACGCCTCAGACAAGGGTGTTGGAGGCATAGTAACAACGGCCGTGGACAAAGGCGGAGATGGCCTGGGGGGCTGAGGACAAGAGTTCATCAGTTAGAGACGCGCAGCGGGATCTAAAAAGGAACCAACTTGTGATAAAGACAAAAGTACTTACCGAGCGGATCGTAATGCCGCTAGGGCGCCGAGGGACGGCCGGCGATGGCTCAATTAGAACCGTGGCCGCCAGCAAAGGCACGATCATCACAATCAATAGAGACTCTGCCGAGACAACCAACGGTGGCTCAGCGATGGCCGCCTCGGCCCTGGCACCTCTGTAGCAGCTACCTCGACATCTGGCGCTTCCGCAGCGACAGCTTCAGCGTCTACCGCCGTGCCCTATGAAGGAAGTCAAAATTGTCTGTATAAGAAGGGGTATAGCATGAAGCAGATAAGAAGAAAGACAGAAAATCGCTTACGGTCACAGGAGGGACTTCTTCTTCTTCCTCTCCCTCTGAGAGGACAAGGAGAAGCCTTTTCCTCGGCGGCTCTGGCACCTCCACTTCGGTCACCGCACTTTCGACCTGCGTAGCCCCGCTTCCTGCGGTCTCAATGCCCACGGCCTCTCTAGCCCTCTTGCGACCTGGAGCTGTAAACAATCAACGAAGTCAGCATGGGTCAGAAGTATAAAGAGCCAAAAGGGTCAAGATACTTACCATCGATAGTACTAGGTCGAACTGGCGGAGGAGATGGCACGGGTCTGGGCCCCAGGGTCCTTGGTGTCGTAGTCACGGCCGTTGCCCTTGGTGCGAGGTTTGGAGTCGATGACGTGGCCGGCGCCATCGGCCTGGCCACAAATTGAGTACTTGGCCGAGCTGCTGGCGCACGGCGCTGTTCGACTGCCACGGGCCGAGGTGCGAGAACCATTGCCCCAGGCGTTGTCTTCTTCCCCCTGCTGGTCTTAGGGGGGAGGGGGTCCCAATCTGCGTTCTTTATAGCCCCCCTCACGGCCTCTTCAGTTGGCCGAATGAATTTGGCCGAGACAAAGTCCTCGTACCAGACCCTCCCATCTTCATCGACCGCATTAAGACGCATCCAAGGCCTCAGAGTGAGGAAGGTCATCCCCTTCTGAAGTTGAAAGGAGATCCCAGCCACGCCATGGTTCTAGGGGACGTCAGAGGGAAGAGGGGGACCATCTGAATTAGGTCGAATTGCCTCGCCACGCAATTCGGCAAGTAAATCTCGACCTCGGCCTTAGAGAGGCCGCAGTGGAGGTCGCGTATGACCAAGAAGAAGCCCCAGATCTCCTTAAGATTTTTCTCTGTTTCACCATCAGGGATCATAGAGAGGTTGTGCGCCACAAACAGTGGGAACGGCCAAGTGAGGTACACGCGGAATTGTGACCCAGTCCTCCCAGCCAGCTCATAGAAGAACTTGAAACAAAAGGCCGTTGTATTGTGCTTCCTGGGGGCCCTGGCAAAGGCATTGGCTGTTGAAAAATTGGCTCGCATAAAAGATACAAGCAAAACAAGAAGCGACCGGTCGCCAGATTCCAGTGACCGGTCGCTAGAGATTCTGTGCAAATTACGACCGGTCACAAGCAACCAGGGACCGGTTACCCTGGTCAGTCAGAATTGGTTTCGACTCTGTGCTCCAAGCGACCGGTCGCCCAGAATGCAGTTTCAGTTTTTTCTACGCATTTTCAAGTCCTCTTTTGTGTGCTACCACTTTCCACCTAGTTGCAAGGATTTTGTGGATCACTTCTGAGTTAATAGAAGGTGGCAATCAGCTGGAAAGTTTGGGAGAGCACTTTGGCTATTTGTTGACTTGTTTCAATGAGTTCTCACTCCTTGGTTCAAGAGAAAGATGGCTGCAAGCAGCCATTGTTTACTTGCTTTGTGGGCTGCCTAACTTGTGGTCTAAAGTTGGCTAACTAAAGTAAGGACGTGCAGAAACATGATGATGATGCGTTCTCTTGGAGTCCAAAGGCTTGTGTATAAAAGGGAAGAGGAAGCAAGACAATAATAAGTGGTGTAGTGCATAAGTTGTGCAAAACAGAGTTTGTCACAAAGTCCATCAACAACAAGGTCTTAAGGGGAAGTGAGTTAGTATTAATTCACAAGTGGTATCAGAGCTGTGTTGGCAGCTGTGCTAGTTCTTCTTTTGGAGTGCTAGTGTGTTGAAGATGGCAAGTGAACAAGAAGCTGAGAGTGGTAGCAGTTCCAGCATGTGAAGCAACCACAAGCAGCAAGCATGAAGGTGGAGTTAAAGCCTTTCACAGGGAAGGAGAACTTCACACTTTGGCAACAAAGTATGAAGTCAGCTCTTACATAACAACATCTGCATGTTTTGTTAGTTGGCAAGGAAAAGAAGCCAGCAGACATGACAGATGTGGAGTGGGGTGTACTTGACGAGTTAGTAAGAGGAGCCATCGAAAACTACCTCTCCGATGATGTGCTCACCAACGTGTTGAAGGATACAGTGAAGCAAACATGGGAGAAGCTCAAAGAGATGTTTGCATGGAAGTCATTGTCCAACAAACTCTTCCTAAAGGAAGAACTCCTAAATCTGAAGATGGAGGAGGGAGGTAATCTAATGAAACATTTAAGTAGTTTCAATAGATGTGTTGCTAGTTTGCAGGTTGAAGAAGTCTTTATACGGGCTGAAGCAATCTCCAAGGCAGTGGAACAAGTGCTTCGATTCTTTCATGATGAAGATTGGATATAGAAGATGTGAATCAGATTGCTGTGTATACAGTCATGCATTCAAGGATGGTAACTTCATCCTTTTACTTCTTTATGTTGATGACATGCTAATTGCATGTAGAGATATGTCAAAAATCCAGGAATTGAAGACATTGCTTGGAAGGGATTTTGACATGAAGGATCTTGGCTCTGCACAAAAGATCCTAGGAATGGAGATAAGGATAGACAGAAACGCAGGCAAGCTATGGCTATCACAAAGTAAGTACATTTCCAAAGTACTTGAAAAATTCAATATGATGGATTGCAAGCCTGTGTCTACTTCTTTGGCGGAGCATTTTAAGTTAAGTGCGCAGGATTGTCCTTCTACGGATGAAGAGAAGGAAGAAATGAGAAAAATTCCATATGCAAGCTTGGTAGGATGTCTCATGTATGCAATGGTCTGCACATGCCCCGACTTAGCTCAAGCCGTAAGTGTGGTGTCAGGGTATATGGCAAATCCCGGGAAGGTACACTGGACAGCAGCAAAATGGATTCTCAGGTACTTGAAGGGCACCAAAAGGCTTGGGATATTATTTGAAAGACAACAAGGAAAGGCATGTGTGTCAGGGTATGTAGACTCTGATAATGCAGGAGATCTAGACAGGAGGAGATCCACCACAGGATATGTCTTCACTTATGGTGGAGGACCGATTAGTTGGAGAGCAGTGTTACAATCGGTTAGTGCCTTGTCTACAACAGAAGCGGAGTATATGGTGCTTGCAGCCCAAGACATGGTGGTAATACAAAGTGATAGTCAAAGTGCAATCTACTTAGTGAAGAATCAAGTGTTCAATGGAAGATCCAAACACATTGATGTGAGATACAACCGGATAAGGGATTGGGTGAATGATGGAGACGTCACGATAAGGAAGGTTCATACAACGGAGAATGCTTCGGATTGTCTAACAAAGCCAGTCACAACAGCAAAGTTCAAGCATTGTTTGAGCTTGCTCAATCTTGTTTCATGCTAAAGATTGAGGTGGAGTTCTTGAGAGTTATCCGGACGATTCTCAAGACATTAAAGATGTCCTAGAAGGTAATGATGTCCACAAGGAGTTTTATGCTCTTCAAGTTGGAGATTGTTGGAAAATTGGCTCGCATAAAAGATACAAGCAAAACAGGAAGCGACCGGTCGCCAGATTCCAGAGACTGGTCGCCAGAGACTCTGTGCAAATTACGACCGGTCACCCTGGTCAGTCAGAATTGGTTTCGACTCTGTGCTCCAAGCGACTGGTCGCCACGCGTTTTCAAGTCCTCTTTTGTGTGCTACCACTTTCCACCTAGTTGCAAGGATTTTATGGATCACTTCTGAGTTAATAGAAGGTGGCAATCAGCTGGAAAGTTTGGGAGAGCACTTTGGCTACTTGTTGACTTGTTTCAATGAGTTCTCACTCCTTGGTTCAAGAGAAAGATGGCTGCAAGTTGGCTAACTAAAGTAAGAACGTGCAAAAACATGATGATGATGCCTTCTCTTGGAGTCCAAAAGCTTGTGTACAAAAGGGAAGAGGAAGCAAGACAACAATAAGTGGTGTAGTGCATAAGTTGTGCAAAACAGAGAGAGTAGTGAAGTAGCTGGAAACTAGAGAGTTCAGAAAATACCAAGGGGAGAGCAAGAGAGTTCTCTAAGTGTATCAAGGAGTTGAGCAAGGGTGTGAGAGAAACAAATTGTGAGGGTGGTGTTCTAAGGGGGTTTCCTTTTGTAAACCAAAGTTGTAACATATCTTCATTAGTGAAAGTTCTCAAGGTGATCACCAAAGAGGAAGTAGGCAATTTGCTGAACCTCTATAAACACTTGTGTCATTTCTATTTGGTTAAAATTCTGTGTGTGTGTGTGTAAGACTCATCCATCATTGAGTTTGTCACAAAGTCCATCAACAACAAGGTCTTAAGGGGAAGTGAGTTAGTATTAATTCACAACATTGGCCAGCAGCTCGGTATTAGCAATTGTGGCCACCCCCCTCAGTTCTGGAAAGTATGCTTGGAGCCAGAACTGGAAGGCCCAGAGTGGACCGCCGTGCTTCGGCTTCATCCCGTTGGTCACAATGTCATGAAGTGTACGGTAGATGTGGCCAAGGAGGAATGGGCCGAGTGCCAGCCTTCCGTCCTGCGCCAGATAATCGGCCAGGTGGGCAAACTCCAGGGTCACCTTGTTCACGTGGGTGCTGAAGACAAACTTGCTTAGCCAGTACAGCAAGAACGCCGAATACTCAACTTCGCCTAAAGGAGCGATCGAGTCGTCATTGGCGCTATCCTCCACGCCAAAGTTACTGTAGAAGCTGGAGTAGTTGAGCATATTTTTTGCCTTGGCCCCGAAAAATTTTGCGACCGTGGGCCAGGCAGCCTTAAAGCTCCCTTCGGCCTCAGGAGCAACCAGCGCAGCATTTACCTCCACGCCAAGAGGAGAAAGGCCGAACAAAGCGGCCATATCAAGCACCGTCGGCGTCATCATGCCGAACCGCAGATTCATCGTGTTTGTGGCCGAAGACCAGAAACTTAGGGCCGCAGCCAGAAGCAATCGATCCATAACAATTGGCCGATCAAAGAGCTTGATCAGGTGGTAGATGCCTTGATCTCTCCATTGCTGGCCGAAGAAGTGTTCTATCCTAGGCATCCATTTCTCCCAGTCTCGAGTCGAGGTCGGCCACTGCTGCTACGGATGAATAACGCTCTAGTCCTGGTAGTCTCCCTTGTTAAAAATCGAGAGATCCACCATATTTTTTAGATGAGAGGCCAGCCTCTCCGGCATGCCACCGTCCAGGGAAGGGCTGTGGACGCATGAATCAGTGGTAGGACCGAGCCTTGGATTTCTCAGGCAGATGTCTTCAAAGCCTGTCTGAAAGACTTAGGACCGAGCTTCAACAGATGTAGAGGTACTGGAGGCCATTGAAACGAATTCAAGGGGAGTTTTGAAGAAAGGTTTTGAAGGGAAAGCGATGAACACGAAGAACATCGAAGAACTGGAAACTCATAATAGGGTAGGAGATTGTGAGTTTTTCGAGAGTCGAAGTTCAAAGAGCGAGAAGTCAAGGAAGAATTGTGGTTACAGACAAGGATCACTGAGGAATTATGAGATTTAGAGCTCGAGAGGGTTGGAGAATTGAGAGAGAATCAGAGCTTGGGCGTCTGAAAATTCTGAAAGCGTGGCTCTCTCTCGAAGAACGTAATGATCTGACAACGTGCTCGAGTGCGCGATGACGTGTCAGAATCCCAGAGGCCGTCGTTTCAGTTGACAAGACGAAGCGACGACTCGCACGAATCAAGGCAATGAGGGCCTGAACGATGTGCTTGCGTATTAAATGTGCCGACCGACTCGCGCATTTAAGGCACCTACTGTCAATCACTTCAAAGGAATGCAAAGGGTCCATCCCCTAGAATTCATTTGGCCCTTATCCATGCCGTAACCGAAGAATCCGGGAATGTGGGGGCAATGTTTGTACCTAATAAATCTCGGCCAAGAAAGCCAACCGAAGGGACTTCCTCTCGGCCTTTGTACCTGCCCAGGAAAGCCAAACGTGGCAGGGCGTTCTTCGCTTTCTCTCATAGAACGAAGATGAGGTATGAAGACAAACCCTCATGGCCTCGGCATTATAGGCCGAGGCCGAAGGGAGTGATATTTCCTCAAAGAGACGGCCGAGATAGAGGGCCAAGTGGCATCACCACCTGGCATCAGGGACCCATGCCCCATTTAATGAAGTAATGCCTCTGGCCACTGAGCCCACCGGGAATATCAGTGTCTATAACGGTTGCGCAATGGCCAAACCATTCTGGGCGTACTGCTGTAATGTTGTCACGTTGCTTGGGTCGGGCTACGTTTGGACGGCCAGAGCATGGGGATATTCTGCCCTAACAGTACAGCTGTTTGGATGTGGCCGTGTGGCTTTTCTGCCAGGTAGGTCGGGCCGAGATTTGCCCATGTTTGCTGGGACTGCCCCTAACTATTTATCGGCAACCGATACTGCTGCCTTCACCATAGGGCTCAGCCCTCTCACGCTCCTGACTTCTCTGTCCGGCTCCAGTGGGAGTCGTGGGTGAAGCCACCGGCATCCTTTCTTGAAAGAGAGTTCGCAAATCTGATGAAATTTTATCCATTGCAGCCATGAAGGAAGTCTCTATCCTGTAGGTTTGCCTAGCCATCAACTCTTCCATCTACGATCGCCCTTGCACGGATTCGGCCATGTGGGCCGTCGTCATTGGAACGTTGGCCGAGAAGTTGACCGTTTGTTCGGTCTCAGCTGTCATTATCGGGGAGGTCGATTCAGGAGTCTTAGAAGTCATCTCGATTCTCTTGTTTTTGAGCTTTGCCTGTGACTTAGTTTCCACCATAAGGTTTTGACTATTACAAGTATCCCACCGGGAGTGCCAAAAGTGTTGACCAACGTGAATCTCACGGCCTGGTGCTCCGGGCCGAAGGGATCTGTGTCAACACGGGTCGTCCTCCTTTGGTGCCGTGCGGTCGTGCACGGGTGTGCCAGCACAGTTTACCGTGCGTTTGAGAGTGAATTGATCGGGGAAATAGATGAGTGGTGTGCCTATTTGAGTTTAACTTCTAATCAAAGAAACTGTGGCCGAGAGAGGAACTGATCTCGGCCGTCAGGTTCACGGCCTGAGCTACAAGGCCGTTAATGGTGGTGTTGATGGTGGGTTTTTAGGTGGTGCTCCGGCGCGTTGCTAGGCGGCGACGGTCGTATGATATATGAGATGAACGAAAGAGTAACAAAGATGAATGAATTTTCCTACAAACTGTCACTACTCTTAAGAAAGCAAGTAAAAGTATCAAAAATGCATTACAAGAAGATAAATGACAGGAAAATATAATCTGCTTCGTGGGAGGCTTGTGTTTGGTGTTGAACCTTTCAAATGTAGTTGGAGCGTGGTATTTATAAGGGGGTCCTGAGAAGACAATGAGGCTGAAAATCTGCATGGTGAGATTGATCAGAGCTAGTGGGTAGTCGAATCGATTAGGAATGTGAAGCATGGAGGTGTGACCCCCAGAAATCCCGGCCGTCGCCCTGATCGTGGGTTCTGCGCCTTCGAGCTGGGCCTTGGAGGGGCATTTAATGCTCTGGTCCGACGGTTGGTGACTTAACCTTTCAAGTAAGATTTCCGCATCTAATCACCCTGATTTTACTCACCATACCCTGACCTCAATCACGTCCCCTCTTTCCTGGCTCATTAAATGCTCCTACGTGGATCATGGGTTTTTTGCTGTGGTCAGAGGCGTTACTTCATTAACTGAAGCGTGGGGCCTTGACACCATGTGGCGACGCTGCTTGATTTCTTTTCTTGACTGTGCTTTTGAGGAGTTATCACTCCCTTCATCCTCGGCCGATAATACCGAGGCCGCGAGGGTTTTGCCTTCATAGCTCACCTTCGTTTTACGAAAGAAAACGAACAATGAGCTGCCACGTTTACCATGTGGGCAGGTGCTAGGGCCAAGAGAAAGCCCATTCGGTCAGCTTTTACGGCCGAGATTTATTAGGCGCAAATATCCCTGTGTTGGAAACTTGTTGATGATAAATGGCCCAAGTTTGGTAAAAAGCCGAGAGACTTGAGATTGGCTCTCTTAGTTACATATAATCTCCCACCATGGCTATGCATGAAACAGAAATTCATGATGTTGACCTTATTGATTTCCGGTCCTAATATAGCCCTGAAATAATATATAGACGTCTACTTAGAGCATTTGATTGATGATTTAAAATCTCTGTAGGATGGGATTAGAGGAGTGTATGATGCACACATAGGAGAATACTTTACACTCAGGGGTGTATTACTATGGACAATTAACGATTTTCCTCCTGCCTATGGGAACTTATCTGGTTGTGTTGTTAAAGGATATAAAGCTTGTCCAATATGTGGCAACGATACACCTAGTCACAAGTTGAAAAATGGCCATAAAATTTGTTACATTGGCCATAGAAAATGGTTACCAATCAATCATCTAAATCGGACGCAGCGTGCAGCTTTTAATGGGAAACTTGAATATGGCACACCTCCCGAGCCATTAACTGAAGAAGAAGTGCTGCATATGGTTGAAGATATTAATTACATATGGGGCTTGAAAAATGGGGGAAGTGTTGGTGAGAATGACGGTAACAGAGTTTGTTGGAAGAAGAGATCAAAATTATTTGATCTCGAGTATTGGAAATACATTCCTATGAGGCATGTCCTAGATGTTATGCACATTGAGAAGAATGTTGGCGATAGTATCATTGGTACATTGCTGGAGATCCCTGGAAAAAATAAAGATGGGATTGCTGCTCGGTTAGATTTATTGAACATGGGAGTCAAAACTGATTTGCAACTCGAGTATGGAGAAAAAACGTACTCACTTGCCTCCAGGGCCTTGGAATTTGTCAAGAGTAGAGAAGAGAGTGATTTGCAATTCTTTCTATGGTATGAAGGTCCCTGAATGTTATTCTTTAAATATAAAAAATCTTGTATCTTTAAAAGATTCAAGACTTCTTGGTCTTAAATCTCATGATTGTCGTACCTTGATGCAACAATTGCTCCCGGTGGCAATTCGTTCTGTTTTAGAGAAGCCTACAAGGTATTCAATAACTTGATTGTGCTTCTTCTTCAATGCTATATGTGCAAAGACAGTAGATGTTTCCAAGCTAGATAAGTTGGAAGAAGATTTAGTAGTTACTTTGTGTTTGCTTGAGATGTACTTTCCCCCTTCATTCTTTGATATCATGGTTCATCTAGTAGTACATCTTGTCAAAGAAGTTCGTCTATGTGGGCAAGTATATTCTAGATGGACGTATCCGTTTGAAAGATATATGAAAGTGCTAAAGTGGTATGTTCATAACCGTACTCGTCCCGAAGGTTGCATTGCTGAGCGTTATATAGCTGAAGAAGCTATAGAGTTTTGCACCGAGTATTTATCTGATGTTAGTACTATTGGAGTGCCTTCAAGCCAAAAGATGGGAGTTTCAAAGCCATTATCAGGTTGCACAGTGAGCTTAGTTGATCGGGACTTGTTGAACCAGGCACATCTATATGTTTTGGAGAATACGTGGAAGCCTTACCTTATATCGAGTACGTATGAGTTTTATTTTTCATATGTAGCCATTTTAAATATTATTATTAATTCCTTATGTTTATCTTATATACAAGGGACCGTAATGCTTGATTTTTTTCGTGTCAATGTAGGGAACATATGATCCACATCAAGACCACTTATCCAAAATTTTAAAGGAGAACAAAGTGGCTACAAGATAAGTGTTGTGCGGAAGCGTCAACCAATTGTGAGTGAAAAATAAACAACAACTGGAAGGAGATAAAAGGAACACAAAACAACACCAAGATTTATACTGGTTCGGCAATGCCTACATCCAGTTTGGAGACGACGAAGTAATTCACTATAATCAAAGAGAGTATACAAAGTGTTTATCACTCAAGAAAACCCAAAACCCCAAATACACCCAAGTCTCACTCTCACAACAATTGAAGAGAAAACAATGATACAAAGCGAAGAACAATTAGAGAGAAATGTTTCTCTCTTTGGCAGGATGCCTTTCTTGCTATTTTTCTCTTCTTCCCACACTTGGTGGGATGCTTCAAATGAAACCATTTGCTTCCAATTTATAGCCAAAGATATGCAAGAGTGTGAATGCAAGCTTCAACTATTCATATGTTGGCTACCAAACTCAACAATTGATGACTACCAAACTAGCCACACATTTTGACAAAGATAGTAAGCACACATTGACTCACATGGGCAACTCCAAAAACTTTCTACATTTGAGCCAATTTTCAACAATCTCCACCTTGGCTCAACATGTAACAAACTCTCATAGTAACACTCCCAATGGTCGTCTCCCAATCCCCCAAGGGGCAATCAACAAATTTTACTAATTCCAATCAAGTCTAAGCAATGCTTAAACTTGAACAACGAAACTGGCTTCGTCAACATATCAGCAGGATTGTTGGTGGTCCCAATCTTTTCAAGAAGAATATCTCCTTCTTCAATGATCTCACGAACAAAATGGAACCTTACATCAATGTGTTTCGTACGTGCATGATGAACTTGATTCTTTGCTAAATAAATATCACTCTTACTGTCGCAATGAACATCCACATGGTCCTGTTGAACCCCCAAGTCATCAAGCAACCCTTGAAGCCAGATGGCTTCCTTTATAGCTTCTGTTACCGCCATCTATTCTACCTCAGTAGTCGACAAAGCAACTGTAGATTGCAAAATCGACCTCCAACTCACTGGGCCTCCAGCAATAGTGAATACAAAACCTGTAGTGGACCTACGCTCGTCCAAATCACCTGCATAATCAGAATCCACATAGCCAACAACACATTGGCCAGAATCTTTATTCTGCTGAAACAATAAACCAACATCCACGGTACCCAGAATATACCGTAGAATCCATTTCACAGCTTGCCAATGCTCTTTTCCTGGATTATGCATATATCTACTGACAATACTAACAGCTTGTGAAATATCAGGCCTAGTACACACCATAGAATACATCAAACTACCAACAGCACTTGCATATGGAATTTGAGCCATGTAATGACTCTCCTCATCAGTTTTAGGAGACATAGAAGCACTAAGTTTGAAATGAGGGGTAAGAGGTGTACTAACCGGTTTTGAATTTTCATTCATCTCGAATCGCTGTAGTACCTTCTTCAAATACTGCTTCTGACACAAACTAATCTTGCTCTTCGCTCTATCTCTTTCAATTTCCATACCTAGTATCTTCCGAGCTTCTCCCAAGTCCTTCATCTCAAATTCATTACTCAGTTGAGTCTTCAACCTTTCAATCTTCACTTTGCTTTTACATGCTATTAACATATTATCAACATATAAAAGCAGATAAATGAAGGTTCCATCTTGCAGCTTGTGAAAGTATACACAATGGTCATAATGACTTCTTGTGTACTCATGCCCGATCATAAACCTATCAAATCGCTTGTACCATTGTCTTGGAGACTGCTTTAAGCCATACAATGATTTCTGCAATTTGCAAACCCAATTTTCCTTGCCAGCAACCTTAAAACCTTCTGGATGAGAGATATAAATCTCTTCCTCCAAATCGCCATGTAAGAATGCCGTCTTGACATCAAGTTGGGCCAACTCCAAGTCAAACTGGGCAACCAAAGCCAACAAAATATGAATAGAAGAATGTTTTACTACAGGAGAAAATATCTCATTGTAGTCAATGCCTTCCTTCTGAGCATAGCCTTTTGCTACCAATCTGGCTTTGAATCTTACATTGTCTTTTCCCAAATATTCCATCTTCTTGGCATAGACCCATTTGCAACCAATTGCTTTCTTCTCCTTCGGTAATTGAACCAGCTTCCAAGTCTCATTTTTATGAAGAGATTTCATCTCCTCATCCATAGATTTCATCCACTCCACGCTCTCTGAACTTCTGACAGCTTCTTTGTAGGTGGATGGAATATCATTTTCAATAACGGGAAGTGCATATGCCACAATATCAGTAAACCGAGCAGGCTTCCGAATTTCCCTTCTCAATCTTTTGTTTGCAATGTAATCTTGTTGCTGTGGAGGCTCTTGGTTAGGTGCCTCCTCTTCATCATCCTTGTCCTCGTCATCAGAATCAACTGTAGGACTAGTGTCTGTACCATCAGACCTTACTGGAACAACTGGAGTCTTCAGTAACTCCACCTTCTTTGAACTACTCATGGTCTTGATTGCTTCAATTTCACCTTCATGCTTGTTCTGATTAACCATAGCAGCCTCATCACAAGTCACATCTCTGCTTACAACAAATTTCTTCTCATTGGACACCAGAGTCGGTATCCCTTCACGCCAGTGCTAAAGCCCATAAATAGAGCTTTCTTTGCTCTTGGATCCAACTTGCTTTCCTTGACATGGTAGTAAGCAGAACAACCAAATATGTGTAAATACTTGTAATCAGTACAAGGTTTACCAGACCATACTTGCATGGGCGTTTTGCCCTCGTTCGCAGCAGCCGGCAACCGATTAATGAGATGACTTGCATAACTAATCGCCTCAGCCCAAAACGCCTTGCCTAAACCAGCATTAGACAACATACACCGAACTTTCTCAAGCAAAGTACGGTTCATGCGCTCTGCCACCCCATTCTGTTGCGGTGTCTCCCTAACCGTGAAGTGCCTCACAATACCCTCATCTTGACAAACTTTCAAGAAAGGATCATACTTATATTCACCACCATCATCTGATCTGAGAGTCTTGATCTTTCGATCGCTTTGCGTTTCAATCATCTTTTTCCACTTCAGGAATATCTTCAAGACTTCATCTTTATGCTTCATGGTGTACACCCATATTCTTCTGGAGAAGTCATCAACAAAGGAAACAAAATAATGGCTACCTCCCCAAGATGCATTCTTGGAAGGTCCCCAAACATCAGTGTGAACATAATCTAGAATGCATTTAGTGTGGTGAATAGCGGTATCAAATTTCACTCTACTTTGCTTACCAAGCACACAGTGTTCACAAAATTCCAATTTGCATGCCTTTCCACCCTTCAATAAGCCTTGCTTCACCAATCCTTGCAACGCTTTTTCACCAACATGCCCAAGACGCATATGCCATAACCTCATGGTGTCTGTGCTATAACATGCAAGTCATATATTACGTTATAACACAACGTTTGTGTACTCCAACCAACTAATTTGTTCAACACTACTTCCACGATTAAAACCAACCAACCTCTAAAGGCGAAATAAAGGCAACTCAGTTCCATTAACTGCCGTAAAAGATATTCTCCACATCGGTTATTTTAAAACATATGACGTCTCAGAGAATACACACGTCAAGGAGGGTTACATAAGCATCTTTTAAAAAGGCGAACCACGTCAACACGTTATAGAAACCGACGTGGTAAATTCTTACAACGTCATTCATTTGGATCCTCATGACGTAGTAAAGAATGTAACCACGTCCTTTATTTTAAAACAACCGACGTTGAAAATATAATCCACGGTGTTATTTACATATCCAGGCCTTTAATATCATTTTTAACGTCAAACTTTAACAACAGTAGACGTGGGTAGGATGTTTTACATCGGTATTCAGTAATATTGTGTCATCTTAAAATATTCAGACATTCGGTTTATAAAAAATGCGTCGTCTAACTCTATCCAGGGGGCTTCTTTGAATAATTTAAACGACGATTCTCGTAAGAGACAAAAGTGGATAATCATATACGCTTCGGTTTTTTCAAATATGTGTCGTGGTTATTTCATTTTACTGCGGTGCCTATTTGACTACTGACATGTAATATGCTTTACACGTGCGTATTATTTGGACACAATGTCGTTTCTATGTTAGACGACGGTTGTTTTATTTATTTAACATAGTATTAATTAACCACGATGGTTCTAGGTTATTTATTCCTTCAATTAGCGACGTGGATAATTTTCTGTACGACGGTGCATTTTTTGATCTTGACATGTAATGAATTTTAGACGTCTCATTTTTAATAAAACAGTCGTCTAATTTTGCCAAAGGTTTCATTTTACGCTCTATATAGTAATTAAAAGTCAGTTTGTTATGTTTTTGTGACGTTGAATATCTGAACGACGCTGGTTTTTTAGAATATGTGTCGTGGTTATTTCATTTTTCGGCGGTTACTGTTTGACTATTGACATGTAATATGCTTTACACGTTTGTATTTTTTGGACACATCATCGTTTGTATGTTAGACGACGGTTGTTTTATTTATTTAACGTAGTATTGATTAACCACGACGGTTCTAAGTTATACAAGCCTGTATTCGTTCAATTAGGTACGTGGATAATTATCTGTACGACGGTGTTTCTTTTGATATTGACATGTAACGAATTTAAGACGTCTCATTTTCAACAAAACCGTCGTCTAATTTTGCTGGGGGTTTCATTTTACGCTCTATATATAGTAATTAGACGTCGATTTATTATATTTTTGTGACATTAAATTCTTTAATGACGTCGGTTATTAACCGTCGTTGTTTATCAATGAGAAGATGGCGGTCGATTTCACGACGGTTTGAAAACCTTCTAGACGACGGTGGATTCCCGTCACTTCTCATACACATGCAACACACAAACAAGGCATAAATTTTCTCTCAACCCTAAGCGCACACAGAGGAACAAAGCTAGAACGTAAATACATCCCATGTCTAATTGATTCATTATCTCAAGGCTCAGCTTTGCTATAGAGAAATCCAAATTTTTATAGTTATATTTAAAGAGTACAGCCGTGCGGCAATACTCGTGTCTATTCCAATTTTTGTAGTAGTGAGCGATTTTCTGTTAGAGCTATTGGTTGATGGTATCAGTCGAGGATGGCGTGATAGTAATGGGTCAATAAGTAAGCAAACAATAGAAAAAAGAGTGCAAGAGTGCTTCCTCGCCTAAATAAGAAAACAGTGTCTCCTAAAAAATATAACAATTACTTGAGCCGAATGAGATGGTATAAGAAGCAGTTTGACAAAATGACTACTCTTATGCGTAACAACTCTGGATTTGGGCAGAACCCAATTACAAAGAAGTTTACGGTTAGTGATGAAGTATGGGAAAATTACTTGAAGGTGAGCTTCATATTATATGTTATGTCACTTACTAGCTTACTCAATTTTTTTTTTTTGCTAGTCCCACCCAAGTCACAAGAACCTTCAGACAGAAAGTGTTGCTAATTATGATGATTTAAAAATTGTGGTTGGGGGTGCAACTACTACTAGGAATGGCTCACTCACATTAGTTGTCGATGATACCGATGCAACAACTTTTAGGGACGAGGAAAACCTAAATTTTGGGATGGAAAACTTTACATATGACGCTGCCAATGAAACATTTGTAGCACCAAGTCACTATCAACCATCCTTCCAACCTTCATCACCCTACCCATCTACACCACCCTTTGAGTCCCCTTTAGGTTTTGAGGTTCCTCAAGGAAAAACAAGTCAAAAGAAGCGAAGTAGATCCGAGTATGAAGGGAGTTCTAACTCAATTGATTCCACCAATCAAGCCAAAGTTCTTGAAACCATATCCACTAATTTTGACAAAAAATTGGTGAATTGTTGAACTATGAATTTGATTTTTGGTATTTTGGTTGAACCATGTATTTGGTTATGTCATTTTGGTTGAACTATGTATTTGGTTTAATTTGTTGTATTTTTTTAAATTTCCATGAATAAGCTATTTTTTTTTCACACCATGAACAAAAAGGGGTGACCAACTAAAATAATATGTATGAAAATCACTGAAAACGATAAAAGCACTACTACATTTCACTATTTGCGTGACGATATTTTGTGCGACGAAGAGAAATTCGTCGCACAAGAAACACTTGCGCGACGTAAAAAATCATTCGTAGCACAAACTATCGCAGATAATAATTTAATATTTCTAAACTTGTGCAACCAAAAATTTCGTTGCACAAAACACTGTGCGACCATAGACGTTATTGTCGCGCAAAATTAGCAAGAAAAACACGGGTTTATTTTATTTTGCGTCAAACACTTGCGCGACGACAGATGTCGTTGCTAAAGAATACTTAGCGCGACAACACACGTTATCGTCGCATAAGAAAAACACGGGATTATTTTATTTGGTGCCAAATACTTGCGCGACGAGAATGAGCATTTGCGTGATGAAAATGGTATTTTGCGTGAGAATGAGCATTTGCGTTGACACGTACCTGCGCGACGAAAATGGTATTTTGGGCGACGAAAGTGAGTTTTTGCGCTATGAAATTTTTATTATTGCGTGACAAAATTGGATTCGTTGCGCAAAATCCTTCGTCATATAATCTGGATTCAGCAATTGTTCGTCACGCAAAATCCTTCATCATATAATCTAGATTCAGTCATTGCAAAGGCAAAACTACAAAATTCCAATTTGCAGATTGCCTCTGCTCTTCCTTTGCTTCTATTGGGAATTCACTACATTTATTGGGTAAGTATTTTTTGTTGTTAGTTTAAAAGTATTAATGTAAATTCATACTAACGCCATCAATTTCGTTGTCTATAGGAATATTGTGTGTGATTAGAGATTGGTGGAGAACGATTGAGAATGTATTTTCTTCGTTTTATATTTTAAAAATATAAATTAATTGCATTATGTTAAACTTAAATTTTTTTTGTGAAATTATATTTATATTCTGTTGTTAAATTTGGTTCGCGAAGTAGAACAATGTGTTGTATAATTAACTTCGTACTTTTTATTTTTATTTTTAGTAAAACTTAGTTTCCCGTTCGAGGATTAGTTGGGTTTTGTGCATGGATGCAAAAGCATGACTGCAGTCTAATTAATTCTTGAATTGTCCCATTATTTGGACAGTTTGTGAATTCATAGTCATGTCACGTAATTTACGGCTACATGATTAGGTTTCGGTTGTGGAGATTTCGGTGTCATCTCTGTACGTTCTTCGTGTGGTACATAAGTATTTTATACCTACAGTACACCTCAAGAACTGTATCGATATCCTGGCGAAATTCATCTACGTCGAAATCTAATCTTATGTAGCCGTAAATTACGTGACATGACTATGCATTCCTGAATGGGATAGGGCCCTTACCGAAGGCATAAGGTGACATTATGATTTCGTATGAAGTTGTTGTGATTGTGGTTTCAGGAATTATGAGTAGGAGGTGGATACAGAACCCGAATAGATGCGCAAATGAATACTTGGAAGGAATCGAGGATTTTATTGACTTTGCACATACACACAACTCGGGTGCAACTAGATTCCGATGTCCTTGTAGGAGCTGTAACAACACGTTGTAGGAGACAGTTGAAAATGTTCGATTTCATTTAGTAAGGAATGGAATGATTGAGACATATAGCACTTGGAACCATCACGGGGAACAATTAGATAATGCTTCATCTTCAAGGGCCACAAGAGTGGACAATGTTGAACCTATTGTGGATCCTAATGAACAAGTCATGGATGTTATAAATGATGCTTTTCTATTTGCATTGACCAACATCAATCAGGAAGGGGAAGATGACGTGCCTACACCAATGGATAGTGCAGAGTTCAAACAATATGAAAAACTGTTAACAAATGCCAACCAAGAGTTATACCCAGGGTGCAATAGTTTTTCCGTTCTCACGGCCATTGTAGAGCTAATGCAAGGAAAAATAAAGTATTGTATGTCAAACCTGTGTTTCTATTACTTTTTGGGGGTTTTCAAGAGAGTGCTTCTGACGGACAATTGTTTGCCAAAAGGCCATAGACACGCGCAAAAGGTGTTGAATGGTCTTGGATTGGGTTATGAAAAAATTCACACTTGCAAAAAAATTGCATGTTATTCTACAAAGAGTACGAAAGATTGGATACATGCCCTATATGCAATGAGTTGAGGTTCAAAATGACATCTCAGAATAGAATGACTAAGATCCCACAAAAAGTCATACGTTATCTGCCCCTGAAATCTCGGTTGCAATGATTGTATATGTCTAATGGTTGGTTAGGATTTTTTGTTTTCTTGAATGGGTTCCTACTTGTGCAGATGTCAAACCTTATTAAAAGTCATATGGCGGTGATGACTGCACTGAGTTCGCCTCCCCCGGCTATGCCGTCAGCTGCCACTGCTCCAGCACAGATGGACCACATGCCAGTTGGTCCCTGGGTCTCCCATGCGCTGGCAACATCAGAGTCATCAGTGGCACAACCTGCTAGGGCCAGGCGGCGTCACCGCCACCCCAGCACAACCGACACAACATCGACATCCGCTACTGGTGCGTCGGGGTCACAACCAAGTAAACATTTTCTTGAACTCCAACTGTTTTGGACCAAGATTTTAGTAGGATTTGTTATTTAAAGTTAATTTTATATTTCTTTGCAGCCAAGAAGAATACTCGGGACCTTGTCACCAGTTGAAGACAGCGAAGGTCACCCGAGTGACCAACAGTCGTATCAACATCGGATACGACGAGCGGCATTGGGCTGCACCAACGACGAACAAGCATAGCTCATTGGCCCACGACATTGGTCACGTCATTCGGACCCATTGCCCGATGAAATGGAAGTCTTGGAAGGTCATGCCTGACGAGATGAGGAAGGAGGTGCGCGAACAGTTGTCGGTATGTATCCTACCTTCTAATTGTTTTCCCTTCAAACTTTATATATTTCTATTACTTAATGTATGTAATTAATTTATTGCAGACGAACTACAATTTAGAGAACCTCGAGGACGAGTCGTTGGCGTACCTCAATAGACTCTTTGCTGAGAGGTACAAGCAGTGGAAGAGTGACCTGCACCACCATTTTCAGGCAGTTGATGATCCGCAGGTCGCTCTTCAGGAGGGTTGCCGAAGGAGCTTGAGGGGCGGGAGGATAGTTGGGTGTGGCTCTGCGGTCATGTTCAAGAGTCCAATTATGTGGTAATTTTTTTTATATTAAGTTCAAAATTATTACACATTTCTTACTAATGTTTATTTAATTTTTTATATTTCATTTCAATTTCAACTCATAGGTTTATTTTTGGTATAACAAAAGAAGGCGAAAGCAAATAAGGGCAATAGGGACAAGAAGACTCTTCTCCACCATTCAGGTTCCAGGCCCTTCTCATATAGAATGAAGGCGCGGCGGTGGGTAATAATAAAGTCGTTTATATTCAATTTTTGATATGTCATTAATATTAATTTGTTTTTTTCGTACTAACATTTTTCTTCTCTTGTTCAATTCAGGGGGGGTCCAAATTCCCGGAGATCGACGTCTTTGGCAACGTTTATGTTCGACTTGGGAATGAGTTGGCGGAGTCCCTTCATGTAAGTATTCTTTAATTTTAATTATTATCTTATGTATTCAAGTTTCATGGTTATAATATGAATGTCTTAATTAATATTTTATGTTATGTTCAACAGGCGACGATGATGGAGAAGAGCCAGTTGGTTCTTCAAGAGTCCGCCTCCCAACTTCCTCCCAATACTCCGCTCGAGTCTGTGTATCCTCCACAGGATGCGGGGTTTCAAATTATGATGGATACCTTGAATCAGACTCTCAGGAGGAGGCCAGAGACATATTGTCGAGGGATGGGGAATGCCCGCGAGAACCTAGACCCCATTCATCGTCGCAATCAAACAGTCAGGTGACTGCTTTGACAACAGAGGTGGCCGAGCTTAAGGGTCAAATGTCACAGCTTCTAGAGTCCCTCGCTCGGTCCGGCATTCCTATCCCGCCTTTTGGTCCCTCGTCGACCTCCGAGACCCTCCAACTCGAGCATGGCCCCCACACCTCTGCCCCTATCGACAATGTCCAGACCTCCGAGCTACATTTGCCAGACGACCAAGTAGATTTTGGAACATTGTTTGATTAGTTTTTTACATTCTTAATTGCATTTTAAACATTTCTCTTGTACTATACATTTATATGATTTTATAAAAATAATAATAAAAAATTCTCTTCATTGCAATTTCATTTTATTACAAAATAAACACCAAATTTTATTTTTTTTTACAAAATAAAAAAAAGTAAAATTAAATTTAAAGAAAATATTTTGCACGACGAAACTCTTTTCGTCGCGCCAATTCACTTTTTACAAAGTACAAAAACATAAAACTAAATTTTAAAAAAATATATTTTATTTTTGCGCGAACAGTTCTCTCGTCTTCCTCTCACAAAAAAGAAAAAGTGACTAAGACTATTTCGTCGCTCAACATAAGTCGTCGCGCAAATGTTTGCGACACGAACAGTTCTCTCATCCCTACATTTTTTTCGCGACGAATACGAACCGTGGCGCTGTGTACTCACAACGACCATAGTGTTGTCGTGCAAAGGTTTGAGAGACGAACAATTTTGTTGTCCCTAAACTTTTTGTGCAATGAAGGTTAACCATCGCTCAGTTTTTCGCGACCAATTACAAAACTTGGTCGCGCAAAGTCTTTCTTCACGATCTTTGAGCGATGGATTCTGCGCGACGAAGTTTCTGTCGAGCTGAAGTTTGTGCGACTCAAATGTAAATTGCGAGCGACCAAATGTTTTTCGTCGCGCAAATTGTAAAATGTAGTAGTGAAGTAATATGACCAGCTAAACTATCATCTATACAAAGTAATATGAGGTCCTCATGCAGATAGTACATCTTGTCCTTTTCATGGTCCATTGATCACTAGAAACAGTAGCTCTTATTTCATTAAATTTGATTGTTCTAATTAATATGTATGTGAATTCTTTTTTATTTTATTTTATCAGCATGTGAATTACATGATAAAGAATTAATTTTTCATCTTTTTTTTTCATTTGTAGTCTCATGTATTTGAATTCTACAAACAATGTCACTTCCTGCAATTCCTAATTTGTCGGTTAATTTTGATTTTTTTTTTCAGCAGCATATATTTTAATATCTACATACAATGTCATATCCAGACATATATGAAGATCATGACAGAGAGGAAGAAGAAATCGGTGAACAAGAAATAGATGAGGATTTGGATGAAGAATTTGATGAAGGCATTAAGATTTTACTTATGGCAACTCAAACATTAATACATGTGCTACATCAGTTTGAGGGGGATGAAGGACATATTGAGCGTCCGCTAACTCGACGACGAATTACTACCGTTGGATATGATTATATACATCAGGCATTGAATGATGATCCCGCAATTTTCCAACACGTATATAGGATGTATCCTGATGTGTTCCAAAAGTTATGCACTATCCTTCGAGAAAAAACACTCTTAAAGGACATAAGATATATTTGTGTTGAAGAAATGCTAGCAGCATTTTTACAAATTGTCGGTCAAAATTTTCGATATTGTGTCATTCGTAAAACCTTTGGGCGATCACAATTTGCCACAAGTGAAAATTTTCATAAAGTTTTGAGGGCTTTGAATACAATAGCATCTGAGTTGATGGCTAAACCAGGATCGGGAGTGCCAGCTAAAATAAGAGAAAGTACAAGGTTTTATCCTTATTTCAAGGTAAGTGAGAACCTTTCCATAATATTATTATTAATGTTACTATCATATTATTATTATTATTATTATTATTATTATAACATTACATTTTTTAATTATTGTAGGATTGCATTGGAGCTATTGATGGAACACATATTCCAGCAATAGTGAGGGGATGCGATGTCAGCAACTATCGTAATTGACATGGAAATATGTCCCAAAATGTAGTAGCAGCTTGCAATTTTGATTTGGAATTCATGTATGTTCTTAGTGGATGGGAGGGTTCGGCTCATGATTCAAAAGTGTTAAGTGATGCTTTATCAAGGAGGAATGGTCTTAAAGTTCCTCAAGGTAAATACTTATCTTTTTGGTGGGAAATACGTTTTTATTTCTTTGTTGCATACTAATATATATATATATATATGTACTATATAATTAGGTAAATATTTCTTAGTGGATTGTGGATTCGCCAACCGACGGCAATTTTTAGCTTCGTTTCGAGGTGTGAGATATCATCTCCAAGATTTTGCAGGTCATGGTCGTGACCCTGAAAATGAAAATGAGTTGTTCAACCTTCGTCATGCATCCTTAAGGAATGTGATCAAGAGGAATGTCTAGTTGCTACATGACGTTATTGTTATTACTTTTATCATTTGGTTATTTATCAATGGCATAATTAATCCATGTTATTATATGATTTTTATTTCATATGAAATTCTAGAGCAAATCTTTAGATTCTTTGGAGAATACAAAAAAGTCCTAAGTGAATCATAAGAAAATCATGTAATCACGATCTATTAAAATCATAAGTAAAGTCTTGCAATTACCAAATCCTGTTGAAATCCATTACATTAAAATCCTGTAATTACAATCTATTAAAATCGCAATTGAATACACCCTCCCAAGTCTTTTGCACGCGGAATGTCGGTCAAGACCTAAAACACACCCTGCCAAGGGTGCCTAGGTAATTAACATCTCACACGTTGGAAAATACCTCAACGCACGTGTGGTTATCATCCATATCGAACCGAGGAAGGTACATACGATGGTGCAATTCACAGACCCATATTCCAATATTATATATAATAATACCGATAATAAAAATGACTATATATATTCTCAGAAATCCTCATGTCACACTATAAAAAGTGAAACCAATCTGGTAACTCCTTTTCATAACCTCCTTAACCAAAAAGTTAATTCCCAATTTCGTACTCAAAATCATATGCCTTGTATTTAGCAAACAATACTAGTAAGATCATACGATACTATTAAAACCAACATCAGATTATACCATACTTTCCATAATCTAATAAATCAAAAATAGACTACGTTCTCATTCAGATTCATTTATGCACAACATACTATTTAGAATATTAGTATTCATAATTCATCGATTTCAAGCCATCGAGCATATATTTAAATATAGACAATAATAATCAGGCATTTAATTAATTCCATATTCATGCCAAAACCTAGTTATCCAAGCCATTCCCAATTTCACACAATTAAACATAATATAACATGCTTGGAAAGTAAAAGCGATTGTATAATAATTCAAAAACATTTAATAAAGCTCTCATAGCCAAAATACCAATTTAACACAGACCTCCAATTACAATTACAACTACTAACTAGCCTCAACCGAGCGTTCATAGCCCACGATCTAAGTCAACTGGGCTCGTAGGGCCCACAACCTCTATTTGTTATAAGACACTTCCTATTGCTCCATAACCATAAGTTAAACCAATCCTAGAAGTCTCGTCACGATCCAATGGTCGGTTTGATCCCGATTAGAGAATATGACCAATTGGCCCACGGGGCCCACAACCCACTACTACAGAAATTGAAATAGACGACGGGAATCCACCGTCGTGTAGCATGTTTTCAAACCGACGTGAAATCGACTGCCATCTTTTAATACATAAAATAACGACGGAAAATAATCGACATTGTTAATATATTACACGTCACAAAACAACAAAAACCGACGTCTAATTCATACATAAATAGCTTAAAAAGACAACTTGGACTATATAAAACGACGGTTTTAGTAAAACACAGACGTTTAAATAATGTTAAATGTCAAGAACAACTACAAAGCCAACGCAAAAATGATTATCCACGTCCCTAATTGAAAGAACACCAACGTGTAAAACGTAGAAACCGTCGTGGTTAACATGTACTACGTTCACTAAATAAAAAAACTGACGTCTGAAAACTTTAAGATGGCACATATTTACTTGCACTGACGTTACAAATAAATAACCACGACCCTTTAGGTCACCACAGACGTTGAAAATGATTTTGATGGCTTGAACAGAGGAATAAACGACGTGAATTTAATATTCCACGTCGGTTATTGTAAAATATCTGTCATGTTTAATCCATTTACTATGGCCTAGGAGTCACATTTTGAGACGTGGTTAATTATTTACAACGTCGATGTTTATAGGCCTTGACGTGGTTGGCATTTTAAAAGTCTCTTTTGTGAGCCACTTAGACGTGTGTAATCTTTGAGACGTCATTGCTTTTAGCCTAACCATCGTTAAGAAGTAAGGAAACGCCTAGAATTATGGATTTGACATCGGTTATTGTAAAATGAAGGTCGTGATTATGACTTTACTATGTTCCAAGAATCCAATTCTTCGACGTTGTTATAAAACTTACTACGTCGGTGGTTTGTTTATTCCATGACGTGGCTAGTCTTTTTTAAGTCCCTTTTATAACCTTTTTTGACGTGTGTATTCTCTGAGACGTCAATTGTTTTATTATAACTGACGTGCAACATTGTTTTTACGACGGTAATCATCAATCGATGTATCCTTAAATTCATCAGTTTGAGCGCTCTTTCGTCGTGTTATTCTTTATTGTATGTCGTGAATTATTTTCTTTACCGTCGTTGTTTATATTTATTAACAGTGTTTAAATTAATTTAAATTAACCGACGTGTTTTCTTTTTCAAATGGGGGTTTGTATTTCATTTTTTCATTGGCGTTCCATGTCGTTTGTGAAAACCCGACGTTGGTTATTCTTTAGATGTCTCTTTTTGCAATTTTTTTAACTTGACTGTCGTATTTTCAGCTTTAACCCATTATTTTTTATTTTTTATTTTTCGTGCCCAAAGCCTGCATAATGAAAATGATATCTGAATGAAAATGATATACAGAGCTATTAATTAATGTCATACAATTAACTGCATAACTAATGTCATACATTACAACAATCAATCAATCCATATATCTTCACACCCATCTCTAATATTCTCACTCCCAAACTCACCCACTAGGTCATCAAATGTGTCAACATTTGGTATCCCTCTAGTAAATGGCTCACACTCAATTCTAATATCACCTAGCACATCATTACCAATAACATCATTATATTCTCTATTAGGCATTGATAACACTACCAACCAACCACGATGCATTGGGTCGTCAACATAAAATACTTGTTTGACTTGAGAAGCCATAACAAATTGGTCATTCCTATGTCCAATTTTACTAAGATCTACAAGGGTAAATCCAAGTTCGTCGACTACAAGGCCCGAAGTGTTATCTATCCAATCACACCTCAAGACTGGAATTCCAAACTTTTGGTAGTCAAGGTCCCAAATTTCTTGAATAACCCCGTAAAAACCCATATTGGAGACAATAGGGTTTTTATCCTTAGCACTAGCAACTTGCATAATATGTGCAAGTAAATAAACTTCACTATTTTGGACAGTTCGCACATCATCTTGTGCCTTGGTGTTAAATTTGACACCATTAATAAGATAGCTCCTAAATGATGGCACTGCTATGCTTGGACCAACTGCTAACCACCTCAAATTTTCTGATACACCATTATTGTCTTCCCCATTAAGTTCACTTTGAACCTGCAAATTAAACATATATCTTAATTCAATCTAACATATAGAAAGAAAGAAAATTAAAAGTTCAATATGTCATTCAATAACATATATACCTTAAAGCGTAGCCATTGAATAAAAGTGCTATTGTGCTTATCTTGTAGCCACTTTGTTCTCTTTCTAAATTTTGGATAAGTGGTCTTGATGTGGATCATATGTTCCCTACAATTGACACAAAAAAAACACGCAATACGGTCCCTTGTATATAAGATAAACATAAGGAGTAATAATATTTAAAATGGCTACATATGAAAAATTAAACTCATACGTACTCAATATAATGTAGGACTTCCTCCGTATTCTCCAAGACATATAGATGTGCCTGGTTCAACAAGTCCAGATCAACTAAGCTCACTGTGCAACCTGATAATGGCTTTGAAACTCCCATCTTCTGGCTTGAAGGCACGCCAGCTGTACTAACATCAGATAAATGCTCGGTACAAAACTCTACAGCTTCTTCAGCTATATACCGCTCAGCAATGCAACCTTCGGGACGAGTACTATTCTGAACATACCCCTATAGCACTTTCATATATCTTTCAAACGGATACATCCATCTAAAATAAACTGGCCCACATAGACGAGCTTCTCTGACAAGATGTACTACTAGATGAACCATGATATCAAAGAATTAAGGGCGAAAGTACTTCTCAAGCAAACATAAAGTAACTACTACATCTTCTTCCAACTTATCTAGCCTGGAAACATCTATCGTCTTTGCACATATAGCATTAATGAAGAAGCACAATCGAGTTATTGCATACCTTGCAGGCTTCTTCAAAACAGAACGAATTGCCACAGGGAGCAATTTTTGCATCAAGGTATGACAATCATGAGATTTAAGGCCAATAAGTCTTGAATCTTTTAAAGATACAAGATTTTTTATATTTGAAGAATAACCTTTAGGGACCTTCATACCATAGAAATAATTGCAAACCGCGCTCTTCTCTGCTCTTGACAAATTCCAAGGCCCTGGAGGCAAGCGAGTACGTCTTTCTCCATACTTGGGTTGCAAATCAGTTTTGACTCCCATGTTCAATAAGTCTAACCGAGCAGCAATCCCATCTTTATTTTTTCCAGGGATCTCTAGCAATGTACCAATGAATCTATTGCAAACATTTTTCTCAATGTGCATAACATCTAGGACATGCCTCACAGGGAAGTATTTCCAATACTCGAGATGTAACATCCCGGCCCTAAAAATAAGTAAAATAATTAAATTAAGAGGAAATAAATTGGAGTAAACAATAAAATAAATTTTTTTGAATTAATTAAGGTTTTTGAAAATTTAAAATATTATTTTAATATAAAAAGGGTCAAAAAGGTCATTTTAAGTTCGGGAAGGAATTTGGGAATTTCGATTGTATCGGTGCGTAGAGCACGTCGAAACGAGTCCGTAGACACGTAGTGGGCTCAAATCGAAGTTATAACGAGGAAAGTACGATCTAAATACTCCGAGGGGTAAAATCGTAATTGAGGAAAATCAGATTTTAAAAATCTGATTCTCCTTCTCTCTCCCCTCTCACGATCTCTCCCTTCCTCTCTCGGCGAAACAGCCCCTCCCCCCCTTGTGACGGCAGCGACTTCTCTCCTCCACCGCCACCACCACATGCCGCCACTTGGGACGGCACCGGTCCCAAAAGGACCACCACCCTTCCCTCTTCCAGTTCCGGTCCATCACCGACCCGATCAGCCGCTGTGGTCGCCGGAAACAGCCACGAAACAGGCGGTTTTGGACAGAAATTTCAGAAAATTTGGGTCGCTCGTTCTCCCTCAATTCTCCACCAAATTGGACGAGTGAGGTATGGTTTTTGGACTAATTTTCGTGCTCTAGCTGCCTATGGGATAGGATTCCAGAAATTTTGAGAGTTTGTAGTCCGTTTTGTGAATTTAAATTCTGCCAGTTTTCAGTTAGAATTTCCGGCCACTTCCGGCCACTTTTTGGCCTTATCCCAAGAACAAAAGTGACTCCAAATTAGGTGTATTACCTAGGGTAGGAGTTTGGAGTCAAGATGTTAAGTTTTTCCGGCGAGTGGTTATCGCTTTGGACACCCACCGCTGCCGGCGCGTGTAGCGGCGCGTGGGCACTGTATCAGAGAGACAATTTTTGTCCTAAAATGATCTCCTGGTTGTCACGAGCGCATAGAATTTTACGGATCTCAATTCGGATAACGTTTGAACCCCGAACGGATTTTACATATTGTGTGATTTCCAGGTTCGATACGTTAGAACCGTTGGATCGCTTCCCATTTAATATATGTTGATTTAGGTACTCCTAGGATCGTGTAGGAATTCACGGATCGAGAATCGGAGCTCCGGATATTCCGATTTAAATAGTTAAAGTTTGTGTTTTACGATAATCGTCCGATCGTGCGATCGCGAATGATCTAATCGTCCAATCTGGACCAAACTTGCAGGACGTGTATCCTAGACCTTGTGGAACCTATAGGAACTTTCGGATCGTAAAATGGAGGTCGTGTGCCCCACGATTGACCGTGAGTCTTCCGAGGTAGTTTTACCCTTCGTAAAATACTAGCTTGACTGTGTGAATGAGTATTGACCGTTATTTGAGTTATTTTGACTATATCGGGAGTATGAACTTGTTCGTAATACCTTATTGAATTCTTAGATATTATTGCGATAATTGAAATATGGGAATTTATGAGTTATGAAAGTGAGCCGTGGGCTTGGCTATGATTATTTTGGAAGTGAGTAGACATTGTTTTCATTCAATGGCATGGTTTGGTGATGAAATTTTATGCATATTTGTTTTAATGGTTTATTGAAGTATATTATATATTTGATTAATGTACTTAATATGTTATGAAGTATTTGTGATATACATTTGGGTTTTGACATATTCGAGCATTTTGAATCATTTTTATAATATTTATATAAGGGATTACGAACTCCACCATCATACGTACCTCCCCCCTTGGATAATGATACTTGGAAACAATGGCTATGGACACTGGGATATATGAAAATGGATAAGGTTTGGATATACTATTCACACACGTGCCGGGTTTAGGGCGTGTGGGCTTTATTGGTTACGGATCCTGGAATTGTTGGATGCCAGGAAAATTGTGATATGGTATGGATATGACGGAACCCGGGGCATACCTTAATGGGGTGTCGCTGTAGACCCTTAATTGGGTAGTCTGTGCGCGTAGGACTGTTTTCAGGGGTACGGGTCTTGATTCTTCGTCCGTACGTGCTGGCTGAGAGTTAGTCCCCCAGTTGGACAGCTCGTCCCTAGCCACATAGTCGTTTTGAGGGCTGATAATTGTGAGCTAGTCAACAATCCCCTGTTGGATTGTTTCCCCCAGTACATGATGTGCAACATCACATGTACCTCCCCTTGGATACTGATATATGAAAATTATGGATATGGTCTGGATATGACGGAAACCCGGGGCATACCTTAACGGGGTGTCGTTGTAGACCCTTAATTGTGTAGTCTGGGAGCCTAGGACTGTTTTCAGGCGTACGGGTCTTGATTCTTCGTCCGTACGTGCTGGCTGAGAGTTAGTCCCCCAGTTGGACGGCTCGTCCCTAGCCACATGGGCGTTTGAGGCCGGATACTTGTGAGCTAGTCAACAATCCCCAGTTGGATTGTTTCCCCTGGTACATGATGATGGTGAGACATGGGTGTTATTATATTACATATGTGTATATGTGGTTTTGATTCTGGTTTGAGATTTGTGAGCTTGTACATGTATAAACGTATAAGCCCTGGATTTGGGCAGTGTTGTTTGGCACCATACGCCTTGGATAGGGTATGGTTGCGGGATTGAACTGTTATAAAAGGAATAATTTGATAATGTGTTCATTGTACATACGCCTTGAATAGGGTATGGTTGTGGGGTTTGAATTGATATAAAGAAAGAGATTGAGAATGGGTTCATTGTGTTTTTGTCAGTTTTGGAATTTGTGATAGATCTGAAATGTATAGTTGGTTCGGTGGTAAATAATTGTTTATTAACAGAGTAGTGACTTTTGAGATGAGAATTACGTGTGGCTTGATGCCTTGTCCAAGGGTACGTAGGCAGCTTAGGGTCTCACCAGGTGCAGCCGCGGAATATTACTGCGTTTAAAAGGTTTGATCGATTCTGAATGTGTGATTGGATTTTTGATGGGGTTAATGGATTTGAATCCGGTTTAATGATTTTTGGGAGTGATCGTATAATTGTTTGAGATCATGAATGATTTGGTTTTGAATTATCTGAAGGCCGGAGGCCTATTATGTGATTGCATGTTGTTAACTTGTGCATGCTGCCAGTTGGTGTTTTAAAAATGTGTTTTATGCAAGTTGAAGTTTTTGGGGAATGTTCAATTTACCGGGGAGACTCTGCCGAATTTTCGGCAGAAAGTCTCGGTTTTTAGTAAGTGGGCCCGACATCGGTAAGATGTCGGAATTTCCACAGGATTCGGCTCGGGTTCCGAGGAATTTCGGGGCGGGTCCTGTCAATTGGTATCAGAGCTTTAGGTTCAATTTCTTGTGGACCCCGCACCTTGTGTGCATCCTTGAAAGTTGCACGTTGCCATATTCAAGTTTCCCATTAAAAGCCGCACGTTGCCTCCTATATGGATGATTGATTGGTAACCATTTTCTATGCCCAATGTAACAAATTTTGTGGCCATTTTTCATCATGTGACTAGGTGTATCATCGCCGCATATTGGACAAGCTTTATATCCTTTAACGACACAACCAGATAAGTTTCCATAGGCAGGAAAATCATTAATTGTCCACAGTAATACACCTCTGAGTGTAAAGTATTCTCCTATGTGAGCATCATACACTCCTCTAATCCCATTCCACAGAGATTTTAAATCATCAATCAAAGGCTCTAAGTAGACGTCTATATCATTTCCGGGCTGTTTAGGACCGGAAATCAATAAGGTCAACACCATGAACTTCCGCTTCATGCATAGCCATAGTGGGAGATTATATGTAACTAAGATAACTGGGCAACAACTGTATCTGCTACTTAAAGAACTATGGGGATTGAATCCTTCAGATGAGAGAGCCAATCTCAAGTTTCTTGGCTCAATACCAAAGTCGGGCCATTTATCATCAACAAGTTTCCAAGACGGGAATCTGCTGGATGAGACATATGACCGTCAACTGATTTTCTTGCACCATGCCAAGTCAAACTCTTAGCTGTCTTATGTGATTGAAACATCCTTTTAAACCTTGGAATTGGAGGAAAATACCACACCACCTTCGCTGCCACACCCTCTTTCAAGAACCCATCTTTGGTTTCCTTCCACCTTGAGATACCACAAGTAGGACAATTAGTTGAATCCTCATACTCCTTCCTATACAAAATACAGTCATTGGGACATGCGTGGATTTTCTCACAACTCATCCCTAAAGCAAACAAAGTCTTTTTTGCCTCGTACATAGAGGAAGGTAGTGTATTTCCTTCTGGAAGCAATTCTCCTTGAAGTATCAATAATTCTGTAAAACAAACATTACTCATCCCTTGTTTTGCTTTCAAATTATATAACTTCACCAAAGCCAACAACTTCGCGTACTTACTGCAACCAGGGTACAAGGGTTCATCGCCATCCCCAATCATGTTGGCAAACTCATAAGGAAGATCCAATATTGGCAAAATCATTATCATCCATCCCTAATTCTTCAGAAACATGACTGAACCTACTTTGCTCATCTTCTTCCACATTTCTACTAGCATTGGTAGTCCATTCCCAAGGTTCTCCATGCTATGTCCAAATCTTATAGCTTTAGTCAATTCCATTAAAGTAATTGTTCCCTCATAATTCCAACCCCAAACAATCGAATATTCCCACATTTAACACATGGACAACAAATATAAGTTGTTACCATCGTCATTAAGATACCCAAACCTAGAAATTTGTATTGCTTTTTGAATAACAAAGTACGGGGTTCTGGTAGCATAAAGACGATGGTTAATGGAGAAACAGTCGTCTTTAGGCTACCAGTTGTGGATTGAAACTCAAACGACGGAAGTAAATGAACAACCGACGTATTATAACAAAAGCTTGAGAGAGAGCAGAGAGAATATACAATAACCCAAATATAGCTACGAACGAACATAGTTATGGATTTAAGAAGCCGTGCAATATCATTAAATAAAGAGATTAGGGTTTGCACTTACATGGATAAGATAACCAATGCTTTAGAGAGAGTTGAGAGAATATAACAAAAGCTTGAGAGGGAGTTGAGAGAATATACCCAATGCTTTGAGAGAGAGCCAAAAGTTTAAGACAAATTTATGTTGAGAGAGAATGAACAATTTTAGGGTTAAAGGGAAATTCTGAAAATTTTAGATCGCGGTCGTAAATTTTAAAGTACCGCGTTTTTCAACGACGATGGTAAATACTTATAGATGGACGTTTAATACTCACTTACGATGACAGTAAAAAATTAAAGATTGACGTTTAATACTCACTTACGAAGGCGGTTTCCATACAAAACCACCGTTGTAAACAGAACATACGTCATCCCTTACTAACCAACGTCGTAAATATGATGTAATTAGTCGGGTTTGGGTTTCCTGGGATTCGAACGCTCGTAGTTAACCAAAAACAGCAGGAGAAAACCGGCGTCGTTTCAATAAACCCTAAACCCTAAACCCTAAATTTTACAATAATTATAAAAAAATACACAAGTATGAGAAAAATGAACCGAAAATTGCTAAGGACTCCTTACAACAATATGCCTTCTATAATAGTAGGCTAAAATATGGATTTCATCATTTTGAATTTATGGGCACCAATGGATCACATAAACTTTAGGGTTATGTTATGTAAAGTATAAGGAGTATATAAACTTTAGGGCTTTGTCTCTAAATTTGTTTGAATTTTATTACCATTCGAACTTTGAAAACTAAAATTACATTTTTCAGGCCTTAACGAGCAAGATATTGTCTCAATGAGTGCATAGAATTTGTTTGTATATTTTTCAGATTTTGTTTTGAATATATTATTAATATTAGTAATTATATTTTTTTACAGCTTTGGGGGAGAGACAATAGTTCAATGAGTGCTTGGTAGTTGTCAGTTTAATTTTTGGAATTAGTTTTGAATTTAATATGGAATTAAATAAAATATAAAAGTCATTTAAAACTAAATGCCAAATGACCTAACCGACGTTGTATCCTTTTACAACGACGTTAAACATCGTAAACTGACGTCATATATTGTATTAGACATTGAAACGAACAGAAAACGACATTATTAAGTTACCACGTCGTCTTGTTTTACTCCCCGATGTGGATAATTAAGTTTCCACGTCATTATTAATTAAATAACGGGCGCGGATGATAATTTTACCACGTCAATTTTTTGGATCACCGACGTGGGTTATTGTATTACTACGTCATCTTGTTTTTGGACCACCGACGTTGTTTATTTATACGACGTCAAAAGTTTTAAAATAACCGCCTTTTTATATTATTAAGACGTCGATATGGTTGTACTAACAGATGTAGTATATCAGTACAAATTTATCCATACAAGATGAAGTAAATAGAAACCGTCGTGTTTATTACTGTTACATGTCGTTTTTAATAATTGCCGTCGATGTATAGTAAGACGGCCATTGTATACACATATGCGACGTGTAAATTAGAAGGAAGCGACGTGTAAATTAGAAGGAGACGTCGTTTTTTGGCAATTAAATTAAGTTTTCATGATTTTTTTGGGAACTTAAAATATTTCACAAAAAAATTAATATTTTTTTATGGTTGTTCAATTGATTACAACAAAAATATTTATGTACATTTTTTATGAACTAAAATAAACCTTAACATTGTTAATAAATATTATGTACATCAATTATCTTTTGGTAATAACTTGTTCACGAATTTTGCCCATTCATGCCTAACTTCGTCAAGATCCTCTTGTTTATACTGAACTTTATCTTTTTTCTTTCCAAACTGCAAAATAAACCAAAAAACCGACGTGTTATAGATATACAAACGACGGTTTTAAATAAAAAGTTGACGTAGTAAAATAAAGAAATTATATCTAAAATTTTAACTTTTACCTTCTTCTCGAAATCTAGGTCTGGATCATAAATTATATCTCTCATGAATCTTATCACGAAATAGCCACACTCTATACTTGTTGGTTGTTCAGGAGTTCCAAGTAGATTTTTCCAAATGGCTCCTTTACGTGCTGAAGATTTGTTTATATGAATGTTAAACATTTTAATTGACCAGTTACAAGAAAACAAAGAGAGTTACTGACAAAACCAAAAATCTAAAATAATATAGTAACCGTCGTGGTAAATCAGTCAAGACGACGGATTTTTAATATAAACGACGCGGTATTGTGTTTCAAACGTCGGTATGAAACTACCGTCGTTGTGTAACATTATAACGTCGGTAAGAAATTACCGTGGTGGTTAAGTTAACACGACGTTTTTAAGACAATACTGATGTAATAAATTGCTTTAAATGTCGTATACTTCAAATGCTGTAAAGCCCAAAAAATCTTAATTAGAATAAATGAACTCACATATTCACTATACTTTTCATGTCGTCGTCAACGACGCAGTTTGGCAGTGAATTCATGTAATTGGTTGTCTCCTTCAATGGTCTCACAATGACCAACACCCAATGACCCCTACACATCATGATCCATATAGGTTAAATAGTACTACAAAGAAAAATACTTTAAATAGTTAAGGGGACTAACCCTGAATTATAAGGGACCAAGAAAAATTGATCCCCATATGCTGTTTTCAGGCGGTTTGACAGGTTTTTTGTTCGGTCTGATAGAGATCCAGATTAAGAGCTGACTAGCCCAGGGTCCACGAGGCCAATAAGGTTTATCATATTTGCCATTTTTAAATAGTCAAATAGGTACCTAAATATATGACATTCAATTAAATGAGATTTTAATTTAAAAGAAAGGGAAATGTAAAACAAAATGGGATTTCTAGAATTACCTCATGTATACTGATATCACTGTGGTTCCAATCTCAACCATGGAACCAAACTGCAAAATATCATCAGGGAAGAGGTAGGTATCATGCTCAAAGCCAAACACTTCCTTGGGCATGTGAACTATCAGAGTGTCATTAGTAGGCAACAACTTGGTCTGGACATGTTGGCATAAGGCTAATAGAGGAGGTGGCATGTCTAGCTTTGAGAGATCCTGTTAAAAGAAAGAAAGAAATAAATATAGGTTAGTTTGTGTGTGAACTAATATAAACGACTCTAACTAAACCCAAAAAACAGACGTGGTATATAATATAAACGACGATTTCTAGTACATACTGACGAAGGAAAGGTTATAGACGTCGGTAAATACATAACCGTCGTTGTGTAAACGTTATAATGTCGCTACACTAAATAAAGGTCGTCTAATTAAAATGCAGTTAAGGCTTTCATGAAATAGACAACGGTTTATAAAAGAATTAGACGACGGCAAAAAAGACAGTCGTTATTTTCAATGCCCAATAAATTGCAAAACAAGTAAAAGCGTCGTGGTATTTAACTCAAAACGACGATTATTGGAAGAAACAGACGTATTATTGTTTTCCAACGTCGGTAAATATATACCGTCGTTGTTTGAAATGTTAACGTCGGTTATTTAAAAGAGTGACGTCTATTTAAAATTTAAAAGGCAGAAAAATAAAATATCAGAGATTTTACCATGTCATCTTGCTGTTTTCCAGCAGTATCAGCATCAGGCTTTGGATCTTCTAACCCCAAAGCTAGGAGTCTGATATTAGTAGCCCCAGAGCAGCTTGCCTTATCAGACATTGGATTTTTTGGGTTTTAATCTTGAGGGGGTAAAGGAATTGGAGAAATTGGGGTTTTCAGCATGTTGGGATCAAACTTAGGAACTAGTTGACGGAATTGTGCCAACATAACCTCCCTCTCTGCTCTGACTGCTTCCATCAGACTTTGCCTTGACCTCTCCTCAATCCTCAAGGTCTCTTCTCTGACTGCCTCCATTAGACTTTCCTTCAATTTGTCAGCAAATTTTACTCTCTGCTGTCTCGGCAAATTGAAGAACTGAGTGGGGGAAACGCTAGCACCAACTCCTCTGACTCTCCCACCATGCTCGGGGGTTCCCAAAGCAAGAGTCAAGATATCATTGCTCCCGGAGACAGTCAGAGTGCCTTCGGAGACTTCCTTTTGCAAATCATCCTAAAAGAGAGAAAGAGAGATTGTTAGACACTGAGCAAAGTGTAAAATAGATAAATAAACCGACGTAATATATCATTTTCCACCACGGTTTTCTAAAATAACTAACGTAGTATTCATTTAACACGTCGATAGTTAAATACCGTTGTCGTTTATAATTTACAACGTCGGGTGAAAAAACCTGTCGTATATTCAAAAGCAAACAAATTAATAAAACATAATCAAAGACCATCGTAGTATTTCAATTAACACGACAGACTATTGAACAAACAGACGTAGGAATTAATTTCATACGGCGGCATAAAATTACCGTCGTTGTATAAACATTCTAAGGTCTATATGAGATAAAACCATCTTAAATTTTGATGAAGAAGTGAAAAAACTCGATTGAAATATGCATTCTTTTCCAGAAATTGTGCACCACAAATTTCAGTGAAATAGATAGAGAGAGGGGGAGTGTGTGCGTAAGTAAACTTAAAAAAAAAATGTCTGATTTACGCAAAAATCGACGTGCTATTCTTTTTGAAACGGCGGTAAATAAAAATCGTCGTGGTGTTAATTTTATAACATCGGTTATTTAAACATGCGACGTCTATACCAAAATAAAACACTCTGTTTTTCAAATTTAGAACAGAATTAGTGAGAGTTACGATTAATTTTGCCTTCTCTGCAACCTTTGGATCAGGGATGTTTCCCGTTTTATCTTCTCTTGTGACATAGAAGAGCTCGATCGAATTCTTCACTGAGCATGTTTTCTTCTAATTCATCCGCCAAACCTACATACCCTTTTTGGGACAACGTATGGTTGTACTCCAATTTCTCCCTCCTCTGTTTCTGCCCAAAATGCACAGCCTCAAAATCTGGGGATAACCATGAAGCTACAAAGGCATCCCATTGCGATTTCTCTATCAACTTATACTTCTCAGGGGGTTCTTTTAACTTCTCCTTGTCATGTGCGAATGGAAGGATATATTGCCTAGTTACGTTATACTTGAAATCCTTCCATTTTTTGGCGGCAGACGACATGACCATCTTCTTGCACCCATCCCCAATAACATATATAGGCCATTTGAACAGCTTCCCAAATCTGCTCCTTCATGTCCTTGGGCAATTGAGTCCATTTCTTGTGCACAAGAGGGACTCTGGTGCGTGCCAAAACACCAATGTAAGACTGCATCTAATCGCTGCATAATTACATATCATTTTGTACCCTTCTAACTTATGATTTGGTTAGGTTTTTGAGTTAAACTTGTGCTTTTATTTTCTTTTCTGTTTGTTTAAGTGTTTTAAGCTTAAGGACTAATTTATTGCATTTTGGAGACAAGTTAACTCAAAATGGTGTCTGCAGATCAGTCAACTTCACGTATTAGACTGCACTTACTCAAGAAGAACCAGATAATGAGCCATATATCATTGGAAAGATACGGAAGTCTAGTTTCTGTAGAATATTACGGTTTATGATTCCGAGTCTCCTAGAGGAAGTTATACATGTTTTGGAAGCTTAAGGTCAAATTCGGCAGCATCTGCATTACTGGGCCAAATATCACATTTGAGGGGCATTCCGATTTTGCCTTGAGCTGGGCTGCATATGCTTGGAAAGATCTGACAAAGAGCTTCAAGATCCATATTTTTCAAGATTTTTTAGAATGGAGCCACAAGCCCAAAACGAGCCCACAAGCTGACTGCAATGCATTGTCATGCATGACATATGCATGATGAAGTGTTATTGATTGTGGAAAGTTTGGTGAAGCATATTCAATACCTATATTTGAATGGAATTTTGCAGCAGCCAAATGAATTAAAAGAAGATGAAGTGGGAGCTGCAACACTAAGCCTAAAGACAAGAGGAATTGTTTTCAAAATGGAATAGTGTGTTAGGTGAAGTGAGTGTGATTAGAGAACTCAATTGTATAATTCAGATTTTCACTTCCTCTAGGCCTATAAATAGGGAAGTTCTCTAAGCTTGTAAACACACCCCAAGGGGGGGAGCTCTCAAACACTTCTCTAGAGCTCCCTGCCCTTCTCTCCCTCAAATTCTCTTAGTTTCCCTTTGTAGTTCTCAATTGTTGTAACAAAATCCTTCTACTAAATTTTCTTTTTCTTAAATCTCAAACACTTCTCAAAATACCTCTCTACTTTCTTCTCTAAAAGTCTCCATGTTCTCAAACACTTCTCAAACACTTTCTCCTCCCTTCTCTAAGTTCTCAAACACGTCTCCTTTCTCTTCTCCAAATTTCCCAAACACATTTCCCTTCTCTTCCAAAAGTCTCCATGTCTCAAACACTTCACAAACACCTTTCTCTCCCTTCCCTAAGTTCTCAAATTCTCCAAGTTCACAAACCTTCTCTAAGTTCTTAAACACATTTTCTTTCAAAATTCTCTAAGTTCTCAAACACATTCTCTTCCAAAAGTTTCCATGCTCTCAAACACTTCACAAACACCTTTCTCTTCTCCAAAATTCTGAAACACTTCTTTAAGTTTTCAAACACATTTCCCTTCTCTTCCAAAATCCTCAAAGTTCCCAAAACACCTCTCTACTCTCTTCCAAAATTCTCCATGTTCTCAAAACACCTTCCCTTTTTCTTCCTCAAATGCTCTTAATTTCTTTTTTTTTTAATGTTCTCTTAGTTGTTATTTATTTTTTAGTAATGTAAATTGTTTTCTTAAGTATTCAAGTTTGATAAGTTTCCGAGTTTCAATTATGGTTTTTGTTCTTACTTATTATCCTTATAAGTTAATATGCTTGTTTGAATGATTGATCACCATTAACGCTTGCATGTTAGCTATCTTGGTTTGAATTAAGAGTAGACACTATGCTTTAATTCGAATTGAACTATGAATAGGAAGAGTGTGTATGAGAATTCGACAATCTAGATTAGATACATACTTGGTTGTTTAAAATGTTTTTCTATGCTTAATGAATTCCTAATGCTTAGTTTAGGTTAGACAACAGATGATCAAATTAGGGAATTAGGAATACAAGGTTAGGACCAGACACCATGGCTTAATCATACTTTAGCTAGAATCAATCCATTAATCTAAATTGAACTTGGGAACTTATTTGCTTGAGTTAGTTATTTCCGTTCTTTCTTGTTTATTTATTTCCTTTCTTTTTCATTTCTGTTTTGTGTAGGGAAAATGAATTGGATCATTCAATCACCAATCCTCGTGGGATCGACCTCGCACTTGCATATGTTATACTACCAAACGGCTCGTGCACTTGCGAGTATCACAAGTTGAGGATGCAGCTGAATCCATTTTGGTGCAGCTGAATCGACGCAACAGCATCTCAATAGCAGCCTTGCCATGTGGTCTGCCCCTTTTATTAAACTCAACCACAGGCTTAATCTTATGAATTTTCCTCTTCACAACACGGCTCATTGTGTTGATACCACGGGTGGATTTTGGCTTCTCAACAAATGTGGCTGTGCTCGAGTCTTTCTTGGAGGTTGAAGAAAATCTCATCCTCTTCGAGTGTTTGCTTTGAACTGATTTTCCTTCTTCCACTTGAGCCTTTGAAACTGATTTGGGTTCATCCCTTTGAGACTTTGAAACTGATTTGGCTTCATCCCTTTAAGCCTTTGAAACGGATTTGGCTTCATCCCTTTGAGCCTTTGAAACTGATTTGGCTTCATCCCTTTGAGCCTCTGACACTTGAGCTTCCTTGTTTTGAGATTTCGAAACCATTTTTAATTAATCTGCAATAAAAACAACGTCGGTTATTTAAAAAGACCGACGTAATAGTAAAGAAACGACGTCTGAAAAATACAGCCGTGATATTTAATTTAGGACGACGGTTGTACAACAACACCGTCGTCGTAAATACAACACCACGACGGTAATGCGAAAAAAGCGACGTCTTATTAAACAGCCTCTCAGACCATGTATGAAATAAGACGAAGGTTTTATCTCATTAATGACGTAAATGTCTGTACACCACGTCAGTTATTCACCTAACAACTGACGTGGTTTATACATTACAACGTCAAACACAAAAGACAACCGTCGTCTTACTGAAATGTGATACATGAAAAATGCCAGTTCTTTCTCACACGAGACGACGGTTTTATCTTGTTTCCGACGTATTAATTGTGACACCATGACGGTTATTAACCACCGTCATGCAGTTTGCATTAGGTCGGATTTAATGACCGTCGTGGTGTGTCGATTCTATCGTCGTAAACATGATAGAACTGTCATCTTTTGACGTCATGAGAGTGATGGACTAATGAATTTAATCAAACCAGTGAAAGATTTCCTCATTTTGACGGAATCTTGTTTCCAGACTCATTCTTTCAAATCAAAGAAAGTTTGGCGTGCAAAGAAAGTTTCCTTCCGACGTAAGAAAATGGTGATTTGGAGACGAAGACGAAGACGATGACGAGATTCAGACGATGATACTTTTGGGAAATGAGAGGGAAACTAAGATATTTTATCAGTGAGAGAGAACGTAGAACATTAGGTCAGGTGACGAAAAGTTTATATATTTTCCCAGAGTTCAATACAACGACGGTTTTATTAAAAACCGCCATAGTATTTAGTTATAACAACGGAAAATAAGTAGGAACCGACGTGGTTATCACTACAGCCAAATGACTTTTGGAATTCCGACGTAGTTATGACAACGCTTATTTATCTAAACTGACATTGTCCTTCAACATTCAACGACTATTCATTTTAAGAAACCGACGTGGTTACTTTGGGATTCTGAAAACGACGTCGTTCTCGTGTTGATACACGACAAAAGTTTACTTTGCAGAAGTGGAATTACATGTTACCCCTTATGCATAACCGACGTTGTTGATTTTAAAAGTCGTTGGCCTTAGTTTACGGGATGACGTGGTTAATTATATTTATACGTCTCTAATTGTTAAAAAATGACGTCGATTAGTTAAATATGACGTCGCTATTTGTAATAGAACCAACATGGAAATTTACGAAAATTTGTTTAAATATGTTTTTTTACGATTTTTTAAACTCTCAGTTTTCAATTAGGGTATCTGAAAGACAAATGTGGACACTTTAGCTTCTTATCGATTTCAGATTTCAAATGGATAGAAGCAAAGTGTTCCACCTCCTCTTATGATAAGATAAAGAGGATGGTCATCCCTGATCCTCTCAAGTGAGTTTGTTGATTTTGATTGGTTCAGATTTGTTTTCAGATTTCAAAAGTACTGCTTTCATCTGATCAGTAGAGATTTGCCTTTTAAATATTGCTCCTATTAAATATTGATCAGTAGAGATTTTCCTTTTAAGATGAAAATGTAGTTGAGGATTGACTTGATAATTAAATTTTGTTTTGTGTTAAGATACTTGGTTGTTCCTTGTGATGGTTTTAAGTATTTTGGTAGTAGTTCTTTCTGATAGATATTAAGAAAGATATTACCAAAATAAATAAATAAAAAATTTTAAAAAGCAATAAAAATAAGACGGCGGTTTACAGAGAAGGCGGACGTATAAATATAAAAAATACGACAGTAATTTGAACTTAGGACGTGGTAAATAAATACGATAGTAGTGTTGTAGGTACCGTCGTAGTACACTCCAAAATAATAAGTCGATAAATTAATCTCTCGCGTCATGGTACATTGATTTAACACGTCGTTTTTTTGTAATATACCGACGTGGATTCCATTAAATTATACAATGTGGATTACATTAAATTATACGACGTGGATTCCATTAAAGAATAACCGACGTGGTTTTTTACAATTAGACGGCGGTATGTGTATAAGGACCGCCGTGGGTGTTAAAGATTTATTGTATAAATTTGACGCTTTCTTTCAGTTTCAGTTTTCATTTAGGGTTCCAAGTTCTTCTGACCTCTCTGGAGGCTCGTCTTCCTCTCTCACATACACACATACATCATAACTCTCTCTCACATCTCAAAGACAATAATTTGGATGTTAATGATGTATGCATTTTGGTGTATCTCAAAGACACCAAAACGCACACATCATTAACTTTCAAAACATTGTCTTTCTCAAAGTTTGCCGTGGTCAGTTCAGTTCTGGTTTCTTTTTGGATTTTGTTTATTTAAAATATTGTCTTTCTCACTTTGGTGGTTCGATTATGATCAGGATCCAAAGATCTCAATGGTAAGATATCATACCTCTTGGGATCTCATTTTAATTTTCGTAGGCTACCAAAATTAAAAAATAAATAAATCTTAAAAAGAAATAAAAATTAAGACGGCGGTTTACTTAGAAGGCACCGTCGTAGTACACTCCAAAATAATAAGTCGATAAATTTATCTCTCGCATCGTGGTACATTGATTTAACACGGCGTTTTTTTTGTAATATACCGACGTGAATTCCGTTATATTATATGACGCTTACTAAGAACAGTTGGTCGTGTTTATTTAGGCGTTAACACGGCAGCATTTTTTTGAACCGTCGTGTTTACTTTCTACGTCGGTGGCTTCATACCTGCTGTCGTTGTTTTTTGGTCAGATTTTAACCCTAAAGAAAACCTTTTTAATAAGACGACGCTTGTTTATTTGTATGCGTCGTGTTTTAAAAACATTCAAGCGGACCTCCATTTTTTAGTTGTTTAAGTCACTTATCCACGACGGTTTTCTGTTACCGTCGTCTTTTTAAACACAACGACGATATGTTGTTCTACCGTCGTCTTTTTCTGGTCGTCTTTTTAACTTTTTGTAGTAGTGACCACCAATTTCCGGTCCGAATGTTCCTATAAGTCTAGCAAGTACCCAAGTGTTGGGAGGTACATAGAGTAGTGCTAAAAGCACTCCAGACTAACATAAACCACAGCCCAAATCCCATTCCATAACCACTTTCCAACAGTCCCATATACCCAACACATATCTCTAGACAACCGGACATCAGTTGTGTCCAAAACACAAATCCTAAATTATACATATTCAAAGTATAGATAATAGCTCTCAAGATAGCAATAAGTCAACCCAAAAAAAACACAACCTTCAAGTATCCAAAAACATACCGATAATTCCATAAAATACTAAAAAGTAATATTAAAACAATATTAAAGTTTCAACATTTAAAAATATCCCAATATATAAATATGCATAGCATTCCACCTTTGAAAATAATGATTGTTTAAAAATAAAGTCCACTCACAGAAAGTCCGAAGTTGCGTGACCCTGAGAGGGTCCTGCTTGCTGAGCACGCTAAGCCTGAGTGCCTATTGAAGAACACGAGCACTAGATTAAATAAATCACTATGAACGAGAACTTTAAAACAAAATCCTAGTATTCTTGGGATTCAAAGTCTGTGTACGACGCACGGGGAGTTTTTAAGGTCCAAATACGCGTTTCGAAAAGTGTAATAACCTCGGAAGACTCTCGGTCAATTGATTAGTCAAACTTCCCAAAGTTAGTCAACTGGGCCCAGGGGGCCCACAACCTCCGATTTCCAATCTGAAAGTTCCTACAGGTTCAACAAAGTCTACTAAATACGTTCTGCAAGTTTAGTTTCGATCGAGCTGTCGAATCGCTCTCAAGCTCTCAATCGTACAATCTGACGGTTTCCATTTTACCCAACCCTCGAATCATTGATTCGGAGTATCTGGTGTTATGTTTTCCTATTTGGATCAGTGCACTAGATACTAAGTTATATCAGGTACGGTAAGAGTTTAAATTAAGTCGTGCCTTGAGGCCCAAAACCTTGTGGAATAAGGAAGGGTTTTGGGGCCTATTAAGGGGTCCTATTTATTTCCATTTATGCATGAACCGATTAAGTGGGCTTGGAAGATTAGTCAAGTCGGCCCTATATAAGAGAAGACTTGACCTAGCCCTATATAATCTTAAGGCCCTGCTCTCATCAGACACGTTCTCTAAACCTATTCTCATCATAAAGAGAGAGCTGAAACAGATTCTGAGAGATAGCAGAAGTCTTGAGTCGTTCCTGTGCTTGCTAGGATTGTTGCTGCTACGAATTGGATGAGTTCAGAGGCTGTATACTCAAGGAAGATGGCTCCAGGTATGTCTTCATGTCTTTATACGTATTACATGTTTGTGTGAAAGAGATCTAGATTGTATAATAAAGAAATCTAACAGTTGGTATCAGAGCTTTTGGTTGTTCACACATATCTGTAATCGTTGTTCAAGCATGCCTAATCCATTTACATATATGTTTACATATCTGGTTATGTTGTATGAGTTTTTGGTTATGTTTAATTTTTGAAGATTGATTAAACATGTTTTCTGAAATATCAAAAGTTTTAAAGAATATGGAAAAAGCATGTTTTGATTCGGTTTTCATATTTTCAAAACTTTAAACGGGTTTTTGACCTAGCAGATCACCTTAAAAGCCCAAAAATGCCTATATATCACAGCAAATCTATGAGTTGTGTAAGTTAGGTCATTCCCTATTCAGAAAGGTATTTTGCGTCAAAAAAGGGACACCAAAAACCCCTAAAACACTGTTCATGGCAGAAACACTGTTCATGTCTAAAACACTGTTCACTGCAATTTTAGGGTTTTTCTCTTGAACTGTGTTTTGGTTGGTTATTTTATGTGCTAGATAGGTGCCTGTTTTTGTTTTGAGAATCAACAAATTTTTCATAACAAAACCAAATCTAAATACTCAAACCCTAAAGAAATAACAAAAAATTGCATCATACCTAAATTGCTTGATAAGTTTCTTCAACAAATAGGATCTATCATGCAATTTGTTTATGATGGCACAAGATAACATGTAATTTGTGTAAGCTATAAGTAATCTCTTGCCACAAAGGTGTGATACTTAATTGAGGAAACTTGCATATGTTATTTGTTAGTTTTGTGAATAAAGTTAAGTGGAAAAACTGTTTTCTCTTAACAAATTGAGAATCGGTTTCTTGGAAAGTAATTATACTTTCTTTTGCAAATCCTTACAGCTTTGAACACTCCCTCAATCAATTTCTCGCAAATTGAAAGATCACTGGATCAAACTTCAAAATATGGACGTTTGATTTTGAAGTTATTCTTGGAATGAATAAGATCGTTTATAATCTCACTCATGATTATATTTAATTCAAGCTAGCCATTTCGCTTATGTATCTTGTAGTACAACTCCTAGAGCTTAGGAAAAAGGAAAAGCATCTGGCGGACCCATAATGATATACATGGCTACAAAGGATAGTCTCAGAAATCTCAGGATCGTTGTAAATCTCGGTGGGGGAGGACGAAACACCAATAAGCTACTTCGATACAAGAATCTCCTAGTACAGTTTGTGAAACCTATGCCCGAACCTGAATCACCTATTGAGATTTCCTATACCACCACTAACAGGGAAATAACTGTACTTGACCCATTCCCTGCTAGGGAGAACAACACTTTCATGGCAGCATGTTGTGACAAGGAGGATTAGATAGCTACCTGTTGTTTTCATTAAATATTATTGGAGTAGTTGATTTTAAGTTGGATTCATGATTTATTTTAGACTTGGATGATGTATTTTCAATACCCTAAATAAAGAGAAATTTAATTTCTGATTCCAAATTATTAAGACTTGGTTTTATTTTGGATTCAATGAAGATGTTTTTCTATCTTAGAATTCAAAGACAATAAAGATGGATTATATTGTCTCAATTACAATAAAGAGAGTGAAGTTTTAATAGTTGAATCGAGTGAGAAAAAGATTTGAAGTGAAGGAACATCCACTAGGTTATGGCATGGTTTTTTAGGGCACATTTAGAAGAAATAATGAAAGTTCTTGTTAAGGAACAAATCTTGCCATTACTGACTTTCGGTGATGACGAAATTTGTATTGAATGTGTTAAAGGAAAACTCCCTAAGACTAAAAAGAAAGGTGCAACTCGCAGTAATGATCTCTTAGAAATCATCCACACAGATATTTGTGGACCATTCCCTTATCAAACAATTGATGGAAATCGCTATTTCATCACCTTTATAAATGACCATTCTCATTTTGGTTATCTATATCTCATAACAGAAAAATCTCAAGCTTTTGAAATGTTTAAGATTTTCCAAACTGAAGTAGAAAGGCAGCTTGAGAAAAAGATAAAGATTGTGAGGTCAGACATAGGGGGTGAATATTATGGACATTTTGATGAAGGAGGACGACGTGCTGGACCTTTTGCAAGGTATTTACAAGATAATGGAATAATTGCTAAGTACACAACATCCGGAACTCCGCAACAAAATGGTGTAGCTGAGAGAAGAAATCGAACCTTGAAGGATATGGTTCGCAGCATGATTTCGAAAACTGATTTGCCTAAAAGTCTATGGGGAGATGCGATCAAAACAACAAACTACATACTTAATAGAGTGCCTAGTAAGTCTGTGCCTAAGAAACCTTTCAAAATTTGGACTACTAGAAAGCCTAGCCTGAGACATCTTCATGTATGTGTTCGGTTCACAATTGTATATCATTTTATACCCTTATAGCTTATGATTTAGTTATGTTTTTTAGTTAACCTTGTGCTTTTAACCTCTTTTGTGTTTGTCATTCAGTTCATTGAGCTCTAGGTATCACTTGAGGCATTTGAAGTAAAATGGTGATAACAATGTGTAAAAACTGAAGACTGAGTTACAAATTCATTTCGGACATATCTTTTTCATCTGAGCTTGGAATGGGCCAATTCACGTGTGCTTGGAAAGAAGACATTCTGAACTTGAAGATAGATAGCTCAAAGTCGACATTTGATTGATCCAAGTCCAATCCGTGAGCCCATCAAAATACACATCATGCTGACTTGCAGATGAGCTCATTGCTTGCTTGGTCATGATGAGCTAGGCATGAGCTATTGTTTCTGGTTGGAAGCTTGGTCATGCTGACATGAAGATGAGCTATGGCTGTTGGTGGGATTTGTTGGTGAAGTGCATCAACCAATTCTAATTTTCTAATACAAGTGTTGTATGCATTAGCCATATTGAATTCAGATTTATCACTCCCTTCTCCCTATAAATACCTCTTCCATTCCTCATTCAAGGTGTGCAAATCCTGGGATTCACAACCCCACAATTCAGCCATCCTTCACTCCATCCTCCCTCAAACACTTCCATCATTTTCCCAAACACTCTAGCAATCAACCCAAAGCTCTAAACAGCCTCAAATCACCAAAACAACTCCAGCAAACCTCTCTTCCATTTCCCTACGAATTTCATCTCTCTCAACCATCACCACTCACTCAAACTCATCCCAAATCACCTCCATATCCCTTATACATCCTTCTAGAAGTGGGGAAGCTCTTGGTGAAGCATTAGACGTAGAGAAGCACTTGGAGAAGCCTTGGACACCACAAGAACTTCAGAAATGGGGTTTTTCTACTCTTATTGCATTCATTATGTTTTCTCATTTATGTTCAAGTCTCTTTTCCATTATGAGTAGCTAAATCCATAACTAGGGCTTTGATGTAACCTAACATGAATATTCTGGGTTTATAAATTTCAAGTTTCAAGTTTGATTCATGATTCATGTTCTTATTCATTTTGCCTACCTGCCTATATGCTGATCGGAATGCCTAGCTACCATTCAGATTTGTATATCTTGGTTTGAATTAAGAGTAGAATGAACTTGAAAACATGAAGAATAATCAAGTATGGGAATTAGTTGAACCTCACAAGAGCCAGAAATTGGTAGGCTCGAGATGGGTATTTAAAACCAAGAAGGATAGGGATGGAAGAATCGAAAGATTTAAGGCTAGATTGGTAGCAAAAGGATTTACCCAAAGGGAGGGAATTGACTACACTGAGACGTTTTCTCTAGTTTCCACTAAAGATTCTTTCCGCATTATTATGGCTTTGGTGGCGCATTATGACCTAATTTTGCATCAAATGGATGTCAAAACTGCCTTCCTGAATGGTAAAAACTGAAGAGGAAAATTTTATGAGGCAACCTGAAGAATTTGCAAAGGAGGGAAAAGAGCATATGGTTTGCAAACTTGGCAAGGCAATTTATGGACTAAAGCAAGCAAGCAGGATGTGGTATTTCAAATTTCACCAAACTGTTTCATCTTATGGTTTTGAAGAGAACATAGCTAACCAGTGCATTTATCTGAAGAAGTGTGGGAGCCGATTTATTTTTTTGGTGTTGTATGTTGATGACATACTTTTGGCTACAAATGACCACAATTTATTGAAGGACACTAAGGAACTACTTTCAAACAATTTTGAGATGAAGGATTTGGGAGAAGCTGCTTTTGAGTTGGGCATTGAAATTTAGAGAGACCAAGCTCGAGGCCTTCTAGGCTTATCACAGAAAACATACATTGAGAGGGTACTCAAGCATTTTGACATGAGTATGTGTTCTGGACAGAAAGTTCTGTTAGCTAAAGGAGATTTAAAGAAGGAGCATTGCCCTAAGAATAAAGAAGAAGAAGATGAGATGAGGAACAAGCCATACACTTCTCTAGTTGGAAGCATTATGTATGCACAAGTGTGTACAAGGCCAGACCTAGCCTTGTGCATTAGCAAGATGGGGAGATTTCAGTCAAATCCGGGAATGGAACATTGGATAACTGGAAAGAAGATTCTCAGGTACCTACAGAGAACAAAGGCTTATATGTTGATTTACAAACGCACAGAGAATTTAGAGCTTGTTGGTTATGCTGATGCGAATCTTGGAAAAGCAGAGGATGATTACATCTCTACTTCAGGTTTTTTTTTCAAGATGGCAGGAGCAGTTGTTGCTTGGAAGAGTGCTAAACAAACTGGTGTTTCGAGTTCAATCGTGTTTTCAGAATACGTAGCTTGCTATGAAGCCACTTCTCATGCAGTATGGCTAAGGAATTTTATTAAAGACATTAAGGTGGTGGACTCGATCTCTAGACCAATACAGATATATAATGACAACACTGCGGCTGTTTTTCAATGCATGAACAACAAGATGTCATCTGGACTTCAGCATATTGACAGAAAAAATTTCATAGTGAGGGAGAAGGTGGCGGAAAAACTAGTCAGGTTTGATCATATCAGAACTCAAGACATGATTGCAGATCCATTCACAAAGTTTTTGTCTTCAGAAGCTTTTCTGAGACATGTTGAGAGTATGGGATTATTTCCTAATTTTGATACTGCAATCTAGTGGGAGTCTTGTTCCCATTCTGATATTTTACTAGTTTTGTTCATTTTGTTGTTTTTTGGATTGAGGGATTTGCATTTATGGTTGTTAATTTGGTTGACAGTTTTATTTATTATTGAATAAATTCTGCCATTTTGACTATTTAGCTATTTAAACTTATTATGCAATTTTGTTTATGCATGTGAGTTTATGGTCTCTTTTGAGATACTATTGTTTTAAATAACATTGCGGATTGACTCTTGCTAAGTCGTAAAGGGGTACTTGTACTGAAATTGCATAAAGTTTCACTTTAAAGATCAGTACATATTAAGGTTTACGTTGTAAGTGCTTCATGTGTTTTGAGATTGCATTATGTGATTATAGATGGTTTGTTTTAATAAAGAGAGCAGTGCTTGTCTATAGTTCATTTTGTCTGATTGCTTTTCACGGTAGCTTGAGGGGAAAGACTTTACTGTTTTAAACTCATGGCCAATAAAGATTATCAAACCTTTCAGAATACAGAAACTTAGTGCTCTAGTGCTTGATCCAGTTGGAGAATGTTATGTTTTCCTATTTGGATTGGTGCACTAGATACTAAGTTATATCAGGTTTGGTAAGAGTTTAAATTAAATCGTGCCTTGAGGCCCAAAACCTTGTGGAATAAGGAAGGGTTTTGAGGCCTATTAAGGGGTCCTATTTATTTCCATTTATGCGTGAACCGATTAAGTGGGCTTGGAAGATTAGTCAAGTCGGCCCTCGGTGATGAGGAAAGACGACTTGACAGCCCTATATAAGCTTAAGGCCCTGCTCTCATCAGACACGTTCTCTAAACCTATTCTCATCATAAAGAGAGAGCTGAAACAGATTCTGAGAAAGAGCAGAAGTCTTGATTCATTCCTGTGCTTTCTAGGATTGTTGCTGCTACGGATTGGATGAGTTCAGAGGCTGTATACTCAAGGAAGATGGCTCCAGGTATGTCTTCATGTCTTTATACGTATTACATGTTTGTGTGAAAGAGATCTAGATTGTATAATAAAGAAATCTAACATCTGGAACTCCGATTCCCAATCTGTAAATTCCTACACGATCCTAGAGGTATAGAGAACAATATACTTGGAAATGGGATCAATCCAACAGGCCAAACATATCGAACCTAGATATCGCTTAGTAGGCGTAAATCCGTTCGATTGTCAAACAATAACAAAATTCGAATCCGAGCATACCGTCACGCTCGGGACGACATGGGGAGCATTTTAGAACAATATGGGCCACCACTCCATGGCCCACGATTGTGGACTTGACTTCTAGTCAAACGATTGTGGCCGAGAGAGGAACTAATCTCGGCCATTAGGTTCACGGCCTGAGCTACAAGGCCGTTTAGTGGTGATACTGATGGTGGTTTAGGGCGGTGCTCCGGCGCACTACTCAGTGAGCGACAGTCGTATGATATATGGGGTGAATGAGCGAATAACAAAGATGGTGCTCCGTTGCCTTGAAAATCAAGGGTCGTATGATATATTTGATGTATGGATTTTCCTTACAATCTAACACTACTCCTAGGAAAGCGAGTAAAGATATTGAAAGTGCATTACAGGAAAATATAAGTTGCTCCGTGGGAGGCTTTGGTTTGGTGTTTGAACCCTTTGAACATAGTCCTGAGCCTTGTATTTATAGGAAGAGTTCCTGGATGAGTAATCGAGGCTGAAATCCTGCATAGTGGAGTCTGATTAGAGCAAGTGGGTAGTCCGATCGACATTTGGGATCGTGAAGTATGGTGGTGTGACCCCATGAATCCCGGTGAATCTCGGCCGCCGCCCTGATCGTGGGTTCTGCGCTTCTGGCCGTGGAGACGCATTTATTGCTCTGATAGCTGGTGACCTAATCTCTCAAGCTGCAAGGATTCTTGTGAGAATGTCCACGTCTAATCACTCTGTTTTCTGTCGCCAAACCTTGACTTCAGTCACTTCCCACCTTCCCTCATGCATTAAATGTTTATTCATGGCTAGTGGGTTTGCTGCAATAAACAGAGGCACTATCTCATTAAATGAAGCGTGGGTCCCTGCTGCCACTTGATGATCTGACTCTAATGCTTTTGGCCGTAATTTTGTTCGGCCTCGGCCTCGGCCTATAATCGAGGCCGAGAAGATCATGCCTTGGCAACTTTCCTTTTGTTTTCAGGAGGGCCAAATACCTTGGCAGAACGTTGCGTTTCAGTTTTACGAGCAAGTGCAAGGGCCGAGGAAAGGGGCGCCTTCGGCCAATTCATGGCCGTGATTTATTAGGCACAAACATTGCCCCCACATCCCTGGATTCTTCGGCCTCGGCATGGGTAGGGGCCGAATGGATTCCAAGGGATGGACCCTTTGCATTCCTTCTGAAGTGATCGACAACTGGTGCATTAAATGCGCAGGCCAATCGGCTCATTTAATGCCTAAGGCACGTCTTGCAGGCCATCATTGCCCAATCTTACGCAAGGCGTCGCTTCGCCTCGTCAAGTGAAACGACGGTCTCTGGGTTTACGACACGTCATCGTGCCTTCAATTCGCACGAGCCATTATTTCGCCTTGCTAATCGAAACGTCGACCACCTGGTTTCTAACACAATTTCGCGTGCTTTGAGTGCGTTGTCAGGCCGTTTCGTCTTACGAGAATCATACCTCTGTGCTCTGAACCCCAGCGCTAGTATAAAAACCCAACTTCTTCATTTTTTCTTCACGCTTCAAAAATCCTTGAGTTCATCCTCTTCAAAAGTTTACACTGACCTTCCCTAGTTTTCTCAGCCTTCATTCCCCAAGTTTGAAACCTTTCCATTACTCAGTGATCGATCTCCTCGTTTTAAACACTCTGGAGCCTTCCTTTGATTTATGGGCTTCATCCTTTCTCCTTTCATCCTGCTCTAATGGTCCCTACTGCAACCCTTCCAAAGCCGAGGAGCCATATCTGCTGAGTCTCACGACTTGGCAGTTTGGCCTGGTCCAGATGACTTGGCAGTTTGATGAAGATGGGAGGACCTGGCATGATGACTCCAACGTGGCCGAGTTTATTCAGCTGAGTGCCCCGGTCGCATCCGTGGCCGGAGTGATGACCCTTACCATGGCTGGAGTGATGGCTCTTACCATAGCCAGAATAACGACCGCTTACCATGGCCTGAGTGACGGCCGCTGCCACGGCCTGAATGATGGCCACCGCCAATGGCGACTGCTTACCATGGCCGGAGTGACGGTCGCTTTCCGTGTCCCGAATGATGGCCGCTTACCGTGGCCGAAGTGACGGCCCTTGTGTTTTCCATGGCCCAAGTGACGGCCCTTACGGTTACCATGGCCAGAACGAAGCCCTGGTTTTAGGCTGGTCGTGGCTGGTGACGATATGGGTGGTGGGGATACTGCCTTGGCGAGAAACGTCTGCATGTCTAGCAAGAAGACCATGAAGCCGTTGTGCGTAGATCTAGGATGTAATCTTTTAACATTTGCATTTTGTAATCGGCCATGACTTGGCCGTTTCTCTGTAAACGTGACCCCTTTTTAAATGAAGTATGATTTTCCCTTTCACCTTTGTTGCGCTGTCTACTTTATTTTATGGGTCAATTGCAATCTTTAGAATTCCCTCTCGGCCGTTTCCCATAACGACGGGGTATACTTCTTCAAATACTGATAGTTTATTGGCAAGTTGTGCCATTCTCCATCCCTATCCCTTAACTGAAATGCACCTCGGCCGAGGATTTGTTCGATAACAAACGGCCCCTCTTAGTTAGGCTAGAATTTGCTGAACCGAGGGTCCTTCGTCCTAATAGGAAGCACGGCTCGCCATACTAAGTCGCCTCGGCGAAGGTCTTTTGTTTGACCTTTCTGTTATAGGCTCTCGCCACAATCTACTTCTGTGCCTGCATTAGGTTATAAGCGTCGAGTCTGAATTGCTCCAAATCTTCTGACTCCTGAGCCATGGCTTGCGCATAATCCTTCCCTCCTTGTCCAGGCTGTTCGGCCACACGAAGAGACCGAACCTTTAACTCCATTGGAACGATGGTGTCATGACCGTAGGTCAAGGCGTAAGGAGAAGTGCCTGTGGCCGAACGTTTTGAGATTCGGTAAGCCCAGAGGGCTTCGGGGAGTAAGTCGTGCCACGCCCTAGGTTTTTCCTCGATCATCTTCTCAAGGATGCCCTTGATTACCTTGTTGCTTGCCTCGGCCTGTCCATTAGACTGGGGGTAATAAGGTGTTGAGTGGACCACTTTGATCCCCATCTTTTCGGTATACTCTCGTGTCTCGCCTGCTGCGAATACTGGGCCGTTATCAGCCGTGATGGTTTCTGGGATACCGAACCTGTGGACGATGTGATTCTCAAAGAATTTGACCACCTGTGCGCTGGAAATTGACCGATAGGACTCTGCCTCGACCCATTTAGTAAATTAGTCGGTTGCCACCAAAATCCATTCATGTTGGTTGGATGCGGCCGGATGGATTTTGCCGATGATATCCACGGCCCACCCTCTGAACGGCCATGGTTTGGTAACCGGGTGGAGGGCTTCGGCCGGTACTCTTTGTATGGGGCCGTAGATTTGACACTTGATACATCCCTTCGCATATTCTATGCAGTCTTTTAAAATGGTCGACCAATAATAGCCGTGCCTCCGAACCAGCCATCTCATCTTGACACCAGACTGGTGAGCGCCGCAAATCCCTTCGTGAGATTCGGTCATGATGACCTTGATGTCTTCGACGCTGGGACATAGGAGCAATAAGCCATCTGATCCCTTTCGATACAGCTCGTTCTGATAAATCAAGTAACAATGAGCCCGGAAGCGTGTAGTCCTTTCATGGCTGCCGGAAGGGTCACGCAAATATTTCACTATAGGGTAGCGCCAGTCGGCTTCGGCCGTGTTGACCTCGTTGGTAATCTCCCCCGAAGATACTTGCGTTGCCATTCCGCATTCGGCCAAAGCCGGCAGGGTACGCCTCTCGATCCTTATTACGCGATCGTGGTCGGTGTTCGGGATGTTTACACCTGACACTACTTGGGCCATCTCATTGGCCTCATGGTTTTCGGCGCGCGGTACGTGAACAAAGATAATTCTGGAAAACTCATCGGCCGTGTTGAGGACCGTCACATAATACATGGTTAAATTCTTGCTTGTGCATTGGTATTCCCCGGTTAGTTGGTTAATCACCAGCTGAGAATCACCGTAGACCAAAACACGGGTTGCCTTCATTCCTTTCAAAATCTCGAGACCGATGATGAGTTCTTCGTATTCGGCCTGATTATTGGTACATTTGAAGTCGAGTTGGAATGCGAACTACCATCTTTGCCCTTGAGGGGATTCGATCATGACTCCGGCCCCTGACCTGGCCTCGGTACTGGAGCCGTTAAAGTACATGGTCCAGTAGTTCTTTTCCATGCGGGCCGTGCCGATCTCGACCTCCAACTCTTCCTCCTGCCTCTGGGCCGGATGGTGAGCCAGGAAATCGGCCAATGCCTGACCGTTGACTGACTTCTGAGCCACATATTGAAAGGTAAATTCAGACAATGCCATCCTCCACTTCCCAATTCGGCCGCGTATAATCGGCCGAGTGAGCATGCATTTGATAAGGTCGGTCTTGGAGATGATCTAGACGACCGAAGGAAGCATGTAATGCCGCAACTTGGTGGATGCGAAATAAAGCACTAGGCACAACCTCTCGATCGGCGAATAGTTCAGTTCGGCCGTGTTGAGGGTGCGGCTTAGATAGTGCACCGCTTGAGCTAGCAGACAGCCGATAGAGCCTTCTAAAGCCGAAATATAAAGTGTCAAGGGTTTCCCTCACTTTGGCGGCATAAGGACTGGCGGTTGAGACAAATATTTCTTGATGTCGTCGTGACCATGCATTTGAACCGTTCCGTGTCTTTTAGTTTGAGAAGAGGAGTCAGCGGCCGGATTTTTCCCGCCAAATTGTATGAACCGCCGTAAAAAGTTGACCTTACCGAGGAAGGACTGGAGCTCCTTTTTGGTCCTTGGTGGGGGGGCCGCCATAATGGCCGTAGCTTTATTTTTATCCACCTCGATCCCTCGTTAATGAACTTAGAAACCGAGGTAGTTCCCGGCGGTGACGCCGAAAGCACACTTCTTTGGGTTCATTCTTAGGCCATGCGCTCGCATTCGGTCAAAAGCCTGTCGGAGATGTCCTACGTGGTCGGCTTTGGATGGGGACTTCACAACCATGTCGTCAATGTAGACTTCAACGGTCTGGTCTATAAGGTCGTGGAAAATCAGGTTCATAGCTCGCTGGTATGTCGCGCCGGCGTTCTTTAGGCCGAACGACATGACTACCCATTCATACGTTCCAATTGCTCCTGGAAGCCTAAACACCATTTTTTGGACATCCTCCTTGGCTACGAAAATTTGGTTATAACCGGCATGGCCGTCCATGAAAGACAAGAGTTCGTGTTTTGTGGCCTCGTCTACCAGGAGGTCTGACATAGGCATGGGGTATTCGTCCTTGGGGGATGCGAGATTCAGATTTCTGTAATCGGTGCAAACCCTCAAAGCCCCAGTCCTTTTTAACATTGGTACAATGTTGGCCAACCACTCGACGTACCGGGCCGTTTGGATGAAGCCGGCTTTAAGGAGCCGTTCAATTTCCTCCTTGACTTTAAGTTGTACCTCGGTCGAAAAACGCCTTGGCGGCTGCTGGAACAGCTTGAACCCCTCCTTGATTTTTAATTCATGCTCGACCAAACTCCTTCACAATCCAGGCATCTCATGATAATCCCAAGCAAAACAATCCTTATATTCATGGAGCAGGCCGATAACCTCGGCCGCTAACTTAGGATCCAAAAACTGGCTTACAAAAAGAGGCCATGGTTCGGCCTCCGACTCTACATTTATTTCTAATAAAGGGTCCTAGACTTTTGGGTAGTCATCCTCCATCTCGGCGGGCGCCGTTTCCAGGTCGTCAAAAGTTAACACGTCCGTCTCGTCCGATTCGTGGAGGAATTCGATCAAGTTGATTGGTGAGTTCGGCCGTAAGGATTCCGCCACCCAATGCTCCAGCAGTCTTTCTAGCAGGTCAGTCACAGCCGCTGCTCCTTCTTCTTTAGTGGCTTTATCTGTCATCTAAAGGCTGGTGAGGTCGATCAATACTTCGCGCGCCGAATCATGTCGAACATTCTCGGTGCCTAACTCCAGCACCTTCTGGGCCGTCGTTCTGGTTGGTCGGCGGCTTGCATCGTGGCCGGTGAGGACAACCCATCCAACGTCGTCGTCATAAATCCGAGCTTGTACGGCGTTGGCCTCGAAAGGTTTTTCATCGGCCGGGTGTATAGACACCTTCTGGCCATCCCAAAAGAATAACAATTGGAAGAGGGAAGACGGTCTGCACCCAGACTGGTGGATCCAGTCACGGCCGAGCAATATATTGTAGTCGACGCTGGACTCGACCACGTAGAAGGCCGCGACTCCTGTCTGGTCGGCAACGGTAATCTTCAATGGCAATACGCCAATGGTTTTAGACTTGTCGCCGACGAAGCTGCTCATGACGACGTCGCTGGGGATGAGGTCCTCTTTCGACTTGTCCAGCTTCCTCATCAAGGAATAAGGAAGGATGTTGACCGTCACTCCACAGTCGACGAAAACCTTGGACACGGGCACACCCTCTATAAGAGCCGAGATGTATAACGGTTTGAGGTGTCGATACTTGTTCGGCTCGTCTCTAAGTATTACCTCGTTAAACGCCACGGCCAATAACTCTTCCTTTGTCTTTGGCCTCTGATCAAGCTGCTCCTCGCCCTCCTGGGGCTGAAAACTCGGATGGTAGCACCAAGACCATGTTGATGCCGACCTCCTCCGGCTCCCGCAGGTTTCCCCTACTAGCTTCTTCTTCGGCCTCATAGCCGTCTTTGGCGAGGACCTTTTCCTCGACCATCCCGAGGATCCCCTCATATTCTTCATCGGAGATTCCTAAAGTGGGGTCGTCTTCGGCCTCATGCCCGAATAAAGGATCACCGAAGCCCTCGATCACAGGCCTTGCGGTCCCCGGGACATCGGCTGTGGATGCTTTGATTTCAGGAGGGTCCGAGGCCTCCGTCTAGCCTTTGCCAATGTGCCCCTAGCCGTTACATAATCATCTAGGCGGCTTACCCGGGCCTTTTCCTTGGTCGTCAGGCCAAAGATAGTGTCCGCCGGGGTCACGGTAAAATACTGACGGAGATATTCTAAATTGCCCTTGCTGAAGGGGACTTTAGCTTCTGATCCGCCGAGGTTGGGCTGGTAACTTGGGAGACCTCTCACTCTGTCTTCCCTGTTCGCCTGGTATACGGCCTTAATTGCCGAGTCAGAACTGCTGGTGATGAGGAGCCCCTCTGCCTTTGTGTTTTTGAGGGCGAACTCCACGATTTCACGGCTCTCAGGGGTCATACCGTATAGGTCCGTGGCCGAGTGGTCTTTATGGAATTCCATGAGAAAGGACAGACCATTGGCCAAAAAAGGGGGGTCCCTTCCACAATAGATGTCGACGATACCCTCGTCTGTTCTCTCTAGGGCCGCGGCCTTCGGCTGAACCGAAATGGCCGCCGTTCCACGGGGACTCTCGTCCTGCCTAAGGCGCCATGTTCTTGGAAGCTTGATACAGGCCGCTTTTGCCGCCGAGGGGACAATTGGGGTGGACGGTGGCCCCTCTGCAGCCGCCATTTTCTTTTGACGCTTGGAACCTTCGGCCTCGGTCGTTTGCATTCTGGCCTACTGAACCTATCTCTGCCTTCTCATCAGCTGGGTCTTCGTCAGCGGTTCGGCCCTGCCCCCAGGCCGTTGCATTCTGACGCTTGGAACCTTCGGCCTCGTCCTTGGGGCCCATCGAGATACCGGTGGTTTGAAAGTTTTAACTGGCCTAGGGGCGGCCTCGTCCATGGGGCCCATCGAGATACCGGGGGTTTGTGCCCCCAGTCGGTCAAAAATCGCCCTGCTGGCAGGCCGACGGTCGTACTGACCGCTAAATTTCTTGATGGTTGGTTGGGATGGTTCGGCAGCCTTCCTCTTGTTCTCCTGCGGTCTGGGCTGACCGATCTCACGCTTGCAACGCTCGCAAAGTAGTGGTCTGGGCTGACCGATCTCACGGCTGACCGATCTCACGCTTGCAACGCTCGCAAAGTAGTAGGTCCCTTTTGAGGCCGTCTTCTTCTGCATCTCCTCTTTTAACAAAGACGTATATCTGTCTACCTTGTTAGTCAAGTCATGCATGTCCCGGAATTCAATTCCCTGAAATTTCTTCCGGTACTCGAATTCCAAGCCCTCTTTGGCCATCTTGACAAACTCCCTCTCTGGTAGGTTCGTGCGGCACCAGTTCCTGCATGTTTTGAACCGCTGCAGGTAGTCATGAGGTGATTCGTCTGATGTCTGGCTCATCCTTGCCAGCTCGGCAACCGTTATCTCTCGGTTGGTCTGATAGAAATATTCGTGGAATATTCTTTCCATATCAGACCAATCCCTTACTGAGTTCGGCGGGAGGTTTATGAATCATGAGAACGCTGCGCCGGTCAAAGACTGAACAAATAGACGGAGCTTCTGGGCGTCCGAATCGGCCTCTCCACACTGGGCCGTGAAACGGCCTATGTGTTCAATGGAGGAGGTCGGCCCATCCCCGGAGAATAGCATGAATTCTGGCAATCGATAGTTCCGAGGAAAAGGGATTCGGTCGATTTCTGGCGAGTACGGCCTTGTATATCTCAGCGTGTCCGGCCGCCTCTGGGCTAGGCCGTCTTCGATCATCCGCCGGACGCCTTCGAATCGGAGCCCTTGAGGTGGTGCCTCTTGTTGGGCCGCACATGGCCGCGGGACCTGTTGCACTTCGTTCTGTGGCCTTGTTTGTTGAGCCACTAGGACAGGGGACTCGGCCGGTATGACCGAGCTGGTTGACGCCATATGAGGGCCATGGGTTTGGCCAAGGTTCGTGTGCGTCGCCGCTAGAATGGCCGAACCGTAGTGAACGTGAGAGCCCAGCGGGAACAACGACGCCTGCAATGGTCGTGAGACGGTCTGATTGCTCTGACCGTACTGTTGTGATGAAACAGCGATTACATTGCTCGGGCCAGGTGGATGGATCGCGGGATGTGCGAGGCTGCTATGCCCCAGTGATACGGCCAAAGCATGGAGTTGTCCGCGCACTGTCTCTGCCGAGTAGGTTGGTCAAGGACTCGCCCATGTGGGCTGGGACTGCCCCCAGCTATTTGTCGGCGGCAAAGAATGCTGGCCGTAACCTGATGCTCAGGTGTGGGTAGAGATGCCGAGGCTGCTGCTTTCGCCGTAAGGCTCGATTCTCTCGCGCTCTTGGCCCCTTTGTCCAGCCCTAGGAGGTGTTGCAGGCGAGGTTGCCGGCATCCTCTCCTGGAAAAGCGTTCGCAGCTCCGAGGATAATCTGTCCATTGCGGCCATGAAGGATGTTTCTATCCTATAGGCCTGCTTGGACATCAGCTCCTCAACTACTGCTTGTTCTTGGATGGACTCGGCCGTGCGATCCGTTGTTACTGGAACGCTGGCCGAGATCCCGACCGAATGTTCGGTCTCGGTGGTAGTAATTGGTGAGGTGGACTCAGGAGTCTCAGAAGTCATTTCGACTGCTTTGTTTTTTAGCTTTGCCTGTGCCCTAGTTTCCACCATAAGTTTTGAGCTTTGCTTTGCCTGTGTCTACCGCACAAATCTCACGGCCTGGAGTTCCGGGCTGAGGGGATAATGCGTTGACACGCGGCTTCCTGCTTTTGGGTGCGGTGTGGTTGTGCGTGGGCGTGCCAGCACGGTCTACCGTGCGTCGAGATGTGGTTTGGATGGAAGTGGTGAAATGGTGCGCCTGTGTGGACTTGACTTCTAGTCAAACGATTGTGGCCGAGAGAGGAACTAATCTCGGCCGTCAGGTTCATGGCCTGAGCTACAAGGCCGTTTAGTGGTGATGTTGATGGTGGGTTTAGGGCGGTGCTCCGGCGCGCTGCTTAGTGAGCGACGGTCGTATGATATATGGGATGAATGAGTGAATAACAAATATGGTGCTCCGGTGCCTTGAAAATCAAGGGTTGTATGATACATTTGATGAATGGATTTTCCTTACAATCTAACACTACTCCTAGGAAAGCAAAATATAAGTTGCTCCGTGGGAGGCTTTGGTTTGGTGTTGGAACCCTTTGAACGTAGTCCTGAGCCTTGTATTTAGAGGAAGAGTTCCTGGATGAGTAATCGAGGCTGAAATCCTGCGTAGTGGAGTCTGATTAGAGCAAGTGGGTAGTTCAATCGACATTTGGGATCATGAAGTATGGTGGTGTGACCCCATGAATCCCGGTGAATCTCGGCTGCTGCCCTGATCGTGGGTTCTGCGCTTCTGGCCGTGGAGACGCATTTATTGCTCTGATAGCTGGTGACCTAATCTCTCAAGCTGCAAGGATTCTTGTGAGAATGTCCACATTTAATCACTCTGTTTTCTGTCGCCAAACCCTGACTTCAGTCACTTCCCACCTTCCCTCATGCATTAAATGTTTATTCGTGGCCAGTGGGTTTGCTGCAATAAACAGAGGCACTACCTCATTAAATGAAGCGTGGGTCCCTACTGCCACTTGATGATCTGACTCTAATGCTTTTGGCCGTAATTTTGTTCGGCCTCGGCCTCGGCCTATAATCGAGGCCGAGAAGATCATGCCTTGGCAACTTTCCTTTTGTTTTCAGAAAGGCCAAATACCTTGGCGGAACGCTGCGTTTCTGTTTTACGAGCAAGTGCAAGGGCCGAGGACAGGGGCGCCTTCGGCCAGTTCATGGCCGTGATTTACTAGGCACAAACATAAATATGCTTATCATGCGACGTTGGTATGTAGCTAGTGCATTACAAAGACCAAAATGCATTTTTATAAAAGCGAAAGTTCCAAATGGGCAAGTAAAAGTTGTTTTTTCTTGATCTTCCAATGAAATCTCAAGTTAATAATATCCTGAATAATCATCTAAACCCCAATAATACACACGCCCTGCAACTCTTTCCAAAATTTGGTCAAGAAATGGTAAAGGAAAATGATCCTTTCTTGTGACTGAGGTAATCAATACACATTCTCCATCCAGTAGTGACCCTAGTTGGTACCATTTCTCCATTATCATTTTCAACTACTATGACTCCTGATTTTTTAGGAACAACCTGTGTAGGACTTACCAATTTGCTGTCAGAAATTGGATATACGATACATGCACCCCAATGTTTAAGTACTTCCATTTGTACAACTTCTTTAATTGTTGGGTTAAGTCTATGTTGAGTTTGCCTAACTGGTTTAGCATCTTCTTCAAGAAAAATTTGGTGTGTGCAAACCAAAGGACTAATACCTTTAATATCAGATATCTAATAACAGTCCTATGATCTTTCAAAACTTTAAGTAACATACTTTCATGCAAAAGCTCTAGTTTAGAAGATATTACCACATGATAGGTCTCATCTTCTCACAGAAAAGCATATTTAAGTCCAGCAGGAAGAGGCTTCAATTCACACTTTGGGGCTTCTTCTCTTGATGATTTTGTCTCATCACTCACAGTTGGCAGCTTCTCATATTTTGGTACCCAACCATTATGTTCTTGTACTTGCGTAGAGTTCAACAAAGAACAAAGATATTGTACTTCAAAATCTGGTGCTAAATTACAATCCCCATTTACTAAATAAATTTGCAATGGAACATGTAAACTTCTTTGTCATCTTCATTGTTTGCATGCTACTTGCATATGTTGAATATGTTCTCAAATGACAGTTGCATAAGTCCATTCTTGCAATTCATATGAGCATTAGATGTAGCAAGAAATGGTCTTCTAAGAATAACAGGAATTTGAGAACTAGAATGCACAACTGGTTCAGTATCCGAAACTACAAAATCAACTGGAAAATAAAATTTGTCTACCTGTTTGTGCCTGATAAAATACGGCCATGAATTGGCCTAGGGAACCCCTCTTCTCGGCCCTAAAACTGAAGCACAGCGTTTTGTCAGGGTGCTTGGCCTTCCGGAGAAACAAGAGAAAAATTGTTAAGGCACGATCATCTCGGCCTCGACGCACGGTAGACCGTGCTGGCATGCCCGCGCATAAACACACCCCGTCCAAAAGCAGGAAACCGCGTGTTAACGCATATCCCCTCGGCCCGGAACTCCAGGCCGTGAGATTTGCGCGGCAGACACTTTTGGCACGCCCGGTGGGACACTTGTCAAGAACTTGTGATGGAAACCAGCGTTTCAATTACGACGGACCGCATGGCCGGGTCCATACAGAAACAAGCAGTGATGGAAGAACAGATGTCCAGGCAGGCCTACAGGATAGAGACATCCTTCATGGCCGGAATGGACAAATTCTCCTCCGAGTTCCAAGAAGAGATGCCGACATCCTCGTCCGCAGTGTCTCCCAGAGCTAGACAAAGAAGCCGAGAGCACGAAAGGGTCGAACCTGGCGAAAAAAAACATCAGCCTCGGCATCTCTGACCGTACCGAAGCGTCAGGTTGCGGCCAGTGCTCTCTACTACTGGCCGATGGCTGGGGGCAGCGCCAGCCCACGAGGACGGATTCTGGACTAACCCATACGATGAAAACAACGCGCGGCCCGCTCCACGCCTTAGCTAAAGCGTTAGGACGGGGCAGACCTGTAGTATCCACGGTCCAGAGTCTCGGCCCGACCCATATTTTGGCCGACCAAGCACAATCCGGCCAAAATAACATCACCGAAGCATTACCACAACAAAACGACCAAAAAGGGGCGACGGCTGCATTGCCGGTACAAATACACGATCCAGCCATTTTGATGATAACACAGACGCACTTGGAGTCCCATCATGCTACAGCCCAACAAAACCAGGTGGCCGTACCTCGATGGCCGGCGGACCGAGTGTACCCCGGTCAAACCCATGACATTCCTCTAAAGCTACTCGCCTCGATCAAAGAGGCCGAGCCCTTTGCTCAAACAGTCCAGCAGGAGTGGCCGCGAAACGTTGCGCAGCAAAATAGGCCGATTCAAGGGTTACAATTCGAAGACATCCGGCCCATCTCAAAAGACGGTTTCATACAGGGGGAGCTGGGGGCACCAAGTTACACAAAGCCGTGCCTACCAAGGGAACCCAGAGTTCGGCTCCATTTGTTTCCTAAGGCCTTTTGGGCCCACCGCGCCTCAAAAAGCTCGGCCGTGGACGCATCCCCTTGTGGTTTGACCGACGGCCATGACACTAAGAAACTATTAGGGCAGAAGTTTCGATCTCTTCAAGTCAACGGGCAACGTTGCCGAGAGAAGAAGGATTACTCACAAATAATGGCCAAAAGTTCAAAAAATCCAAAACAGCTGAAACTCGACAGTCACGGCTCGACGAAAGTCCAAAAGAAGATGGCGCCGAGGACCTACGACAAGAAAGTCAAAAAGAAGAAAAGAGGAAGTATACATAGCCCTTCAAGAAAAGAAGGCCCTTGCCTTGCATATAGATAAAAAGGGTCATTATTTACATAAAAAAGGAAATATGTGTAGATAAATTTAATGTTTGTGGTTATTTATTACATACCAAAAGAAAAAAAAAAAAGAGACGTAACGTTTTGTCAGCATTACACAGGCGCGATGACGTGTCGAAAGCCCAGAGGCCGTCGTTTCCTTTAACAAAACGAAGCGACGCTTTGGGCCGACTGGCTTGCGCATTTATTACCCCAGTTGTCAATCACTTCAGACGGCTAAGGGTCCATCCCTTGGAATCCATTCGGCCCCTACTCACGCTGAGGCCGAAGAATCCAGGGATGTGGGGGCAATGTTTGTGCCTGATAAACTACGGCCATGAATTGGCCTAGGGAACCCCTCTTCTCGGCCTCAAAACTGAAGCGCAGCGTTTTGTCAGGGTGCTTGGCCTTCCAGAGAAACAAGAGAAAAATTGCTAAGGCACGATCATCTCGGCCTCGATTAAAGGCCGAGGCCGAGATAGAGCAAAGTCACCACCAAAGGCATTAAAGTCAGACCACCACGTGATGGCAGGGTCCCATGCTTCATTTAATGAATTAGTGCCTTCTTAAATGCAGCAAACCCACTGGCCAAGGATAAGCATTTAATGCACAAGGGAAGGTGGGAAGTGATTGGAGTCAGGATTTGGTGACAGGGATTAGAGTGATTAGACGCCAACATTCTCACAAAGCTCTTTGCAGCTTTAGAGATTAGGTGACCAGCCACCAGAGCAATAAATGCGTCTACACGGTCAGAAGCACAGAACCCACGATCAGGGCGGCGGCCGAGATTCACCGGGATTTATGGGGTTACACCACCTTACTTCACGATCCCAGATGTCGATTTGACTACCCACTTGCGCTGATCAGGCTCCACCATGCAGATTTTCAGCCTCGATTACCCCTCCAGGAACTCTGCCTATAAATACAAGACTCAGGACCACTTTCAAAGGGTTCAAACACCAAAACAAAAGCCTCCCACAGAGCAACTTATATTTTCCTGTAATGCACTTTCAATATCTTTACTTGCTTTTCTAGGAGTAGTGTTAGTTTGTAAGAAAAATCCATTCATCAATATATCATACGACCCTTGATTTTCAAGGCGCCGGAGCACCACCTCTGTTATTCGCTCACTCACCCCATATATCATACGACCGCCGCTCATTGAGTAGCGCGCCGGAGCACCGCCCTAAAACCCACCAAACACCACCACTCAACGGCCTTGTAGTTCAGGCCGTGAACCTTACAGCCGAGACTAGTTCCTCTCTCGGCTACAATCGTTTGATTGGAAGATGAGTTCAGACAGGCGCACCATCTAAACACTTTCACCCACTTTAAACACCTCGACGCACGGTAGACCGTGCTGGCACGCCCGCGCACAAACGCACCCCGTCCAAAAGCAGGAAACCGCGTGTTAACGCATATCCCCTCGGCCCGGAACTCCAGGCCGTGAGATTTGCGCGGCAGACACTACCTGAACTAGCACATCTTCCACCATACCTCTTGGGATTTTGAACGGTCAGCCAATTGCAATGTTACTGAGGTGGGTTTTAATTCACCAAGACCCAATTGCTTGTAAATTGAGTAAGGCAACAAATTAACACTAGCACCCAAATCCCATAAAGCTTGCTCAATGCTAAAATTCCCAATAAAACAAGAAAATGTGGGACAACCTGGATCTTTGTACTTGAGTGGAGTATTAGTTTGAATATTAATTTGAAGAATTGCACTTACATTTTCAGTTAAAAATGCGGTCTTATCAACATTGTGCTGTCTTTTGATAGTGCATATGTAATAACCCAATCCCAAATTATTATTTAATTATTAAATCATACTAGTAAAAGATAATTTTACCCCGAGAATATTTTAATGGGTTTAAAGTTGGCCTTTTATTCAGGAAAGAATTTGGGGATTTGGGTGGTACCGTTGTGTAGAGCTCGACGATATGAGTTCGTAGACAGGCGGTACACCCAGTTTCGAATTGTAACGAATGAGGAAAGGTCTAGAAACGAGAAGGACGTAGTCGGAATTTTAAACTTTGTTATTGTAGCAACTGGTAACCGGGCCAATTTTCTTATTTCTCCTTCTTCTTCCCTGCGACTTCATCTTCTTCAGGCTGGGCAATTCGACATAGTCTCTGCTACAGTGACTATTCGACTTCTAGGCCGTCATACGCTGCCGTTGTGCACTAGTTGGCGTTGCCACCTTCACGAAAAATGTTCCCTTCGTCCTCCTCTACACAACCCACCAAATTTCCAAACTTGATTTCGAGCCATGAAGCGAATGGAACAAGAGGAAGTTTTGCCAGTTTCCTCCTTTGTTTTTCGGTGATTCCGGCAACGGAATCCGACGAGTGAGGTATGCTTTTTCATCCATTTTTCATGCCCTAGCTATTTTGATAGTTAGTTTGGATCAATTTGGATCCGTGAGTGTTTGATTAGAAACCAAGATTTTGTCCAACTTTGGCAGCGTTTTCCGGTCACTTTTCGGCCAAGATGGAGGTCGGCCTAGTTATAAAAGTTGCTCCACTAGTTATTCTGATCATGTAGGTATAGGTCCTGACCTGCAATTTGAAGATTTTTCAATCGCCGGAATTGCTTTGGACACCCACACTCTGCCAACCTGTGTGGCGGCGCGTGAGCCACTTTCTAGCCAATCCTTGAGTCCTAAAATAATCCTTATGTCGTCCTGAGCACGACGGTTTGCTCGGATATGATTTTGGTTATCGTTTGATCGTCAATCAGATATTGCATATTAGGCGTTATCCGAGTTCAATATGTTCGGACCGTTGGATCAACTCTAATTTGTTATATGTTAATCTAGGCTTTCCTAGGATCGTGTAGGATTTCGCGAATCGTGAATTTCAGCCCCTGATGTTCTAATTTAATAACATAAAGTTTGCGTTAAACGATAATCGCCCGATCGTGCGATCACTAGTGATTCGACCGTTCGATTCAGACCAAACTTGGAGTACGTGTATCCTAAATCTTATGGAACCTATAGGAACACATGGATCGGAAATCAGAGGTCGTGTGCCCCATGGGCCCGTTTGACCCAATTTAGAAAGTTTGATCATTGGATTACCATGAGTCTTTCGAGGTAGTTTCACCCTTTGAGCGGGGCTAGAGCGATCGTGTAAACGAGGCTTGGCTGTTTGTGATATTTTGGTTATGTTTGGTTTAGGATTTATGTTGGTGCTTTATGATATTCTTGAAATTATGATATTAGAAGTTGATTTTGTTATTTAATTATTTATTAGTATTATTATGAGAATTATATAAGTATATGTTTGGGGGATATTGGATTATTCAAATGTTCATGAGATATTATGTAATCGCTTTTGCCTTTTAGGGATTTTTAGGGATATTATATTGAGTTTGGTTGTGAAGAGTTGGGAATGGTTTGTTAATTGGTTTTCAATGAGAATATTAAAATAGTTAAATAACTAAGAACATATCTAACTACAGTCCCGATCTCTTGGACCACAGGGGTCCAAGAGATTTGTGGTCACTCACCGTTGGATGTAAATTCAACGGTTCACTTACTCTTGCACTCCTTTTAAGAAACTTTTTTGAACCATTGGATTAATATCCAACCGTAGGTGACCACAATTTCTTGGACTCCTGTGGTCTAAGAGATCAGAACTGTATCTAACTATACGTATATATATATATATACAGAAATTCTCTTATGCGGACATCCGGACGTTGTTATCGTGCGGACACAGTGTATTTTGTATTACCCCTCTCTGTTTTCCTGTCTGTTCACAATAGGATCCGCACGATAATAACGTGCGGACATCCGGATAAGAGAATAACTGATATATAGAAATTCTCTTATGCGGATATCCGGACGTTATTATCGTGCGGACGCAGTGTATTTTGTACTACCCCTCTCTATTTTCCTGCCTGTTCACAATAGGATCCGCACGATAATAACGTGCGGACATCCGGATAAGAGAATAACTGTATATATATATATATATCAATCCCCTTCAGTTGAGGGATCCCTCAAATAACTATTTGAGGGATGAGGCGCTCAACCATTGGATCTGTTTTAGTGATCTTGTGTGGTTGAGATTGTTTAACATCTTTTAACCCGTTTTCTACCAAATAACGCAACACATCCAATGCTGGAGAAGACCTATGGCACGCAGGCTCTCAGATGGGAAACGAAGGAAGAGGAAGGGCCCCTTGCAGGCCTAAGAGAAGACCCACTCTCTTGAGATGAAGAGAGGACCCACCATTTCCAACTCAGCTTGCGAGATTTCTATTTCTATAAGCTATCCACTGTCCTGGTTTTTTTTCCTCTCGAAATCTAGGCTGTGGTCGTCGATTTGGAGATGTACGAGGGTTTTTTTATATGGGTTCGTAGATTTCTAGGTTTTTTAAAATATGAGTTTGGATTAATCGCCAGATTTTATATTTGTTTGGAAAAATTCATGTGAATTATTATTGTTGTGTTGTTCTGGTATCTGACATGGGTTTTTTAAAAATTGATTTGTAGATTTCAGCTAAAAGATGAGATTACATCTCCAGATTTAATATGGGTTTGAAAAAATTCATGTGATTTACTTATTATTGTTGTTGTTGTGGTGTTATCTGATATGGGTTTTGAATGTGGGTTTTAAAATTTATTGCAGCCACACGAATAATTTTTTTTTTTATTTAAAAAAAAGCTATTTGCTTATATGCATCCAACCGAAAATGCAATCATATTCAGCATTGAAATAGGAATAATGCGCAGAACTTTCTGGTTGATGAATTTAAAGTGGATTTCATAGACAATGGCAAGTGTGGCTTGTGGAATACTTGGGTTTCCATTTATGTCAATAGTGCAACCATCTGAGGACGAGCTTTGAAGAACAGAGCAAACGAGATTGATATTTTTCTTCGTTATGAATCATTTGCCAATCAAGAGCTATGAAAGAGGCAACAAACATGTTCTGGTTTTTGTCATTATAATGTTTGTAGTCTTTTTGGGGGTGGTTGTAAGCTTTTCTACTTAGATGAATAGTTGTTTGGGTCAACTTCTGCAATTTATTGAAGTTCATAATCAGCTTTCCATAATTTAATTTCATATATCTTTAATCACAACTGCTGGAGGTTTAAAGTTATCAATTTGTTGTTAGAAGTAGACACTACTACAAAAATGGAAAAAGACGACCAGAAAAAGACGACGGCATAACATAAAACCGTCGTTGTATTTAAATAGACGACGGTATAAAAAAAAACCGTCGTGGATAAGTGATTTACTGTTCAATATTTTTAAAAGACGACGCGTACAAATAAAAAACCGTCGTTTTTAAAAAAGGATTTCTTCAGTGTTAAAATCTGACCAAAAAACAACGACAGCAGGTATGAATACACTGACGTAGAAAATAAAGACGACAGTTCACCAAAAAACCTGCCGTGTTAACTCCTAACTAAACACGACCAACTGTTCTTAATCCACGTCGTATAATATAGTGGAATCAACGTCTGTATACTACGACGGTGCATTCTCTGTAAACCGCCGACTTATTATTTTGGAGTATACTACGACGGTACCTACAACACTACTGTCGTTTTTATTTACCACGTCCTAAGTTCAAATTACGGTCGTATTTTTTCAATTTATACGTCTGCCCTCTCTGTAAACCGCCGTCTTATGTTTATAGCTTTTTAAAATTAATTAATTTTTCTTTTATTTTGGTAATATCTTTCTTAACACAAAACAAAATTTAATTCTCAATCCTCAACAACATTTTCATCTTAAAATGCAAATCTCTTCGTGTTAAATATGAACACAAATTTGGCAAATACATCGTGGCAAATATATGTTCAACTGTTTCTTCCTCTCATATGCAAGCTGGGCCCTCTCCTTCCTCTTGTTCTCAAGCTCCTGCACAGCCTCGATTCCTGAAAAACAAAATCAAAATCAACAAAGTGTGAACCCTCACTCCTCGATTCCTGGTTACATTGTAGTCCCCTTTTCCACAGTGATCAACTTCAAAACTCCTGTGTAGCAAGGTGGAACCAGCCTTAGAACCTGTTGTGGGTTGTGCCTTTGGGGTGAAGCTGGGAGTGGGCTTGAGGTTCAGAATGAATAGACACCACCTACTCATTCTGAACCTCAAGCCCACTCCCAGCTACAGCCACCACCTGAGTCCGTCTCTGCGAGCATCAGGAACACCCACGCGGGTTCTCAAGCTGGTTTCACCCTTGCTACACAGGAGGATGTAGCAAACCCATGCTTGGTCTTGTGAGGAATCATTCTGCAAACCCATTTGCTTTCAGAAAGACAATTTCTGCAACCCTAATTGAAAACTGAGAGTTAACAAACGCGTAAAAAAATCCTATTTAAACAAAATGGAGTAAATATCCACGTCAGTTCTAATATACATAGCGACGTCATATTTGACTAATCAACGTCAGTTTAGATATAACTACATCGGAAATCCAAAAGTCTTATCGCGCGTATTAAAAAGATAACTACATCGGAAATCCAAAAGTCATTTGGCGAGTATTAAAAAGAGAACAGAACCAAAGTAACCACGTCGGTTTATTGAAATACACAGTCGTTGAATTTAAGAGTACAACGTCAGTTTAGAGAAACAAAGCGCCGTCATAACCACGTCGGAAATCCAAAAGTCATTTGGCGCGTATTAAAAAGAGAACGACGTCGTTTTCAGAACCGCAAAGTAACCACGTCGGTTTATTAAAATACACAGTCGTTGAAATTACAAGTACAACGTCAGTTTCGATAAAAAAAGCGCCGTCATAACCACATCGGAATTCCAAAAGTCTTTCGGCAGTTGTGATAACCACGTCATTTATGAATTATCTACCGTCGTTATAACAAAATAATACGGCGGTTTGTTAATGACAACGTCGTTGTATTGAACTCTGGGAAAATATATAAACTTTTCGTCACCTGACCTAATATTTTACGGTTTTCACTTCCCGATAAAGTATCGTAGTTTCCCTCTCATTTCCCAAATCACCATTTTCGTCACCTGACCTAGCATCATCGTCTGAATCATCGTCTTCATCGTCCAAATCACCATTTTGGTCTTCGTCTTCGTCGGAAGGAAACATTTCTTTGCACGCCGGTGTTATTCAAGGTTTTTTCTCACTCTCTTCCCTTTTTTTACTTTTCATTTGCATGCTGTAGTTGTCTGGAAACTAGATTCTGTCAAATTGAAGAAATCTTTCACTGGTTTTGATTAAATACATAAGTAGATACCCTCACGATGCCAAAAGACGACAGTTCTATCCTGTTTCGACGATGGAATGGACACACCACGACGGTGGCTAAAAACCGTCATGGTGTGACAATTAATACGTCGGAAACAAGATAAAATCGTCGTCTAGTGAGAGAAGTACACTAGTTTTTTAATTTAATAACCGACGTAGTTTATGAATATTTACGTCATGAAATATATAAAACCGTCGTTGTTTTTATATTATTACGTCGTTTATTTTTAATAATCGACGTTGTTTTTCTGGCAGATTAATCAAAAATGGTTTCGAAATCTCAAAACAAGGAAGCTGAAGCATCAAAGGCCACAGCAGGTTCAATGGCACAAGGGGATGAACCCAAAAAAGGTTTAGTGGAAGTTGAAAAATCAACTCAAAGCAAACCCTCGAAGAGGATGAGATATTCCTCAACCTCAGAGAAAGACTCGAGCACAGCCACATTTGTTGAGGAGCCAAAATCTGGCCGCCGTATCAGCACAATGAGCCGTGTTGTGAAGAGGAAAATTGAGAAGGTTAAGCCTGTGGTTGAGTTCAATAAAGATGGCAAACCACATGGCGAGGCTGCTGTTGAGATGCAGTCTTACATTGGTGTTTTGGCACGCACCAGAGTCCCTCTTGTGGACAAGAAATGGAAACAATTACCCAAGGACGTGAAGGAGCAGATTTGGGAAGCTGTTCAAATGTCCTATGTTATTGGGGATCGTTACAAGAACTTGGTCTTGCAGTCTGCCGCCAAAAAATGGAAGGATTTCAAGTATAACGTAACTAGGCAGTATATCCTTCCTTACGCACATGACAGGGAGAGGTTAAGAGAAACCCCTGCGCTTTATAAGTTCATAGAGAAATCGCAATGGGATGCCTTCGTAGCTTCAAGGTTAACCCCAGATTTTGAAGCTAAGCATGCTGAGCAGAAGGAGAGGAGGGAGAAATTGGAGTACAACCATAGGTTGTCTAGAAAAGGGTATGTTGGTTTGACGGACCAATTGGTAGAAACCATGCCCGAAGGTCAAGAAATCGATCGAGCTGTTCTGTGGAAGAAAGCAAGAGAAGATAAATCAGGAAACATCCCTGATCCAAAGGCTGCAGAGAAGGCAAAACTAATCGTAAGTCTCACTAACTCTGTTCTAAATTTGAAAAACAGAGTGTTTTATTTTGGTATAGACGTCGTTTATATTTATATAAGCGACGTTATAAAGTGAACACCACGACAGGCTTAATTTACGGACGTTTAAAAGTGAATAGGACGTCGGTTTTTGAATAAAGTAGACGTCTAGATAGAATTAATACGACGGATTAAATTATTCTATGAACTGCATTTTTGTTTTAAGTTTACTCACGCACACACTCTCCCTCTCTCTATCTATTTCACTGAATTTTGTGGTGCACAATTTCTGGAAAAGAATGCATATTTCAATCGAGTTTTTTCACTTCTTCATTAAAACTTACGACGGTTTTATCTTATCTAGACGTTAGAATGATTATACAACGATGGTAATTTTGTGCAGCCGTATGGAATTGTACATCTACGTCTGTTTGTTTAATAATCCGTCGTCTTACTTTGAATATACGACGGTTTTTAATTTATGTCTTAATCTGTTTTATTTTGAATATACGACGTATTTTTATATACCGACGTTGTAAAGTATAAACAACTACGGTATTTATATATAGACGTTTTAAATTAATACCACGTCTGTCATTTAATAAAAACCGTCGTTGTTTATAATTTACAACGTCGGTATATGTATCTGTCATACACCCTTCTCAGGTTCTAACAATCTCTCTTTCTTTCTTTTAGGATGATTTGCAAAAGCAAGTCTCCGAAGGCACTCTGACTGTCTCCGGGAGCAATGATATCTTGACTCTGGCTTTGGGAACCCCGGAGCATGGTGGGAGAGTCAGAGGAGCTGGTGCTGGCGTTACCCCAACTCAGTTCTTCAATTTGCCGAAGCAGCAGAGAGTGAAATTTGGTGACAAATTGAAGGAAAGTGTGAGGGAGGCAGTCACAGAAGAGACCTTGAGGATTGAGGCGAAGTCAAGGGAAACTATAATGGAAGCAGTCAGAGCAGAGAGGGAGACTTTGTTGGCATATATCCGTCAACTAGTTCCTAGTTTTGATCCCAGCCAGATGCTCCAAACCCCAATTCCTCCAATTATTTTACCCCCTCAAGATCAAAGCCCAAAAAATCCAATGTCTGATAAGGCAAGCTGCTCTGGGGCCACTAATATCAGACCCCTAGCTTTGGAATTAGAAGATCCGAAGCCTGAAGCTGATACTGCTGCAAAAGAGAAAGAGGACACGGTAAAATCTCTGCTTATTTATATTTCTGCTTTTTAAATTTTAAAAAGACGTCACTCCTTTTAATAGCCGACGTTAAAATTTAAAATAACGACGGTAAATACGTCTGTTTCTTACAAGACACGTCGTGTTTCGTTATATACCACGACGCTTTTATAAACCGTCGTTCATTTCATGATTTCATTAACTGTATTTATATTAGACGACCTTTCTATAGAATAGCGACGTTATAAATTCAATACAACGTCAGTATTAACGAGAAACTGTCGTTTATATTATATACCACGTCTGTTTTTTTTGTTTAGTTAGAGTCGTTTATTTTAGTTCACACACAAACTAACTTATATTTCTTTATTAATTTCTTTAAACAGGATCTCTCAAAGCTAGATATGCCGCCTCCTCTTTTAGCCTTATGCCAACATTTCCAGACCAAGTTGTTGCCTAATGGTAACGAGGCTCTAACAATTCACATGCCCAAGGAAGTGTTTGGCATTGAGCATGATACCTTCCTCTTCACTGAGGATGTTTTGCAGTTTGGTTCAATGGTTGAGATAGGAACCACAGTGATATCAGTATACATGAGGTAATTCTCCCTAATCCCATTTTGTTTTACATTTTCCTTTCTTTTAAATTAAAATCTCATTTAATTGACTTTCATATATTTAGGTTCCTATTTGACTATTTAAAAATGGCAAATCTTGTAAACCTTGTTGGCCTCGTGGACCCTGGGCTAGTGAGCTCTGGAGTTGGATCAATATCAGACCGAATAAAAAACCTGTCAAACCGCCTGAATACAGCAGATGGGAATCAATTTTTCTTGGTCCCTTATAATCCAGGGTTAGTACCATTTAAAGTATTTTCCTATTACATGAATTCACTGCCTTATAATCCAGGCTTCTAATATTTTTCTTTCTAATATGAATCATTATGTGCAGGGGTCATTGGGTGATGGTAATTGTGAGACCATTAACAGAGACTGCCTATTACATGAATTCACTGCCAAAACGCATGGTTGACGACGAAATGAAAAATATAGTGAATACGTAAGTTGATTTCTTCTGATTTATGATTTTTCCTATAAAGTATTTAAATAAACGACGGTTTTTACTAATACCGACGTTATTATATAATATAACGACGGGAAGATATTACCGACGTTTTAATTTAACTACCACGTCAGTATTTTCTTAAAAACGTCGTTTTAATTTAACTACCACGTCGTTTGCGTTTTATTTAAGAACGTTTTAATTTTTTCTGCACAATTTTCGTCATACGACGTTTTTTACTCTTACCGACGTTATAACGTTACACAACGACGGTTAGGTTTTACCGCCGTTTTAAACAAAATATAACGTCTTGGTTTAAAAAACTCCGTCGTTTTGACTGATTTACCACGACGGTTACTATTTGTATTTAACACCCTTTGTTTTCTTGTAACAGGTCAATTAAAATGTTTAACATTCATATAAACAAAAATTCACGTAAACAGCAGGCCATTTGGAAAAATCTACACGGCACTCCTGAACAACCAACAAGTGTAGAGTGTGGCTATTACGTGATGCGATTCATGAGAGATATAATTCATGATCCAGACCTAAATTTCGAAAATAAGGTAAAACGCAACATTTTAGATATACTTTCTTTATTTTACTACGTCATATTTTTGTTTAACCGTCGTTTGTATTCTTTTAACACGTCGGTTTTTTGGTTTATTTTGCAGTTTGACAAGAAAAAGGATAAACTTCAGTATACACAAAAGGATATTGACGAAGTTAGGCATGAATGGGCAGAATTCGTGAACAAGCAATTACCGAAGGATAATTGATGTAGATAAATATTTATGAACAATGTTTAATTTAGATTATTTAAAATGTATATAAATATTTTGTTGTAATCAAGAGAACAAAAATCAACAAAATTAAATTTTGTTTAAAAATTTGTTTAGTTCCCAAACACCGACGTCTGATTCTAATTTACACGTCTCATACGTGTACACAATGGTCGTATTGCAGTAAACGACGTGTAATAGTCAAAACAACGACGGTTTATAATTAATTCATCCTGTATAAATGAATTTGTACTCATATACTACGTCCGTTAGTATAACCTTATCGACGTCGTAATAATATACAAAGGCTGATATTTCTAAATATCCGCCTTTGTATAAAAAAAAACGTCAGCTATATACAACAAAATGACGTGTAATAGAAATAACAACGACGGTATATAATTAATTCATCCTGCATAAAAGAATATGAATTCATATACTACGTCGGTTAGTATAACCTTATCGACGTCGTAATCTTATACAAAGGCGGATATTCTTAAATATTCGCCTTTATATATATAAACAACGTCAGTTATATACACTAAAATGACGTTTAATATTAGTAACAACGACGGTTTATAATTAATTCATCCTTTATAAATGAATTTGTATTCATATACTACGTCGGTTAGTATAACATTAACGACGTTGTAATATTATACAAAGGCGGATATTATTAAATATCCGCCTTTATATATTTAAACAACGTCCGTTATATACACTAAAATGACGGTTTATAATTAATTCATCCTGTGTATATTCTTAAATATAGTTTCAACGTCGGTTTTTTATGTTTAATGTCGTTGTAAAGGGATACAACGTCGGCTAAGTCATTTTTAATTTAATTGTTATTGACTTTTATATTTTATTTAAATCCATATTAAATTCATAACTATATCCAAAAATTATACTGAAAACTACCAAGCATTGGAATATTGTCTCTATCCTAAAGCTTTAAAAAATATAATTTTGGAAATATTTTTTTATTGTATTTAATTACTAATATTAATAATATATTCAAAACAAAATCCGAAAAATATACCGGCAAATTCTATGCACTGATTGAGACAATATCTTGCCCGTTAAGGCCTGAAAAATGTAATTTAAGTTTTCAAAGTTCAAATGATAACAAAATTCAAACAAATTTAGAGACAAAGCATTGTACTCCTTATACTTTACATAACATAACCCTAAGGTTTATGTGATCCATTGGTGCCCATAAATTCAAAATTATGAAATCCATATTTTAGCCTACTATTGTAGAAGGCAATGTTGTAAGGAATCCATAGCAATTTTCGGTTCATTTTTCTCGTACTTGTGTATTTTTTAAAAATTATTTTACAATTTAGGGTTTAGGGTTTAGGGTTTTTTGAAACGACGCCGGTTTTCTCCCGCTGTTTTTGGTCAACTACATTAACAAAGACTAATTGAATTCGGTTGACGACGTCAGTTATAAAATAGCGACGTCTTTAGTGTTTACAACGTCGTAAATGTATTATAACCGCCGTTGTAAGTAATTATTAGACGTCATTATAAGTGTTGACCGTCGTGGTTGAAAAACGCGGTACTTAAAAATTTTTGACCGCGACTTAAAATTTTCAGAATTTCCCTTTAACCCTCAAATAGTTCATTCTCTCTCTTCAACATAAATTTGTCTGAAAGTTTTCGTTCTCCAAGCTCTCTCTCAATATCCATGTAAGTACAACTCTAGTCCCTTTAATCCTAATTCTCTCAGCTCTGTCTCAAGCTTTTGTTATATTCTCTCAGCTCTCTCTCAAAGCATTGGGTACGTAGATTCTCCAAGATCTCTCTCAAAGCATTTGGTACGTAGATTTTTCAAGATCTCTCATTGGGTACGTAGATTCTCCAAGCTCTCTCTCAAAGCATTGGGTACGTAGATTCTCCAAGCTCTCTCTGAAGCAGTTGTTATATTCTCGCAGCTCTCTCTCAATATCCATGTAAGTACAACCCTAATCTCTTCTTAAATCCATAAATGTTTTCGTTGGTAGCTATATTAGGGTTTTGGTGTTTGCAATCTTGTAATAATTGCTCTCTGTTTGGGTTCTTTTATGTTTGTTTGGCCATGGGTTCTTGGAAAAGGAATGGGGATGGGAGATTTAAGCTGTTTTTTTTTTTTAACTACGACGACGGTTGAAGGATCAAACCGTCGTCCAAATGTTTATTATACGTCGGTTGTTCATTTACTCCCGTCGTCTACGTTTTAAGCCGCAACTGGTAGCCTAAAGACGACTGTTTCTCCATTAAACGTCGTCTTTAGGCTACCAGAACACCGTTCAAATTTCTGGGTCTGGGTATCTTAATGACGACGGTGACTATAGATGCCGTCGTCGGAATGTATATTAAACGACGATTATTTTTATAAACCGTCGTCTTTTCCATGTTTTATATTTAATTTTCATTTTGTTCTCTGCTATTTGAATGAGGTAGTGTTTCATTGCTGGTCTTTCCACTTTAATATATATATATTTATATGAATTTGATAGAGTGTAAGATGGATAAGTCATGGATGCATGCGGATAGAAGATCGAAGGCATATGAGTTAGGGGTGGAAGGATTTTTGAATTTTGCGTTACAAAATCTTGGAAATACAACTGAGATTCGTTGTCCATGTGTTAAATGTGGGAATATTCGATTGTTTGGGGTTGGAATTATAAGGGAACACTTATACTTTAATGGAATTGACCAAAGCTATAAGATTTGGAGATGGCACGGAGAACCTTGGGAATGGACTACCAATGCTAGTAGAAATGTGGAAGAAGATGAGCAAAGTAGGTTTAGTTATGTTTCTGAAGAATTAGGGATGGATGATAATGATTTTGCCAATATTGGATCTGATCCTTATGAGTTTGCCAGTGTGATTGGGGATGGCGATGAACCCTTGTACCCTGGTTGCAGTAAGTACACGAAGTTGTCGGCTTTGGTGAAGTTATATAATTTGAAAGCAAAACATGGGATGAGTGATGTTTGCTTTACAGAATTATTGATACTTCAAGGAGAATTTCTTCCAGAAGGAAATACACTACCTTCCTCTATGTACGAGGCAAAAAAGACTTTGTCTGCTTTAGGGATGAGTTATGAGAAAATCCACGCATGTTCCAATGACTGCATTTTGTATCGGAAGGAGTATGAGAATGCAACTAATTGTCCTACTTGTGGTATCTCAAGGTGGAAGGAAACCAAGGATGGGTTCTTGAAAGAGGTTGTGGCAGCGAAGGTGGTGTGGTATTTTCCTCCAATTCCAAGGTTTAAAAGGATGTTTCAATCACATAAGACAGCTAAGAGTTTGACTTGGCATGCTGCAAGAAAATCAGTTGACGGTTATATGTCTCATCCAGCGGATTCCCCGTCTTGGAAACTTGTTGATGAAAAATGGCCCGACTTTGGTAATGAGCCAAGAAACTTGAGATTGGCTCTCTCATCTGATGGATTCAATCCCCACAGTTCTTTAAGTAGCAGATACAGTTGTTGGCCAGTTATGTTAGTTACATATAATCTCCCACCATGGCTATGCATGAAGCGGAAGTTCATGATGTTGACTATACTGATTTCCGGTCCTAAACAGCCCGGAAATGATATAGACGTCTACTTAGAGCCTTTGATTGATGACTTGAAATCTCTGTGGGATGGGATTAGAGGAGTGTATGATGCCCACATAGGAGAATACTTTACACTCAGAGCTGCATTACTGTGGACAATTAATGATTTTCCCGCTTATGGAAACTTATCTGGTTGTGTTGTTAAAGGATATAAAGCTTGTCCAATATGCGGCGATGATACACCTAGTCACAGGTTGAAAAATGGCCACAAAATTTGTTACATTGGGCATAGAAAGTGGTTACCAATCAATCATCCATATAGGAGGCAACGTGCAGCTTTTAATGGGAAACCTGAATATGGCATGCCCCCTGAGCCATTAACAGGAGAAGAAGTGCTGCATATGGTTGAAGATATTAATTACATATGGGGCTCGAAAATTGGGGGAAGTGTTGGTGAGAATGATGGTGATAGAGTTTGTTGGAAGAAGAAATCAAAATTCTTTGATCTCGAGTATTGGAAATACCTCCCTGTGAGGCATGCCTTAGATGTTATGCACATTGAGAAGAATGTTTGCGATAGTATCATTGGTACATTGCTAGAGATCCCTGGAAAAAATAAAGATGGGATTGTTGCTCGGTTAGACTTATTGAACATGGGGGTAAAAATTGATTTGCAACCCGAGTATGGAGAAAGACGTACTCGCTTGCCTCCAGGGCCTTGGAATTTGTCAAGAGCAGAGAAGAGAGCGGTTTGCAATTCTTTTTATGGTATGAAGGTTCCTGAAGGTTATTCTTCAAATATAAAAAATCTTGTATCTTTAAAAGATTCAAGACTTCTTGGCCTTAAATCTCATGATTGTCATACCTTGATGCAACAATTGCTCCCTGTGGCAATTCGTTCTGTTTTGGAGAAGCCTGCAAGGTATGCAATAACTCGATTGTGCTTCTTCTTCAATGCTTTATGTGCAAAGACGGTAGATGTTTCCAAGCTAGATAAGTTGGAAGAAGATGTAGTAGTTACTTTATGTTTGCTTGAGAAGTACTTTCCCCCTTCATTCTTTGATATCATGGTTCATCTAGTAGTACATCTTGTCAGAGAAGTTCGTCTATGTGGGCCAGTATATTTTAGATGGATGTATCCGTTTGAAAGATATATGAAAGTGCTAAAGGGGTATGTTCAGAATCGTACTCGTCCCGAAGGTTGCATTGCTGAGCGGTATATAGCTGAAGAAGCTGTAGAGTTTTGTACCGACCATTTATCTGATGTTAGTACAGTTGGAGTTCCTTCAAGCCAGAATATGGGAGTTTCAAAGCCATTATCAGGTTGCACAGTGGGCTTAGTTGATATGGACTTGTTGAACCAGGCACATCTATATGTCTTGGAGAATACGGAGGAAGTCCTACCTTATATCGAGTACGTATGAGTTTAATTTTTCATATATATGTAGCCATGTTAAATATTATTACTCCTTATATTTATCTTATATATGAGGGACCGTAATGCGTGTTTTTTTCGTGTCAATTGTAGGGAACATATGATCCACATCAAGACCACTTATTCGAAATTTAGAAAGAGAACAAAGTGGCTACAAGATAAGCACAATAGCACTTTCATTCAATGGCTACGTGTTAAGGTATATATGTTATTGAATGACATATTCAATTTATTATTTTAATTTTCTTTCTTTCTATATATATGTTAGATTGAATTAATATATATGTTTAATTTGTAGGTTCAAAGTGAATTTAATGGGGAAGATTATAATGGCATATCAGAAAATTTGAGATGGTTAGCAGCTGGTCCAAGCATGGTAGTGCCATCATATAGGAGCTATCTTATTAATGGTGTCAAATTTAGCACCAAGGCACAGGATGATGTGCGAACTGTCCAAAATAGTGGAGTTTATTTACTTGCACATACTATGCAAGTTGCTAGTGCCAAGGATAAAAACCCTATTGTCTCCAATATGGGTTTTTATGGGGTTATTCAAGAAATTTGGGATCTTGACTACCAAAAGTTTAGAATCCCAGTCTTGAGGTGTGATTGGATAGATAACACTTCGGGCCTTGTAGTCGACGAACTTGGATTTACCCTTGTAGATCTGAGTAAAATTGGACATAGGAATGACCAATTTGTTATGGCTTCTCAAGTCAAACAAGTATTTTATGTTGACGACCCAATGCATCGTGGTTGGTCGGTAGTGTTATCAATGCCTAATAGAGAATATAATGATGTTATTGGTGATGATGTGCTAGGTGATATTAGAATTGAGTGTGAGCCATTTTCTAGAGGGATACCAAATGTTGACACATTTGATGACCTAGTGGGTGAGTTTGGGAGTGAGAACATTAGAGATGGGTGTGAAGATATATGGATTGATTGATTGTTGTAATGTATGACATTAGTTATGCAGTTAATTGTATGACATTAATTCATAGCTCTGTATATCATTTTAATTCCGATCACATTTTCATTCTGCAAGCTTTGTATGACATTAATTCATAGCTCTGTATATCATTTTAATTCCGATCACATTTTCATTCTGCAAGCTTTGTATGACATTAATTCATAGCTCTGTATATCATTATAATTCATTTCAACCGTCGTCTATTACAGTCGTCTATTATAGTCGAAAGGTCTCTTTTTTATGCGATTATGTACCAAATCGACGTCGGTTTTAGTTTTTTACTGACCTGTACTATATTAACCACGTCGTTTTTTTGTGTTCAAGCCGTCAAAATAATTTTCAACGTCTGTGGTGATATAAATGGTCGTGGTTATTGTTGTTTTTACGTCTGTTCAAGTAAATATATGCCATGTTATATGTTTAAGACGTCAGTTTTTCATTCAGTGAACGTAGTATTTATTAACCACGGCGGTTTCTAAGTTTTATACGTCGGTTTTGTTTTATTTCGAGACGTAGGTAAAACCATTTACGTCGGTTTTATAGTTGTTTTTGACATTTAAAATTATTTAAACGTCTGTGTTTTAATAAAACCGTCGTCTATTATAGTCGAAAGGTCTCTTTTTTATGCGTTTATGTACCAAATCGACGTCGGTTTTAGTTCTTTTGTGACGTGTACTATATTAACCACGTCGTTTTTTTTTGTGTTCAAGCCGTCAAAATAATTTTCAGCGTCTGTGGTGATATAAATAGTCGTGGTTATTGTTGTTTTTACGTCTGTTCAAGTAAATATATGCCATGTTATATCGTTAAGACGTCAGTTTATTCAATCAGTGAACGTAGTATTTATTAACCACGGCGGTTTCTAAGTTTGACACGTCGGTTTTATTTAATTTAGAGACGTTGATAAAACTATTTACGTCGGATTTATAGTTGCTTTTGACATTTAAAATTATTTAAACGTCTGTGTTTTAATACAACCGTCGTCTATTATAGTCGAAACTTCTCTTTTTTATGCGTTTATGTACCAAATCGACGTCGGTTTTAGTTCTTTTGTGACGTGTACTATATTAACCACGTCGTTTTTTTTGTGTTCATGCCGTCAAAATCATTTTCAACGTCTGTGGTGATATAAATGGTCGTGGTTATTTATGTTTTTACGTCTGTTCAAGTAAATATATGCCATGTTATATGTTTAAGACGTCAGTTTTTTCATTTAGTGAACGTAGTATTTATTAACCACGGCGGTTTGTAAATTTGACACGTCGGTTTTATTTAATTTAGAGACGTTGATAAAACTATTTACGTCAGTTTTATAGTTGTTTTTGACATTTAAAATTATTTAAACGTCTGTGTTTTAATAAAACCGTCGTCTATTATAGTCGAAAGGTCTCTTTTTTATGCGTTTATGTACCAAATCGACGTCGGTTTTAGTTCTTTTGTGACGTGTTCTATATTAACCACGTCGTTTTTTTTGTGTTCAAGCCGTCAAAATCATTTTTAACGTCTGTGGTGATATAAATGGTCGTGGTTATTGTTGTTTTTACGTCTGTTTATGTAAATATACGCCATGTTATATGTTTAAGACGTCAGTTTTTTCATTTAGTGAACGTAGTATTTACTAACCAAGACGTTTTCTAAGTTTTACACGTCGGTTTTTGTGTATTTAGAGACGTCGATAAACATATTTACGTCGGTTTTGTAGTTGTTTTTGACATTTAACATTATTTCAACGTCAGTGTTTTACTAAAACCGTCGTCTATTATAATCGAAAGGTTTCTTTTTTAGGTTTTATGTATGAAATCTACGTCGGTTTTAGTATTTTACTGACGTGTACTATATTAACTACGTCGGTTATTTTCCGTCGTTATTTCATGTATGAAAAGACGGCGGTCGATTTCTCGTCGGTTGTAAACCATGATACACGACGGTGGATTACCGTCGTCTATTTCGTTTTTTGTAGTAGTGAGAAAATATTCCGTTCGTTCCTTACTAGCTTCTTTCACAAGGTTTTTCCTTTTCTTTTTTTGGACAAAGGGCTTTTCCTTATGTGCTTGTACAAAAGATAATTTTGGCCTACAATTCATGTTGCTAACAAATTCATGAACCAGTCTCGACTAGGGTACATGGCCATATTGTCGACAGCCAAGAAACAAGCCAAGGCTCAATAAATTACCACAAACACTACATATTTTGGAGAAATAATCTTCCATTTGATCCGAAGTACAAATGTAAGCAAATAACGATGATAAGCGGAAAATTAGAAGATCATTTTATCACATAGAGAACGCAATCTGACATATTGCATCAACAATTTTTATTAATACAACTAATTACAAAGTAATCAAACAAGATATGCCTTAAACAAACCTTGCTCATAGTTTAATAGGGTCGGATAAACAACAATTCAGAAAGACTTGCACCATCTAACTGACCCTAACAAAATTTCTTGTCTAATAAAAAATAACTCACATCTAATTGACCCTAAGAAGCTATGCGGCTTAGATAACCTTAAAATGGATCTATGTCATAGAAATCATACAACACCATAAATATGTTGAACACAAGTAAAATTCGATATCTTTCGCCACTACTCACTAGGAGTTCAAAACATCATCCTGAAAAGACAAAGCAAATGAAAATAATTAATTCAATTTTATCAAGCAGAGGCAAATCACATAGGTAGAATATGACTTTACTTACTCAAGATATATTATTACTTTGAATGAGAAGTTCCATGCCAGGAAAAAATAATATTTAATATTCTTGTGGCTGCAGTCAATTTTAAAACCCATATCAGATATCACAACAACAAGAAGAAGAAGAAAATCACATGAATTTTTTCAAACCCATATCAAATCTGGAGATGTAATCTTAACTTTTAGCTGAAATCTTCAAATCGATTTTTAAAAAACCCATGTCAAATACCAGAACAACACAACAATAATAATTCACACGAATTTTTCCAAATCCATATTAAATCTGGAGATTAATCCCAACTCAGATTTTAAAAAACCTAGAAATCTACAAACCCATATCGAAAAACCCTCATACATCTCCAAATCGACAACCACAACCCAGATTTCGAAAGGAAAAAAAACCAGGACAATGGATACCTTATAGAAATAGAAATCTCGCAAGCTGAATTGGAAATGGTGGGTCTATTTGTACCGTGACTAACTGAGCAACCAGGAGTCCCATATTGGAAAACTACAAGAGATGGAGACTCCCCTTCACTTATAAAAAAAGACTACTGTCCCCTTAGGAAAGGGGCTCTCTCTTCAGGACTCTCCTGCTAGTCTGGCCTTCGGGTCCTGGGTCTTCGGATCTTGGGGCTTGACCCTTGGGCTTTAGATTCCCAGCTTTGTACCTTAGGCCCTAGGCCTTCTTCCATTTATCTTTGGGTCTAATCCCCTTGTACAAATATAAACAAACATTATCATAATGAGAATATCTTCTCCGTGGACATAGCCCATCATTCGGGTGAACCACGTATATCTTGTCTTCTACATGCTTATTTATTTCATTTACCTTAACTGCCCAAGGAAACAATCTGGTGAAGGCACATACACCTGCTGAAGACTCACGTCTTCACACATCATCCACCACTCCACATCTATCTAAGTTGACCTCCCAAAAAGAGCAAAAATAGTTTGGCGTCGTCTGTGGGAAGCGACACATAAGGCTTCTGTCGTTCTTCCTTTCTTCAGTGCCCTTTGGCACCCCTCCAATCATCATCCTTAACCATTCAGAACTATCTATGCCGAAGCAATCAGGAGTCATCAAAACATCAACGTGTTGAAGACACCCACTTTGTCAAAGTATTACAAAATACTTAAATCCAGAGCCAACAGGAAGGCCAGGCCACGTGCACAATCTACATATAGCAAAAGAAAGCCCCACTAAGACTGCCTATTTGCCTGCCAAACGGTAAGACAGTGGGCACCCAATCAGAGAGCCATACATGCAAGCTTTGTGTCACCTTCGGCACCCCTTCACCTTCGGCACCGCTGTGCCTAAGCACATTGCCTTGCAACATGCAAGCTTTGTGTCGCCTTTGGCATCCCTTTCACCTTCGGTACCCCCGTGCCTAAGCACATTGCCTTGCAACATGCAAGCTTTGTGCTACCTTTGGAATCCCTTCACCTTTGGCACCCCATTGACTAAGCTCACCTTCGGCACCCCCGTGCCTAAGCACATTGCCTTACAACATGCAAGCTTTGTATCGCCTTTGGCATCCCTTCACCTTCGGCCCCCCTTTGCCTAAGTTCACCTTCGGCACCCCCGTGCCTAAGCTCACCTTCTGCACCCCCGTGCCTAAGCTCACCTTCGGCACCCCCAAGCCTAAGCTCACCTTCCGCACCCCCGTGCCTAAGCTCACCTTCAGCACCCCCCATGCCTAAGCACATTGCTTTGCAACATGCAAGCTTTGTGTCGCCTTTGGCATCCCTTCACCTTCGGCACTCGTTTGCCTAAGCTCACCTTCAGCACCCCCGTGCCTAAGCACATTGCCTTGTAACATGCAAGCTTTGTGTCGCCTTCGGAATCCCTTTCACATTTGGCACCCTTGTGACTAAGCACATTGCCTTGCGACATGCAAGCTTTGTGTAGCATTTGGCATCCCTTCACCTTCGGCACCCCTTTGCCTAAGCTCACCATCGGCACCCCCGTGCCTAAGCCTTGCAATATGTAAGCTTTGTGTCACCTTTCGCATCCCTTCACATTCGGCACCCCTTTGCCTAAGCTCACTTTCGGCACCCCCGTGCCTAAGCACATAACCTTGCAACATGCAAGCTTTGTGTAGCATTTGGCATCCTTTCACCTTCGGCACCCCTTTGCCTAAGCTCACCTTCGACACCCCCGTGCCTAAGCCTTGCAATATGCAAGCTTTGTGTCGCCTTTGGCATCCCTTCATATTCGGCACCCCTTTGCCTAAGCTCACTTTCGGCACCCCCGTGCGTAAGCACATTGCCTTGCAACATGCAAGCTTTGTGTCACCTTTGGCATCCCTTCACCTTCGGCACCCCCGTGCCTAATCACATTGCCTTGCAACATGCAAGCCTTGTGTCGCCTTTGGCATCCCTTCACCTTCGGCACCCCTTTGCCTAAACTCACCTTCGGCACCCTTGTGCCTAAGCACATTGCCTTGCAACATGCAAGCTTTGTGTCGCCTTCGGCATTCCTTTCACATTCGGCACCCCCGTACCTAAGCACATTACCTTGCAACATGCAAGCTTTCTGTCGCATTTGGCATCCCTTCACCTTCGGCACCCCTTTGCCTACGCTCACCTTCAGCACTCCCGTGCCTAAGCACATTGCCATGCAACATGCAAGCTTTGTGTCGCCATCGGCATCCCTTCACCTTCGGCACCACCGTGCCTAAGCACATTGCCTTGCAACGTGCAAGCTTTGTGTCGCCTTTGGTGTCCCTTCACCTTCGGCACCCCTTTACCTAAGCTCACCTTCAGCACCCTTGTGCCTAAGCACATTGCCTTGCAACATGCAAGCTTTTTGTCGCCTTTGACATCCCTTGCCAACAGGGACCTTGGCTCCTTGCCTAGCCCAGTACTTAGGCCTAGCCCAATCTGCATCTTGGCTCCTTGCTGAAGACTATGGTGGCCTCACACCACACCAAAAAAAAAAAAAAAAAAAAATCAAACCTGCCCTGCCGAACGGCAAGGACCATGCTGAAGCAAGAGGAGGATTCACAACCAACAAAAAAAAAAACTTCTCTCCCTCCAATGTCCTTCTTACTCAGGGGCTTGGGGGACTGGGGATAGTACACTATACGACTTGGAAGACGAACTACGGTGTTGCTCGGCCAGTGCACTTAAAATTACAAATCCCCAAGCAAGAAGTACCTTCTTACTCACGAACTTGGGGGACTGCTGTTTGTACCGTGACTAACCGAGCAACCTGGAGTCCCACATTAGAAAACTACAAGAGATGGAGACTACCCCTCACTTATAAAAGAAGACTACTCTCCCCTTAGGAAAGGGGCTCTCTCTTCAGGACTCCCATGCTAGTCTGGCCTGGGTCTCTGGATCTTGGGGCTTGACCCCTGGGCTTCAGATTCCTAGCTTTGTACCTTAGGCCCTAAGCCTTCTTCTATTTATCTTTGGGTCTAATCCCCTTGTACAAATATAAACAAACATTATCATAATGAGAACATCTTCTCCGTGGACGCAGCCCATCATTCGGGTGAACCACATATATCTTGTCTTCTGCATGCTTATTTATTTCATTTACCGTAACTGCCCAGGGAAACAATCTGGCGAACGCACATACACCTGCTGAAGACCCACGTCTTCACACATCATCCACCACTCCACATCTATCTAAGTTGACCTCCCAAAAAAAGCATCAACAGGGTCATATCTTCATCTCAAGAGAGTGGGTCTTCTCTTAAGCTTGCAAGAGGCCCTTCCTCTTCCTTCGTTTCCCATCTAAGAGCCTGCGTGCCTTAGGTCTTCTCCATCATTGGATGTGTCGGGTTATTTGGCAGAAAACGGGTTAAAAGATGTAAAACAATCTCAGCCACACAAGATCGTTAAAACAGATCTAACGGTTGAGCGCCCCATCCCTCAAATAACACTATTTGAGGGATCCCTCAACTGAAGGGGACTATATATATATAGTGGTTTGAGAGTGATGAATTATGTGCACTAGTTCTCAACAGTATGTGGTGTAAATTCAAAGGTAGTTGAGAACTGATTTTCTGAAAGTTGAGGAAAAAGATTTGGAAAATGAATTTGTGGAATAAAGGGAAATTTTAGGATAAGTTTTGGAATATGGTTTTCAAAACCACCATAGGAGTACACCCCAAGTTGCCTTTAAAACAGTTTTGTTATTTTTGATAATGCCCCACGAGTTTCAAGGATGCCTGAACCGTGTGGTGCCAGGATTGCGGCTCGGTTGAATTTCTGTCTTTGAGGCCTACGAGGATTGCAGCTTGGGGTTGACTTTGTGTCTCCGAGGCCTGCGAGAATTGCGGCTCGGGTTGACTTTGTGTCTCCGAGGCCTGCGAGGATTGCGGCTCGAGTGACTTTGTGTTTCTGAGGCCTTGCGAGGATGTGTCGCATAATGTGACACAAGGAATTGACGGATTATTACTGGAATTGACAAATTAATATTGGAATTGACAGTATTAATTGAATTGACGGATCAGGAATGGGGGTACGCTTAGGTGGAGAGTATTTATGTTTTGAGATGTTTTAGCCTAAAATTGAGGATTTTATTTGGTATTTATGGGCAAAGGTTTTAATGTCTATTTTTCTGATTTTATGAGACAAGGAATGAAGGTTTACAAGTTTCAAGGATTCTATAAAATTCACAACTATTCTCTTCAGTGATGAGCTATTATATATATATATATATATTTTAATTATGTATGTACATATGTCATGGGTGATAAGTTATTCTGAAATCAATAGCACTTGCTTGAATTTCAGCATATTGATTTTATGTGCACATGAGGGTTTTTCGATTTATTTGATTAAGTACCTTTATATAACTATAATTTGTGTTGAAAATTGGAAGAATGAATGGTTTGTTCTTCATTTGCATACATGAGCCTTATGTGAGTTTGAAGGAAGAATTAAAAGGGCTTTATGAATTTGGTTGTTTTTATATATATAATTTATGCAAGTAAAATATAAATGGATGCTTGGATTTGAAGGAAGAACTATGTGTGGCTTGATCCCCCAGTAAGGGTACGTAGGTAGCCTGGGATCCCACCCAGGTTCAGCCGCGAACTAAAGTTACTTCTGGAACTTTAATTGAGTAGTTTGGATTTAGTTTCACTTCTTTGGTTTTTGAATGAGTTTGGTGTTGACCTTGTCGGTGGTTTTAAAGCTTGATTGAAAACGAGGCTTGATTAAATGAATATTCATTTTTCCGTTGGACTAAGTGACTGTTGTTAAACTGTGGTTGTGGCCAAGACAAATTTGATTTGAAACCGTTTGGGATTGTTGTACGAACTAGGCCGTGATAGGATTTTAGCCACCTGTAAAACAGAGGTTAAAACGCTATATATACTCGCAATAGAACAAGGCTATTATTAGTATAGCAAAGGTAAATACGAGGTTATTCCCACGAAGACTAAAGTCAATTGAAAAGATGTACTAAATACTTATTTGTAAATCAATGAATTATTATTTTTGGATTCAATGCGAATAAAATAAAACACAAATTGGGAAGAAAGTTTTGAAGGATTATTAATTGGTTGAGAAAATCAGGAAGATAAGACACTAAGGCTAGGTGTCCACCACAAGCAATCCAATATAGCACTTATGCTCATTCATCCATTAAGAGGTAATTCCAGGTTGAAGATTGGTTACCTTACGTTTATTCTCCCTATGGCATTTAGGCTAGAATAATTCCTACAACATGCAATCTCCCTATGGCATTTAGGCTAGATATAAACATGAAGAGTACGATGAGCACGAGTAACCAAATCAATCATGTAATTCTTATGACATGGCATTTACCATAAGTAATCACACCTTTTAATTGCAAGCAGCGTACTCAAAATCAGTGTGACATTCACTAAATTTTGCATCATATAACTTAGTCATATACCATAATGGTGATCAAGCATCAAATCACATAACCAATATAACACTCGGCAATTAAAAGTTCAAACACAAAATCACATTAATGGCATGGACAAATAAACATACAGTACTATATCATCATGCTAGGGCTTAACCCCGCCCTAGATTAAGGTTTAGTTACACATGAACATAATTAAAAACACAGAAAATAAAATCATAAGAGTGACAGAAGAAACCCTGAAATACAACGTCGCACGCAAACTCCTAGAGCCGTATTCTCCTGGGTCGTCAAAAGTCCTTTTTTTTGACCTAGGATTTTCTTTTTATATGATCTCTCTACCTTTTCCTAGTCCTAGTAAGCCTCAAATAACTTAACTTGCAAGGCATGAACAGCCAAACAAATTGTAACCAATAGGAAATATAAAAAAAGTCAGCTTTCCTAATTCTTTGCAGCTTACAGCAGTGATTCAGATTCTGGGCTTTTGGTGGGCTTAATCTTCACCAAATTGGATGTGTAAGATGTCATTGAAAAGGTATTGACGTCAGCTACAATTTTTATGACAAATATTTTCCAAGAGGAATCCCATAAACTTGACTGTGTTGGGTTGTTAAATATCGTTTGAAGGCCAAAGGCCTAGTTTGTAAACTGCTTGAAGGTTAACTTGTGCATGCTGAATGTTTGGGATTTTAGAATTGTGTTATTTACAGGTGGGAAGTTATTGGGAAAAGAGCGAATTACAGGGGAGACTGCCGAATTTTCGGCAAAAGTCAAACCTTAAAAGAATTTTGAGTCAAAGTTAGAAGGGTACTTTGGTCAGGTGAGCCCAGCACCTGCCAAGTGTTGGACATGCACATGGTTCGACTCATATTCCAAAGTGGAATTTGGGTCGGGTCCTGTCAGCATAAATCTTGTAAAAATTTTGAATATGAAGGAATTTGTTTTATAGCATCCAAAGGAGGTATATTGATTTCCACTTGTTTAAAAACCTCCCAAATTTCTGGATTTTGATTTTTCTTTACATCCTTAAGTGCTTGTGGGAATGGAGCCGGAAAAGGGCACTTAACAATTTCAAAATCATTATATTCTTTTTTCATAATTTTTGGATTTTTCTAAATTCTTTTTATTTTCAACTCTTTCTAAATCATCTTTCCCAATTATTTTCCCACTACGAAGAGTAGTGACAGCCTTCACATGTTCATACTTATTTTCATTCAAAGAAGAAGAAAAAGGGGTAGTTACCTCTAACTGTGCATGTGGATTGAGTTGGACTCGAGAAGAAAATTTACCCTTCTCTTGAATCAACCGTAGTTCTCATATGGAGTATTTATCTATATGTCAAACGAGAACTCATAGTTGCAATAATGCAAATTAGTCCTTCGACCTGAGGCATCATGGTTGTCCTGTGATGCGTTGTTGATCTTTAATAGCTCTCAAAGGCAAGCCGTAAAAGATTTGTCTTAAGTGTTGGGATCTCTTAATTGATCATAGGGGCATGTGAACGTACAATAAGGAATCTCTACTTTCGGTAAAAGAAGGAGAATGTTTCAAGATATGATTCAGCAAATCTTTGGCCAAAGTATTTTGAGCATGATTTAGAAAGTTGTTCATAATCATGTTCTTTTGAATCACATGAGGTTATAAATCATATTAGGGGTTTGACATAATCAATCTGTACCCTTTGTGAGAGATCAAGCCTCAGGCTACCTACATACCCGTTCGTGAGAGATCAAGCCACACGTAGTTCTTAAATCAAAAATCACGATTCAGATACACAATTATTTAAAGTAGTACCAACGATAAAATTTAGATTCATTTACAACATCAAATTCGACAAGGCACACACTGAACACTTTATAAGTTTCTTTCCTTTTATCAGTTCTTTCTCTGCAACCATACCCTATCGAAGACATATGGTGCCGAACAACACTTTCCACAATCCTAACATAGTATAGCAATACCCAAACTCAACTCTCTTAACTCTAACCAAATCCCATCCCGAGATATAGACTTACAAAACGTAATATGTAAGGAAAGCTTTTGAAAATAACCAAGCGTATATATATATATAAATAGACCACGAAAACTTCCATGACTGCATCGGTATAAACTACAAAGTTCATAAGTATAAATATAATATCTATATAAGACACCTCACACCATTAGAAGTACCGGGGAAAATAATCCAACATGGGGATCGTTTGCTAGGCCCACAGGGTTTCAACTTTCTATCATGCGCAGGGTTTCAACCACTCTACAGCACACACACTAGAAAATCCAACGCCACGTGCTGCCAAACCAAACCAAACCATGTCCTATGCGCATAGACTGCCGTCAAGACCTATGGCACACCCGACAAAAGATGCTCGAATCTTTACCACATGCCGGAAAATCTAATGCCACGTGTTGTAAAGTAAAAGTAACCAATATCCAAGTGAGAGTAATGACAATAAAAGTAAAAGTAACCAATATTCAAAGGTATCCCAAACTCATATATATAATAAGAGTAGTGATAATAATAATAATAATAATAGTTCTAACAGTAGTAATCCTTGGAAATCCCATATCACATTCCGAAAAAATCATAGTCAAAACATATATCAAATCTCATTTATGCATGCAATTCCATATTAGAAAAGTAATGCTCATTTAAAACAAAGTCCACTCGCTTCCTAATAATCCTAACCAAGTCCCAAGACTCACTTTCACAACCAATCAATCCTGTTATCCATAATCATGTATTCCATAACTTCAAATATCAATATAACATCGGCTACCCCACAATTAAAATAATAAAATAAATCTCAAAATCCCAACATAATCAAATAACTCAAAAACAATCAAGATACGTTTTTAAGGTCATTCTAGTACTTCTCGAAGGGTGAAACTATCTTGGAAGACTCACAATCAACCGAGGGGTCAAACTTCCCATATTGGTCAACCGAGCCTGCAGGGCCCACGACCTTCGATTTTCTATTCGAAAGTTCCTACTGGTTCAACAAAGTCAACTAAGCACATTCTCCCAATTTGGTCTCGATCAAATGGTCAGATCGCTCTCGATCGCACGATCTGACGGTAATTGGTTTACCTAACCCTAGAATCATTGATACGGAGTATCGAGGACTCCGATTCTCGATATGTGAGTTCCTACACGATCCTAGAGGTATAGAGAACAACATACTTGGAATTGGAGTTGATCCAACGGTTCGAACATATCAAACCTAGATATCGCCTCATATGCGTAAATCCATTCGACTATCATACGATAACCAAATTCGAATCCGAGCACACCGTCGCACTCGAGACGACATCGGGAACATTTTAGAATACAATGGGCAACCACACCATGGCTCATGCACCACCACAAGGTCCAGCAGTGCGTGGGTGGCTTGAGAAAATTTCAACGATGGAAAACTCTCGAAACACCCTACAATACCTATACAATACATTTAGACTAATAAGGGGATTTTGTTGTTGGACCATGGCCAAAAACTAGCCGGAACGGAGCTGAAACTGTCGGCCAAAAATGGGTATATTGAACGATCTGCAAAACCTCTAAATCGATCTACAATACTGATATGTTCTTAATTTCACACATTTGCATGCCTTCTTTACTTAGTGATTTTGTTTAGTTTCTCTTTATTTTGAGTCACTTACCTATGTTTGTGTGTTTTGTAGGTTAAGGCAGCAAGAGATCACATTTGACACAATCCATGCATATTAAGGGCTGATTGGCACAAGAGGAATATAAACTTAAAGACAGACCCAATTTGGGCCACACTATCCTTGTCAGTCCAGCGTCGTGGGTCATCTTGCAGGCCTCATTTCCGCAACTTACACAACTCAGATGAGGAGACGTCCTTCATAGAAGTTGTTCAGATTGGTGTCTAGTATAATATATCTAAAATTCAGCCCAATTGAACATAACTGGAGTCCTTAGCCCGTCAAACACTGAAGCATACTCAGGAGGATTTTAATATGCAGCTGCCAGCTAATGAGCCTTGTGTTCCACACCCCCTTTGAGCCTTGTGCCTCAACTGAACTGTACCTGACTTTAGACCTAACATGTTGAGCAAATTAGGGAGGCATTTCAGCATTGGAAATCTCAAGGAGCAAAACATGGCATGCTTAATTATGGGGAAACATGTTTGCACAAATGAGGGAGCAGTTTCCAGGATTTATGGTGGGCTGCCTACACCAGCCAATGGGAGGACGAATTTGAAGTCTATAAATAGAGAGTTGCAGCTCATTCACCAGGAAGAGAGACACACACATTAACTCCATCCATTACTCTCACACACACATTCAGATTCACCACAAAGAGAGAAGAGAGCTAGCTGCAAAGGAGGGAGAGCTTGGAGCTGTCCTGGGAGTTGCTGCCACCAACTAGTTCTTCTATTCTCTTTATTCTATCTATGTATTTCTTATTTTCTGTATTCTTAGTTATGTGTAACTAATCCATTAGTTAGGGCTTATGATGAAGCCCTAGTCATGAATATTCAATGTTATGGATGATTTCATAGTTAATTGATTTCTTTGCTTTCATTGCCAAGTTGTTAATCTGCAGTTTATTATGTGCTTGATGTATGTTTTCTTGGAGTAGCTAACTAGGATTTTATGCATCTAGCACATGTTGGGAAGGGGTTTAGATTCACCAATTCTACTCTCCTTTCACAAGCAACACATGAATGGCCTAAGAATCATTCAAGGGGTTAATAACCATAAGTTGACTAGGACAGATACCATGTTCTAGGACTTGTGTGATTATCATATTCTCAGGGAACTTAATGACTCTTGTATGCTTTATTCTAAGTAGATACCATGCTTAGGTTGCATATTAGAGATCACGTGTTGTGTAGATACCATGCACAATTACATGCCTTAGGAGAATCATGCATCCTGCACCTAGATACCATAGGCTTGTATGCGATAATCTATTGTTGATGAAGCTTGAGTCACTTTCTATGCATTCATAACTTGGATAGGAAAACTAGTGGTGGATTCCAAGGCTCTAACACTCCTCAATCATTGTTTCACAACTTGTTGATTACTGCTATTGTTTACTTTCCAGCACTTCCATTTCATTCTCTTGTTTTCACTTCAACAACAAAACCCCCCATTTCGAGTGCGTGTGTGGTGCTAGGATTCTGTCCTAGACCTTGCCATTGTTAGTTAGTTTGTTTCTTTGTTTTCTGTTTTCCTAGCATTCTAAGTAGTTTAACTTGCAACCACGTTACCATTCTCCGTGGGATCGACCTCGTATTTACATAAGCTATACTATAAACGGTTCGTGCACTTGCGAGAATTAAAGTTGCTGTTTTTAATAACTCATTTTAGTTGTTAAGAATAGGCCCAACAAATACATACATAAACAGATAGAGCATGAAGAGGAGATGAAGTTTCATACCTCAATCGACGAAAATAGCGGCCGGAGTCGCATGAAACGACATCGAAAACTTCAAAAATCACCCGAACTTCCAGTCGTTCCTGTTTAATTTCCTTGGTGTTTTGAGCTAGGAAAATGGGTGGGTTAGATAGAGGGCATCAATATGAAACTTTTGCAACCAATTTCGCATGAATTGGATGACAAGACCCACCTCGAGTTCCTAGGAATCAGTGACTAATGTTGGGCCCACTTACTTACATTATCCTCTTCCCCAAATTAAAGGAACAGAAGGTCGAGACTTTCTGCCGAAATAGAAAACTTGTGAGTGGACAAAAACAAAGTTTTGTTCTAATTGAAAACAACATACTAACTCCACTGTTTGGAAAATGATGCTAAAAACATGCAATTGTCAATATTCATACGTAATCAATGTGAAATCGAAGTACTCTCACGCTACCGACATAATACAATAATATCCAAGTCAAATCTTTTGACTCCAACCAAACCCATTCCTGTAACTTAGGCTTATAAGATGGAATATTTAAAGATAACTTTATATGTCCTATGAGCGTAGACTGCTTTATCACACGCCGGATAATCCAACTCCACGTTTGATAAAGTACTAACATAACCAAATGTGCCCACACGCCGGATAATCCAATTCCATGTGTGGGTACAGTAACCAGGGAAGGGTAGTTAGCATTGTGTAATCACATATTCACATAATAATCAACAAAGTACCCAAACTCATATCAATCACTTGCCCAGTTATTTAATCATAGAGTGAACAACAATTTCTCAAAACATGTAATCCATATTCAAAATAATTATAAACCTCAAATATATATAATAACTCCATAGTCAGAATCATCCATTTTGAATGCGTAGTTATGTAACCCTTTGTTGACCCTGAGAGGGTCCAGCCTGTTGAGTACCTATTTAAGAACACGAGGACTAGATTGAAATAAAGTGCTTCAAGCGAGAACTTTAAAATAAACTCCTAGTTTTTCCCAGGATTCAAAGTGGGTGTACGACGAGCAGGAAGTTCCTAAGGTCCAACTACGTGTTTTGAAAGGTGAAATAACCTCGGAAGACTCTCGGTCAACCCAGTTGTCAAACTTCCCAAATTTGGTCAACCGGGCCCGCGAGGCCCATGACCCCCCTATTTCCAATCCACAACAAAGTTTACGAAACACATCCTGTAAGGGCTAGTTTGGCATTGCTGTGCTTTTAAAAAAAACTGCTTCTGCTGTGCTGCGAAAATAATCAGCTGTGAAAAAAAAGCTATTAGGCGTTTGGTAAACTGTTTTTGAAAAACTGCTGTGAGTAGTCAAAGTGTTTGGTAAATTTTTATCAGAAGTGCTTTTAGTGTGTATAATGACCAAAAAGGACATGATGATAAAACTATTTGTTATTTTCTTCATTCTTTTTCTACTTTAAAAAAAATAAACCAACTTCACTACATAAATTTTTTTCTTTTTTTAATTCACACTTTTTTATCAAAAAATTTAATCTTAAATTAGCATACATATTTTACCATAAATTATATATTACTATTGTAACAAAAGTAGTTCTAAATATTGTTATATTAATAATAACAATGTCTTTTGAGGGCTTCGAACATAACAAATATACAAAATTGTTCAATTTTAAAATGCCCCAATAGATCACTACAATACAAAAGAAGCTAATTAGATGCATTCATTAAACTTGTAGTGATGCTATTTCTCAATGCATTCATTAGCTTCTTTTTTTGGTTTCCAATGGTTCTCTACAACAATTTTAACTAAAAAAACAACTATAATGCTTTGTGAACAATAAATTGAAGTCCAAATATGCTATTGCCCACACCATACATATATATACTCAAAAATTGTTTCTTTCATAAAACTTGAAGATTCAATAGTAATTACACAGTTTACCAAACTTGATTACAACTATATCCATACAAAATACCATATCCATAAAATTAAACTATAATTAGAAATAGAGGAGCTACATTTGACTGCTCATAAATGCTGCCCATTCTCATCATCATCATCATCATCTTCTTCTTCTTCTTCTGTACTTTGCCTTTCACAAATGGACAAGACCAGATGGTAACGTACACGACATGGTCCACATATAGATAAATTTTGGGTTCACTGGAGAACATAAAAGAATTTTTACACGAATACAAAGTTAGTTAAGTAGTGAATGAAGTAAAACTATTCTGTACAATTATAGCTGATGCAGTCCAAAAAGAATATATGTCTAATAACTTAAATAACAATAAAGAGAAACAAAAACCTCAAGAAAAATGCTAGAGTATAAGTTACATAACTGAATCGATGGATAGAGAACTCCACAGGCAGCGAAACAGCAACAAAAATTGTCAAAACAGTAGCAAGACCATGTTGGAGTCAAGGCCAAAGATCATATTTCCTGTGTATCTTCTTCCATTCTGAATTATGCTCGTATTCAAATACTGTAACTCTATTTCAAGTGCACCCCAAAAAATTTGTCTAAGGCCAGTACATAGGACTTCATAAAGGGTGCAATAAAAAATATTGCCCCTTAATTGATAAACAGAACCAAGATCCCAACAACACACCAAAACTATATACCAACCACACCTACATAATATGGACAGAAAATCCTGATGTTCTGATCTCTAACCGCACCAATGACATTCATTAGGAAAATACAAATTTGAAAAGATAATAAGCTAAAATTCACTGCCAGCTAATCACAAATTTGAAAAGATAGCAAGAAAATTGGCTAAACAAATGTTCATAGCAGACTGAGCAAGAATCTTCCAACACAATAATAAGGAAGAAGTTGAAACCATGACCCAATAAAAAATCTTCAAACACAATAATAAGGAAGAACTTGAAACTATGACCACTAAAAAATAAAAGCTTTATTTACCAAAAATCTTCCAACACAACAATGGACGACAACTTAGATGGAACAGCAGTTTCAAAGAACAAGATCTTTTTTTTTCATTCTTGAGAAAAGAGAAGCCTGCAGATCTGTAGCTAATGGCTTCTTCACTCTTTTCTTGTCTTGTAACTAAAAGAGAACTAAAACTAAAGTCCAAAGGAATTATGTTTGAGCTTGAAGACAACAAGGTTAGGACAATGGAAAAATCAACACGGGACTTGACTTGGGGACTTGGGTTGCAATTATATATATATATATATATATATATAATATATATATATAAAGAACCAGATTGGCCTAGCGGGTTTTGTTCTTGAGATTTTGGAACTGTACCAAACTATACAATGAGCTATGAACAATGATGGTTGGGTAATCTAGAGAAAAAAGGCATCTAGCACAGACATGTTTCAGAGAAAGAGAAACAGAGACAGAAGTATCTGACCCAAACACCAATTGAAAACCCCAGACCAAGCTAGGGAGAAAACAAAACCTGGCCAAAAAGCAACGAGAGACAAACCCAGTGCAAAAAACTCTCTCTCTATCTCTCTGTCTCTCTATCTCTCTGTCTCTCTCTCTCTCTCCCGTGTCTTCCCCCTAAAGCCCCAAGAACACAAAGCCCCCAATCTCATAGAAACCAAAAAAAACCTAATTTCATAACATATATAAACCCAAAAATCATAAATGTAATGAAAAGACGAACTTACTGATGAATAGTTGATTGTTGTTAGCAATTAACTTCCTTGATTGAAGGGGAGGAAGAAGAAGAAAAGTGAGAAGAGCAGAGACTGAAGGTCTCAGAGAGAGTGAAGGTCTCAGAGAGAGTGAAGGTCGCGAGATCTATTTTGTGAGAGGGTCAAACGTTGTCCTTTCATAAAATGTTTAGGGGCATTATAGGAATAATGAAACTTTCATTAATCAAAAAATCGGCTCTTTTTTTAAGCAGCTTTTGAAAGCTGGGTGTTGGCAACTTTGAGTTTTTGCTTTTTATGATGGGTGTTTTTAAAATAAGCGTGTTTTTTTGGGTTTACCAAACACCCAACTCATGACAAATTTTTATTAAAGCTGCTTTTAAAAAAATTTAAGCGGGGCCAAACGCCACCTAAGTTTGGTTTAGATTGAGCTATTGGATCGCGCTTGATCGCACGATCGGACGGTCACCAATTTACGTAATCTTTGAGTCATTGAATCAGAGCATCCGAGACTTCGATTCTTGATCTATGAGTTCCTACATGATCCTAGAGGTACCTAGATCAACATATTTGAAAATGGGGCCGATCCAACCTTCCAAGCATATCAAACCTAGATAACGCCTAATATGCGCAAATCCGTTCAACCATGAAACGATAACCAAATTCAAATCCAAGCATACTATCGTGCTCAGGACAACATAGGGAACATTTTAGAACCAAATGGGCCACCCAACCTTGGCCCACACACCGCCACACTCGCGGGCAAGGAGTGGGTGTTTAGAGAAAATTCTGGTGATAAAAAATTCTCAAAACACCAGAAAATACCTATACCTACGTGATCAAGACAACTAGTGGAACAACTTTTGTTCTTGAGCCATGGCCAAAAAGTGGCCGGAGCTTGCTGGAAATTGGATCCGAAAATGGGTCAAAACTTATATAATAAATTGAGCTTCAAAACTTCAAAATCAATCCTAACCAACCCAACCATCAGCTAGATCACATTAAAAGGATGACAAAGCACACTTGATCGACAAATTTGGTGGCGGGAATCGTCGAAAACAATGCCGGATATTTGGTAGAAAAACCAGTAGTTTTTAAAGCTATTTTCGACAGCAGAGACGGCAATTGCGAAGGAGAAAGGGTCGGGGTGAGAAGATGAAGTCGAGCCGTTTCTTTTGGTATCGGTCCCATCGCCTGGGGTAGCAGCACGGAGAAATTGCCCGCCAAAACAGTTGCCAACAGCTAGGTTTTCGCAAGAGAGAGAAAATGAGAGAGAGAGAGAGACAGAGAGACAGAGAGACAGAGAGACAGAGAGACAGAGAGACAGAGACAGAGACAGAGAGAGAAAATATGATTGGTTTTTAAAGAGATATTTAGTCATTTACCAATTCTTAGCACTAATATTATAGATAAACCCTACACCATTTAATTTCTATAAACAACAAAAAAAACCCCAAAAAAATTGATAGCTGGCCCTATTGAACTTAATTTTGATTATTAAATTACTTTGATATCTTATTGAGTGTTTTGGGTTTTTATTTTATGAAGTTTTGGGGTTGGGTTTGTTTTTAGAAATCAATGACAGTTTGTAATTTAAAAGAAGTTAAAAGCCTTTTTGTTCTTTTGTAAATGAGCTTTGGGTGTGTTTGTAAAGTCCATTTCATATAAGGGTTTTTTTTTATAATTTGGGCTCATATATTGGCTACATATAATAGTGAATCTCCTTTTTTTTTTTTAAAGACTTTGAAATATTTAGGGTTGTGCCACTACACTACGTGTCTATGAACTCGTATCGATGCTCTTGCAATGGTGCTATTCAATTCCCCAAAATCCTACCAGATTAAAAAGTGGCCAAAATGACCCTGCCCCAAGGACAAATTGTAATTTCACAATTAAATAAATTAAATAATTTAGATGGATAATTAAAATTAGGCCGAGGTGCCACAACCTACCCCTTATAAAAATTTCATCCTCGAAATTTCGTATCTGTCATTCGAAGAGGTGAGGGTACTTGGCTAGCATCTGCGCCTAAGGTTCCCAAGTAGCTTCCTCAACCATTTGACTCCTCCACAAAACTTTCACAACATAAATGGTTCTAGAGCGCAAATCCAGAATTTGCACTGGTTGCTCCTCATACGTCAGGTCTTCCCTCAATTGTACGGGTTGATGTTCCTGAACATGGGAAGGATCAGTATGTACTTCCGTAGCATAGATACGTGAAATACATCATGAATCCGAGATAGTTCTGGAGGTAAGGCAAGTGTTTGGGCCAAAATTCTGCACGCCATCCCATTTTGTTAAAAGGTCCATAAACAAAGACATCTGGGCTTTTTATCCATTGGAATTGGAAATCAAACCAAAATGCTGAAGTAGCCTAGACCTTTTTGAGCATATTACAAATATAGCCATGGTCTAAAAAAAGATAATTACCATTTTTTGCAATTAAATCTGATACACACAGCTTTGGATCAAAAGGCCCAGCTTCTAAAAAACTCTCACCATCTGATCTCAACCCGAAAAGCAAGTCAGCAGATTTTTTGTCTAAGAAATGTTTTCTCAAAAAGAACCCCATGTGACTTTCTGACATGAGAACTTCTCCCTTTTTTTAGCTAGGGAAAGAAGGTCAAATCCCCTCTCAATGCAAAAAAAAAACTCTGCACCTAAGCAGGTTACATTTCCAAGAGAAAAGCAGGGAGCAAGAGATTTGTTTACCAGAAAAAGTAAATGGACCATCATGGCAGATTGTGTTTCTAAGGAATAATTAGAGAACAAGAAGAGTTGGTTTCCTTTCAGGAAAAAGCAAGGAAAAGACCACCATGAAATCTGACTGATAGTTTCTTCTCTGCCAGAATATTAACTTCCCTTTTTTTTTTGTGGCTTTAAAAAAAAGGGGGGGGGGGGGGAATCTTTTTTTGAAAGATCGGCCTCCAAGTATTAAAGATTAAAAACCCCACTCCAGCATTTTCTATAAGTATGAGAGGAGTTGAACAGATGAAGGACAGCCAAAAAATCAATCAAGACAAAAACTCTTAAAGTCATATTGACAAAAATCAAAAAGATCAATTGATCTCAAAAAGCCTTCAAATACTAAAGTAACCAAAACTCTTTGATCCACAAGAAACAGGTAAAGCCAGAATTCAAATCTCTGACTTCAGTTCAGTTTAGAGAAATAGTTTTACAATGAGAGATTTCTCTCGTTATAAATTTGGTTCAGCACAAGCTAAGTCAAGCAGAATCCGGGTTTTTACAATGTGAAAACCTCAACAAATGTATAGAAGGTCTTAATCAAATAGAACAGGTACTATAGTGCAACTCCAGCTCAATAATCATCAATCCAGCCACTTCTGCCCCCTTCAGACTAAAGACGCCTCAATTCTGTGAATTTAACAAGCCTTCCAGGGCTCGAAACAGATTGAAGCTCTGCCAAATTTAAACTTTGGCATCGATTTCCAGCTGAAAGCTATCAGTTGAAGGCGTTGGCGATCCAATCCAGCCCAGTTCAGAGGCAGCTACCCAGGCAGAAATCAAAGCCCAAACGTTCTGTTATCTTTTTTAAGTTTGGCATTTCTCTTTTAAGTTTTGTAATAGGCAGTTCTGCTTAAACACTTTGCTCTCTTTTAAATATTTATTCTGGCCAGAACTACTAGTTTTTGTACTGTCAAAAATTGTGAAGTCCTCACCAGTCTAAGGCAAGAAAAGAACTTATTTGAGAGATATTCCTCACCCAAATTCACAATTGCTTGTTTAGAATAAAAAACTTAGGGCGCAAGTTATCAATTTTTTAGAAGTCTGCTAGGGTTTAATTGCTAGCAGTGGCACACTCATACACAAAAGAAAGTTGACTTGTTGACCACCAATGGTCATGAAGTTGATGGGGAACTTTACCCTACCATCACAAGATTAGATAAAAAACAGGTGAACAATTTGGCACGCTCAGTGGGACTTCTCATTATACATATTCGTAAAAGACATCTGTTGGTATATGAATATTGGAAGTTCTAGCTAGTATCCACGTTTTGCCATGGAGAGAGATCAAGCAACTCTCCAAGAATGGAATAAATCAGAGGAAAGTGATGCTAGGCATTCAGCCCATGGCAGTACTAGGAGCAGACGTTCCAGGTCTAGTTCCAGAAGGATAAACCAAATACAGGATGCTGTGCTCCGACAAGAGGCTGCAACACAAAGGTGCCAGGACACTCTAAACACCATGATAGCCATGATGCAGTGGCAAGTCAACAAGCAGTTCCGGAAGGATCGTGAGGCGGCTTTTGCTTGAATTCCAAATCCAGATGTTGTGGTCCAGCAGCTAGAACTCCCTTTTAGACCTCCACCAAGACTTGCGTGGCCATACTAGGAGAATCCCCTTATTGCACAGATAGCTGGAGTGCCAGGACAGGGAGAAATCCTGGCTGGACAAAGGGGAGGAGCTTTTGTTATCCAAGAACAAGAGGCTCCAATTCCTCCTGGAGGACCTACACCAGTTTAGGCCCCCTAGAACCAGCCAGAACCGCCACCTATTCCACGGCTAGAGGTCCCACATGATTGACCAGTAGCACATCTGCTTGAGCAACCAGCCGTATTGCCCTACAGACCTAGAAGGATGGATCCCAATCCATTCCCTCCACTAGTAAGAGGCAGAAGAGGCAGAGGAGGAATTAACCCTTTTGTCAACCATGACAGGTGTAGGGGTCTTTTTGTTCCAGCAGCCTGACGAATGGGCTTGGGCTACTGTAAGAAGAAAATGAACAAAATCTCCTGATGCCTGAGTTCAAGAACCTGACTCCCAAAAGAATTTTTTAAACACTTGCTGAAGCCTTAAAAAAAATACGTTTGGGTTCTTTTCACCAACAACCAGAAGAACATATCAAATTTATTAGTGACTTAGCTTGAGGAGCCTGTGGCATGGGAGCTACGCCTTCACAAGTTTAGCAATTTGAGAGAGAGAGAGATCAAAGCATGAATTTCTTTTAGAAAAGAAGGTTCAGAGTGGAAAAAGGGAAACTTAGGAGGGTTTCTATCTCAGAAAGAGAGGGAAAACGATGGAAATAAAAGATGGGGCGTCTAGAGTAAATTCCAGTTTGCTTGACGAAGCTTGGTCGTGCTCTGGAATGGTGTGTGTTTGCTGGATAGAGGGAGCTTTCTTTTATAGGTGCTTAGGACTCTAATTCTATCAATCTTCCATTCCCACTTTTCCTTCGCTTCTCTCCATTCACTCCTTTTGGTGAAATCTCTTCCACCGGAGTGCAGGCCCCTTTGAGTTCCAAGGATTTCTATACAGCTGGGTCTCCCCATGGGGGTGAGGCGCCACTTGCTTTCTCCCTTGGTTTTCAAACTGGAGCTCACAGAGGAAAGGAGAAAATGGATGAAGTCATTTGTCCAGTGGGTATTCCTCCTACATACATAGATTTCCTTTGGTCCCTGCTATGGCTCCTCGTTGACCACCTTGGAGTTCTGACGAGGGTGGAGCACGATGCTGTATTTTTTATAAAGCTTTGGGCTGGGCTTTGTGTATAGTATGGAGTTATTGGCATGCTATTTCCAACATCCAATGGGTTTTCATCAAGCTGCTGGAAACACCCATTTGTTTTCATTTTGGGCCTTTTACTGATGTGGGTTTATCTAAGTGTTGTAGCAAACTAGATATTCTCCTAAGGCATCGGATTAATTTTCTCCCTCTCTCATGCCGACCCATGTGTTTGGGTCCGAGGAACGGGCTTGAGTTTTAATGCTCCCAAGTGGCTTTAAAACTTTCGTTCTTCGAACCCTCAATGGGCCCTGTGATTGCTTGTTTCCTTCCATACCACAACCTTCTTAGCAAGCCCCAGGTAATTACGTGGCTTGGGCCCACTTGAGCTCGTAGCAAGGCTTGACGGCATCGCATGTTTATTTGTCGCGCTTGTGCTTGAGTTTTGTTGCGCCATAATAAGCCGTGATCGAATTAAATAGCATCGGCTAGGTTTATGGGCGCGAATTTATAAAGCCGCTGCATTTTTCGCCCTTTTGCGCATGCTTGCTTGGCGTGACACATGACCCACGACTTATGTAGGCGTGTCCTACAATTTCTTCTTATGTCCTGATTGAGCTTCTTTTGCAACTAATTACTTGTGCCGGGCTAAGAACAAGTTTGGACCTAGCCCTTGGATTTTTAGGCCTCAACAACAGGAACAGGGTGGGGGTAAATTGGAGAAACCATCCAAACTTCGAAGAAGAAGAAGAACACAGGGATGAGGTCATGCTTAGGCCATGCAAGATGGAACAAAGGGTTGAACACAACCAGCCAGAATAAGGAAGAAACTTACCTCCCGTTAACGCCTTGAATGATATGGGGCCATTACAGAGAATGATCAGAGAAATTATGGATCCTGAGGCAAGAAGAGGAGAAAGGCCCACTTACAGGAAGCCATATTCTGCTTACATTGATCAAATGCCCCTACCCCCTGGTTTTAAAGTACCAAATTTTACCTTGTTCAATGGTGAGGACGCCCATGCATCATCAATCAAGCATATAGGCAGATTCTCTGTCCAGTGCATAGCCATAGAGAATAACCCCCTTTTAAAACTTAGACTCTTTGGGAATTCCTTGTCCGGACAGGCTTTTACCTGGTACACTAACCTACCAGGCAATTCTATCCAAACTTGGGAGCAGATGGAGAATGCTTTCCATGACTACTATTTCAAAATCCAGCCAGAAGTCACCATTAGTGACCTTGCTGCCCTCAAACAAAGTGAAGATAAGTCTACCCAGGACTTCATAACCAGGTTTAGGAAACTTAAAATGAAGTGCTGAATCCCTATGGAAGAAAGGCACTTCATCCAAATGGCTCAAACTGCCCTCAAGATTTCTCTAAGGAAGAGATTCGATGGGATGCTATTCGGAGACCTGGCAGAATTGGTAGACAAGGCCTCTAAGTATGAGGAACTCTTCCAAAGACACATACTACAAAACACTATCTTCCTCAGTGCATTTGGTTGAAGTAGAGTAAGAAGAAGGCACAGAGAGTTCGGAAGAAGGAGATGTCAATTAAAATACCCAGAAATGATAAGCCTTTGGCAACTATCATAGAAGGCAGATGGTATTCTGTTGGAAAGAACGGCATACCAACTTTGGAGCTAACCAAAACATAAAAAAGGAGAATCAAGAGGCAATACTGCACCTTCCTCAAGAGAATCCAAGGCAATGGCATGAAAAACTGTCAGAAACCTTGTGGGCCTACAGAACTTCAAAAAGAGAGGCAACTGGCATGACCCCATATGCTCTAACCTATGGACATGACGCAATTCTACTCATGGAAATCACAGTTCAGTCCATCAGGATTGCCCAACCGCATAACTTAGTTAGAGAAGACTATTCACAAGCAATGCTGCTAGAATTAGAAGGATTGGACACAAGCAAAATTGATACTCTCAACAAACTCTTAGCAGGAAAAGAGATTGTGGCAAGGGCCTATAACAAGAGAGTTAAAAACAAGAGTTTTGAAGTGGGAGAAATTGTTTGGAGAGCAGTTCTGCCCCTTGGATCACATGTAGCTGGTTATGGAAAATGGTCACCCATATGGGAAGGTCCATTCATAATTAAACAAGTCCTTGGATTGGGGGCATACAAGCTACAAGACCAAGATGGAGACATCCATGCTGCGCCAATCAATGGTAAATGGTTGAAGATATCCAACCATGTTGTTTGTGCCTAATAAATCTCGGCCCTGGCATCTGCCCATAAACTGAAACATGGCGGTTCGTTAGGCGTTTACCTTCCAAAAAAATGGAAGGAAAGCTGCGAAGGAAGAATTCTCTCGGCTTCACGACCTCACGGCCGAGAGTACCGAGGCCGAGGCCGAAGAAAGTAATGAACAGCTCGGAAACAAGGCCGAAGATATTAAAGCTTAATTCGCCACGTGGCATCAGGGGCCCACGTCCCATTTAATAAAGTAACGCCTCTGACTGTTGCAGCAAGCCCACTAGCCGCAATGGAGCATTTAATGCACGAGAGGAGGGAAGTGATTGAAGTCAGGGTGTGGTGAGTAAAATCAGGATAATTAGGGATAAAAGTCGTATGACTTGAAAGGTTAAGTCACCAACCATCAGTCCAGTGCAATAAATGCGTCCCCAAGGCCAAAAACGCAGAACCCACAATCAGGGCGGCGGCTGAGATTTACCGGGATTTATGGGGTCACACCACCATGCTGCACACTCCCAAATGCCGATTTGACTACCCACTTGCTCTGATCAGGCCCATCATGCAGGTTTTTTGCCTCGATTATCTCTCCAGAGCTCTGCCTATAAAGACCAAGTTCAAACTACATTCAAAGGGTTCAAACACCAAACCAAAAGCCTCCCACGGAGCAAATTATATTTTCCTGTCATTTATCTTCTTGTAATGCACTTTCAATATCTTTATTTGCTTTCCTAGGAGTAGTGATAGATTGTAAGGAAAATCCATTCATCAATATATCATACGGCCCTTGGTTTTCAAGGCCCTGGAGCACCATCTCTGTTACTCTCTCATTCATCCCATATATCATACGACCGTTGCCACCAAGCGACGCGCCGGAGCTCCACCTAAGATCCACCAGAAACACCAATACTAAACGGCCTTGTAGCTCAGGCCGTGAACCTAACGGCCGAGATCAATTCCTCTCTCGGCCACAATCGTTTGATTAGAAATCAGATTCAAATAGGCGAACCACTTGACCATTCACTCAAAACACATCACCCCCAAAACGCACAGTGGACCGTGCTGGCACGCTCGCGCGCAAACCGTTCGGCCCCAAAAGAAGGACGTCACGTGTCGACGCACATCCCCTCTGCCTGGAGCACCAGGCCGTGAGATCTGCGAAACGCCAACACATGTGGGATTCAAGGGCAATGTAAACAGATCTTGGGATCGAAGCAGAGAAGGATGGAATTATTGATTGATTGTTTCAGTCAGTTTTGTAAATATTTATTTTTCATTTTTAGATTCTACCTTTCTTTATTGTTCAGATAAATGAGAATGAAAATGCAAGTTTCACAAAATAAATAGGATTTTTTATTTAAAATATAGTCATTAATACATGACTAGGTTTTACTACAACATATGGAAATCAAAGTCCTAGTTTCTTAAGAGTCTCCTGCAGACCAGTCTTCTTGATAGATATTTCTTTCTGGAGGAGCACTCCTTGATGGATAGAGGCCTCTGCAATCTCTAAAGCAGGCTTTGAAGCTAAAACCAAGCTCTACAGAAGAAAGGTGGCCTTAGTTTTCCTTCCCAGTCCAGCTCCAAGGTTTTTTTGCCTCTCCCTCAAAGTAGCCAACTGTTTATGGAGGTCTTCAATACGCTTCTCCAACTTATCAGCAGCAGATGTGGTCTCTTTGTAATCTGCAACCAGCACGTCCAGTTCTGCCTTCTGTTTCTGATAATCTGCCAAGTTGGCTTCATGAGTGGTCTTATAGATTTCAGAAGCATTGAAGGAGGGCTTGAGATCTTCACAACGGTTGTGGAGGATGAGTACATCTCTTGCCAAGCCCAAGCTGATCTCAACGATAGGTCTAGGAGCCACATTCTCCCTATGCAACATGTCCATATCTTTCATCAATTGATCAATGGCTTCTTTATTTTCATCCAGATCCAGTTCAGTTGACTGCCAGATTCTTATTTTTTCCACTGCTTTGGACTTAACCTGCCTTGGAACGACTCCCAGTTTCTCAATGGCCATGGCAGAAAAGAATGAAAATGGGGGGGGGGGGGGGACAATAGGAGCAGAGGTATTGGTTAAACAATAATGAAAATGGTGAGACTGGGGCCAAACAGAATTAAGGAAAGAAAGATAATAGAAACTACCTCAGCTTCTGGGACAGCATCAGAGTTTTTTGCCTTCACATCGTCGAAAAGAGCCAATTCTGAGCTTGTGGGCTCTCCTATTTGAGCTTCTTGCTGCTTCTTAGCCAGCTCAATACTCTTTGCTACCACCTTAGCAAGGATTTCCTCCTACAAATGACTGAATGTACATTAAAAGAGATGCATAAAGCAAAGTCAAACACTTCTGTCTTAGAAGCTAAAGAAAATCTCACTTCTTCTTCTTCTCCTCCCTTGATCTTCTCTGTGGCAGCCTTGGAGACTTCTTTCTCTTTATCTACAGCATCAAAGGCTTCTCTCATCTCCTCATCAGTCTGTAGTTGTTGTAGGAGCAGCCACAGGTTCTTCTGCCTCCACAGAATCACTCACAACCCCTTTCCTAAGCCTTTTGGTCTTGGTAGGAGGAGGGGAAGGGCTCTCAACTAAAGAAGAACAGATCGCAGGGTTAGGACTCAATTCACAAATAGCCAGAAAGAATGACAAAAGATTTCAGTTCAAAGAATTCACTCGGAATATCAAGCTGGATAAAACTATCTTGAGCCTGGGCAGTTTCTTTCATTTTGCTCTTTCTAACAAAAGGAGTAACCTCAGGGGCTTTCTCTGCTAGAGTCTCATGTTCATCTTCTTCGTCTCCAAAAGGAAACTCCAAGTCCCAAGCAGCAATAACAGAGGTAGATGCACAAAAAACATAAGTTAAGAAGCTCAGTCAAAGACAGAAATAAACACTAAAGCAAAGTTCAAAAAGCTCACCAATCACTTGTCCAGACTGAGCAATCTACCCAACACTAAAGCAAAGTTCAAAAAGCTCACCAATCACTTGTCCAGACTGAGCAATCTACCCAACAAGATCGCTTGCCATGGAGGGATCTTGGGCAAATAGACAAAATAGGTGAGACTACATCCCATAGTGCAGAAATCCAAAGTAAAAAGGTAAAACTGAGAATTTACCTTCAATCACTTGGGCATTTATACCCTTGATCATCCGCACGATAAGATGAGGACAGCCAAGCTATCTGGCACAGAAGTTAGGATGGTAAACCTCTCCACCCATATGATAATTTGGAGGCTTTCCCCCACCAAAGGGCAAAACCCGGGGCAGCATCACGCTAAGGAACTTTTTTCTGAAGTTAGTTCTAGCTTCTTCATCCTCAGGTTCCTTCTTGAACAATTTGTATCCAGGTTGGAAACAAGGATAGGTCCTTCTAAGCACAGCTTGCATTGGACAACAGACCTCTTGGTGCAGTGCCTGAAAAACATCAAATACTCCTCGACGGGGCGCTTGGGCACCTTTGCCGACATCAAGGGGGCCGCCATAACCTGGTCTTCAGGCAGAATGATGTCTGGAAACCTCATTTCTAGGAAATAGACCTGCAGCCAGATCTGGATCATCTAGAATGCACCCGGAGCAAAGATGTTCAGGGGGCTGTCCAAAGTAGCGCTATGGAGATTCTTACACATATGTACCAGAACCGTGGGACCAAGCCCCACATTAGTGTGATTGTGGAGAGCTTCTGCCAAGTGCCTATACTCAAGCAGAACTACTGAGGAGCAGTTTGGAAAAACAAACCTGTTCAACCAATACAGAAGAAACAACATGTGTTGTTGATCCCAATCACTTTCAATACTGAATTTCTTCAAATATTGGAAAAAGAGCACTTCTGGTTAATTGTGGCAGGAGAGATAGTGAACTTCATCTCCCATGAAGTCTGAACCCAAAAATCTGAGCCATATCCAACAAAGTTGAGGTCATAGGTCCCACACAAAAGTAGAAGGTGTTGCTGGCAGAATTCCAAAAACAGAGAGGAGCAGCTAGCAAATTCTCATCCCTATTCACAGAATGTTTGGACAGGAGGATAGCATCATGAATTCCAGTCTGACCACTTCATGGTGCTATTCTTCACTTCTCTTGTGGGATAGGACCGACTCAAATTCTTGCTAACCCAGGTGTGAGAAGCTAAAGCAGAAGAACTCTGATAGCATAAGGGAGCCTCAGCATCTTCCTTGAATAGTTTGGCCATTTCTTCTGGGATGGTGCCAAACCAGTGGGGGCCCAGAACAAGAGTGTTCTCGAACAGATGAAGAACATTTTCATCCAGATTCTTTGGGCATACGGGTAAAGCTTGCTACGAACCTCAATCGCATGTTGATCAACACCATCTCCAGTAAGATAAGCAGGAGGCTGCGAAGAAGAAGAGCCCTTAGCACGAGTTTTTGGGGAAGACATTTCTCAATTTTAGACAGAAACAAAACGAAATGAAGGTCGATTGAAAGAAAACAGAAGATTCTGACGAAAATCGAAAAACTGGAAAGAGTTAGGTCTTTCGATGAACAGCAACAGGGTTCTGAAAAACTGTTATAAAGAGTTCGAAGAAGGATCGTGGGAGGAGAGGAATTACCTAGATTAAAATAGCCATTAAAAATACCCACTTCCCCATGAAAGTATAGGTGAAAAAGGCTCGCACCATCAATTGGCCAATCATTCAGTCTGAAATCGTTTCAAAACTATTCAAACTTAGGGGGCATTGTTTGGGCCAAGATTCTGCACGACATCCCATTTTGTTAAAAGGCCCATAAACAAAAACATTTGGGCTTTTTATCCATTGGAACTAGAAATCAAACTAAAATGCTGAAACAGCCCAGACCTTTTTAAGCAGATTACAAATATAGCCATGGTCTAAAAAAAAGATAATTACCATTTCTTGCAATTAAATCTGACACACACAACTTTGGATCAAAAGCCCCAAAAGCAAGTCAACAAATTTTTTGTCTAAAAAATGTTTTCTCAAAAAGAACCCCACATGACTTTTCGACTTTGGAAAATTCAAAATTTTCAACTAAAACAGATGAAGTGATAGGGAGTTAATGAGGACATGTCCTACAGGAGAACTTCTCCATTTTTTTAGCCAGGGAAAGAAGATCAAATCCCCTCTCAATGCAAAAAAAAAAACTCTACACCTAAGCAGGTTACATTTCCAACAGAAAAGTAGGGAGCAAGGGGTTTGTTTACCAGAATAAGCAAACGAACCGTCATGGAAGATTGTGTTTCTAAGGAACAATCAGAGAACAAGAAGAGTTTGTTTTCTTTCAGGAAAAAGCAAGGAAAAGACCACCATGAAATCTGACTGATAGTTTCTTCTCTGCCAGAATATTAACTTCCCTTTTTTTGTGGCATTAAAAAAAGGGGGGAAATATTTTTTGAAAGATCTGCCGCCTAGTATTAAAGATTAAAAACCCCACTCCAACATTTTCTATGATTATGAGTGGAGATGAACAGATCAAGGACAGCCAAAAAATCAATCAAGACAAAAACTCTCAAAGTCATACTAACAAGAATAAAAAAGATCAATTGATCTCAAAAAGCCTTCAAATACTGAAGCAACCAAAACTCTTTGATCCACAAGAAACAGGTCAAGCCATAATCAAATCTTTGACTTCATTTCAATTCAGAGAAACAATTTTACAAAGCGATATTTCTCTCATTATAAATTTGGTTATGTACAAGCCAAGTCAAGCAGAATTTGGATTTTTACAATATGAAAACCTCAACAAATTTATAGAAGGTCTTCATCAAACCGAACAAGTACTATAGTGCAGCTCTAGCTCAGTAATCATCAATCCAGCCACTTCTGCCCCCTTCAGACTAAAGATGCCTCAATTCTGTCCATTTAACAAGCCTTCCAAGGCTCGAAACAGATTGAAGCTCTGCCAAATTCAAACTTGTGCATCGATTTCCAGCTAAAAGCTATTAGTTGAAGGTGTTGGCGATCCAATCCAACATAAACACATCCAATCTAGCCCAATTCAGAGGCAGCTACCCAAGCAAAAATCGAAGTCCAAACGTTCTGTTGTCTTTTTTAAGTTTCGCAATTCTCTTTTAAGTTCTGTAATAGGCAGTTCTGTTTAAGCACTTTGCTCTCTTTTAAATATTTATTCTGGCCAGTACTACTAGTTTTTGTACTGTGAAAATTTGTGAAGTCCTCACCAGTCTAAGGCAAGAAAAGAACTTACTTGGGAGATATTCCTCCCCCAAATTCACAATTGCTTGTTTAGAATCAGAAACTTGGGGCACAAGTTATCTGTATTTTAGAAGTCTGCTAGGGTTTTAATTGCTAGCAGTGGCATGCTCATACACAAAAGAAAGTTGACTTGTTAACCCTCAATGGTTCTCAAGTTGATGGGGAACTTTACCCTACCATCACAGGATTAGATAAAAAATGAGTGAACAGCAAGTCTGTAGGCAACGGGTCCAATGTGTTCCATGATCTCATCTTTGGACCTGTTGTCTGCATAACTCTTCTATCGATCTCGCGTAGTTTTAAGCTTTTCTCTAATCACCTTCACTTTCTCTGTTGTTTCTTGAATACTTTCTACCTTCTCCAATTTTCTCTCACCCATCTCATTCCAACATATAGGAGTCCTACACTGCCTCCTGTACAAAGCTTCATACGGGGCCATTCCAATCCTTGAATGATAACTGTTGTTGTAGACAAACTCCATCAAAGCAAGGTGAGTATCCGAACTATCTTCAAACTGTAACACACATGCTCGCAACATGTGTAACACCCCAACCCAATTTTAATTAATCATTTGAATTATTTATTTTTATAGTTTAATTTATTTAATTGTAACATCCCGACCCAACTTTAATTAGTCATTTAAATTATTTAATTTATTTCATTATGAAAGTACAATTTTGCCCTATGCCATTTTGGTAACTTTTTAATCTGGTAGGATTTTGGGGAATTGAATGGAACAATGATATAGATCAGGTCGATATGAGTTCGTAGACACGTGGTGGGCTCAAATCAGAGTTGTAATGAAGAAGTTACGATCTACGGAAGTGCAGTGGCACAACTGTAAATATTTTGGCTACCAAATTTGTCAATCCATGTATGCTTTCTTAGCCTTTCGACGTGCTCTAGCTGATGGTTGGGTTGGTTATGATTGATTATGAAGTTTTGGAACTTGTTTTTCAATCCAAAGATTTGGCCAGTTTTTAGCTCGAAATTCTAGCAAGTTCCAGTCACTTTTTGGTCGTGGCCCAAATAAAAGTTGTTCCATTCATTGTCCTGATCATGTAGGTATAGGTATTGATGGGTGTTTCAAGAATTTTTCGATCGCCAAATTTTCTCAAGACACCTAACTCACTGCCGACAAGTGTGGTGGCGCATGGGCTAGGTTTGGGTGGCCCATTTGGTCCTAAAATGTTCTCCATGTTGTCCTGAGCACGACGGTATGCTCAGATTTGAATTTGGTTATCGTTTGACTGTCAATCAAATTTAAGCATATTAGGCGTTATCCGGGTTCGATATGTTCGTACTGTTGGATTGACTCCATTTTCAAATATGTTGATCTAGGCATCTCTAGGATCGTGTTGGAATTTGTGGATCGAGAATCAGAGACCCAGATATTTCAAATCAATGATTCAAAGATTATGTAAAGTAGTGACTGTCAGATCGTGCGATCGCGAGCAATCCTACCATTCAATTCGGACCAAACTTGTAGGACATGTATAATAAACATTGTTGAACCCATAGGAACTTTCGGATCGGAAATCGGAGGTCATGGGCCTCGTAGGCACCGTTGACCAAAAATGAAGTTTGAACAGTTGTTGGCCACGGGTCTTTTGAGACCATCTCATCTTTTGGAAAGGTACTTGAATGTCTTTGGGACCTGTCCAAGGTTGTGTACACACATTAAGTTTCTGGAAGTCATGGGTCAGGATGTATGTTTTAATTGTGGTCTTACTATTTAAATTCTACTTGATTCTTTATTGTTCTTCTTGTTCTTAATGGGTTCAGAATTTGTGTTTAGACTAAACACCATAGCTAAATTGCTTTTTTTGAATACTTGGTTAAAACCACACACCATATGGATAATCATATGTGAGAAAGAATGAACACCATAAGCTAGTTTGATTTACTTTGGTGCTTGTTACTTTGAAACATGGAATTAGATGTTTGTGGTGAAGTTGAATCCCTAATCTTGATGTTTTAGTTTTGTTTATCCTTTTCATTTAAGTTATGGTTTCATAATCCTATAAATCTTTAAATTTGTTTCAAGTTTCGTTGTCTTTCTTTAAGCATATCTAAAGTAGCTCAATAAGAAAGAAGGAGAGAGAGGAGACAACCTAATCCATAGAAACCGGGAGTGTGGAGTAGCGGAGAAGTCGACCTCCAGCTGCTATGGCCATCCACGCCCCAGCTAATCACTTCAAAGCGAAGCATTCCGATCATATCTCTTTCATTCGTATACTAACTGCTACTCATGCTTAGTTGTATCTTATTTTCTATTTTGTTTTTGTTAGGGTTTTAATTTCCTTGTTGTGGGAGAAACATAATGAGCAGCTGACCCAAATACTCAAAGAAGAACATGTGCTGCCATACTATGTGCATTACCCTCTCATTGTCTTCAAGGGGAAGTTCTAAACTCTATCTCTTTATTTCTTTCATTTCATTCCTTTAGTTAGTTGTTGTTTTACTTCCTTTCCCTGGATTTCATGTGCATTGCATGCTTTACATGGATTCAAACATTGAGGACAAAGCTTCATTTAAGTTTAGGGGTGTAGGAAGGTTTTTAGTTTTTGTGTTTAGTGTCTGAAAAAGTAGGCTTCTTCATTGCTACAATAATTTTCTGCGACTGTTTTGAAAGTTTGGTCTTAGCGGTATTCTTTATTTTTTCATTTTGAATCCAACAACATAAAGAATGTTAAATTTGACCAAGTGATTTGAAAGTTACATGTCAAAACAGAACATATGTCGAAATAGGGCAAAACAGAAATTTGAAACCTCTCGTTTTTCGTTTCTGTTTCTTTTCGTTGAGTCATTTTTAGTTTTCCTTCCCACACCAATGATAAATCATGAGTCTAACTTCTAATATGGCTCTTAGGAATTTGATAAGCATTGTGTTAGGTCTGAATCTTTTTTTTTTTCCTAGCTAAGTCTCACATAATTATTCTTGAGCTTTCTGTGCACCTAAGCCATGACTATACACCTCTTATATTTCTTACCCAATTGTATGCATTTTTGCTTGTGTGATTCACTGGAATGTCAAGTTATAACTAAGATATGATTTAGGCCATCTTTGTTAAACCTCTTTCTTTTTCCTTCATCAACCCCTACAATACATGTTCCATTGTAAACCCTCTTGTGCCCAAACACTTAGCCTTTTTTTTTTCTATCATCTTAATTATCTTCCATTAAACATCCTACCATCTAGGGGACATCTGGAGCATGATTGTAATTGAGATTATAATGTATTCAAGGCAACAAATGAGCTAAAAAAAAGGGTTAACTACAGTAAACCCCCCAGCCTATAGGGTCACTTACGAGTTCATACCCGATTTTGGAGACATTTACGAGTACATACTCAACGTTGCGGAAAACCTACAATTTGCCCCCTCAGTTAACCAAACTATTAGTGAGTCTGTTAAATGCTGACATGTCAAAAGTGGGACCCTTTTTTGATGACGTGGACTTCCAAGTGGACCAAAAATTAATAAAAAAATTAATTTTACTGTTTAAATTATTTATTATTGCTAAATTAATTCAAAATAAAAAAAAGCAAAATTAAAAATCTGGCAAAAATCAAAAGAAAAAATTTCTCTTCGTCTCTTTCTCTTCCTAGCCCCACCCCATCCCACCCCTACTGACTGCCTCTTCCCACACCCCACCAACCCACCCTCCCTCTGTGCACACCGCCTTCAAAGCCAGAAAGAGAGAGATATCAAACGCCTGGGTAGTGGAAATCATGAAGAAAACGTGAATCTATGAATACCATCTTTTTGAAGAGCACGCAAAGGCAAGTGAGTGTGGATCTGAGTCAAGTTGTGACACACAGTACTCTCTCTGTGGCTGAAAGAGAGAAAGAAAGAAGGGAAGAGAGGGAGAGTGAGCATTAAGAAAGGAAGAAACAGATTCATCTCTTCTTCTCCCAAAGTCAAATGCTGGTGGTGACAAACACGATTTATCTCTCTCTACTCTCTCTCTCTCTCTCTAGAACAGGAAGAAGGTTAACGAATATGAACTGGGTCTTCTTTGTTTTTGTCTCTTCTTCTCTTCTGTGGATCGAATCAGGAATTAGCAAGAAATAATTTGGGTTTCGTATGGAATTTCAAATGATTTGCTTTTTGACCGGAAATTATGGATGACTAGGCTTACATATTTTGTTGTGATCTAGGTTTGGGCCACATTTCAGAACATTTTAAAAAGCAAAATTAAAAAAAAATTAAAAATCTGGCAAAAATCAAAAGAATTCTTTTTATCTTCGTCTCTCTCTCTTCCTAGCCCCATCCCACCCTGACTGACTGCCTCTTCCCACACCCCACCAACCCTCCCTCCGTGCACACCGCCTTCGAAATCTTCCTCGAAGAATCCGAAGAAAAAGAAGATGATGACATATCAGAAGCAGACCTTGAGCTCCTTCCTCCTCCGGTGACCAAAACACAGTCCATGACCAAAACCGCCATTCTTAATTTCTCATCTTCTCGATCTGGGAGGAGCAAAGGCGGAAGCGAGAGGGGAAAGGTTCAGAAATGCTTATAAGCGTTGTTCGGAAATGCTTATAAGACGGAGGCAAGGATGTAAGAAACATGAGTGCCTTATCCTCCGTATTATACAACACTTCCATTCTTTGCAAGTCAGCAACACATCTATTGAAGCTGCTCAAATGCTCCATTAGATTACCTTCCTCCTCCATCTGAAGATTTAGGAATTCTTCCTTGAGGAAGAGCTTGTTGGACAGCGACTTCCCTGCAAACATCTCTTCGAGCTTCTCCCATGTTTGCTGCGCTGTGTCCTTCATCACGTTGATGAGCACCTCATCTGTGATGTAGTTCTCGATGGCTCCTCTAGCCAACTCATTTAGCACACCCCACTCCGCATCTGTTATGGCTACTGGCTTCTTCGCCTTGCCCCCCAAGACAATGCTGAAATTTTGTTGTGTAAGGGCTGACTTCATCCTCCTTTGCCAAAGCGTGAAGTTCTCCTTCCCTGTGAAGGGCTTTAACTCCACCTTCATGCTGACAGATTGTGGCAGCCTTTGCTGCAGAGAACTGCTTTCACCTTCAACTTCCTTGTCACCTGCCATCTTTAACACACTAGCACTTGCTGCTCCAACACAGCTCTGATACCACTTGTTATGAATTAAGAACAAACTTAATTCACTCCCCTAATGATCTTGTTGTTGATGGACTTTGTGACAAACACAATAATGGATGAATCACACACACACTACACACACTTGAGAAACCAACCAAGCACAAGTGACACAAGTATTTATAGAGGTTTAGCAATTGCCTACATCCTCTTGGTGATCCCCTTGAGAAATTTCACTAATTAAGATAGGTTACAACTTTGGTTTACAAAAGAAACCCCCTTAGAACACTACCCTCACAATCTGTTTCTCTCTCACCCTTTGCTCAACACTTTGATGCACTTGTGAATACTCTCTCGCACTTGGTGTTTCCCTCCTTGGTGTCTAACTCTCAAGACCCCCACTCAGCTCCTAACTTGAGCTGATTGCCCTCTCTCTCTTTCTCCCTTGGTGAGTTTAACCTCCTTTGGACACAATAGCTCCCAGCTACTTGACCACCTTGAGTTAAACCACACACTTGTTGTCTTGCTTCCTCTTCCCTTTAATAGACAAGTCTTTGGACCTAGGAGAAGGCTTCATCTTTTCTCCCACGTTCTCCTCTTAATTACCTGACATTGACCACAGGTTGGGCAGACCAAAGACTAGACATTAATGGCTGCATGTTCAGCCACCCTATATAGAACCATAGAGTAGGTACTCCTTGAAACAAGTTAACAATTGTCCATAAATGCTCTCTTAGCTTTCCAGCAGCTTGCCACCCTTCATAGACCACAGGTTGGGCAGATCAAGGGCTAGACATTAATGGCTACATGCTCAGCCACCCTATTTAGAAAACCTTTTATACAAGTCAACAAACATCATTAAATGGTGTTCTAGCTTTTCCAGCAACTTGCATCTTTAATGTGAGCCAAATTTCCAACAGAAGGTTCACGGTTTTGTTTTGTTTTGCTCGAGGACTAGAAAAATATAAGTTTGGGGGTGTGTTAAGCTCCTTATTCAAGCATGTTAAGGCCTGATTTGGATGAATGGAAGAAGAGCTTGAGACAAACCCATTTTGGGCTACACTTCCTTGCCAGTCCAGTTTCGTAGGTCACATTGCAAGCTTTGTTTCAGTAACCTACACAGCTTGGATGAGGCAACATCCTTCATGAACGTTGTTCCAATGGGTGTTTATTATAACATATCCAAAATGCAGCTTCATTGGATAAATCTGGAGTCTATCACTCGTCAAACACAGAACCATGCTCAGGATGAATTTTGTCTTTGCTGTCAAACGAGTTAGCAATTTGTTTTGGTCTTAACTTCTTCCTTTGACCTTGGATTGGCCCAAGTGACATGTGGTTGGAAAGATGACATTCTGAACTTCAAGATGGAGGGCTCAAAGTCGTCATTTGCTTAAGGGAAGCCCAATTCGTGAGCCCTTGAAGTTTCTGGTCATGCTGACCTAAGGATAAGCTAAGTGTGCTTGGTCATTCTTACCTAAGCATGAGGTGTTATTGATTGTGGGGAAGTTAGGTGAAGCAGATTCATTACTTATAACTGGAGTAGAGTTTTGCAACAACCAAAGGAAATAAAAGAAGACGAAGTGGGAGCTGCAACACAAAGCCTAAAGAGAAGAGGAATTGTTTTCAAATGCAATTGTGTGTTAAGTAAAGTGGGTTTGGTTAGTGAACTCAATTGTATGATTTGATTTACCTAACCCCTATGCCTATAAATAGAGAGTCTCCAAAGAGCTAAGGTTAGAAAATTGATATCCATTATTTACACTTATATTGTACACAAAGAGAGGGAGAGTTGAGAGTCACAAAGGGAGAGAAGAGAGAAGGCAGCAGCTGGGAGACTTTGGCCTCCTAGCGGCCATGGAGATGAAGCTTTTCCATCTCTAGCATGTTGTCCCTATCTTCTTCTCCTCCCTTTGACTTTTATTTTCTTCTTGTAATTCCTTAGCTTTACTTTGTTTTTCTGTCATTAGTTTTAATAAACATCTTGCTGGTCTTTTATAATGGTTTGAGTTTATAAAGTTTGATTTCATTCATGAATTCTTCTTCACTATTTTAATGTAAGCATCGTCATGAGTTAATCAATTTGTTTACTTGCTGCCACAACATGATTAGAATAATTAGGGTAGATTCTAAAACCTCGCCATCTTGTCTTAGTTCTTTTCTTTCATTCTTGTTTTATGTCCTTTTGTATTCATTTATGTTTTGTGTAGGGAAACTGAATTGGATCATTCAATCACCAATCCTTGTGGAATCGACTGATGGGTATATTTTATATTATATATTTAACCCCATTCTTGGTACATTTTGGTTCATATTTTGGAAGAATTTTGATACTTTGAATTGTTTTCTCAATATAGGACTTTCGACTTTCTCTGGAGCAAAACATAACCAAATGGACGAATTTTGGAGTAATTCCAGTTGGAGGACGTTCGTGAGTCACTTGGCTTGATCGTATCAAAATTTCAGACTTTTCTACCCAGCGGTTATTTTCTGGCGATAAAATAAAGGAGCAGTGTACAGTGCTGGAAAGTGACGTTTTGGGCTTTTATGGAATTTTTGGAGCCCGAGATGACCTCTGATGGATTCGTGGCCTTTTGGAGAAGTGTTCAGAACTTTTTTATCTTTAAAACGAGCTGTCTTGGGCCGGATTTGGAGCAGTTTTGAGGCCAAAACGTGGCTGGGCAGACTGGGGGCAGAATCTCCTAGTCCAATTTGGATTTTATGTCATGTCATTATTTTATTTTATTTAGTGTCCTTGTGGGGATAGAAAAGCAGGTGGTGGGCAGCTAGGTTTTAGGAAGTATTTAAGTTCTTTTTCACAACAAATTTTGGACTTTTCTTTTGGCTTTTGAACGCGACTTTTGCTAGGGTTTTTGAAGAACTTCTACTTCAAGGTGTTTTCGATCTTTATTATTTTAATGAAGAACTTGATTATTTTTATTATGAACATGCGTAACTGACTCTCTTTTGCTAGGGTGAGGCCACGAGCCTTAGCAAGAATATGTAGTTTTTGTCCAATTTGCTTATGATTATATGCATGCAGGTTTTCGAATTATTCATCACTGGGTTAAACTATCTAAGTGTCTTGATGCTTGATCATCATTAGGATGTTTAGAAAAGTAATTTGATGCAATTTTGGTCGGAGGTCGGTCCCTGAAATTGACGAAGGCTTCTTGTGATTAATATGTGCAAGTTCACTTAGGATGAATACCACGTCTTAAGGGTTGCATGGTTTTTCAAAAGGTTTCACAGAACTTAATGAGTCATGTATGTTTAGATTTGATCTGAATACCACAAACGGATTGCATGTGTGATATACGCTCTATGTTGGGGGTCCAAGGAGGCATATATTAGGAATACCTAACCTTCGAAATATGCATGTTTAGGTCATAAGTAATTGGGAGAACTATATAGAATTGTTAAGGTGACGGCGGATCCCTAGTGCTTTCTTAATTTGATTTCTAAAAACACAACTGTTTCTCTTGCTCTTAGCTTTAATTTTGCATATTGCCTTATTTTTATTAGTTAAATTCGTTTTAATTTAAGGTTTTCAAATCAAACATCTCAATTTTCTCTTTTACAATAATTAATTAGGATTTGGTTTGCGACGAGTTATTTAATAATCCCTGCGGAGAACGACCTTGCGAGAATCATTTATACTACAATAACCTTGTCATTCTTGCAAGTTTTATAGGAGTTTTCACTTTGTTTACGCAAGTACAAAAAAGCCTATCAAGAATTTGGCGGCGTTGCCGGGGATTATTTAAAATAATTCGTTCTAATCAGTTTCTGCATTAATTATTGCTGTACATACATACAAAAAAAAAAAGAAATAATTTCCGTTTTTATTTTATTTTTACAGATCACAGCAGGGCAGTGCAGATTACAATTTGTGCATGGTCAGCACGCGTTCAGCAGTTCAGCAATTGTTTCCGTTTGATCCAGAACCTGAGCAATCTTTAAGGAGGAGACGCAGGGAGCAAAATTTGCTGTGGGTTCCTTCACTGCAAGGGACTTTTCTGCAATCTTTATATTCTGAGGACCTGCATAGTAAAGAAACAATGGCTTTTGTTATTCCAGAGGCTGGTGAGCCTTTGGGTAATTCTTTAACAACTCGTGCCACTAACATACCAGGTTGCATTACATATCCAGCAGTGGAAGAAGGGTCTACATTCAAAATCAAGCATCACATGTTGAATATTCTACCTACATTTCATGGGTTATCAACCGATGATCCTAACATGCACATTGCAGAATTTTTAATGGGATGCAAGAATATTTTGGTGAAAGGATTTTTAGCTGAATCTATAAAGCTTCGTTTATTTCCATACACATTGAAAGATCAAGCAAGGAGATGGCTCCTCACACTTCCATCTGGAAGCATTAGCACTTGGAACGAACTCAGTGAACAATTCTTAAACAAGTATTATCCAGCTTCAAAGACTCTCGACATGAGAACTCAGATTTTATCTTTTGCCCAAAAACCAAATGAAGAGTTTCATGAGGCGTGGGAACGGTTTAAAGAGTTGAATAGAAAATGTCCACATTCTGGTATTAGCAGTATGGATCAAGTGCATATATTTTCAGAGGGTTAAATATGAGAACAAAAACTCTTGTCAACGCTTCATGCGGAGGTTCGTACAAGGATAAAAATGCACAAGAGGCTTGTTTATTATTTGAAAATTTTATTATTTGAAAAAATAGCAGCAGATACACAGCAATGGGCAGTTGAGCAGCCACAGTCAAGGTCTATTTTTGAGATATCTAATGGTTCTCCATATATGTCGGCACAAATTGAAAAAATGGAGAAAAAACTTGAAAGATTTGATTCAAAATTTGACATGTTATTACAAAAAATTCCAGGTTCACAGGTTGCTGTACAGCAGCCTTTACCAGCTGCCTGTAGCATTTGCAATGTAACAACCCATGATTTTTTGAGCTGTCCACATAAAGATGCTTATTCGGGAACAAGTTAATGCATTTAATAATTTCCAGCGTCCAAGATATGACCCGTATTCAAATGTCTACAACCCGGGTTGGAGAGATCACCTTAATTTTAAGTGGGACAGAGATCAGCCTGCAAGGCCACAATTTCAACAACAGGTACAGCAACCTGCTACGCCTAAGGCTGCTTGGGAGGTTGCAATTGAAAAATTAGCAAACGCCACTAGTCAAGAATTCCAAAATCTGCAGGCAACAGTGAAAAACATAGAAAAACAAATGGGACAAATTGCATTCCAAGTTTCAGAAAGAGCACCAGGTACATTTCCTAGCCAAACTGAACAGAATCCAAGGGGAGGCGCAGATTGTAAGGCAGTTCGAGTTCTACATTTGGGTAAAAGTTTTGACAATAGAGGTGACAATTGTGCTGGAAATTCGAGGGCAGCATCACAGCCACAACCATATTCAAGAAATTCTGCAGATTCTGCTATTGTTGCAGATTCTGAAAATTTTTGCAGATTCTACAGCATCTATGGGCAGATCCGAAAACAGTGAAAAAATTGCTGCCGAAACTGTAGAATGTGTTTATGTGCCTCCAATGCCTTATCCCGAAAGGTTGAAGCCCAAAGTTAAAGATCAACAGTTGATAGATTTTATGAAGACATTGGCCAAAGTTCATATCAATCTCCCATTGATTGATGCAATTAAGAACATTCCATCTTATGCCAAGTTTTTAAAGGATGTTTGCACAAAGAAAAAGAAGCTCGTGGATTTTGAAAAAGTTATTCTTACAGAACAATGCAGTGCAGTTTTATTACACAAACTGCCTCCAAAGAAACAAGACCCAGGGAGTTTTACAATTTCATGCACAATTGGAAATTCTAATTTTAAACGTGCTTTAATTGATTTGGGTGCCAGTATTAATTTAATGCCTTTTTCTGTTTTTCAGAGACTAGGACAAGGAGAAATCAAGCCTACATCAGTTATTCTACAACTGGCGGACCATTTAGTTGCTTAACCTAGGGGAATTATTGAAGACCTCATTATTAACGTGGATAATTTCTACCTTCCTGCAGATTTTGTGGTTTTGGATATGGATGAAGATATGCAAACACCGATTATTTTGGGGCGTCCGTTCATGGCTACTGCTCAAACCTTAATTGATGTTGAGGCTGGAACACTTACACTTAGAGTGCAAGATCAGTCAGTTGTTTTCAGTTTATTTGAAGCAACCAAAAGGCCAGCTGATGTGCAAGATTGTATGCGTGTTGACATGTTAGACAGCTTAATGCATGCTGAAATTATGCCCCGTTTGACATCTAATCCATTGTTAATGGTGTTGCATGGGTTGGAGAATAAAAACACTGAAGATGAAGAGGTTTTTGAGTATGTTTCAGCTTTGGAAAGTGTTCCTTTTCTACACCCCCGTTGGAGGCACGTTTTTGAGAGTTTAGGGGAACCGAAAAAACCATTGCAGCCCTCTAAAGTACAGCCACCTAAACTGGATTTAAAAGTACTGCCAGGACACTTGAAATATGCTTATTTGGGTGCAAATTCTTCGCTGCCAGTTATTATTGCTACTGACTTATCATCAACAGAAGAAGAAAAATTGCTGCGTATTTTAAGAAATTATCAAGATGCAATCGGTTGGACTATAGCAGACATTAAAGGGATCAGCCCTGCAATTTGCATGCACAGAATTCTGATGGAAGATGGAGTAAAGCCCACCATTGATGCTCAACGTCGTTTGAATCCAATTATGAAAGAAGTTGTTTGTACAGAAGTTATGAAGCTTTTAGATGCTGGGATGATCTACCCAATTTCAGATAGTAAGTGGGTTAGTGCAACTCAAGTGGTGCCCAAGCGTTCTGGAATTACAGTTGTGAAGAATGATAATAATGAACTTGTGCCTACACGTTTGACTACTGGGTGGCGTATGTGTGTTGACTACAGAAAGATCAATGCTGGTACTAGAAAGGATCATTTTCCATTGCCTTTCACTGATCAAATGTTGGAAAGGTTGGTTGGTCGTGCGTTCTATTGTTTCTTGGAAGGGTATTCAGGGTACAACCAGATTCCAGTTGCACCTGAGGATCAAGAGAAGACAACCTTTACATGTCCTTTTGGGACTTTTGCATATCGAAGAATGCCCTTTGGTTTGTGCAATGCTCCTGCAACGTTTCAACGATGCATGATGAGCATATTTTCCGGATTGGTTGAACAGGTAGTTTAAGTGTTTATGGATGACTTTTCTGTTTTTGGGGATTCTTTTGATGAATGTTTGAACAATTTATCCCTAGTTCTTGGCAGATGCATTAAGACAAACCTTGTTTTAAATTGGGAAAAATGTCATTTCATGGTTAAGCAGGGGATTGTCCTGGGCCACTTGATTTCTAACAAGGGTATTGAGGTTGATAAGGCTAAAATTGATGTAATTGCGAAGCTGCCACCATCGACAACTGTTAAAAGTGTTCGTTCTTTTCTTGGTCATGCTGGGTTTTACAGACGGTTTATCAAGGATTTCTCCAAGATTAGCCGACCACTGTGTAATTTATTGGCTAAGGATGCTCCTTTTGTTTTTGATGATGCTTGTTTGGAGGCTTTCAACAAGTTAAAGACGCTCCTCACTACAGCACCCATTATTGCAGCACCTAGTTGGAGTTTACCTTTCGAATTGATGTGTGATGCTTCAGATTACGCAGTAGGAGCGGTTCTTGGACAGCGGAAAGATAAGCTTCCCCAAGTCATTCATTATGCTAGTCGGAGTCTCAATGATGCACAGCTGAACTATGCGACCACAGAGAAGGAATTGTTGGCAGTTGTTTTTGCATTAGAAAAATTTCGGTCTTACTTAGTTGGGGCTAAGGTGATTGTTTACACTGATCATGCAGCGTTGAAGTATTTGTTGTCGAAGAAAGACGCTAAGCCTCGATTAATTCGTTGGATTCTTTTACTGCAAGAGTTTGACTTAGAAATTAGGGATAAGAAGGGTTGTGAAAATGTTGTGGCTGATCATTTGTCCAGGTTGATTGTGCCAATTTCTGCAGAAGATGACCTGCTGCCTTTAAATGAAAATTTTCCAGATGAACAGCTGTTTGCTGCCCATATCATTTCCCCATGGTTTGCTGATTTAGTTAATTATTTGGCTAGAGGGGTACTTCATCCAGATTTTACTTTTCAATAGAAAAAGAAATTTTTGGCAGATGCAAAGTATTATTTTTGGGATGAACCATATTTATACAAATATTGTTCAGACCAAGTTATTCGCAGGTGTATTCCAGAAGAAGAGCATGAAAGTGTTTTAAAATTGGCACATCAGTATGCTTGTGGGGGACATTTTGGTCCAAAAAGGACAGCAGCTAAAATTTTGCAAAGTGGATTGTTTTGGCCTACTCTCTTCAAGGATGCTAATAGTTGGTGTAGATCTTGTGATCGTTGTCAAAGGGTGGGTAATCAGTCCAAAAGGAATGAAATGCCTCAACAAAGTATATTAGTCGTTGAATTGTTTGATGTTTGGGGTATTGATTTCATGGGACCATTCCCAATGTCCCGTGGCAATCAGTATATTTTGGTGGCTGTTGAATATGTTTCTAAATGGGTCGAGGCAATTGCAGCACCAACCAATCAAGGATCAGTTGTTCTGAAATTCCTCCAAGGGGTAATTTTTCCACGATTTGGAACACCGCGTGTCATTCTAAGTGATGGGGGTAAGCACTTTGTTAATAGATCGTTTGCTACGTTGTTGGCTAAGTATGGGATCACCCATCGTGTTGCTACTCCTTATCATCCACAAACATCAGGACAGGTTGAAGTTTCAAATAGAGAAATCAAGGGAATTCTTGGAAAAACAGTTAGCTCTACTCGAAGAGACTGGAGTTTGAAATTGAGTGATGCTCTCTGGGCATACAGAACAGCATTTAAAGGCCCAATTGGGATGTCCCCATTTCGGCTGGTTTATCGTAAGGCTTGTCATTTACCTATGGAGCTAGAGCATAAGGCATTTTGGGCTATTAAAGAGTTGAATTTTTCTTATGATTCTGCTAGAGAAAAACGTAAATTGCAGATTAATGAGCTTGAGGAAATTCGTAATGATGCTTATGAGAGTTCGCGCATTTACAAAGAAAAAACCAAGGCATTTCATGACAATCAGATTCTCAGAAAGAATTTTCATCCAGGGCAAAAAGTTTTGTTATTCAGTTCAAGGTTGAAGTTGTTTCCAGGGAAGTTAAAGTCTCGTTGGAATGGCCCCTATTTGGTTAATAAGGTCTATCCTCATGGGGCGGTTGATATTACAAGTGAAATTAATGGCAACACATTCAAAGTGAACAGTCACAGGCCGAAACCATATTTGGAGTCACCCTTCGATATTGCACGCGAGTCACTGACTCTGAAGGAACCAGTGATCTGACCAACACGCTTCTGCAACGTCTAGCTACAGACATAAAATAAAGCGCTTATTGGGAGGCAACCCAATGTTTCTAAACTCTTTCCTTCTTTTATTTTGTTTTTCTTTATCTAGTTGTTTTTAATTTCTTTATACTCCTAACACATATTTGGTTTAATGCAGGACACAACCATCAGCAGCAGCAAACATATTAGCAGATAATCCTATACTGGAATCATGCACCCAGCAGCAATCCTACACTGGAATCATGCACCCAGCAGCACATCCTACACTGGAATCAGGCACCCAGCAGCCAGTTTACGGAATTCAAAATTATACCTGCCAGATGCCAGATATGGGATCCTCGAATTTTTTTTTTTGTGCTGCGCTATCCTCTGAGTTTGTGTGTTCCCTGCCTTGCCCTTGCACCTCTCCTAGATCTACCTTTTTCCTACACAATGCACATCAATCTCAGTACTTGCAGAGACAAAGAACAAACCTCCATACAGATCACAACCCACAACAAACTCGGTTGGTTATCTTACTTTCATATGGACATCAGAGCTGTTCATAATTGCTACCTTTGCACCGAGACCACATTGGGGTTCCTACACATGCCAGAACAGACTATTACTCAGAATATGTTCTTCATGAACCAGATTATGCCTCATGTCCAATACTCAAAGTGCGAAGCGCAAGGACGAACGTTTATACCTTCCAGATTCCTATCTCGCACATTGGGAGATGTCTCTTTCATTTTCCTAACGGATCTGCTCCTTGAGCAACTTTTCTCCTCAGATCTATCAGATGACAGCAATCTGCGAGTTAGGTCTCTGAAACAAAAAGAAAACACAAATGACCAGATCGGATTTGGAGACTCACGGATTGAAGTTTCAACAAAAGGCTGCTTATGGTTTGAGCAACGATCTGCTGGTGTGTTGAGTTTCGCGAAGAGAAGAGAGCGTTTTGTGTTTTGACAAAAGAGAGAGAGAGGCACCGGGTTGAAAACAAGAATAGAGAGAAGATTTGAAATTTGAGAGAAACTGACAGGCGGAAGGCGTGAATTTCCAACAGGTCAACAATTGCTGAAGTGTGGCGTCACTTCACACTGCACCCAACAATTGCACAAGCGTCAATAGTCATCTTTGGCTTTTCCTGGCGACAGCACCAAGTGGGCTCATGCCCAACATTTCAATAATCTCCAGGTGAGTCACTTCCAACTTACAACTGGTGTGTTCTTGTCCTTTTCCTTTATTGTTTTTTATCTTCTATTTCTATCTTATTTCTCTTAGTTTTTATTTTCTTTTATTTGTGCCAGCATTTTATTTTTCTCTTTTCTTTTAGGTTTTATTATTTTTCTTAACTTCTTTATTTTATTTTTCCACACCTTGAGGACAATGTGTGATTTAAGTTTGGGGGTGGGAAAGTAAATTTTAGATTTTTTTTTTTAATTTTTTTTTTTTTTTTTAGTCTTGTTTAAAATTTCATTTTTAAGTTAATATCCATAGATTATTTTAAATGTTAGAACAAATGGACATGGTGAAGATCAATCCTATATTAGAGTCTTTTCTATTTATTATTGCTTAGACAATAATTCATGAATTATACTTTGAAATTTGCACATCACACCAACATGGTTTGTGGGGAGTGAGATCAAAATACTTAACTTTTTGTCCTAGTGTGTTTTAATTTTTGTTCTATTTAAAATAAAATTAGTATGTGTTATAAAGTAATAATTGTCTCACCCGAAGCTTTGCCTAGTAACCGGGCCAGTCCTGCCTAATCAGCAGTGATTCTCGAGTCAAACGGTAGAGTTTTGGCATGAGGCAGGGTGGTTAGTTGGTTTCGTAGCCTTTTCAGCTCGAGTTAATAAGTCCTTAGGGGTGTTCTACACCTAATGCCCTAAAGCCCTAGTGGTTTGGGAGTCATTGACCTAAAGCTCGCTACATGGGTTGGATCGAAAGCTTAAGTGATCCGACATTGCACGACCACCACTGTTACAAAGAAAAAAAAAAGGGAGGAAAAAAAAAGAGAAAAAAAAAAAGTGAAGTGTGAATAAACGGGATGAAAGGTAAGGGTTTTGGTTGAGTCTCCTTAATTATGATGGTTCACTTTACACCAAAGGAAATTTGTGAATTTTTTTCTAATTGACTCTAAATGGCTTAGACTTTGTAGTGGGATTGGTTGGAACTGTTGAAAAGATGTTCTGATTTTTAACATTTTCTATGGATTGCAACTTGAATGGAAATTTTGTTTAGTTAAGTTTTATTTAAAAATTTTCGTTTATTAGTTTTTATTTATTTATTTTTGTTGTTTAGATTTGTTTTGCTTGAGGACAAGAAAAAAGCTAAGTTTGGGGGTATTTTGATGGGTATATTTTATATTATATATTTAACCCCATTCTTGGTACATTTTGGTTCATATTTTGGAAGAATTTTGATACTTTGAATTGTTTTCTCAATATAGGACTTTCGACTTTCTCTGGAGCAAAACATAATCAAATGGACGAATTTTGGAGTAATTCCAGTTGGAGGACGTTCGTGAGTCACTTGGCTTGATCGAATCAAAATTTCAGACTTTTCTACCCAGCGGTTATTTTCTGGCGATAAAATAAAGGAGCAGTGTGCAGTGCTGGAAAGTGACGTTTTGGGCTTTTATGGCGTTGTTGGAGCCCGAGATGACCTTTGATGGATTCGTGGCCTTCTGGAGAAGTGTTCAGAACGTTTTTATCTTTAAAACGACCTGTTTTGGGCCGGATTTGGAGCAGTTTTGAGGCCAAAACGTGGCTGGGCAGACTGGGGGCAGAATCTCCTAGTCCAATTTGGATTTTATGTCATGTCATTATTTTATTTTATTTAGTGTCCTTGTGGGGATAGAAAAGCAGGTGGTGGGCAGCTAGGTTTTAGGAAGTATTTAAGTTCTTTTTCACAACAAATTTTGGACTTCTCTTTTGGCTTTTGAACGCGACTTTTGCTAGGGTTTTTGAAGAACTTCTACTTCAAGGTGTTTTCGATCTTTATTATTTTAATGAAGAACTTGATTATTTTTATTATGAACATGCGTAACTAACTCTCTTTTGCTAGGGTGAGGCCACGAGCCTTAGCAAGAATATGTAGTTTTTGTCCAATTTGCTTATGATTATATGCATGCAGGTTTTCGAATTATTCATCACTGGGTTAAACTATCTAAGTGTCTTGATGCTTGATCATCATTAGGATGTTTAGAAAAGTAATTTGATGCAATTTTGGTCGGAGGTCGGTCCCTGAAATTGACGAAGGCTTCTTGTGATTAATATGTGCAAGTTCACTTAGGATGAATACCACGTCTTAAGGGTTGCATGGTTTTTCAAAAGGTTTCACAGAACTTAATGAGTCATGTATGTTTAGATTTGATCTGAATACCACAAACGGATTGCATGTGTGATATACGCTCTATGTTGGGGGTCCAAGGAGGCATATATTAGGAATACCTAACCTTCGAAATATGCATGTTTAGGTCATAAGTAATTGGGAGAACTATATAGAATTGTTAAGGTGACGATGGATCCCTAGTGCTTTCTTAATTTGATTTCTAAAAACACAACTGTTTCTCTTGCTCTTAGCTTTAATTTTGCATATTGCCTTATTTTTATTAGTTAAATTCGTTTTAATTTAAGGTTTTCAAATCAAACATCTCAATTTTCTCTTTTACAATAATTAATTAGGATTTGGTTTGCAACGAGTTATTTAATAATCCCTGCGGAGAACGACCTTGCGAGAATCATTTATACTACAATAACCTTGTCATTCTTGTAAGTTTTATAGGAGTTTTAACCTTGTTTGCGCAGGTACAAAAAAGCCTATCATCGACCTCACACTTACATATGCTAAACCACCAACGGCTTGTGCACTTGCGAGTCTCACAAGTTGAGGATGCAGTGAATCCATTTTGGTGCAGTTGAATCAACGACAACACTAGGCATCTCTAGGATCATATAGGAATTCGCAGATCGTGAATCGGAGTCTCGTATGCTTTGATTCAATGATTCAAAGATTAGGTTAAACCCTAACCGTCCGATCATGCGATTGCGAATGATCCGACCGTTCAATTCGGACCAAACTTGTAGGACATATATAATAAACCTTGTTGAACACATAGGAACTTTCGGATCTGAAATCAGAGGTCCTGGGCCCCGCTGCCCCGGTTGACCAGATTTGGAAAGTTTGACTACTTGGTTGACCGAGCGTCTTCCGAGGCTATTCCACCATTCGAAACACATAGTTGGACCTTAGGAACGTCTCGTTCGTCGTACTCACACTTAAATCCTAGGAAACTAGGATTTTATTTAAAGTTGTCATTCGACGTATTTTATGTTAATCGCGCCTTTGTATTTCTTTTAAATATGTACTCCGGCTACTCGTACTCACCAAGTGGGACCCTCTCAGGGTCAATCAGTGTGGGACTAATGTGAGTGGATTTTGTTTTTAAACTATAATCATAATTTTCAAGGATGGAAAATATGTATGATGATTTCTTGGATTATTAAGTTAGAATATATTTAACTGTTGATTATATATTTTTATGAATATATTGGAAGTATACTTGGAATTTTCGGATTTTGATTATATTGAATTGATAAATACTATTCTTTATAATTTCTATCTATATTTGAATATGTGTGGGGTACATGGGTTTTGTTGGAAAGAGGTTATGAAATATGAGTGGTTGTGAGGTATGTTAGTTTTGAGTGCTATAAGCACTACCCTATGTACCTCCCCGGATTTGGAACATTGGAATATTTTTTTAAAAATATTTAAAATACATTTAGGTATTGACATATTATGATTATTTTAGGGGTCTTTTTCTTCCGGCGGCAGGTGGGCTTAGCTGATGAAATTGTCCCCTTTGTCTGAGTTCAAAAATTAAGCCCCAAAATGCTTCGAAAGGGCAGTAAGGCCTTAGGAAGTATTTTGGTTATCTTCACCAATAAATATAACAACAAATTACAGATAAATCTTCTAGCTTTGCATGAGAAGATTATGGCATGGGAGCAAAATTATCATGGGTTTAGCACTTTGGGAAAGAGAGAGAGTTTGTGGGTTTCTATGGAGGTCAAAGGTTCTAATGGAAGAGGGGAGAGGTTCTAAGGAGGAGAGTTTTTTTGGTGGTTTTCGTAGCTTTCGGCAGCTCGGCAGTGTCTCCATCAGAACTGTAGCAATTTTGCCAAAGTATGGGAGAAGAAGGAAATGGGCTACAAAACACGAAAATTTGCTGGGTTTGCAAGAGAGAGAAAGCTTGCTCTCTGAAGATTGTGGGTTTGTTCTGTGTTGGGTAGAAGAGGCCCTATTTATAGTTGTTGGGGTTTGCTCTTCTTCAAGAAACCCTAATGGTTTCTTCCTAACTTAGCTAGGTCTTCTTCTTTCTTTCTTCTCTTCCTTCTTGACTTACCTCATGTTGGCAAAGCCCATTCTGCCAAATCCCATAAAATCAGAGATTTTGTGTGCTCCAAGCTTCTTCCAGCGGCGGCCTCAGAAGGGAGCTCCCCCTTTTCACCTATCTTCTTCCTCCTCTTTCTTCCTCTATCCATGGCTAAGTCTGATGAAGGAAAGAAAGTGGCTGTACCCGTTGGTCTGAGGGCTGCCATCCTCCCTTGCGTGCCAAAATCCCTTGGTTTCTTGAATTCTTATACTTCGAACTAGTTCCCAGCAACTACCTAGGTGTAGATTTCCAACGTTGGTTTTGTTTTCAAACTAAGTGCTAGGTCTGATGCTGCCCTTTTATTCTAATTTCATAAGCTTTTTAAGTTCACCACATGATTCATCCAATGGATGAGATATTTTGATCAAGTGTTGGGCCTTTTAGTTGGCTTACTTTAATTGGGGCAATGGGCTTATTGTGGTTGGACTATCTTAGTTGGAGCAATGGGGCAATGGGCTTATTTTGGTTGGGCTATTCTAGTTGAGGCAATGGGTTACTTTCTTCTCTTGTGCTTACCCACACTATGCCAAAAAAGGGCTTTAGCAACAGATAAAATTCGTTGCCAATTACACATAAATACCGTGGTATTCAAGCCTGTTGCCTATTACCATGTAATAGGCAACGGATATTCTCCGTCGCTGTTTGTCACTTACTGCATCGAATATGTGGTAAACTCCGATGCGTAAATGATTTCCGGGTGCCAAAAAAGGGTTGACTTTTGATGCCTAAACCCGAAACAGCATCAGTAGTTTCAAAAGGGATGAGGCTAAAGAGGTCTAACAGTATCAGTGACATCTACTATGCTGATGCGTATTATCAATTACAACATCGTAGAAACAAATAAGGGTGTTGTGAATTATGTTATACATCATCGCTTTTTATATTTTGCAGACGTGAAAAGCCTCCAATAGTGCTGGTGGTTACATAAATGCTGATGCCACTTCTCATTTTAGGCATCAGTGATAATAGATGTCTGGTTGTTGTTTTTATCTTTCAACTTCAATTATTTATGGAAAACTGAAGTTGTTATAAACAATAGACATCACTTTTGTAAGGAAAGGGTAGGTATTTTGCTTGTTTCACATCACGCTTTACTTAGTTACTATGTTAGTATTTAAGAAATGCCTCATTTCCAAATCATGTTGTGTTGCCATTGCTCATAAAAAAAAAACCATTATATAAACAGTAATTTAAATATATCCATAATTATCTATATATATATATATATATATATAATATAAGCAAAATACTTGAATGATTCATACTTTTCATATCAAAATCACAATTTTACCATCCCTACACCACAAATTATCCATACTTGTCTATGCATAAGCAAAATACTAGCTAGAAAGACATGTAAAATGAAGGAATGTTTAGCTCAATCAAAAAGCCATTCTAGGACATGAGTTGCCAATTCTTCTCGCACCTCATCCAATTTCATTTGGGTGTACGTGCCCTTCCTTCTAGCTCTATACTGAAAAAAGAAAAAAAAACACATAGAATGTAAACACAAAATATGAACATAAGCTTAAAAAGTACAAAGTACTAAATTTGCATAAGATATGTTGTCACTTCAAATGAACCAATGTGCAAATTTACGAAATCATATTGGTGAACAAGAAAATCTAATTTGTCAATCAATCTAATTAGATAACAAGAAGTCATTAATTGGATCCCACTTCATGTTTAAACTAGCAATTAAATGATCATGTGATGGGGTAGAGAGTTGGACAAGCACAACTAGCATTTTTTCTCAATTGACACAGACCTAACTACCAAAAATACAGAGGCACATTGCTGTGAAAAAAAATTACACAAGGTTCATATTAACACAGACCCAACTACCAAAAAAACAGAAGTTGCAAATTTCCATAAGTACCTTATTTCGAAATTCAAGGGAGGAATCTTTAATCTTTTCATAATGAAAATACAGAAAGTGTTGCAAGTGGTGGACCTATCCTCAGGACTATTACATTAATATTTTCATACTAAAAATAGACCAAGTATTGCAAGTGGTCAACCTTTTTAACAAGAATATTACAGTTATGATATTAAAAACCAAAAACTTACTTGGAAAAGAGAAAAAAGACAGAATTTCATTAAGCTCCACCATGCTATTCACCATTAACTGCCATTCAGCTCCTCATTGCTTGACTTGATTCCCCATTGAGTTTCTCCTCGCTTGACTGGATTTGCCACAATAACTCAACTGAGTATTGGCTTTCCTCTGGCTAGAAGGTAATTGTAAAGTACTCTCTATATGCTAAGGTATATATATCAATATAAATGAAATACAAACAGCATGCCTATAAATTGGAAACCAAACTAATTTGCATATTATCATGCATTTCAGTGGTTCTCTCAAGATCTAAAAGTGAGTTTTCACAGTATAACTCACCCTGGTAAGAACTTTGCAAGAACATACAATCTTTTAGCATCATGTCTCCCAACTTTCTTGATTATGCAGTCGTCTTCCTGACATCCAGAAAATGTGACGAATAAAAAAAGGGAAAGGGCAATGATCACATATCAGTTTACCATATAGTAAAAGGATTATTTCTCCATTGTTACAAAAGAAGTAAATTTTTGATTTGAATGAGTATGACAATATAGCAGTTAAATTTTGCATTGAAGAAACAAACGGGAAGCAATGTTGATAATCTCTTCGAGTTATTTCAGTCAATGATAAATCAAGATCACATAAGCATTCAAGAACCAATAACATTTTGATAAACCCATGTGAAAACACAGAGATATGCACCAACCTAGCTGTGGTTTTCAAACAGAATAGCCTATAAAGCTTCAGCCCATGGCCTTAACTTTCTGTCCACTGAACCATATCCTCCTCATGATGCAAAGATTCAGGACTCTAGACTATCTCCAAGTCATATGTTGTTAGAGAAAAATATGTTGGCGAGTATTGTATATCCTATTCTATTTGGGTTTTATTTTTCCTTTTGTATAGATATTATGTAATTAGGATACCACTTGTTTTTCCTTGTCTAACCCTACTAGGGTTTGTAACCTTATTATAAATACCTCCTTTTGGAGAATGAAATATATCTGAAAATATTCTACCCATATTGTTTGACTTGGTATCAGAGCCAGGTTTCTGGTAACCTGTGTATTGTGCCCACCCGTGTTCTACTCTGTGCCCTAATTTCTTTTTAGGGTTCTTGTGCTTGTGTTCTACTCTGTGCCCTAATTCTTTTTTAGGGTTCTTGTGCTCGTGTTCTACTCTGTGCCCTAATTTTCTTTTTAGGGTTCTTGTGCCCGTGCCTGTGCCGTGTTTATCATATCTGCTTTGTGTAGTGTTTGTTTCCGCTGCTATCATGGGTGATGATTCCATAGTTGTGACTGGTGCTCGTGCGTCTACACCGAAGGAGGCACGTCCCTCGCGTGATTATTCTACCCCGCTTACATCTGACAAATTGGATGGCTCCAATTATGCCTCTTGGTCTCGTGGTGCGCGTATTACGATTACTAGTCGTCGTATGGCAAGTTGGATCAATGGGAAGAAGCCTGCTCCGTCTCAAGATTCTACTGACTATACCGAATGGGAAGAAGATAATTGTCTGGTGCAGTCATGGCTTCTCAATTCCATGACTAAACCAGTTCGTGCCTTGTTCGAACATGGTGATACTGCTTTTGATATATGGGAGGCTGCTCGGAAGACCTATACTGTGACTCAGAATAGCTCTCGTTTGTTTCAACTCCAACGGCAATCCATACTTATAGGTCAGAATGGTGAATCTGTGAAAGTGTTCTATGAAAAACTTCATGCTATCTGGCAAGAGATTGATTGTCTGCGTCCGCATGAGTTTACTTGTTCTACTAATGGGGCTCGTCGTCTGAAAGAAATTGAAGCCGATCGAGTTTATGATTTTCTTGGTGGGCTAGATCCACCGTATGATGGTGTTCGTAGCCGTATTCTTGCTCTTAGTCCTGTTCCACCTCCTCTCGAAGCCTAGGCCATGGTTATGGAGGAAGATACTCGTCAGTCCGCTATGCTTGGAGGAGGATCGCTGGCTCTTAAGGTGGATCCAGCACGTCGCCGACCGATCGCCCCGCAAGTAACGACCGGTCGCTCTCCTTCCCAAAAGTTTGGATCTTCTGCTGGGTTTCGTCCTTCTGCCTCCACCTCTAGCTCTCTTGAAGGTCCACCTAAGTGCCGCCATTGTAATGGGGATCATTACTCTGAGAAGTGTTTTAAGGAGCATGGTTACCCTGATTGGTTTGCTGACTACAAAGCTCGTATGTATGGTCCCAAGGCCACTTACACTGTGACCCCTGATGAGGCCCGTCCTCCGACTCCATCTGCAAATCTGTGTGCTTCTGATACTATGCCAGGTATGAGTTCTACTACATGGATAATTGATACTGGTGCTTCTGATCATATGACTTATAATGATAAAATATTTGATGAGTTGTCGCATAACCCCCATGACCCCTATATTACTAGTGCTAATGGTTTACCTTCCCCAATTACTGGTAACGGTACCATCCATCTCACCCCTTCTTTACCTCTGTCTCATGCCCTCTTGGTTCCCAATATCCATTGCAATCTGTTATCTGTTGGGCGTTTACTTGATACACTTAACGCCTCTGCTACCTTCTATTCTACCCATTGTTTTTTCCAGGATCTCAGGACTCACGAGAAGATTGGGCATGGTAAACGGATAGGGGGGTTATATTACTTACAGTTGCCGGCTGCAGCAGTTCGTGATCGTTTCGCTAATAAAGCTATGAGTGGTAGTGTCAAAGACAAGCAACAACTTTGGTTATGGCATCGTCGCTTAGGACATCCGTCTTTTGGTTATCTTAGACATTTGTTTCCTTCGTTATTTAGTTCGTATGATGAGTCTAGTTTCAAATGTGAGACTTGTGTAATGGCCAAGAGCCACCGTACTGTTTTTCCTTTAAGTAATAATAAAGCTGCTTTGCCTTTTGAGTTAGTACATTCTGATGTCTGGGGTCCTGCTCGTGTGACTTCTCATGGTTTTCGTTGGTTTGTGACGTTTATTGATGACTGCACTCGCTTAACATGGGTGTATTTGATGAAGAATAAAAATGATGTTGCCTCTATTCTTCCTGACTTTTGTGCCATGGTGTCTACTCAGTTCCATGCTCGTGTTAAAGTATTTCGCACTGATAATGGCGGTGAATATGTGAATCATACTTTGGCTCACTTCTTTCGTGATCAAGGTATCATTCACCAAACTACCACTCCATTCACACCTCAACAGAATGGTGTGTCTGAAAGGAAGAATCGCCAATTACTTGAAGTTGCTCGCTCTCTGATGTTGGATATGTCTGTTCCCCATCATCTTTGGGGACATGGTGTCTTAGCCGCTGCCTACTTGATTAACCGTACTCCTAGTCGGGTTCTTGATTTCAAGACTCCACTTGATGTGTTATGTGCCCTCACTCCTCCGGTTTCAGTCTCTAAGTTACCTCCGAAGGTGTTTGGGTGTGTTGCAAATGCTCATGTTTACTCTCATCAAAGGAGTAAACTTGATCCTTGTGCTCTCCGCTATGTCTTCATTGGTTATTCTACGACTCAGAAAGGTTATAAGTGTTATCACCCGCCTACTCAGAAGGTACATGTCACTTTGGATGTCACATTTCATGAAGAAGTACCCTATTATGTTTCTCCCTCTTCTTCAATTCAGGGGGAGAGGGGGAGTGAATTGAAGAATTTGGAAAATATGGAATTTTTAGGCGAACAGGATGAAAACGACCGGTCGCTGATAGGACACGACCGGTCGCTGGCATCGAGCTGGGACTACAGTACCGATACGAGCGAAGCGACCGGTCGCAGTGAGGAAGAGACCGGTCGCGAAGGAAACGACCGGTCGCACATAGGAAGCGACCGGTCGCCCGCGTTGACGAGCGATAACAGTACCGATACGAGTGACGCGACCGGTCGCGAGGAAAGCGACGACCGGTCGCCAGACGAAAATAATGGTGTTTTCGAGCCTCTCTCAGAAGGACATAACAGTGATATTGGCGACTCTCGTACAGATGAAATTGATAATATACCCCCCCTCTGCCCTGCCATTGCCTCAATCAAGTTGTGATAATGAGGTACTTTCTAGTGATATGCCTACCTATTCTTTGCCCCCACGTACTACCCGTGGGAAACCTAAAGTACAATATTCTCCTGATATACATGCCAAGTCTAAATATCCCATTAACCATTATATGTCAACTCATCGTTTATCTAAGTCATATGCATCATATTTGTGTCAATTATCTAGTGTATGTGTGCCAACTAAGTTGCAGGATGCTCTATCTGATCAAAACTGGGTAGATGCAATGCATGTTGAGATGGAAGCCTTGAACAAGAATGCTACTTGGGAGTTAGTTCCTTTACCAAAAGGAAAAAAGGCAGTTGGGTGCAGATGGGTGTTTACTTTGAAGCACAAGGCTGATGGTTCCATTGATCGTTACAAGGCAAGATTGGTAGCAAAAGGGTATACTCAAACATATGGAGTGGATTACACAGAGACTTTTGCTCCAGTAGCTAAGCTCAACACTGTACGCGTACTCTTATCCTTAGCTGCTAACCGTGACTGGCCACTGCTACAATTTGATGTCAAAAATGCATTCCTCCATGGTGATCTCAAGGAAGAGATATATATGGATCCTCCGCCAGGTATCCCTGTGACTTCTAAGGAGGGTGTGGTGTGCAAGCTACGGAAATCCTTGTATGGATTAAAGCAGTCTCCAAGAGCATGGTTTGGAAGGTTTGCTGCATCTATGAAGAAGTTTGGGTATGTGCAAAGTAACTCTGATCATACTTTGTTTCTGAAGCGTCATAAAGGTAAATTGACGGCTTTAATTATTTATGTTGATGATATGATTGTGACTGGAGATGATCATATAGGGATACAGAGTCTTCAGAAGTATCTGGCTTCTGAGTTCGAGATGAAATCTTTGGGTGATTTAAAGTATTTTCTTGGGATTGAAGTTGCCAGATCTAAACATGGTATTTTTCTATCCCAAAGAAAGTATGTTTTGGATTTACTTGCAGAAACTGGAATGTTGGATTGTAAACCGATTGATACCCCTAGTGAGCAGAATCATAAGTTGGGGATATATCCCGATCAAGTTCCGACTGATAAAGAACGTTATCAACGACTTGTGGGGAAGTTGATTTATTTGGCTCATACTCGTCCAGATATTGCTTATGCTGTAAGTATAGTAAGTCAGTTTATGCACTCTCCTAGTGTAGATCATATGGGGGCTGTGACTCGTATTTTAAGGTATCTGAAAGTAACTCCTGGCAAGGGGTTAATTTTCTCCAAGTATGGCCATACAAATGTAGAAGGGTATACAGATGCTGATTGGGCAGGTTCAGCCACAGATAGGCGTTCGACATCTGGGTATTTTATGTTTGTGGGTGGCAATCTTGTTACGTGGAGGAGCAAGAAACAAAAGGTGGTGTCTAGATCTAGTGCTGAGGCTGAGTATCGGGGAATGGCCCATGGTGTATCTGAGTTACTATGGTTGAGGAGATTGTTGAAAGACCTTGGTTTTGGGCCTAATAAACCCATGGATTTATATTGTGACAATACGGCTGCGATTGCAATTGCTCATAATCCTGTACAACATGACCGTACAAAGCATGTGGAGGTTGATCGAAATTTCATTAAAGAAAAGTTGGATGCGGAGATTGTGTCCTTCCCCTTCATCCGTTCAGAGTATCAGTTAGCTGATGTTCTTACGAAAGCTGTTTCTACCAGTATCTTTCTCAACTCGCTTGACAAGTTGGGCATGCGTGACGTCTTTGCTCCAACTTGAGGGGGAGTGTTGGCGAGTATTGTATATCCTATTCTATTTGGGTTTTATTTTTCCTTTTGTATAGATATTATGTAATTAGGATACCACTTGTTTTTCCTTGTCTAACCCTACTAGGGTTTGTAACCTTATTATAAATACCTCCTTTTGGAGAATGAAATATATCTGAAAATATTCTACCCATATTGTTTGACTAAATACCCACAACATATTACCAAATAAGTGTCCAGCCAGCGTGTCTATTGTACCTTAAAAAGAAAGGCATAAAATTAGAAAGAAAAGAAAAACACCAACAATAACAAATAGAAGCCACAGTTAGTCAAAGTAGTGCACCAAATTTAACCTTATGTCTCTAACTCTACTCAATACAAAATTTCATCAAAATAAATTAAATTTATCATATAAAAAGGACTAATAAATACATTTTAGGAATATACATTCAGATATAAAATGTGCTCATCAACAGCCATAAAATACCAGTAATTAAGCTCCTCTTCGTTGACTTGGTGTAGTCTCCATTTGCTTTAAGGGGCAGCTCATCTTCAAGCCTTTTTCCATTCCTCTACACCAAATTTTTCCAAGATATTAAGACAATTGTAATGGATATATTTAAAAGATACATCCACAAGCTCAAGAAAGTACCAAAAATGAGGAGAATCTAAGAGTCATGAATTAGTAAATTTGAAGAAAGCAGAAGATGACATTTAATCGCAATGCTGCAGTTAATACCTACCATAGAGATTTAATCACAATGCTGCAGTTAATACCTACCATAGAGATAGATGACCATTAATAATCAAGATAAATGGGTAAAAGGGTAGGGAATAACTCAAAATTAGCTTAAACAGTAAATGACTACTATGTTTCTACTCTTACTCCTGCCTAGTATGCGAATCCCTCTTATTCATTGGTTTTGGTCAACATATTTGCATTTTCAGGCTCAAAGAACCATCTTAGTACCAAAATATTTGTTGCAAAAACTGCCTCAATCCTTCATTTGAATGAATGCGTTAACTAATTAATTAATCTACTTCAAAAAGAGAGAGAAAAAAAACACAAGGAATTCAAGCATTAGGAAAATGTAGCAAATTTATTATGACAATTGAAGGTTAGTGCAAGTGTAAATAAGGGCAAAGTTCATACCTTGAAATGCAAAATGATTCACACACTCCCTAATTATAAAGAAATTTGGGCTAGTGCGAGTGCGCTGTCAAATGGAACCCTAAAAATGATTCAAAGATGTCACCTTTGAAGAGTCCAAGTTCACAATGAAAAGAAGGAGAGGCCAAGAGTGGCTTCGACAAAATCACAAACACATATTCAAAAGTGGCTTCGACGCCAAATTTACCTGAGTCCAAACAACTAGAGATTTCGCACCTGTTAAAATCCACAAGATACTGATTAATTCATCTGGAAACTGAAACTCATGATGTAGGGATTCGTAAATCAATCGTCAAAATACACAAGATAGTTCTGCTTTCAAATTTTCAAACCTTCCAAAAGTTATCAAATTATAATATGCAAACCATATTACAAAAAGAATAGGAGAAAAGAAACAATTATACCTTTCGCCTTTGAGCTGGAGGAGGCAGCAGTCTGAGTTTGGTTTATGGGTAAAATTTGGGGGTTTTTCATCTGGGTTTCGGTGGGGTCATTCGATGGTGCAAGAGGCAATTAACGGGACTGAGAGGTTGAGAGAGAGAGGGTTAAGGGAAGACGGCAGTGTGAGAATATATTAACGAATAAGATGGAGAAGCGACGTGTCAATTGCCAAAGACCAATTGACATCGTCATAAAGGTTATCAAAAAAATTGAAACCTGTGAAGCCACGCCAAACGATCCGAGACAATGGAGGATCTGAGTGAAATAGAGAGGTTGAGAGAGGAGGGAGGGAGGGAGGAGGAGGAGGTAGTTCAAGAGTTGAGAGAGAGAGCTCTGCTTGCTTGAAAAAAGAAAAAGGAAAAAAAAAAAAACCTAAAATCTGAGGGGTAATAGAAAGAAGGAAGGGTGTAGACGATGATGTATACGTATAAGTTTTTAGTTGGTACTTGGTAGGCATGGAGAAGAGAGAAGAAAGAGAGAGTTTCAGAGGGACTGAAGGAGAGTTTTTGTTCAGGAGATGAATTTTTAGGGTACAGTTTTAGAGGGAGTGAAAAAATTGAGAGGGAGTTAGAAGAATTGGGGCTAGAGTTTGAGAGGGAGCTGAAGTTTCAGATAGAGTTTGCGAGGGAGAGTAAAAATTGGGAGCTTTAGTTTTAAACCATAATATAGTTTACTAATTTAGTTGAAAGAAATACAATTTAGTCTAATTAGCAAAAGGCCAAACACCAAAATGTAACAAAAATACCATTACAAAATATTAAAATTACAACATATGCCATTTTCAGTATCTAGTTTTAAACCAAAGCTGAAAAACGACATCAAACTAAAACTGAACCAAAACGACATCAACCAAAACCGAAATTGAATCACAACCCATTCGCGTGACCTTTCAACTTCACCTCCAGAAACCTCTTCAACTTCACCTCCAGAAACCTCCAGACCACCAACGATCATTGAAGACCACCAACCCATTCGCGCGACCATCATCGAAGACCACCAACGATTGAAGCCGATTCTTCATCTCAGTTTCTGGTTTTGGTTTTCTGCATCTCAATTTCTGCAGTTTTCTGCATCTCAATTTCTGCATCTCAGTTTCTGGTTTTGGTTTTCTGCATCTCAGTTTCTGGTTTTGGTTTTCTGCATCTCATTTTCTGGTTTTGGTAGAAAGAAATACAATTTGGTTTTCTGCATCTCAGTTTCTGGTTTTGGTTTTCTGTATCTCATTTTCTGGTTTTGGTAGAAAGAAATACAATTTGGTTTTCTCCATCTCAGTTTCTGATTTTGGTTTTCTGCATCTCAGTTTCTGGTTTTGGTTTTCTGCATCTCATTTTCTGGTTTTGGTTTTCTGCATCTCATTTTCTGGTTTTGGTAGAAAGAAATACAATTTGGTTTTCTGCATCTCAGTTTCTGGTTTTGGTTTTGGTTTTCTGCATCTCATTTTCTGGTTTGGGTTTCGTTTTTGTTTTCTGCATCGCAGTTTCTGGTTTTGGGTTACGTTTTCGTTTTGGTTTTCTGCATCTCAGTTTCCGCTTTCGTTTTCGTTTTCGTTTTGTGTTTTGAATTGCTCATTTTATATGTCTACTATGTTTGATTAAAAGCCTTTTGGATTGCTCTTTTTAAAATAGGGTTTTCTGCATAGCATTAATGGAAACTGCAATGCAGTTTCCGTTAATGCAATGAAGTTTGTAGTTCATTAAAATGCATTTACGCAAATTGCATCACATTAGTGGCCTATATTTTGTGTTTTGGATTGCTCATTTTATAGTGTTTTCAAAACGATGATAAGAATCACAAAAGAATGAAGCTCAAAATCAAAGAAAGCCAAGAATCAAAACGATGATAAACATAAATAATAGTGTTTTCGTTTAATTACAATCAAATTGTTGATGATAAAATACAAAAACCAATTCCTCATCTGGGTAGCCTTTACTCTTCAAATTGGTGAGGTTGACGGCTAAGGAAAGAACAAAAATCAAATTGTAATTAAATAAAAACTACAATGCAGTTTCCAATACTGCAATGCAGTTTCCAGTTTCTAAAAGTCCAATTTTGAGTTCCCTTTCTCTTGGGTAGTTCTACTCTTCTCTTGCCCACCCAATTCCTCATCTGGGTAGCCTTTACTCTTCAAATTGGTGAGGTTGAAGGCTAAGAAGTCCTGAGCAACTGCAAGAAAGAAAAATCATATCGATTATCGTCGTCATCATCAGCAGCAGCAACAACCAAATTCATCAGAGTCAAACAGTCAAAAATCATCACAAACCCAACACCATAAATTCAAACAGCACAAAATGGAACATAAAACCATTCACCAAATCAAATCCACGCAATGCATGATGAAATAAAAATCATCCTTAGTGGCATCACTTACATCTATGTTGCATACAAAAGAAAATTGAAGATAAAAAAACTAGGTACAATCATCAACAAGCAGCAATCAAGAACTCAAGCAAATACAATCATCAACTAGCAAAAAAGTCTGGTAAAATAAGTACAAAAATAATATATAAAAATGTCTACTAAAAACAAATAATATATGGAGGAACCGAGATGAAAGTACTAAAATGGAAACTGCGATGCAGAAACGGAAACTGCAATGCAGAAACAGAAACTGCGATGCAGAAACAGAAACTGCAATGCAGAAATAGAAACTACGATGCAGAAACAGAAACTGAAATGCTGAGCCTGGGCAAAAATGCTCAGCTCTAAAGTTAAACAAAACAGAAGAAAAGTTCAGAATGTGGGTATGCAGAACCAAATACATGTACCAAACTGATAGTGATGCATGCACAAAGATGTCAAAGCCAAGTATTGAAAACCACCAAACCATCAGATCTAGTCAATGTCAATACAACCTAATTAATGTTCTTCGCACAGAAAAAAGAAAAGATATGAGAAACCATTTGCTACAGCAGGTTTTCCTATGATGTGATCCACCAATTATTTTATATTCGAACGGCATTCTTGAATGCTAAAAGAATCCAAAGAATTAAACTTTTGCAATAGAACAGTTTCAACAACAGATATTGATGCAGTTAATATCTTTTTTGTCTTTAAACCTCCTGGCATTTGAATGTCATTTGACACAGTTAATAATTTGAAACTATAATATAATTATCATTTTCAAATGAAGTGTTTAAGGATTACTTTTCATAACCCAGGCATTATGGTGCATTAAAAAGGGCAAGAACCCTCCCTTAATATAATCCATGTATTTGTTGGCATGCAAAAGAACCCCTTTCTGTAATCAACATATTATCATATTGTTAACTGTAATACGTCTCTAACTATTAGCAAGAACCTTGACAGGAAATCGCAGCTACTAAGATAACGGAATATCTGTATATCAATTGAAATTTAATACTTTCTCCAAATTTCAACAGTTCAATACGTTCTCCAAAACAAAAAAATTCAATACTCCTCACAGCAAGTAATAATTAACAGTTGAAGAAGAAAAGGACAAAATCTTGGTCTACAAGAGAGAGTTGCAATACCTAACACAGAAAAACACGATATATGTCAAATCTAATTGTAAATTCCTTTTAAAACAGAGAGTAACCAGCCAAAAACTACAATGCCCTGGTAAAGAAAAGTTCCGGCAAACAATCCATGGCCAAAGCTCGATTCATTCTTAACTATTAATTTCCCAATCTAAAAGTAAAAATGAACAACAACAAAACATCATTGTAACTAATCTGAGTGAACAGCGGTTGCTTAAGTAAAAAATGTTTGAAGGCGCGAGACAAATAATGCATGTAGTTCCCAGAAAACAATCCACATTACCATACAAAATACTTATGCAAGTACCAACACGGGCATTAAGAAGAGCAAACCAGATAAAGTATGAGAACCTAACATCACAAAACAACCCAATTGAAGTAAACAATCATATTATCAATACTAATATTACCTGCTCTCTCTCAACTCAATTTCTCGTTCCCTTTCTCTAATTTCGCTCTCCCTATCACGATCAGACCGGCTCCTACTTCTGGTTTTCCGGCAAAACAGCAACAGCAGAGGTAGGAGGAAGGTCGGAGCTGGCTTGGGGTGCGACGCCGGTCAAAACTTGACCGGTCCGGTGGCTGGGTGGCCGACGTGACAGTGGCTGGGGGGTTTTGTCGGTGTCGGTCGAAACACAGGGGAGGAGAAAGGGAGAAGACGGGGAGAGAGAGAGAGAGAGAGAGAGAGAGAGAGAGAGAGAGAGATAGAGATTTGAGAAACTAACGAATTTGGGTTAGGTTTTTAAATGAAAAGGGTATAATTGTCTTTTTAATGACTAATGTAAGGTGGGTCAACAAATATGGTCTTCCTTTTTGGCCTAATCCAAAATAACAATTATTTTCTAGGTATTAAAATCCAAACCAAAATATCAAATATCTTAAATACTAATAAGTAAAGTTATCTATGTCTAATACCTAATTTTCCTGTAAAAATTTTGGGTTAGGGCGTTGACTCAAACTTTAGGCATCAGAGGTATATCACCAAAAAATGACCCTCTTAAAATAAAATAAAAACTAATCACTTTAGGCATCTGTATTTATGTAGATGATGCTAAAGGGGAATAAAGGCATCGTCATAAATAAACAAAAATGCGCGCTGATGTCTTTATATCTGTTTCGTATCATTATTTATTAAATTGATGCCTAATCTACTAATAGCATCGATTTCCCTCTTTACCGATGCCTATCTAGTGTTGCTAAAAGTGAAATTTGGCATAGTGCCATGTTTGGGCCTAAGAAAATGGGCTTGAGTCCCGAGGCCCCCAAGCGACCCGAGACTTCTATTTCTTGACCCATCGATGGGCCCCATGATAACTTGTTACCATCCACACCACAACCCACTCAAGCAAGCCCCGGGCATTTGAGTGGCTTGGGCCCACTTAAGCTTGTAGCGCGACGTGTTGCTTATTTGCTTGGCGTGGCATGTGTGCAAGCGCGCATGACAAACTTTCGCGTGCCCTAATCGGGCTTCTCCTCGGTAAGGTATTACATTGGGCCGAACCGTGGATTTTTTGGGCCTCAACAATTATCTTGAGTTGATATATACTATTTTCAAGAATTTCTATCTATATATGTTTGGTTATGTGTGGGGTACATGGGTTTGTTGGTAATGAGATTATGGAATGAGAGTGAATTATAGTTTATGTCAGTTTGAAGTGCTATAAGCACTACCCTATGTACCTTCTTGAATTTGGAACACTGGAATTGGATACTTGGAAATTTTGTGATACTTGGATATGTTGGAACCCGGGCACCCTTGATAGGGTGTTTTGTAGACCATTAGCGGGGTTGGTCTGCGTGCGTAGGACTTGTCAATGGCGTACGAGTATTGAGGATTCTGATGTATGTGCTGGTGAGCTCAGTTCCCAGTTGGACGGCTCGTTCCCTAGCCGCATGGTCAATTAAGGATTCTTCCATGTAGACTAGTCAAACAATCCCTCGGTTGGATTGTTTCCCAAATACAAGTTTGGTAGTGGTCATACTTATATATATATATATCAAAAGAAGCAATGATAAAAGATTTAGCAAAAGGAAGTTTACCCCTAAGAACAGATGGTCAAATTATTCCCGACAGGATAAAAAGAAGAGTCACTTTAAAAAAGAATCAGACAAAAGAAAAGTAAAATGTTATAAGTGTAAAAAATTTGGTCACTATGCTAATGAGTGCAAAGTAAAAGACACAATTAAACAATTAAAGTTAGCAAAAGAAGATGAAGCTAAATTGATTAAAGTCCTCGAGCTAAATGATTCAGAGTCCGACCCTATGTCCTTAGTTAGCTCAGACAACTATAGTTCCGATAATTCACAGTCTAGCTCACCCACTATTCAAATAGGTTGCAAAGATAAGTGCTGTAATGTCTTGAATACAATTTAAATCAGCTCCTGAATCAAATAAGGCAACTGATCCAGAATAAAATATATTTTAAGACATCCTTTGTCCTGATCCAGGACATCACGGATGAAGCAATTGTTGGATTACCTTTTATATCTCTATTCTACCCCTTTCAGGTAGAATATGATGGAGTCACTTCGAGTCATTTAGGAGAAAAAGTTAAATTTGGATTCTTAACCAAACCTGAATTACATAGTCTTAGATCTCTTCAAAAATCTGCAATTTCTAAGTCAATTAAATTAATCTAAAATAAAACAAAACAATTAATTTTCTTAAAGAAGAAGTTAAGTTTAAAAGGATAGAACAACAGTTAGCCGATAAAGTCCTATAGTCTCAAATAAGTAAATTTGAGGATAAGTTAAAAGATGAGGCTTGTTCTGATATGCCCAATGCTTTTTGGCATCGAAATCAACATGTCGTTACTTTACCTTATGTCAAATCTTTCAGTGAAAAGAATATTCCCACTAAAGCCAGACCAATCCAAATGAGTCAAGAGTTAATGGAATTATGCAAACAGGAAGTCACCGAGTTAGTCCAAAAAGGAATAGTCAAGAAAAGCAAGTCACCTTGGTCTTGTCCAGCCTTTTATGTTCAGAAAAATGTTGAGTTAGAAAGAGGAGCCCCTCGCTTAGTTATCAATTACAAGCCCCTTGATTCCGTCTTATAATGGATTTACTCAAGACATTATAGCACTTATCTTTGCGACCTATCTGGATAGTGGGTGAACTAGACTGGGAATTATCGGAACTATAGTTGTCTAAGCTAACTAAGGACATAGGGTTGGACTCAGAATCATTTAGCTCGAGGACTTTAATCAATTTAGCTTCATCTTATTTTGCTAACTTTAATTGTTTAATTGTGTCTTTTACTTTGCACTCATTAGCATAGTGACCAAATGTTTTACACTTATAACATTTTACTTTTCTTTTGTCTGATTCTTTTTTAAAGTGACTCTTCTTTTTATCCTATTGGGAATAATTTGACCATCTGTTCTTAGGGGTAAACTTCCTTTTACTATAAAACTCATCATTATTTCTGAAATAATTTTTCTTTTACTATAAAACTCATCGTAATTCTAAGTTGCTAAAAGCTTTTTCAATTTTTGAAATATTACTAGTTTCTGATTCATTACTAGAGACTGACTCTGACTCATAGTCTGAGGGATCAATTGAGGCATAAGATTCAAATTGGATGACTTTGAGACCAGAAATTTCTTCCTTTTCTTTACCAGGTTTTTGTTTGACTGGAGTTAACTCACTAAACATTTCTTCAATCTTCTTCATTGTCAGGCTTACGTTGAGCGCAAATTCTGGCTTTAATTCTTGGAATTTGACTAAAGGCTTTTCCTTTTTTGACTTGATGGAAATTTCACTAGGAATTAGTTTGTCCATTTTTGTTTCAATTTTGTCTAGTTGTTTTCCTATGACTATTAGAGTTTGGTTGGTGTAATTGGTTTGTTCAATTAATTTTTTATCCTTATCATTTGGGTCAGACACTTTGTAGGGGCTGGCTATGACTTTGGCATTCTTGTGATTAATGACTATTGTTTCTACAAGGGGATGAGTAGAAATGACCTTAGTATTATCTTCCTTTTCCCATTTTTCTTGGGTCAAAGTTGTTAACTTTTGATTCATGTGGTGACGTTCTACGTAATCAAGGTAAAAGACTTCTATCTTAGTGGTCTTCATGAAATTTTTCCAATCATTGAAAATTGCTTTTCTTTGATTTTTGGGGAAAACTTCATGGTAATTGGCTTTTCTTGACCTATTTTCAGGGGCTTGAAAATGACTTTCTAGTCTAGACCAATGAATTTTGAAAGGCTTACTCAGAGTTCTTAATTCGTTATCTACTTCAAAGGTAGAGGCTTCAAAATCTATTTGTGTTGGTGATTCTGGGGTTTTTGACTCTGCTGGGCTTTTATAGTGAGGTTGAATAACTTGTTCCTTTTTTCTTAACTCATTTAATTTAAAATCAATTAAAGCTTTTTCTATTTCTAAATCTCTTTCAGTCATTGAGGATGACTCTGCAGACGAATGTCTTGCTGGGATTTTAAAAGATTGACTAAGGGTTGGTAGCTGTTCTAATTGGACAGAGGATTTGACTGGTGGTTGTTGCCTACCAAAGTTAATTTTTACTGTGCCATCTAAATATGTTTGAATATAGTCTAGATTGTTTAGACTTCGTTGAATTGGGTTTGGTTGACTCTCAGTTGTTAAGAACCAATCTGGGGGTAGCTTAACATCTGACCATTTAATTGTTTGAGGAACTGTGATGTTGGCATCGACTGTGTGACTCTGGATCAATAGTGTTTGTTCTTTGGGACTTTTACTAAGAGCTTGGAAATTCATGTTTGTTCCTGTAACTTTGTAATAAATTCTATAAATTAGAGCTAAAGGTTGACTACCGGGTAAGACATTGTAACCATGCGTTTTAATATTCAAAGTTAAAACTTTAAGAATATGGGGATCATTACCTATCCTTTCATTCTTATTTGTCAGTGAGGATACTTCCTCGCTTGCCGTGCCAACGGGCACACATTAGTTTGGGAAAGGTTTTGGAATGAGATTGGAGATAGTGTACAATTACGAGACTACAGATTTCACAATTACAAGATAGTGTACACATTATATATATATATATATATATATATATATATATATCTTTAGAGTCAGCCTCTAGTCAAGAGTCAGAAACTAGTAATATTTCTAGAATTGAACAAGCCTTTAGTAACCTCCAAGTTAACCAAGATTCCCAAAATCTTAAAGTTAGCCGTTTAACATGAAAAGTTAACCCCACAAGCCTTACCAAAAATTGGTATCCTAAGCCTACGGCCCCAGATGTCCAGTTTGAAGAAAGAACCCAGAGTCAATTCTCAGTGTCTTCTGATAAGCTATACGAGTGGAATATCGATGGCTTGTTCAAACAGGAGATACTTAACAAATTACAACATATGTCTATGGTAGCCAATAGTTATGCCACTAATCACCAGTTAAGACAGTCATAAATAGTTTCCCTTTTAGAAACAGGCTTCACAGGAACACTTCGTTTCTGGTGGGATAAACATCTCACAGAAGAAGCAAAGTTGAGTATAATTCATGCTTTTAAAACGAATGAAGATGGTCTCCGTATTTTAAACGAACGCATAGGAACATGTATAGAAGATGTGTCAATGTTCTTTTATATACTATAATTGAGCATTTTCATACCAACTTGGTTAATTGTACTAATTATATTACCGTAGGTTAACTTATCATAATTAATTTGGCCTGATTCATTGCTTAAGACTGTTCTAATCTTATGGACGAACCAATTAGGTAAACCATTTATGAACTTTTCTTTCCAAAATGGTTGATTACTATCATCTCTTAACATGACTCTAGAAATAAAAACATCTTTATACCATCTAAAATCACTTAATTTGGGGCATTTGAGATTTCTTAGGGTTCAAATATTCTAACTCAAAATAAAAAACACTCAGAATAGCCTGCCATCTGATCAGTTCATAATTGTATATCATTTTGTACCCCTCTAGCTTATGATTTGGTTATGTTATTGAGTTAAACTTGTGCTTTTAATCCCTTTTCTGTTTATCATTCAGTTCATTGGGCCTTAGGTAGCAATGGTGGCTTTGGATAGGAAATGATGCAAAATGTTGCAAAAATGAGCAGACTGAGTTAGCAATTTGTTTCGGCCTTAACTTCCTCCTCCCAACTTTTATTGGCCCAAATAATGTGGTTGGAAAGAGGAGATTCTGAATAGCAAAATGGACTGCTAAAACGTATCAATTGATGAAGTCAAGCCCAATCCGTGTTCCCATCAATGTGCACCATGCTCAGAATTGCAGCTGTCAGCTGCTGAGTTTTGTCACCTCCTTTAAGCCATGTGCCTTAACCCAGCTGTAACTAACTTTGGACCCAACATAATGAGTGAAGGGGGAGGCATTCCAGCTATGAAAGTCTGAAGGTGCAAGTTGGTACATGCTGGAGCTATTACAGAGAAAGCATGTGCATGCATGTGAAGCAAAAAGAAAGGAAAGAAAAGTAATGAAATCAATTCCAGTCTATGTTCGGCAGTCAACTTGCATGGCCCAAAACGTACACTTGTACTGCTCAGATGGGAATACTTTCTTCATACAAGTTGTTCGAATGGGTGTCTATTATGACATATCCAAATTTGAGCCCCATTGGATACGTGTTGAAACCTCAGGCCTTCCTATACCAAGCCTGGTTCAGAAAACTCGTTTTTGTTCAGCAACCAAAAGAAGACCACATGGGTTGGCAGCAAAAGGCAGCCACAACTGAACACCTTTGAACCCATGTGAAGAAAGCTTGAGGTGCAGAAGCAAAAGATGAAGGATGGTGTTGGATTTCGTCATGATGTTCCTCCCTCTTAGCCCTATAAATAGAGAAGTCTTCAAGCTTCAAAACACACCCCAAGGGGGGGAGCTCTCAAACACTTCTCTAGAGCTCCCTTCCCTTCTCTCCCTCAAATTCTCTTAGTTTCCTTTCAAGTTGTCAATTGTTGTAACAAAAATGATTTTATTAAATTTTCCTTCAAGTTTTCAAGTTCTACTTTAATTTTATTTGTAATGTACATTCTTTCTTAAGTATTCAAGTTTAATTAGTTTCCAAGTTTCAATTATGTTTTTTGTTCTTATTCATTATGCTTATAAGTTAATATGCTAGTTTGAATGATTGATCACCATTTAGGCTTGCATGTTAGCTATCTTGGTTTGAATTAAGAGTAGACACCATGCTTTAATTCGAATTGAACTATGAATAGGAAGAGTATGTATGGACATTCGACAACAGGGATTAGATACATGCTTGGTTGTTTAAATTGTTCCTCTATGCTTAATGGGTTCCTAATGCTTAATTTTAGGTTAGACAACAAATGATCAATTAAGGGAATTAGGAACACAAGGTTAGGACCAAACACCATGGCTTAATCATACTTTAGCTAGAATCAATCCGTTAATCTAATTGAACTTGGGAACTTATCGGCTTGAGTTATTTTCTTTTCCTTCTTTCTTGTTTTATTTATTTTCTTTCTTGTTTTTTTTCTGTTTTGTGTAGGAAACTGAATTGGATCATTTAATCACCAATCCCTGTGGAATGGACCTCGCACTTACATATGTTATGCTACCGAACGGCTCGTGCATTTGCGAGTATCACACGTTGAGGATGCAGCTGAATCCATTTTGGTGCAGCTGAATTGACGAAACAAGTTTCTGACGCCATTGCCGGGGATTGGTAACATTGCTTGATTCTATTTGGTTTTCCTACTTTTTATTTATTTTTATTTATAACTGGACAGTTTCATGTTTTAAAGTTAATGATATTAATTGACAAGTTGTGTTTGTAGTCCAACGGACAAGGACAATTGCCTGACAAGCAAGAGAACTGGGTTTGAGTCTCAGCTTACACAACAGAAAAGAGGTTCAAGTAGCATGTTGGTTATTTCTAGTTTATTGTTTCATTCACTTGCTCTTAATTAAATATCTTGTTCAAGTTTACATAAACACCATATGACTCTTGGACTGATTAGTGAATGAATGGGTAGATTTTGAAGACAAACACCATGTTTAAAGTCTACTTGGTTCTTTATTGTTCTTCTTGTTCTTAATGGGTTCGGAATTTGTGTTTAGACTAAACACCATAGCTAAATGATTTTTCTAAATACTTGATTAAAACCACACACCTTATGGATAATCATATTTGAGAAAGAACGAACTCCATAAGCTAGTTTGATTTACTTCGATGCGTGTTACTTTAAAGCATGAAATTGGATGTGTGTTTTCTTCTTTAAATTATGTTTATTTCCGTAATTGTTTCTGACTTTTGGTTCGTGTGCGTTCTTTGTTTTTCTGTTCTGAATCCAACCATATAAAGAACGTGAAATTTGGACAAATGGTTGGAAAGTTATAGGTCAAGCACTGAACAGAGGTCGAAGCTGAAAAACAGAGAAACGAATCTGTCCAAATGGTGATAAAAGGGTGATAGAAAATGCTGTTTGTGTTTTTCTTTGTTTTCTTGGTTTGTTTGTTTTAGTACAACAATTTATGTCGTTTGTTTTAGTTTGTTTAGAGTACTTAGTTCATTTTCGTTTATGGTTTGTTGTTTCATTTTATCTTAATTTGTTTTTGTTTCTTTTTCTTACGAGAATATCTAACTAACTGTGCGTACTCCCTTGCCTATATCTTCTCACCATTTTAGGCAACCCATGTGTTCAAGAAGATGGTGCTTGGTAGCGGTCGACCTAATCGCATCAAGGGGGAGTATTCTAATCCTTTCTCTTTACTTGTTATTATTTTAAATTTCTGTTTTTTTTAAAATTAAAAATTAAAACATTAAAAAATTAATAAAAAAAAAGATTTTTCATAGGAGTTGACTTATGGTAACTCCAGTGAGTGCTTCTATCAGTACAGTGTCTAGGAGTTCTTTAGGTGACACCTTCGGTGTCTAAGAAGTTTGGGTTTTAAGCGGGACCATTGTGACCCCTCCAACCTTCCCGGATCCCCTGGCTGTGTTTTCTGAGGCCCTTAACTGGTCATCCGTGAGTTGCTTGTATATTCGTGTGTTTTTAAATTAAGTTTTATTTTTTATTTTTTATTTTTTTATGTATTTTTTATTTTCTTTGTTTTCTTTACTGTATAGTTTTTGTTTTTGTTTTGTTAGTTCATGTATTTATTTACGTGGTTTGGTTAGTTAGTTTATTTCTGAGTGTTAAAAACACATTTTTATTTTCACTTCAAACGCTGCATTACAAACAAAGAAAAAAAAGTAAAAAAGTACATTTAAAAATTTAAAAAAATTAAAAATTAAAAATAAAAATAACAAACAACTTCTTCTTCATCTTCATCTTCTTAGCCTCATGCGAATTGCCTCTATTTTCTCGCACTTGTAGAATTTGCAGCAGCTCTACATGGTCCTCATTTTTTCTCTGCAGTGCTTCCACATGCTGATTGGCACAGTAGAGCCGCTTCTGCAAGTTCGCCACCATAGCCTTTAAGGAAGCTACTTCCTCGCTCAAAGCTCCACACTCTCGCGTTCTTGCTAGTAGGCGCAAGCCCAGATTTATGGCCGAGATCGCGTGGAGCATGGTACAAGTGTGGGACTCCTCCACTGCCACCTTGTCAAACCTGTGTGCTATATGCCAATGATCTGCCGGTGTGAGCTTGCTGCCAATCATGCCTCCCAGCAGCACTGCTCTGTTCAGCATTGCCTCAGCAAAGTTCGGTATTGCCTCAGCAAAGTTTGAGGCTGTGCCGTGATGATATGAAGAGTTTGGGAAAACTGGGGTTGGAGGAGCCCTTATCTGGGCATTCGGTGGTGCAAGTGATAACTCAAGGTTGAGGTCATCAATGAGCATAGGTGAGAATGCCATTGTTTTGTTTCTGGATGTTTTTGATGGTTTTCCTTGAGTTTGCAGGAAGAAATGCAGGGTATCATCCGCTTGTCGAGGTGTGGTTTAAATAGACATATGCTAATGAGGGAGTCGACACCTTTTCGGATTTCCCGGGCATGCTCGACCTAATCGCTTCAAGGAGGAGCAATTTCTACTTTCACTTTACTTTTTTTTTTTTCTCTCCCTGTTTTCCGGTGCTTTGTGTTTTTGCCTTTTCCCTTTCAGCTGTCATCTTTGTTTTATTTAAGTTTGGGAACTGTGTTTTCTTTTCCGTTTGTCGTCTTTGTTTTATTTTAGTTTGGGAAGTGTGTTTTCTTTTTCTTTTTCTTTTTCTTTTTCCTTTTGCAACTTTACTCTTTTATTTCTGAAACAAAATAACAAAAACAAAAACAACAAAAAACAAAATAAAATAAACAACACCAATAATGCAGTAGAAATCATTTCTTCTCGGTGCTCGGTGTCTCGACCATTGGAGCTTTGAGTTTGGCCCTCTGGCTGTCCTTTTCCGGGGCTTCACACACAGCCTCTTAGGGCTCACCACTTGAGCTTCCAAAGATTGCACTCTTAGCTTGAGCGTAACTACTCTCACGATCTGGTTGCTTGCGTTTACCCGGTCGGTCTTGGTCCTCCAGTTGCTTTTGCATGTCGCGAGAGTACAACTCTACCATCTTTGATAGGTTTTTATTCTTGTCCCGCAATACTTCTAGCTGGTGTCGATTCACCTCCACTATCCTTGCCCTCTCCCTTTTCAAGCTTTTTATAGCAGTCTGACACTCTTCAACCATACTTCGCTCTGCTGCCAACTGACCTTTCAGTACCTCTACCTCATGGGACTTCACAAGTAGGCGATAACCCAGACTTGCGACACATGCTGTACTCTGCACACTCAGTGCCAAGGCATCACTCGTGACCCGGTTGTCATCCCTTGTCCCGAACACACGTATATCTTTAGGAGTCACTAAATTTATACCAACTCCAATGGCAACATCGTTGTCCAGGAGTATTGAGTCATTGACAGTCACAGGCCCTCATGCGGAGGCATAGTAGGGCACCCATACTGGTGCCGCTGCTTGGCCCCATGTCTGAGTCGGTGGAGCTAGGTTGAGATCCAACGAAAATGGGTAGGAAGAGGCCATTTGATTTCTCTCTCTTTTCTTCTTTCTTTCTTTTCTCTTTTGTGTGTTTCTGAGTTTGTGTTTTTCACCCTTTCTTTTTACCTTTTATAGACTTAGTCTGCTAAAACCCTAGCCGCTGCGCTTCTGAGTTCTGCGTGGCCCTTATGGCTTATCTCTATATGTCGCCGCACCCGTTTCCCAACCCCCCTTAATTGCATTTTCACCTTTCACCACCTTCAAAGTGAAAAAGTCGTCCCACTTCACCCAAGAGGCCAATAATTCTGGCTTGGGGGATGTGACAGCTGCCTCTGCGCGCCGACACATCCCTCACTCCTTTTACCTATGACTTCCCAGGAACCAAGGCATCAGGGACCACACTCTTCCATTTTAGAAATTCCGCCTTCGCGCTCCCAATTCAAGTTTCATCTTTTTTAAAAAAAAAATTATAAAAAATAATAATAATAAATAAATAATTTAAACATGTGGGCTTCGGATTTCATTGTGGGTCGGGTTTTCACCGTTGTTTAGGTTTCAAAGTGGGTTAACTTTCTTTTGGGTTGAGCTTTCAATCGTTTGGGGTTTGGTTTGCGTAAGACTGTTTGTTTAGGGCTTTCTGTTTCGAGTGTTTTACTGTTTCGTTTCTTTTTATTTGTTTGTTTGTTTTGTAATTATTTTATTTTATTTTATTTGTTTTTTTTTTGTGATTTATATTTACTTTAGTACCTTTCATTTCTTGTTATGACATTGCTTGTTCCTAATTTTTAAACATTGAGGACAATGTTCATTTCTAGGTTTGGGGGTATTGGAGTTTAGCAAGTAAATTTGGTTTTTCTTTAAAAAAAAAAAGTTAAAATTAAAAATAATAATAATAATAATAATAATAATAATAATAAAATTTGGCATTGTTCTAGCATGATATGTTCGAAACCTTTGCACTTGCCATTTGTTTCATAATTTTCCAATTAAAGGATTTGCATGACCCAAAGAATTGTATGAAGCATAAATTAGACTTATATAACCATATAATGTGAGCTTTTGAGCCTTGTGCTTCATTTCATGAGTGTTATACACATACTTTCTTGTCATCAAAGTTGTTGTTTGATCTCATTATTCTTTGATTTGGTTGAACACTTAAAAGTCATTCATTCTTATGCAATTTGATTTCATGACATTTAAGAAGTGATATTAAGGCCCTCTTTGGATCGTTTGTGCCTTTCAAGCTAACCTTATGCATGCTTAAGCATGATTTTCCATTGTTTACCATTTTGAGCCTACATGTAAACCTTTTCTTTCATTTACCAATTACAATTCCTAGCTTTAGCCCAAAAAACAAATATTTACCTTTCTAAGGAACTCATGAGCTTTAATTGGGATGTGTTTTTCACACTAAGTTTGGGAAGGGGTGTCAAGTTTCCAAAAAAAAAAAAAAATTCACGCAATTGGTGAAAGAAAAGAGAAAAGTTGTGATTATGTGATGGTTGAATGAAATTTCGTTTTTGGGTTTCTTTATTGGCCTCAAAATAAATTGGTGTTTGTTCAATTAAAGGAAAGGAGTATAAATCAATGTAAATGAAGGTATAAGGAGTTTTGATCATGTAAAAGAAAAAAATCTAATCGTGATGATTCGAAGTCTTGTAAACAATTATTTTATGCTCTTACATTGCGAGTTCCATGGACTTTGTATTATCCATACCTTTCATTTCTTACTCATCTTATACCCTTGGTCCCATTACAATCTATATTAAAGACCTAAATTGATCTTAAATGTCATATGGTTGAATTGCATGCATTTTCTTACTTTTAAGTGTTTGGCATCCTTCTTGAGATCATATTAATGCAAGTTCTTCATCTTCCTATTTTGAGTTAAGTCCTTTATGGTTTAACTCTAATCTCATGTTTATAACTGAGTGATGCATTGTAGCCCTCTTCTGAGTGATTCATTTGTGAGAGGACAACTTTGGTGAGATTTGAAGTTGAACTTGTGCTTTGTATGATTTTTGAAATTGTGTGAAAACTAAGATTGGGGAATTTGTTGCATTTGGCTATCACACTACTACACTTTGAGCATGTTGTGTTTTGAACTTTGCCGCCTTGTAAATAATGTCTAAAATTGAGCTTTTAACTTTTGAGTCATGTGCATGAGTAATTTCTCTTCAGAAAATGTTCGAAAATATTGTTTAGAGTTTTTTTTGTTTTATTTTTATTTTTATTTTTATTTTCGTTTTTGTTTTTGTTTTCATTTTGCTTAAGGACTAACAAATCTAATAAGTTTTGTAAACACTTTGTTTTGTAGAGTCAGTAAAGCATTTGTGGGTATCGTTTCTGTTAAACCCTCAGGAGACACAACTCCTCCTACTGGGGATGCCTAGAGGTTTAAAGGCTTGTTCCATATGCTCAATGCAATCAAGTTACCTGCGGAAGTGGTTTAGTTAACTTCTTGTTTTGTTTTTAAATTTGTTTTGTGTTGTTTTGCTCGAGGACTAGCAAAATCTAGGTCTGGGGATATTTGATTAGTTCATAATTGTATATCATTTTGTACCCCTCTAGCTTATGATTTGGTTATGTTATTGAGTTAAACTTGTGCTTTTAATCCCTTTTCTGTTTATCATTCAGTTCATTAGGCCTTAGGTAACAATGGTGGCTTTGGATAGGAAATGATGCAAAATGGTGCAAAAACGAGCAGAATGAGTTAGCAATTTGTTTCGGCCTTAACTTCCTCCTCCCAACTTGTATTGGCCCAAATAATATGTGGTTGGAAATAGGAGATTCTGAACTGCAAAATGGACTGCTAAAACGTATCAATTGATGAAGCCAAGCCCAATCCGTGATCCCATCAATGTGCACCATGCTTAGAATTGCAGCTGTCAGCTGTTGAGTTTTGTCACCTCCTTTAAGCCATGTGCCTCACCCCAACTGTAACTGACTTTGGACCCAACATAATGAGTGAAGGGGGAGGCATTCCAGCTATGAAAGTCTAAAGGTGCAAGTTTGTACATGCTGGAGCTATTACAGAGAAAGCATGTGCATGCATGTGAAGCAAAAAGAAAGGAAAGAAATGAAATGAAATCAATTCCAGTCTATGTTCGGCAGTCAACTTGCATGGACCAAAACGTACACTTGTACTGCTCAGATGGGAATACTTTCTTCATACAAGTTGTTCAAATGGGTGTCTATTATGACAAATCCAAATTTGAGCCCCATTAGATACGTACTGAAACCTCAGGCCTTCCTACACCAAGCTTGGTTCAGAAAACTCGTTTTTGTTCAGCAACCAAAAGAAGACCACATGGGTTGGCAGCGAAAGGCAGCCACAACTGAACACCTTTGAACCCACGTGAAGAAAGCTTGAGGTGCAGCAGCAAAAGATGAAGGATGGTGTTGGATTTCATCATGATGTTCCTCCCTTTTAGCATATAAATAGAGAAGTCTTCAAGCTTCAAAACACACCCCAACCTGTTTCAGAGGCATCAGTTTCAACAATTTTAAAAGAATTAACTGAAGGAATACCCAGGCATGGAAGTGACTTAACATGAACCTTGATCTGTTTAACTATTTCTATATGACTCGGGGTCCAAGCAGGAGGATTGCTCTGGAGACGATCAAACAGGGGCTTGCATAACTTTCTTAAATTTTGATAGAAATTAGAAACATAATTCAAAGATCCTAAAAATCTATGAAGTTGACTCTTTTCTAGATTTTGATCAGGAAATTTATCTGCAAATTGGATAACTCGATTAATTGGGCTTATTTGACTGTGGCATATATATATGTATATAGCTATGTCGGTTTTGAATGCATGTCGCTTTTAGCGTCGTTTTTCTAAACAGTGGGGTTATTATATATTTGTACCTGAGCTAAGCAGCAGAGCCGAGCCCTAAACTTCTGAGCCCCGACTTTGTGTAGGACAACCTTTATCTATTTGTTTAGGTCGAACTCTGTTCCGTTTGTAAACTGAATTTACTTTAGATATGCTATGTTATCGCCCATGTTAGGGTTGATTGTAAGGCCGGAAGCCTATTATGTGAATTGCGTGATATTATCTTGTGCATACTGCTGGTTGGTGTTTATAAATGCGTTTTAACAAGATAAAAATTTGGGAAATATCTGTTTTTCATGGGAGACTCTGCAGAAATTTCAGCAGAAAGTCTCGTCTCTTTTCGTAAGTGGGCCCGGCATTGGTATGACGTTGGAAATACCAAAGGATTCGGGACGGGTCCTATCAATTGCATGGATTTTAAAATTTAATACTTGAAAAACAAAATCATTATTATATATATATATAGAAAACAATTAAATTTTAATAGATATTATTAGAGGAAAGAAATAGACTTGAATTTAAGATATAAATGTAATAATATTATGTATTATTTTTCTCTAAAACAAATGTAATGTAATAAATGGGCTTTAAAAGGTTCGGCCCGTTGGGTTTCAGGCCAACACGGCCCTCGCCAGGCAACAGACCCGCCCGGCCCATTGGGCCTAATAACCTTGTCCTGACACAACCCAAAGATACTTAAGCAGGCCATGCCCCTGCCGTACCCGACAGGCCCGATCCGTTTGACACCTCGATGCACATCTCATCGCCCTCCTCTTGTATACTTGTGAAGGCCCATTGACCTCAAGCCAACAAAAATTTAAAAACATATGACTGAGTCCAAAACAGAACTAGCCCATTTACTATATCCTTATTATTTTCCATTGTATTAAGTGTAACCAAATTTTTTTTTAAATAATAACATAACTCATAAACATGATTTGGGATATAAAATCAGGTTCATGTTTAAAATTTTATTAGGAACAAAATTGCAATTGTTTCTCATCCCCGGCTCCGGCCCTGAGCCAGGGCAGTCAGTGCGACCGCCCTGAGCCTCATCTCAAGGGAGGGTCCCAAATATATATATTCTTTTATGTGATCATATTTTTGGTAATTAGTTATATAGATAAACACATTTATACTATCTAAATTGACTCTAGCAGCGGTGGTAACGTAGTTTTTAATGCACACCCAACCCAGGTTCGACCCCAGCTTTGTTCATCTTTTTAAATTTCCTTTCCATGCGAGTGCATGGTTCTTTTTAGTACTCTGTTTTTTTTTACTTTTATTTTGTCTTCAATCATTTCTTATATACAAAAAATAAATGACATTTTATCGGAGGCCTAAACTTTTTTATGTGGTTATAAAAGTTCTATTTTTAAATATTCTACACACATGCGTAAATAAAATCAAATGATTTTTCTTGTGTGTGGAGCTATATATATACGATCTTCAATTATTTTTTATTTACAAAAATTTAATGACACTTTGTCAGAGCCCTAAACTTTTTTATGTGGTTATAAATGTGCCATATACACACAAGTGCAAATAAAATCAAATGATCTTTATTTTTTTTCAGAACATCAAATGATCTTTCCTAGGCCTTAAAAATCTTAGGGCCGGCCCTACTGTTTCTTTAAAGTTTTCAAAGAAAATCCAAAAGGAACTGATTTTGAATAAACACCATAATCAAAAAAGAGAGTAAATCAGACGCGCATAAACTAGAAAATTTTGTTATCATCCTGAAACAGGACCAAGTACAGTGTAAATAATTTCGTAATAAATCTCAATAAAAGAGAGTGAATTAGACTCTAAACTTAATCCCTCTTGTATACTTGATAACCCTTCTCGGTGGAAAAAATAAAATTGAGTGTATAAGTAAGAGATTCAAAATCAATAAACAAGACTAGAAACAGGCAAATCAAAGTACTAATGAAGACAAAAAATTAAGAAGAAAATTAAATCACATAGAATTTTTGAACAGCTGGTTCAGAGAAGGAAAATCAATTAAATGGTGTTTTAGGAATAATGGTGGGTGGAAATATAGAATTTTATTTTTTCAAATTTATATGGTGGGTGAAAAGATAAGATGGGTGGGGAAATATGACAAAGAGGTGGAAATAGCAGCACTCTTTTTTAATCATGTGAGAAGTTTAATTCAATGAATTTATAGCTGGTTCGAAGTTCATATGTATGGATATAATTTGATGTTGTTTGATTTTATGTTAAAACTTTATTTTTTAAAATAAAAAAGCCCGGCCCATAAAATCCTAGGCCCTAAGAACCCAGCTCAAGCCCGAACTTTGAAAATAGCTTGGGGCTACACATTATTAGGTGAAGAAGACTGGGATTAAACCTCAGCCGTTAGAAACATCCAACGGCCGAGTAAGATCAGATTTATTTGTTCAACCCTAACCCCGATATCTTTCTGTAGTTTTTGGTTTTGTACGCCGTCTGTCTCATCTCATTGAGCGAGTCCTCCTACTACTCCTCCCAATCAATCAATATGGAAAACCTTGCTGGTCGTTTGGTTCTTGGTGCCGTTGCATTTGTGGCCACTTTATCTTTTTCGAGCACGCGCGCGGAAGACATTCAGAGGCTGAATCGTATTGTTATGGAAATCGAAGCTGAGAGGTAGTTTCATCATATCTTATTCATTTTGATCACAAGATTTTATTATTATCGTTTCTTTTCTTTGTATTCTTTTTCTCTATTTTTGTCCGTAATCTCTCATCATTTTTTTTCGTTTTCTTATCTTTGTAAATTGGACTTGCCTTGTATGCAATTGGCAGGAAGTCGGGGAGGCACGCACTGCGGACTTCGGGGGTCCCCAAAAGCGTATCACTCAGGTCTCCTCTTTCTCTTCTTCTTAACTTGGATCTTATATTTCCTGGGGGAGTTTATTTTATTTTATTTTCCTTTTATCATTATAATTAATAAATAATAACATAACTCATAAACATGGTTTGGGATATAAAACCAGGTTCATGGTTTGGGATATAAAATTTTATTGATTCCATATACCTAAGATATTTTTGTTGGTTTTGCTAGTCTTATGTTGTTGTTGTGTTGCTGGATCCTTTCCTTACCCTTATTTTTCTCTTTATTTGTTATATAATAACATGTTGCAGGTGATGATATGCTTATTTGTGGTCGTTGTAACAAGTTGAAATTAAGGAGGTGTATTCAATTGAGATCTTCATGGATTGTTTTGAAGCTTAAAAGTACCGTGGTATTAAAAAACTTATTGATTTTAATGTATTTCATTAAATGATGTATTGTAAGGCACTTTTGAGTGTGTGATATAAATACTAAATCACATAACAAATCTCACCCTTCTATGCCCGTTTCTCATATATGCTCTCATACCTTTTTTTCGCCATTATTTTTTCATGCTTTTTATTGTGCGAAGGTCATTCAAGTTTCCTCTTGGCCTCCATGGCCCCTTTCCCTGTAGTTTTTCTAGTTATATTCCTCCCGAATTTGATTGTTGTTTAGAAGACGATTGGGAAATTTGTTTTGGGGTGGAGAAATTTTTTGTTAAAGTATTTAGTGATAGTAAAGAGAAAGTATCATCTTTCGGAAAAAAGAAAAAGAAAAGAGAAAGTATCATCTGAAAATATGGCTAGGGAATTTGCAATGTCAGCATTTGCAGCCTCCAGTTTAGCCAAACATGCAAAGAATTCAATTCAAAGACTCATTCCTTGAATTGATATAAAAGTTGTTATTCAAGCATATTCAATTGGCAAATTATGCGTGCATGCTGTCATGATTCTTGACTAAATTGTTTTTTGCTAATTATTTTTGCTTTTTTTCTTTTGGACTGAACCAATTTTAAGTCTGTCAATCATATGAAGAGACAAATTGGTATGTCAAGGACAGTTGAAAGGAGAACGATCCAAAAGTGCAAATTGCGTTTAAAAAACTGCAATTGTTTTCGTGTCCTCTGAATCTAAACACTTAGGACACGATACTCACCTCTATAAGCAATCATCCCATGATCATACACTGATAAGTACTTTAAAACCGTTTCAAATCCAGACCCCTCGTCGTAGGCCTTAAACTCGAAGTTTTGAATTGTATAATTTAGAGGACAATGCAATAAGATTGGGCATTAAGGGCCATCTAAATAGTTTTTCCTTCCATGTCCTTTTCCCTTGAGGATAGACCATATTTTGAACCTCAAATTCCTCGATTGATTTGAAAATCATATACCAACACAATTTTAGTAAGTTCCCACAATGTCATAATATATAGTATCATCATTTTGAAGTATCATTGTCTGCCTGCCATGGGGAAGTTTTCACTCTAAAACAAATTTGACCAATTAACTCTGCTAGGCATGATTCCTGTCTCAAAACCAGTCTTTCCTAGGATCGATCCCCATAACACAAGGTTTGCAATCACCAACAGACTCTGCAAGAACACAAGCCATCCTTAAAATGATGAAATCTGTTAGCATCCCTCAATATGATCTCTCATCCCATCACTTTGGATATTAATTTAATTGCAGAATGGCAATCCCCACAAACTCGAAGTTTCTTCATCACCCAAATGGGCATCCCTTGGGGCACCTTCAAGAGTCCATATGCAATAGCCAGTTTCTCACTATGATAACTCAAGCTGTGTGCCTTTTCTTCTTCATCCACATCATGCAATACAATCGCATCTGCTTCAACTGACATTTTCTTAATTAAATCCATTGCCTCCTTTACCTTTCCTGCTCGACCAAGCAGATCAACCATACAAGCATAATGTTCAGTTCTTGGCTCCACCTGGTACTTTGACTTCATTGTCTCAAAAATTTCAAGATCTTTTCCTACCTTCAATAAAGGTCATCTCATTGGTGATGTGAGCCCAACATTTGGTGAGCACATCTCTTAGAAAACTTGTAACTCTCTCTCTCCTAACCCATGTTGGGCATAACCGGTGAACATTGAGTTCCACATAACTATATCCTTCGCAGCAAACCTGTTAAACACCCAGTTTGCCTTCACAAGGTCACCACATTTAACATACATTGTCATCAAAACCGAGGCAACATATACATCATGATCAAATTGGTTTCTCACCAACTGAGCATGAATTTGTCTACCATAATCAAAGGCTCGCCAAGCTGCCACAACAGATAGAACGCTTATCAAAGAAGGGAAATTCGGCCTAACACCTTCTCTTTCCATCAAAGTAAACAAGTCAAGTGTTTCCAATTCAAAACCCTTCCGTTCATAAACTTTAATCGTCACACTCCATTTCCGATCATCCCTCTCTCTCATAATATCAAAAACTTCCCTTGCTTTAGCTACCTCTCCATTTTGGCCATACCCAAGTATTATTGCATTACAAGCAACAACTGACTTAACCGGCATGGCATGAAAAAGCTCTGAAGCCTTGTCAATCCATCCACACTGAGTGTAACCTATTAGCATTGCCGTCCATGAAACCCGGCATCACTTTGAAAAGCTTTCTAGCAACATCCACCTGGTGGTTATGCAGATACCCAGATACCATCATAGTCCAGGAAACAACATTCCTTCGCGGCATCTCATAAAAAATCTCACGTGCTTCAGCCAAATGGCCAACTTGAAAATACCCACCAATCATATTAGTCCTTGTCACCACATTCTTCTCGGGATCATATCATAAAGCCTACAAGCCTCATCAATCCGACCCTCTTGAATCAGGCCACCCAACATCACTGTCCATGAAACAACATTCCTTTCAGGCATCTGCCAAAAGAGTGATTTAGCCTCCGAAATCATACCCTCTAACCATCGAAGCCCACGACCCAACTTTCCTTTCGGGTATCAAATCAAACACTTTCCTAGCCTCAATAATCATCCCATTCTTGACGTAACAGGATATCAACCGTTCCAAGAAACCGTATTGCTCTCCAGCATTCTATCAAACAGTTTTCGGGCTTCTCCTGGTTGATTACTTTGGAAGGAACCTGCAACTATTGAGTTCCAAGACACAATATTTTTGTCAGGCATTTGATCAAACACCCTTCGGGCTTTCTCAATTTGGCCAAGCCGAGCAAACTGAGCAATTTGAGAGTTTGAGGAAATTGCAAAACCAGTGCAGTATTTCCGAGATAGAATAAACCGATCAAACACCCTTCCTTCTTCTGGTTCTTTGAGTTGTTTGGTGCCGCCGTTTTATTTTCAAATGGGAAAACCTGGCCTTTTCATCTTTCTGTCGACAAGAAGAGGATTGGTGTGATTTGGCCAAGTTTTGAACATTAGATTTTTGACTCTATATTTATTATAATGTTAAAAAAATCCACATAATCTTTCAAATAATTTCAAAATTGCCCCTACCCGTATCTTGACCGTACCTTAATAAGTGTTACATCAAAAAATATTTCAAAGGTAGGAAGGGAGAGTTGAATTTACTCACACACTGGTGCCTAGGGGTTTCGAACCTAAGACCACTAGTTTTAGACCAAACATACTTTTCCACTATAATATGACCCCATTGGCTCATCATATCTATAATCTACTCATAATGTGGTTCTATACAGAGCCCTGACTGATTTTACTTCATCAAGATCCTCAAATTTTTAAAAAGTGCAGACCTCCTTTTGAAATTTCAGATCCCTGGGATTATTTGCATATGGATTCCTGTCTTGAGATTTCTTCAAACACAATATGTATATGTCATGTGTTGTGAATTTATTGCAAGCGCACAATCTGCACAAGTAATACAGTGATAAGTGAAATGTCGTTCCCACGAAGAGTGATTTAATTTACTAAGTACCGATTGTGATTAACCCAAGACTTTATTTGAACAATTGAATGATGAGATTTGATTGATTAATTAACTAAAACAATGAATAAAAGCAAGCTTAGAAAAATAAAATAGTGAGATTCAAATTATGAGAGCACTAGAGCTTCCGATTTCACCATAGTCAATTCTACCCAATTCCCTTAGCATGTTAATCCTAATTATTCTCCATGTTGACAGTCGATTTTCCCTACTTTATTTGATACTCCACCCCTGGTTATATCAAAAGTATTCTTATTACCACCCACTCTATCCCTAGTGATGGAATTAAGATAAAAAAGAACACATTAAACTCCTTGGAAAACCTGCAAAACAACCACATAAGTCATGACAAACATCCCTGTCTAATCATGTAACTCATGGCATCTATTACAAGAAGCAACCCCAAATTGGATATCCCTATCGTCAATTTAGCATCAAAACAATTAAATGTTGGCCAAACATTCAAAGCATTAAGCATGGTAATAGATACTCAACATGGAAAAAATAGGATTCCTTCTAATATAAGGTCTTCTTTATTTCTCCTTGTTTGACTTGATAAGACTTGAACCATCTTGAATTAGGAAATTTGACAACATTCCTTGCAACAAAAGGAATGACTTGGCTTCTTTTTAATTAAACTCCAATCTTCATCTTCTTGCCCTTTTTAGCACACTTTCTCCTATTTCACAATTCCTTCACAAATCTCACAAAACCAATTAAAACAACCAATTTAATCCAAGGAAATTAACAAATAAATAAGCAAAGGAGGCATAATATATATAAAATATAGACTTATCATCATGCCAATTGTCTTCTCAGTTATTGCCATTGTTTTTCATATTGTCATTACAATGATTTGGTGCGTTGGACAACTCTTGGTTTCTTGGGAGCTCCACCACTTGCAGCCTCAATTTCTCTATGGCTATCTATTCTTATGTTGGCCTTCGATGTTAATTGTGCAAGAAGTTTTGAGTGTACATGGGAAGGGTTTTCATTTGAATCTTTCGATTATATCGTCACCAGCTTAAAATTGGCCATCCCCTCTGCAACAATGGAATGGGAGGATTGATGCCAAACTCTGCAAAAACCACTTCACTACTTGGAAAGTGGTAAGCTGCTTTAATATATATTTCTCAGTTTTTTCTGCTGTAACATGTTATTTCGTGTTACTGCAAGCAGCTTTTGCTCAATTATATCTTCAATGTGAAATGAATTCACAAGAAATGGGTTACATGGCCTCAGTGCTGCTGCCAGGTTAGTAGACTAAAAGCTCCTAGCTGTTTCTTCTCTTCCAGTTTTCTATTAATTGTTGATTCAGTTCAAGGTGTCTTTTCAGGTTGAGATCACTCACATTTCAACTGTTTTTTTTCCTTCGTTTTTTCTTGGTGTACTTTAATTTGATTATTGGGTTTTTCAGCTGTGGCTAGAGGATGTAAACTTGGAAACAATCTGTCTGATCAGTGTGGAAGCAAATTAATTCAAATCCCTAAAGTCAAATAATTAATCCCATCAATTGGGCATTATTTGATTATGTAGAAACTGATTTTCCCTTTCATATGATCATTATAATATATATATATATCTAAAACAGAAGGTTAATAATTGAGAACAATTGGGTAGATTCACTTCTGGAGTTTGGAAACCAACTCAAAAGAATTATTCTACTGTTAAGAAAGAAATGCTAGCCATTGTCCATGCTGTTTCTAAATTCGAAAGTGATCTTTTAAATAAAAAATTCTTGATAAGAGTGGATTGCAAGGCTGCGAAAGACATTTTGTTCAAAGATGTACAAAAATTTAGCATCAAAACAAATTTTTGCAAGATGGCAAGGAATACTTTCTGCTTTCGATTTTGATATTGAATTTATTAAAGGTGAAACTAACGCACTCCCTAATTTCTTAACTCGGGAATTCTTGCAGGGTGCGCACCAGAAGTTCTGGACAAATGACTCCCAGTAAGAGCTCTTCAGCTCTTGCTAGGTCATCCCCTTATGATCCAAAGCCATTGATGACTTCTTCTCCATATAAAAAAGGGTAAGGAGAAACAGATTGTTGAGAATCCATTCCGTGAGTATATGAATATGTCTGTAGCAATCATTGAAATGAATGATTTGGACAAACACCCGAATTTTCTAGCTGAAAAATATTTAAGGGATAACCTTCCTCCCTTAAATAAGCCCCATCTATTCTATGAAACTCTTCTAATTGAAACTAAATCTATTAATATAGTTCATCGTCATAGAGGTGAAAATACCAACACTATAGCATTCTCCAAAATCCAAATTCTAAATGTTATTTCCTTGGAAGAATGGGGTCCTAGCCCTGAAAGGGCCAAAAGATTTATCCATCCTGAAATTAGGCCATATTCATATAATTTCTGGGATTATTAAAAAGCATGGGAATATGTCTTATGTTTTCAAAATCAAAACTGTTCTCATACTTGGTTTATCTAGTTTAAGCTTCGAGCTCTGAAAGAACTCCCTAATTGGTTCAAGAGCTTTTTTCTTATCGGGGGTCCTACTATGGAATACCTTCCTCCTAAAATTAAGGAGTCTTTTCAAATGAAATTTTGTAAATGGAATAAAAATATCCTGATCAAAGGACTTTGTTCATGTGGTTCATGATAATGTATAACTACCTTGGATATTAAAATGGGAATATGTTATTTCGGATGACGTTGATGAGGAATGAACTTATATTCCTAACTTAGTCCGAAGTATCTTAATTCGTTGGTGGGATAAATTCACTAGAGATCACTTAGTCCTTGCCAAGATCACCCCAACGATTATTCCCTCTTTTGAAACTGTTGCTGCTCAGCCTTTGGCCACTTCTTCTGCCAATTTAAGTGTTTCACAACGGTTACAGATGTTGATAGATCAGCCAGGCTCATCTTCATCGAAAGAAGATTTGAAAATGAAAGTCCTCGAGATCCTGGATTTAGATGATGAATCCATGGCCTCAACGTCTGCCACTCAACTTGAAGATGAGGTGGACCCTTTTGCTAATGAAGATATGCTTGACCACTTTCATCCGGATCTTTTGTTTCTGCCTAATAAATCTCGGCTGTAAAAGTTGATCGAAGGGACTTCCTCTCGGCCCTAGCACCTGCCCACAAGCCGAACGTGGCAGCTCGTTGTTCGTTTTCTTTCATAAAACAAAGATGAGCTGTGAAGGCAAAACCCTCACGGCCTTAGTATCATCGGCCGAGGACGAAGGGAGTGATAATTCAGAGCGGCCTGGTCCATCAGGGTCAGGTGGCCACGCCTATACGGCAGATAGATTGAATGCACCTCGGTCATGCCAACAACGCTTACCAAGTGCAATTCGGTTCAGTCAACACGACTGAACCCCATGCTCAAATGGGCCAGCAGGCAAGGCCACATAATGATACACAGCAGGTCCAGCACCAGTTTGCAGCCCAGCCAAAGCCACCTCCTCAGGGGCTTCAAGTTGAGGACGTTCGGCGAATGATCGAGGATGGCCTGGCTCAAAGACTGCCGGAGGCACCGAGGTATACTAAGCCGTACCCACCAGAGATTGAACGTACTCCCCTTCCCCGGAACTATTGACTGCCAAAATTCATGTTGTTTTCCGGAGATGGGTAGACTGTTTGTGCCTAATAAATCACGGCCATGAACTGATCGAAGGAGCCCCTTTTTCTCGGCCTTAGCACTTGCTCAAGAAACTGAAACACGGCGTTTCGCCAAGATGTTTGGCCTTCCTGAAAATAAAAGAAAAATTGCTAAGGCATGATTATCCTGGCCTCGATTATAGGCCGAGGCCGAGGCCGAACAAAATCACGGCCAAAGGTATTAAAGTCAGATCATCAAGTGGCAGCAGGGTCCCACGCTTCATTTAATGAAGTAATGCCTCTGTTTATTGCAGCAAACCCACTGGCCACGAATGAGCATTTAATGCACGAGGGAAGGTGGGAAGTGACTGAAGTCAGGGTTTGGCGACATGAAACAGAGTGATTAGACACATACATTCTCACAAGAATTCTTGCAGCTTGAGAGATTAGGTCACCAGCTATCAGAGAAATAAATGAGTCCCCACGGCCAGAAGCGCAGAAACCACAATCAGGGCGGCTGACAGGACCTGACCCAAATTCCACTCTGGAATCCGAGCCGGACCCTGTGCGTGTCCAACACCTGGCAGGTGCCAGACACAATTGACCTTAATACCCTTTTTATGAAAATTCAACAACAACTGGGGTTTGACTTTTTCCGAACTTTCAGCAGAGTCTCCCTTGTAAAAAGACCAAACCCAAAGTTACACCTGTCAGAAAAGCACAGAATATGTACACCAACTGCCAGTATGCAAATAAATACATTCCAACAGTTAAATATACTTCAAGGGCAATATCAGAGCTCTATAAAGAAGGCTACAAGTAGAGAATAATTATACAAGACCCTACATCGTCAAGGGGAGGGGCAGAAGCTGGACTCGGCCCGGTGGTGGCTCACTATGCACGCTTACTGCCTGGGGGGCGCAAAACACGAAAAGGGTGAGTGGACCCAAAAACAAAGCTTTAGAAACATAGTATAAAAACATACTAACCCCCACTGTAAAATCAGTTATAACTATACCCTTTTCTCAATATACTTGTACTGAAATCAAAGCATTCATATTTATATCTATATTGCCACTCACACACTTAAACAAACCTTAAATCCTTAAAAGCATTAAAATCACTGTAATCTACCACCTAGGTGTACCCATTTATTATTCCGTCAATTCTATCCTCGTGCCACCGGAGTGACACGTCCTAGCAGACCTCGGGAAACACAAAGTCACCCGAGCTGCAATCCTCGCGGGATTCAGGGGACACTTGGTCCATCTGAGCCGCGTTCCTCACACCCACAGTTTGGGCGTCCCCAGAACTCGTGGGGCGGTGTCTAGCATGCTGACCTACCCGAAGGCAACTGGATGTCCGTCGACATCAATATAACCGAAGGCAACCATATTAAACAGAAGGCAACATATAACTGAAGGCAACCTTTTTATAAGCTTGGGTACCTAGGGTGGCTTTTAAGAAAATGTAAAGTTCTGAAAAGAAATTAAAGATTTAATTGAATTCTTATCTGCCCTTGAACTCTGCTGCCAACTTATTTGTTAATTACCTAAAAGTTATGCTATGCCAAAATCTCTAGGCACTCTCAACTCGGCAGCATATAAAACAACCATATAAAAACAACAATAAATCCAGCTATTAAAACTCTGGGCAATGAATAACTTATTCAAGATTTAATAATGAGATTAAACTGCATAAATTCATTTAAGGAAATAAAAAGGTCCACTCACTGGTGATCTGAGCTAACTGGACCTTTCGAAGGTCCCTCCTGCGGGTCACCTGGTGCCCGGGTGCCTGTATAATCATCATAATATTTTATTAAAACTCTGCTCAGTAATATAGTGTTAAATTAAAAACCCTGACCCCCCGGCTCCTAAAAGTGCGTGCAACACTTTAAGGTCATTCCTATGCCCACATTAGCTTTTCTCTCAGTGGGCACCATTTAAAAGTACCTAGGGACTCAAAAGCGATAAAGTCCCAAAAAGTCAACTCGGGACCTCGTGGGGTCCACGACCTCTGAATTCTAATCTGAACGTTCCTAGAGGTTCCAACAAGCCTAGGACACATGTCCTGAAAGTTTGGTCTCGATCGGACGGTCGGACTGCTCACGATCGCACGATCGGACTGACACACAATTTTCCATAAACCTAGCCCTAGGGTTCCCTTTTTCGAAGCAACCGAGACTCCAATTTACGATCCGTTGAATCCTACACGATCCTTAAAATACCTAGATCGACATACTCCAGTTTGGCTATGATCCAACGGTCTAAACGTATTGAACCCGGAAATCGCACACTATGCGAGATCCGTTCGGGGTTCAAACGTTATCCGAATTGAGATCCGCGAAATCCTACGAGCTCGTGAGGACATGAGGATTATTCTAGGATCAAGAGTGGCTCCAGTTACCTGGTCCACGCGCCGCCCACACGCCGGCAGCGCGTGGGTGTGCATAGTAAATTCCGGCGGCCGGAAAATCTCCAAACCGCCGGCCCAAACTCCTAGTCTAGGTAAAACACCTAATTTGGAACCACTTTTGTTCTTGGACTATGCTAAAAAGTGACCGAAAGTGACTGATTCCGGCATCCTAAGCTCGGCAGAAACTTAACTCGAGAATTAACCTCTTAAACCTCAAAATCTCTCCAATCCTACCCAACCATCAGCTAGAACGTGAAAATCAGTCGAATTTCCATACCTAATTCATCCGATTTGGTGGCCGGATGACGACGAACGGAGCCGACGAAATTCTGCCAAAACTGACGCGATTTTCTGGTTCTCTCCAGCGATTCGTGGCGGCAGGCGGCGGGGGAAGGGTCGGGCTGAGGTGGCGGCGTGACGCCAGTTCGTTCTCGGCCGGACTGGGCGGCGTGGCGGTGGCTTGGGTGGTTTCGGGTGAACAGTGATGAGAGGAGGGTTTGATCGTGAGAAGGAAGAAGAATGGGGAGAGAGAAAGGAGAACCAGATTTTTAAAAATCTGATTTCTCAAAATTACTGTTTTGCCCTTTTCGTAGTTTGCTCGTACTTTCTTCGTTACTATTCCGATTCGAGTCCACTACGTGTCTACAGACTCGTTTCGTCGTGCTCTACGCAACGGTATAAGTAGTTTTCCCAAATTCTTCCCCGGTCAACAAGTCAACTTAAAACCTAATAAAATATTCCGAGGATAGTTTAGTCTTTTTCCTTGTTAAAATATTAGTTAAATATTAATTAAGGATTGGGTTGTTACAGCGGCGGCTGAGATTTACCAGGATTTATGGGGTCACACCACCATACTTCACGATCCCAAATGTCGATTGGACTACCCACTTGCTCTAATCAGGCTCCACCATGCAGATTTTCAGCCTCGAATACTCCTCCAAGAACTCTTCCTATAAATTCAAGGCTCAAGCTACATTCAAAGGGTTCAAATACCAAACCAAAGCCTCCCACAGAGCAACTTATATTTTCCTGTAATGCACTTTCAATATCTTTACTTGCTTTCGTAGGAGTAGTGTTAGATTGTAAGGAAAATTCGTTCATCAATATATCATACGACCCTTGATTTTCAAGGCGCCGGAGCACCATCTCTGTTACTCTCTCATTCACCCCATATATCATACGATTGTCGCTCATCGAGCAACGCATCGGAGCACCGCCCAAAACCTACCACCAACACCACTACTAAACGGCCTTGTAGCTCAGGTCGTGAACCTGACGGCCGAGATCAGTTCCTCTCTCGGCCACAATCGTTTAATTAGAAGTCTAGTCCAAATAGGCGCACCACTTAACCATTCTATCCACATCAACATCTCGACGCACGGTAGACCGTGCTGGCACGCCTGCGCACAACCATACCGCATTCAAAAGCAGGAAGCCACGTGTTAACGCACATCCCCTTGGCCCGGAGCACCAGGCCGTGAGATTTGCGCAGCCAACACAGACCTCCTCCATCGAACATATAGGTCGTTTCATGGCCCAGTGTGGCAAGGCCGACTCGGACACCTAGAAGCTCCGATTGTTTGTTCACTCCTTGACCGGTGCAGCATTCTCATGGTTTATAAACCTTCCACCGAATTCGGTAAGGGACTGGTCTGACATGGAGAGGACATTCCACGAACACTTCTACCAGACCAACCGGGAGATAACTGTCGCCGAATTGGCAAGGATGAGCCAAGCGTCTGACGAGTCACCTCGTGATTACCTGCAGCGGTTTAAGACATGCAGGAATTGGTACCGAACTAACCTACCAGAGAGGGAGTTCGTCAAAATAGCCAAAGAAGGGCTGGAGTTTGAGTACCGAAAGAAGTTCTAGGGGATCGAATTCCGAGACATGCACGACCTGATGAACAAGGTAGATTGGTATGCTTCTCTGTTAAAAGAAGAGATGCAGAAGAAGACGACTACAAAGGGGACTTATTACAAGAATCCCGTCTTTGGCTACGTCGAAGCAGACAGCCCCGCCGAGGCCGAGAACGTTGAGATTGAGGTGAGTTTGGCCGAAGTCAGCATAGACAAACCGTTCGTTTGTAAGGAACTTGTCAAGGCCGACAACAGCCAAACAAAGATTCCGACGCCAAGTTTGCAGCCCGAGAAACGAAGGCCTACACCTTTGATTTGACAAGGGCCAAGGCCATCTTTGATCTATTATTGACCGAAAAGAAGGTCAAATTTTCTTTCGGTCATAAAATTCCAAAGGCCGAAGAACTCAAAGGAAAGACATTCTGCAAAATACCATAGCTCTTGGTCTCACAGCACTAACAACTGTATCGTCCTACGAGACGTTATTCAGAAGCTGATAGACGAAAAGAAACTCCAGTTCTCAGAGAAGGCTGCCATGAAGGTTGACGCCGAGCCCTTCCCTCCGCCTGTCATCAATATGGTCAACGCCCAGTTCTGGGCAGAATATAGAAAAGCGTATCGGCCTGATAAGGCCACGAAAGAAAGCTCGTCGTCAACACCAAAGTCGGCCAAAGAAAAGGGGCTGTTTCCCAAACCAGAGCTAGTGTTTTGCAACCAATGCAAGAACGAGCTCGGCCAACCTAGGCCACAAGAAAACAAAAGAAAGACCGTTGAGTCCTCTCGATCGACCGCGAGGTGATCGGTGCATAAATTACATATTATTTTATACCCTTATAGCTTATGATTTGGTTATGTTTTTGTGTTAAACCTATGCTTTTAATAAGTTTTGTATTTGTTTCAGTGTAATAAGTTTGAGACTCAATAAATGCATTTTGGAGACAAGTTAGCTCAAAACGGTGTCTGCAGATCAGTCAACTTCACGGATTGGACTGTACTTGCTCAAGAAGAACCAGATGATGAGCCATATATCATTGGAAATATACGGAAGTCTAGTTTCTGTAGAATTTTACAGTTCATGATTCTGAGTCTTCTAGAGAAAGTTATACAAGTTTTGGCAACTTAAGGTCAAATTCGGCAGAATCTGCGTTATTGGGCCACATATCACATTTGAAGGGCTTTCCGATTTTTACTTGAGCTGGGCTGCATATGCTTGGAAAGATAATTCTAAGAGCTTGAAGATCCATATTTTTGCAGATTTTTCAGATTGGATGAATAAGCCCAAAACGAGCCCATAATCTGACTACAATGCATTGTCATGCATGATGTAATGTTATTGATTGTGGGAAGGTTAGGTGAAGCATATTCAAAACTTATTATTCGAGTGGAATTTTGCAGCAGCCAAATGAAGTTAAATGAAGTTGAAGTGGGAGCTGCAACACTAAGCCTAAAGACAAGAGGAATTGTTTTCAAATGCAATTGTGTGTAAGGTTAAGTTGGTGAATTAAGTGTTGTGTGTTAGGTGAAGTTAGTGTGTTTAGGGAATTCAATTGTATAATTCAGATTTTCACTTCCCCTAGGCCTATAAATAGGGAAGTCTTCTAAGTTTGTAAACGCACCCTAAGGGGGGGAGCTCTCAAACACTTCTCTAGAGCTCCTCTCCCTTCTCTCCCTCAAAATTCTCTTAGTTTTCCTTTGTAGTTCTCAATTGTTGTAACAAGATCTTGTACTAAATCTCAAACACTTTTCCTTTCTTTTCTTCAAATTTCTCAAACACTTCTCCCATTTCTTCACCAAATTCTCTAAGTTCTCAAACACTTCCCAAACACCTTCCCTTCTCTTCCAAATTCCCCATGTTCTCAAACACTTTCTCTTCCAAAAGTCTTCAAATCTCTCAAACACTTCTCCCTTCTCTTCCAAAATCCTCCAAGTTCTCAAATACTTTCTTCTCCCTTCTCTAAAAGCTCTCAAACACTTCTCAAACACTTTCTGCTCTCTTCCCAAAGTTCTCAAACACCATTTTCCTTTGTTCTCCAAAACTCTCCATGTCCTCAAACACCAACCCTTTTGCTTCTTAGTTGTAATTTATTTTTTCTTGTAATGTAAATTCTTTCTTAAGTATTCAAGTTTAATTAGTTTTCAAGTTTCAATTATGATTTTTGTTCTTATTCATTATGCTTATAAGTTAATATGCTAGTTTGAATGATTGATCACCATTTAGGCTTGCATGTTAGCTATCTTGGTTTGAATTAAGAGTAGACACCATGCTTTAATTCGAATTGAACTATGAATAGGAAGAGTGTGTATAGAATTCGACAATTTGGATTACATACATACTTGGTTGAAATGTTCTTCTAGGCTTAATGGATTCCTAATGCTTAGGTTAGACAACAAATAAATCAAATTAGGAATACAAGGTTAGGTCCAAACACCATGGCTTAATCATACTTTAGCTAGAATCAATCAATTAATCTAAATTGAACTTGGGAACTTATTTGCTTGAGTACTTTCTTATTTTCTTTCTTCTTTGTTTCATGTTCTTTTGTTTTTATTTCTGTTTTGTATAGGAAAACTGAATTGGATCATTCAATCACCAATCCCTGTGGAATCGACCTTGCACTTACATATGCTATACTACCGAACGGCTCGTGCACTTGCGAGTATCACAAGTTGAGGGTGCAGCTGAATCGATGCAACACGAGGGAGTTCGCCGACCAATACGGTCGCCAACCGGTCAGCAGAGTCGTTTTCGATCGTCCGGGGGCACGGGTTCCCGGTGTCTCGCATAGCCAAGAAGAAGAGGAGGTCGCCCCAAGGAAAATCAGGACTTTTAGATCGTCGGCTGTACAGGATGATCGCTGGTACAACGCATGGCCTGGGGGCAGGGCCAAGCCGTTGACAAAAACCCAACTGAGAAGGATGCAGAGGCAAGTTTAGCAGGCCAGGGCGCGGTCAGCCCAGGTCGAAGGCTCCAAACGTCGAAAGAAAATGGCGGTCGCAGACGAGCGACCATCCGTACCAACCAACTTCTCTAATACGAAAGGGGCCGGCACCAGGCCTCCGAGGGCGTGGCGTCCTCGCCAAGACCTTCATGAAGTAGCGGCCGTTTCTACAGAGCCAAGGGCTATGACCCCGGAGGAGTTAGACGAGGGTATCGTCGATGTTTATCGCGGAAGGGACCCTCCATTCTCGGCCAACGGTTTGTCCTTCCTTATAGAATTTCACAATGACCACTCTGCCACTGACCTATATGGCATGGTCCCTGAGAATTGGAAAATCGTGGAGCTAGCCCTTAAGAACACTAAGGCAGAAGGGCTCCTCATTACCAAAGGATCTGACTCGGCCATTAAGGCCGTATACCAAGCAAGCTGGGAGGCTAGGGCGAAAGGGATGCCAGGCTACCAACCTAACTTAGGAATATTGGAGGCCAAGGCTCCTTTCAGCAAAGACGATCTAAAATACCTCCGCCGATACTTTACCGTAACCCCGCCGATACTTTACGATCTAAAATACCTCCGTCGATTAGGTGACTAGCCGCCAGAGCAATAAATGCGTCTCCACGGCCAGAAGCGCAGAACCCACGATCAGGGCAGCGGCCGAGATTCACCGGGATTTATGGGGTCACACCACCTTACTTCACGATCCCAGATGTCGATTTGACTACCCACTTGCGCTGATCAGGCTCCACCATGCAGATTTTCAGCCTCGATTACCCCTCCAGGAACTCTGCTTATAAATACAAGACTCAGGACCACTTTCAAAGGGTTCAAACACCAAACAAAAGCCTCCCACGGAGCAACTTATATTTTCCTGTAATGCACTTTCAATATCTTTACTTGCTTTTCTAGGAGTAGTGTTAGTTTGTAAGGAAAATCCATTCATCAATATATCATACGACCCTTGATTTTCAAGGCGCCGGAGCACCACCTCTGTTATTCGCTCACTCACCCCATATATCATATGACCGCCGCTCATTGAGTAGCGCGCCGGAGCACCGCCCTAAAACCCACCAAACACCACCACTCAACGGCCTTGTAGTTCAGGCCGTGAACGTTACAGCCGAGACAAGTTCCTCTCTCGGCTACAATCGTTTGATTGGAAGACGAGTTCAGACAGGCGCACCATCTAAACACTTTCACCCACTTCAAACACCTCGACGCACGGTAGACCGTGCTGGCAAGCCCGCGCACAAACGCACCCCGTCCAAAAGCAGGAAACCGCGTGTTAACGCATATCCCCTCGGCTCGGAACTCCAGGCCGTGGGATTTGCATGGCAGACACTTTTGCACGCCCGGTGGGACACTTGTCAAGAACTTGTGATGGAAACCAGCGTTCCAATTACAACGGACCGCATGGCCGGGTCCATACAGAAACAAGCAGTGATGGAAGAACAGATGTCCAGGCAGGCCTACAGGATAGAGACATCCTTTATGGCCGCAATGGACAGGTTCCCCTCGGAGCTGTGAACGCTTTTTCAGGAGAGGATGCCGGTGACCTCGCCCACGACGCCTCTCAGAGCCGGACAAAGGAGCCAAGAGCGCGAGAGGATCGAGCCTTACGGCGAAAGCAGCAGCCTCGGCGTCCCGACCTATACCCAAGCATCAGGTTACGGCCAACATTCTTTGCCACCGACAAACAGCTGGGGGCAGTCCCAGCCCACGTGGGCGAGCCCCGGGCCAACCTACTCGGCAGAGACCAAACGCGGACCACTCCATGCTTTGGCCGTATCACTTGGGCACAGCAGCCTTGCGCATCCTGCGATCCATCCACTCGGCCCAGTTCATACTGCGGACTCATCTTGGTCCAAGCAACGCGACTGCCGTATCATCACAACAGTACGGTCAGAGCAATCCGACCGTCTCACCATCATTGCAGGTGACGTTGTTTCAACTAAGCTCTCATCATTACTACGGGTCGGCCGTTCCGGCGTCAACACATAGGCCCCTGGTCCAAACCCACGGCGCTCATTTGGCGTCGACCAGCTCGGTCATTCAGGCCGAACCCCTTGTTCAAGTGGCCCCGCAGATAAGGCCACAGAACGACATACAGCAGGTCCTGCGGCCGTATGCGGCCCAGCAGGAGGCACCGCCTCAGGGACTCTGACTCAAGGACGTCCGGCGAATGATTGAAGACGGCCTAGCCCAGCGGCGGCCGGACATGTCGAGATATACCAGGCCGTACCCACCAGAGATCGCCCGGATCCCTCTTCCCCGGAACTATCGATTACCAGAATTCATGCTATTCTCCGGAGATGGGCAGACCTCCTCCATTGAACACATAGGCCGTTTCACAGCCTAGTGCGGAGATGCCGATTTAGACGCCCAGAGGCTCCGTTTATTTGTCCATTCTTTGACCGGCGCAGCATTCTCTTGGTTTATAAACCTCCCGGCGAACTCAATAAGGGATTGGTCTGATATGGAAAGAGTGTTCCACGAACATTTCTATCAGACCAACCGGGAGATAACGGTCGCCGAGATGGCAAGGATGAGCCAGGCGTCGGACGAATCACCTCGTGACTACTTACAACGATTCAAAACATGTAGGAATTGGTGCCGCACGAATCTACCAGAGAGGGAGTTCGTCAAGATGGCCGAAGAAGGATTGGAATTCGAGTACCGGAAGAAATTCCAAGGGATCTAATTCCGGGATATGCATGACTTGACCAACAAGGTGGACAGATATGCGTCCTTGTTAAAAGAGGAGATGCAGAAGAAGACGGCCTCCAAAGGGACCTACTACAGAAACCCCATCGTCAGCTACGCCGAAGCGGACGGCTCTGCAGGGGCCGAGGGCGACGGGGTAGAGGTGAGCTCGGCCGAAGTCAGCGTAGACAAACCCTTCGTCTGCAAAGGACTTGTTAAAACTGACAATAGCCGTACGAAAATTCCCGACGCCAAGTTTGCAATGCGGGAAACGAAGTCCTACACCTTTGATCTGATGAGGGCCGAGGCTATCTTCGACCTGCTATTGGCCGAGAAAAAGGTCAAGTTGTCTTTCGGCCACAAAATCCCGAAACCCGATGAGCTCAAAGGGAAGACGTTTGCAAATACCACAGTTCTTAGTCTCACAACACCAACAACTGCGTTGTTCTGCGAGACGTCATCCAAAAATTGATAGACGAAAAGAAGCTTCAGTTTCCGGAGAAAGTGGCCATGCAAGTTGACTCTAAGCCGTTCCCCCCACCTGTCGTTAACATGGTCGACGCCCAACTCCCAGCTGGGTATAGGGAAACTCGGTGGACGGTGAAAGAGAAGGGGCCATTGGCCGAGTTGAAGCCGCTCCTATGCGAGCGATGCAAACATGAGATTGGCCAGTCCATGCCGCAGGAGAATAAGAGGAAGACTGCCGAGCCGCCTCAACCAACCATGAAGAACTCTAGCGACCAGTATGACCGCCGGCCTGCCAGCAGGACGGTTTTCAACCGATTGGGGGCACGAACCCATGGTGCATCGATGGGACCAAGGGACGAGGCCGCCCCCAGGCCAGCCAAGACTTTCAAACCACCAGTCATGCGGGATGACCGCTGGTACCATGCACGGCCGGGGGGCAGAGCCGAGCCACTGACAAGGACCCAGCTGAGGAGAATGCAGAGACAGGTTCAGCAGGCCAGAATGCAGACGACCGAGGCCGAAGGGTCCAAGCGCCAAAAGAAAATGGTAGCTGCGGACAGGCCGCCATCCACTCAAATCACCCCCTCGCCGGCAAAAGCGGCCGATGTCAAGCCTCCAAGGACATGGTGCCCAAGGCAGGATGAGAGTCCCCGAGAAACGGTGGCCATGACGGTTCAGCCGAAGGCCGCGACCTTAGAGAGAATAGACGAGGGTATCGTCGATATTTACCGCGGAAGGGACCCCCCTTTTTCGGCCAATGGTCTGTCTTTTCTCGTAGAATTCCACAAAGATCACTCGGCCACAGACCTCTACGGCATGACTCCTGAGAACAGAGAAATCATGGAGTTAGCCCTTAAAAATACAAAGGCAGAGGCGCTCCTCATCACCAACAGTTCTGATTCGGCCATTAAGGCCATATACCAGGAAATCATGGAGGTACCAGCCCGACCTCGGCGGATTAGAGGCCAAGGTCCCCTTCAGCAAGGGCGATTTGGAATATCTCCGCCAGTATTTTTCGGTAACCTCGACGGACACTGTTTTTGGCTTGACAACCGAAGAGAAGGCTCGGGTAAGCCGCCTGGACGATTACTTAACTTCTAGGGATACCTTGGCAAAGGCTAGACAAGCCCTCAAGGAAGAAGTCGAGGCTTTGGACCCCCTTGAAATCAAAACGTCTCCAGCTTTAGGGCCAGTGAATGGCTGTTTCAGCGATCCTTTTTTCGGGCATGAGGCCGAAGACGACCCCACTTTAGGGATCTCCGATGGAGAGTATGAGGGGATCCTTGGGATGGTCGATGAAGAGGTTCTCGCCGAAGACGGCCATAAGGCCGAAGAAGAAGAAGCCAGTAGGGGAAACCCGCAGGAGCCAGAGGAGTTCGGCATCAATATGGTTTTGGTGCTACCATCCGAGTTTTCAGCCCCAGGGGGGCAGACTAGCGGCTTGGATGATGACGTGGCCGAGGAGCAGCTTGATCAAAGGCCGAAGATGAACTGCTAGCTGTGGCATTCAATGAGGTCATACCTAGAGATGAGCCGAATAAATATCGACACCTTAAACCATTATACATCTCGGCTCATGTTGAGGGTGTGCCCGTGACCAAAGTTTTCGTCGACTGTGGGGCAACGGTCAACATCCTTCCTTACTCCTTGATGAAGAAGCTGGACAAGTCAAAAGAGGACCTCATTCCCAGGGACGTTGTCATGAGTAGCTTCGTCGGTGACAAGTCTAAAACCATTGGCGTATTGCCATTAAAAATTACTGTGGCCGACCAGACAAGAGTCGCGGCTTTCTACGTGGTCGAATCCAACGTCGACTACAACGTATTACTTGGTCGTGACTGGATCCACCAGTCTGGGTGTATACCGTCCTCCCTCTTCCAACTGTTGTTCTTTTGGGACGGCCAGAAGGTGTCTATACACCCGGCCGACGAAAAACCTTTTGAGGCCAACGCCGTGCAAGCTCGGATTTACGACAACGACGTTGGATGGGTTGTCCTTACCGGCCACGATGCAAACGGTCGGCCAACTAGAACAACGGCCCAGAAGGTACTTGAATTGGGCGCTGAGAATATCCGACAGGATTCGGCGCGCAAAGTATTGATCGACCTCACCAGCCTTTAGATGACATACAAGGCCACTAAAGAAGAAGGGGCAGCAGCCGTGAATGATCTGGTGGAAAGACTGCTGGAACATTGGGCGGAGGAATCCTTACGGCCGAATTCGCCAATCAACTTGATCGAATTCCTCCACGAATCGGACGAAACAGACGTTCTGACTCTGGACGACCTGGAGGCGGCACCCGCCGATATGGAGGACGATTACCCCGAAGTCCAGGACCCTTTGTTAGAAATAAATGTAGGGTCAGAGGCCGAACCACGGCCTCTTTTTGTAAGCCATCTTTTGGATCCTGAGTTAGCGGCCGAAATTATCGGCCTACTCCATGAATATAAGGATTGTTTTGCTTGGGACTATCATGAGATGCCAGGGTTACCAAGGAGTTTGGTCGAGCATGAATTAAAAATCAAGGAGGGGTTCAAGCCGTTCCAACAGCCTCCAAGGCGTTTGATAAGGTAGTATGATTCTCGTGAAATGAAACTGCCGGACAGCACATTCAGAGCAAGCGAAATTATGACAGAAACTTGGCGGTCGGCATTTGGATTAGCAAAGCAGAATAATGGCTCGTGCGAATTAAGAGCACGATGACACGTCAATAGTCCAGAAGACCGTCGTTTCACTTGACGAGACAAGGTGACGCCTCGCGTAACCCTGGGAAATAATGACCTGCACGACGTGCTTGAGGCATTAAATGCGCCGACTGACTTGCGCATTTATTACCCCAGTTGTCAATCACTTCAGAAGGCTAAGGGTCCATCCCTTGGAATCCATTCGGCCCCATGAATTGGCCGAGGAATCCAGGGATGTGGGGGCAATGTTTGTGCCTGATAAACTACGGCCATGAATTGGCCGAGGGAACCCCTCTTCTCGGCCTCAAAACTGAAGCGCAGCGTTTTGTCAGGGTGCTTGGCCTTCCGGAGAAACAAGAGAAAAATTGCTAAGGCACGATCATCTCGGCCTCGATTAAAGGCCGAGGTCGAGGCCAAGATAGAGCAAAGTCACCGCCAAAGGCATTAAAGTCAGACCACCACGTGATGGCAGGGTCCCATGCTTCATTTAATGAAGTAGTGCCTGCTTAAATGCAGCAAACCCACTGGCCAAGAATAAGCATTTAATGCACGAGGGAAGGTGGGAAGTGATTGGAGTCAGGATTTGGTGATAGGGATTAGAGTGATTAGACGCCAACATTCTCACAAAGCTCTTTGCAGCTTGAGAGATTAGGTGACCAGCCACCAGAGCCGAGACTAGTTCAGGCCGTGAACCTTACAGCCGAGACTAGTTCCTCTCTTGGCTACAATCGTTTGATTGGAAGACGAGTTCAGACAGGCGCACCATCTAAACACTTTCACCCACTTCAAACACCTCGACGCACGGTAGACCGTGCTGGCACGCCCGCGCACAAACGCACCCCGTCCAAAAGTAGGAAACCGCGTGTTAACGCATATCCCCTCGGCCTGGAACTCCAGGCCGTGAGATTTGCGCGGCAGACAGGTAGAAGCTGATGAAGGAAACCTACACGGACCGAGTCGAGTCCAGTGTAGACTACAATATATTGCTTGGCCATGATTGGATTCATCGGTCTAGATGCATACCGTCCTCCCTTTTCCAATTGTTGTTCTTTTGGGACGGCCAGAAAGTGTCCATACACCCTGCCGACGAAAAGCCGTTCAAAGCCAACGCCGTACAAGCATGAATTTACAACGACGACGTCGGGTGGGTCGTCCTAACCGGCCACGATGCTAGCGGTCGACCAACCAGGATGACGGCCCAGAAAGTCTTGGAATTAGGAGCCGAAAATGTCCGACAGGATTCGGTGCGCGAAGTGTTGATCGACCTTACTAGCCTTTAAATGATAGACAAAGCAACCAAGGAAGAAGGAGCAGCGGCCGTGACCGACCTGCTGGAAAGACTGCTTGAGCATTGGGCGGAAGAATCCTTGCGGACAAGCTCACTGATCAACCTGATCGAGTTCCTCCACGAATCGGATGACGTGGACATTTTGACCATCGACGAGATGGAGGATGGCTACCCTGAAGTTTAGGACCCTAATTAGAAATAAACGTAGGAACGGGGGCCGAACCACGGCCTCTTTTTGTAAGCCAACTTTTAAATTCAGAGTTAAAGGCCGAGATTATCTGCCTGCTCCATGAATATAAAGACTGTTTCGCTTGGGATTATCATGAGATGCTTGGAACGGCGAGGCTATCAGCATATACAAACCATTCATTTGCAAGGAACTTGTCAAGGCCGACAACAGCCGAACAATGATTCCCGATGCCAAGTTTGTGGCCCGAGAAACGAAGGCCTACACCTTCGATTTGACAAAGGCCGAGACTATCTTCGATCTATTATTGATCGAGAAAAAGGTTAAATTGTCCTTCGGCCAAAGGCCGAGGAGCTCAAAGGGAAGACGTTCTGCAAATACCACAGCTCCTAGTCCCACAGCACCAACAACTGTATCGTCCTACGGGACGTCATTCAGAAGCTGATAGACGAGAAGAAACTCCAGTTCTCGGAGAAGGCTGCCATGAAGGTTGACACCGAGCCGTTCCCTCCACCTATCATAAACATGGTCAACGCCCAATTTCGGACTGAATACGGGGAAGGTCATCGGCCTAATAAGGCCGCGAAAGAAAGTTCGACGTTAACACTGAAGCCGGCTAGAGGGAAGGAGCTGTTGCCCGAACCAGAGTTGGTGTTTTAGGACCAAGGCAATTGTGAGATCGGTCAACCCAGGCCACAGGAGAACAAAAGGAAGGCCGTTGAGCCCTCTCAATCGACCGCGAAGAAGTTCGCCGAACAATACGGCCACTGATCGGTTGGCAGGGCTATTTTCGATTGCTTAGGGGCACGGGTTCCCAGTGTTGCCCCAAGGCATATCAAGACTTTCAAACCGCCGGCTGTGCGGGATGATGGCTGGTACCATACATGATCTAGGGGCAGGACTGAGCCGCTGACAAAGACCCAGCTAAGAAGGATGCTGAGACAAGTTCAGCAGGCCAGAGTACAGTCGACCCAGGTCGAAGGCTCTACATGCCAAAAGAAAGGGATGCCGCAGACGATCGACAGTCCGTACCAACCGGCCCCTCTGCGACAAAAGCGGCCGGCAACAAGGCTCCAAAGGCGTGGCGTCCGCGGCAAAATGAAAACCTTCATGAAACGGTGTCTGTTTCTACAGAGCCGAAGGCTGCGACCACGGAGGGGTCAGACGAAGGTATCATCAATATTTACCGCAGAAGGGACCCCCCATTTTTGGCCAACGGTTTGTCCTTCCTCATAGAATTCCACAAAGACAACTTTGCCACCGACCTATACGGCATGGTCCCTGAGAATCGGGAAATCGTGGAGCTGGCCCTTAAGAACATTAAGGCAAAGGGGCTCCTTATTACCAAAGGGTCTGACACGGCCATGAAGGTCGTATACCAAGCAAGCCGGGAGGCTAGGGCGAAAGGGATGCCGGGTTACCAACCTGACCTGAGGCCAAGGCCCCTTTTAGCAGGGGTGACCTAGAGTACCTCCGCTAATACTTTACCGTGACCCCAGCCGACGCCGTCTTTGGTCTAACGGCCGACGAAAATGTTCGAATTCGCCGATTGGATGAGTACCTGATGGCCAGAGATACGTTGATTAAGGCTAGGCTAGTCCTCAAGGGGAAGTCCAAGGGCCTGAGTCTCTCTGCGAACAAAGCATCCACGAGCGACATCCTAGAGACCACAAATCCTATGAGACACAGCTTCGGCGACCCCTTCCTCGGACATGAGGCCGAAGATGAACCCACGTTAGGGCTGTTCGCCGAAGACAACTGCATGGCCGAGGAAGAAGCTGATAAAGGAAGCCCATGTGGGCCGAATGTGTTTGTGCCTAATAAATCACGGCCATGAACTGACCGAAGGAGCCCTGATTCTCGGCCCTAGCAGTCACTCATGGACTAAAAACGCGGCGTTTCTCCAAGATGCTTAGCCTTCTTGAAAATAAGAGAAAAATTGCTAAGGCATAATCATCTCGGCCTCGATTATAGCCCGAGGCCGAGGTTGAACAAGATCACGGCCAAAGGTATTAAAGTCAGATCATCACGTGACAACAGGGCCCCATGCTTCATTTAATGAAGTAATGCCTCTGTTTATTGCAGTAAACCCACTGGCCACGAATGAGCATTTAATGCGCAAGGGAAGGTGGGAAGTGACTGGAGTCAGGATTTGGTGATAGGAATCAGAGTGATTAGACGCAAACATTCTCGCAAGGTTTCTTGCAGCTTGAGAGATTAGGTGACCAGCTATCAGAGCAATAAATGCGTCTCCACGCCCAGAAGCGCAGAACCCACGATCAGGGCGGCTGCTGAGATTCACCAGGATTTATGGGGTCACACCACCATACTTCATGATCCCAAATGTCGATTGGACTACCCACTTGCTCTAATCAGGCTCCACCATGCAGATTTTCAGCCTCGATTACTCCTCCAAGAACTCTTCCTATAAATACAAAGCTCAAGACTACATTCAAAGGGTTCAAACACCAAACCAAAGCCTCCCACAGAGCAACTTATATTTTCCTGTAATTCACTTTCAATATTTTACTTGCTTTCCTAGGAGTAGTGTTAGTTTGTAAGGAAAATTCATTCATCAATATATCATACGACCCTTGATTTTCAAGGCGCCGGAGCACCATCCATGTTATTTCGCTCATTCACCCCATATATCATACGACCGTGGCTCACTGAGCAACGCGCCGGAGCACCGCCCAAAACCCACCATCAACATCACCACTAAACAGCCTTGTAGCTCAGGCCATGAACCTAACAGCCGAGATTAGTTCCTCTCTCGGCTACAGTCGTTTGACTAGAAGTCAAGTCCAAACAGGCGCACCGTTTGACTAGAACCCTAAACCGCATCGCACCCAAAAGCAGGAAGCCGCGTGTCAACGCATATCCCCTCGGCCCGGAACTCCAGGCCGTGAGATTTGCGCGGTAGACAGAATGAAGTAAACATAAACATGGTGTTAGTTTTACCTGCCGAATTCACAGCCCCAGGAGGACAGAGCAGCGGGCCTGGACAATGATGTGTTCGAAGAACGGCCTGATTAGAGACCAAAGACAAAGGAGGAGCTGTTGGCTGTAGCCTTTAACGTGGTAATACCTAGAGGCGAGCCAAATAAATACCGACACCTAAAACCATTGTACATCATGGCTCATGTGGAGGGGATACCCGTGTCCAAAGTATTCGATGACTGTGGGGCGACGATCAATATTCTCCCCTATTCTCTGATGAGGAAGCTAGACAAATCAAAGGGAGACCTCATCCCCAGCGACGTAGCCGATCAGACGAGAGTCGCGGCCTTCTACGTAGTCAAGTCTAGTGTAGACTACAACATATTGCTTGGCCGTGATTGGATTCGTCAGTCCGGATGCATACCGTCCTCCCTTTTCCAATTATTGTTCTTCTGGGACGGCCAGAAAGTGTCTATACACCCGGCCGACGAAAGGCCATTCGAAGCCAATGCCGTACAAGCACAGATCTACGATGACGACGTCGGGTGGGTTGTCCTCACCGGCCACGATGCGAGCGGCCGACCAACTAGAAAGTGTTGGAGTTAGGCGCCGAGAATGTCCGACAGGACTCGGCGCGCGAAGTGTTGATCGACCTTACTAGCTTTTAAATGACGAGCAAAGCAACCAAGGAAGAGGGAGCAGCGGCCGTGACCTACTTGCTGGAAAGACTGTTGGAGCATTGGGCGGAAGAATCCTTATGGCCAAACTCGCCGATCAACCTAATCGAGTTCCTCCATGAATCAGATGACGTAGACGTTTTGACCATCTACGATTTGGAGACAGTGCTTGCCGAAATGGAGGAAGCTACCCTGAAGTTCAGGACCCATTATTGGAAATAAATGTAAAAATGGAGGCCGAACCACGGCCTATTTTTGTAAGCCAACTATTAAATTTGGAGTTAAGGGCCGAGATTATCGGCATACTCCATGAATATAAGGATTGTTTCGCTTGGGACTATAATGAGATGCCTGGATTGCCGAGGAGTTTGGTCGAACACGAGTTAAAAATTAAGGAAGGTTTTAAACCATTCCAACAACCACCAAGGCTATTCTCGACCGAGGTTCAACTAAAGGTCAAGGAGGAAATTGAACAGCTCCTTAAAGCCGGCTTCATCCGTATAGCTCGGTGCGTCGAATGGTTGGCTAATATTGTACCAGTTTTGAAAAAGAACGGGGCTTTGAGGGTTTGCACTGATTACAGAAATCTGAACCTCGCAACCCCCAAAGACGAATATCCCATGCCTATGTCCGATCTCTTTGTGGATGGGGCCGCGAAGCACGAGCTCCTTTCCTTTATGGACGGCCATGCTGGTTACAACCAGATCTTTATTGCCGTGGGTGATGTCCACAAGATGGCATTCAGATGTCCAGGGGCTATTGGAACCTACGAATGGGTGGTCATGCCTTTTGGTCTGAAGAACGCCGGCGCAACGTATCAACGGGCTATGTGATCAATGCATAATTCTGTATCATTTTGTAACATTCTACCCTATTGTTTGGTTATGTTTTTAGGTAAAACTTGTGCTTTTAATCCATTTTGTGTTTGTTATTCAGTTCATTGAGCTCTAGGTACCATTGGAGGCATTTGAAGCAAAATGAAGCAAAATGGTGCAAAAACGTGCAAAAACTGGAGACTGAGTTAGAAATTCATTTCGGACCTATCTTCTTCATCTGAACTTGGATTGGGCCAATACTTGTGTGGTTGGATCAATGACATCCTGAACTTCAAAATGGACATCTTAAAGTCGACATTTGGGTGATCCAAGCCCAATCCGTGAGCCCATCAATTTACACATCATGCTGACTTGCAGATGAGCTCATTGCATGCTTGGTCATGGTGAGCTAGGCATGAGCTATTGGTTTCTGAATGGAAGCTTGGTCATGCTGACATGATGATGAGCTATGGCTGCTGGTGGGATTTGTTCGTGAAGTGCAACAACCATTTCTGATTATCTAATGCAAGTGTGTTAGGTCATTGCTATATTCTAGTCTGATTTCTCACTTCCCTCTCCCTATAAATACCACTTCCATTCCAAACACTTTCATCAATTACATCCTGGAATTCACAATCCCTCTCTTCCAATTCCTAACATACCTCTCATCCCAGCACAATCCCCTCTCAAACCTTCAGCAACCACAACTTCATACACTTCCCCCACAGATCACTCCATCCTCAACCATCCCATCAATTCCCAAACACAATCCACACCATCTACACCACTCTTCATCTCTGGTTGCAGCATACATGGTGGAAGCTGTGAGAAGCTCTTCAACAACATAATTTGTTCTTCACGGGTTTTTCTAACTCTCTCCATGTTATTTATGATTCAAATGTATTTTCCATTAATGGAGTGTAACTAATCACCATAGCTAGGGTTTCAATGTAACCTGACAAGACAATTTCATGTTTTCAAGTTAATGTTAACCTTTGTTGATTACTTCTAATTTTCTGGTCTCATTCACTTGTTCTTAGTTGAATCTTTATGCATGTCTAAATAACTGGCCACTATGAACACATGCATGTTGGTTATCTAGTTCAAGTTTACATAAACACCATATGACTCTTGAACCGATTAGTGAATGAGTGGGTAATGCATTTAGGACAAACACCATGTTTAAATGTTTACTTGGTTCCTTTGTGTTCTTCTTAAGCTTAATGGATTCAGATTCATAGCTTAGACTAAACACCATAGCTAAGTTGTGTTTCCTGAGTACTTGATTAAAACCAAACACCATATGGATAATCATACATAAGAAAGAACGAACTCCAGAAATTGTAATCAATTTAGGTGATTGTTAACTTGTTGCTTGAAATTGGATTGTCATGGTGAAGTTGAAACCCTAGTGCTTGTCTCCTTTTGTCTCTAAATTTTCTAAACATCTACTTGCTGGTCACTTGCTATTTTGCATTTCCTTTTAGTAGTTTTCAGTCACTTGCTATTTGCTTTCCCTTTTTGTAGTTGTTACTCCAAACAAACTCAACACAATCTCATTTAAATTCTGTTTAGTCTTAGGATTATTTGTGAGTCTAAGTAGTAGTAATAAGTGTCTTTCATCCAAGTCTCTGTGGAACGACCTCGTGCTTGCATTCCTATACTATAATTGGTTTGTGCACTTGCGAGAAATAGATAGAGTAAAAATCTGTCCAACACTATGAACCTTATTTTCCACGACCTTATTGGCCGAACACGTAGGACATCCCCGTCGGGCATTCGACCGAATGAGAGTGCACGGCCTGAAGATGAACCCTCAGAAGTGCGCTTTCGTGTCACGGCCGCGAACTTCCTCGGTTTCTTGGTCCATCAACGGGGGTTCGAGGTGGATAAAAATAAAGCCAAAGCCATTATGGCGGCACCTCCACCAAGAACCAAAAAGGAGCTCCAATCCTTCCTCGGCAAGGTCAACTTTTTGAGGCATTTCATATCCAATTTGGCAGGGAAAATCCAGCCGTTGACCCCTTTACTCAAATTAAAGGACATTGAGCGGTTTGTATGGGGGCCGAGCATTAGACGGCCCTCGACGAAATCAAGAGATATTTATCTCAACCACCGGTCCTTATGCCACCAAGAAGAGGGAAACCCCTAAGGCTCTACATCTCAGCTTTCGAGGGCTCTATCGGCTGTCTACTGGCCCAGAACAACAAGTCTGAGCGTGAACAAGCCGTACACTATCTTCGCCGGACCCTTAATGTAGCCGAGCTAAATTATTCACCCGTCGAGAAGTTATGTCTGGCACTCTATTTCGTGGCCACCAAGTTGCTTCATTACATGCTTCCTTCGGTTGTTCAGATCATTTCCAAAACAGATCTCATCAAGTACATGCTCACCAGGCAAATCACACGCGGCCGAATTGGGAAATGGACGATGGCTTTAGACGATTTTCTGGCTCACCACTCGGCTCAAGGGCCGGAGGAGGAGATAGAGGTCAAAATCGGCATGGCCTGCATGGAAAAGAACTACTGGACCATGTACTTTGACGGCTCAAGCACTGAGACTGCATCTGGGGATTGATTCGTGATCGAATCCCCTCAGGGACAAAGGTGGCAATTCGCATTCCAGCTTGATTTCAAATGCACCAATAATCAGGCCAAGTATGAAGCATTCATCATCGGCCTCGAAATTCTGAAGGAAATGAAGGCAACCCACGTTTTGGTTTACAGCGATTCTCAGCTGGTGATCAACCAACTGACTGGGGAATATCAGTGCACGAGTGAAAATCTGACCACATATTACGTGATGGCCCTCAACACGGTCGACGAGTTTTCTAGAATCTCTTTTGTTCACGTGCCGCGTGCCGAAAACCACGAGGCCAATGAAATGGCCCAGGTGGCGTCAGGTGTGAACCTCTCGTACAGCGACCACGACCGCGTGATAAAAATTGAGAGGCGCACCATGCCGACTTTGGCCGAAAGAGGAATGACGGCGCAATTGTCCTCGGCTGAAATCACCAATGAAGTTCAAACCGCCGAAGCAGACTGGCGATACCCTATAGTCTAGTACCTGCGTGACCCCTTCGGCAACCACGAAAAGACTACGTGCTTTCGGGCTCGGTGTTATTTGATTTACCAAAATGAGCATTATCGAAAGGGGTCAGAATGGGTTTTTATATTGGCGTTCGAATTTGAAGCGAACGGGCGTGGCTCTCTCGAGAGACGTAACGCCCTGACAACATGCTCGAGTGCGCGATGACGTATCGAAAACCTAGTGGCCATTGTTTCAGTTGATGAGATGAAACGACAGCTCGCGCGAATCAAGGCAATGATAGCCTAAACGACGTGCTCGCGTATTAAAGGCGCCGACTGACTCACGCATTTAAAGCACCAACCGTCAGTCACTTCAAAGGAATGCAAAGGGTCCATCCCCTAGAATTCATTCTGCCTTTATCCATGTCGCGACCGAAGAATCCGGGAATGTGGGGGTAATGTTTGTGCCTAATAAATCTCGACCAAGGAAGCTGACTGAATGGACTTCCTCTCGGGCCTAGCACCTACCCACGACCGAGTATTGCATTTCGTTGTTCGCTTTCTTTCGTTAAAAGCAAAGGTGAGCTGTGAAGGCAAAGCCATCACGGCCTCGATCCCCTCGACCGAAGCCGAAGAGAGTGATAATTCCTCAAATACAACGGCCAAGATAGGAGAGTCAAGTGGCGTCGCGATGTGGCATCAAGGTCCCACGCTTCATTTAATGAAGTAGCGCTTCTGACCACAGCAAAAAGCCCATGATCCACGTAGGAGCATTTAATGAGCCAAGAAATAGGGGACGTGATTGAAGTCAAGGTATGGTGAGCGAAATCAGGGTGATTAGGTGCGAAAATCTTGTAAGATTAAGTCACAAACCGTTGGACCAGAGCATTAAATGCTCCTCCAAGGCCGAGCCCGAAGGCGCAGAACCCACGATCAGGGCGACGGCCTGGATTTCTAGGGGTCACACAACCATGCTTCACATTCCCAAATGTCGATTCCACTACCCACTAGCTCTGATCAACCTCACCATGCAGATCTTCAGCCTCATTGTCTTCTCAGGACCCTCCCTATAAATACCAGGCTCCAACTACATTTGAAGGGTAAACACCAAACACAAGACCCCACGGAGCAGATTATATTTTCCCGTCATTTATCTTCTTGTAATGCATTTTCAATACTTTTACTTGTTTTCTTAGGAGTAGTGACAGTTTGTAGGAAAATCCATTCATCAATATATCATACGACCTTTGATTTTCAAGGCGCCGGAGCACCATCTTTGTTACTCTTTCATTCATCTCATATATCATACGACTGTTGCCGGCCAGCAACGTACCGGAGCACCACCTAAAAACCCACCATCAACACCACCATTAACGGCCTTGTAGCTCAGGCCGCGAACCTGAAGGCCAAGATCAGTTCCTCTCTCGTCCACAATCGCTTTGATTAGAAGTTAAACTCAAACAGGCGTACCACTCATCTATTTCCCCAAACAATTCACCCTCAAATGCACTGTAAACCGTGCTGGCATGCCCACACACAACCGCACCACACCAAAGGAGGACAACCCATTGGTCAACAACCCTAAGAGTTAAAAACTCTTAAGAAATAACCTTGCGGGATGTTGAAAAGGAGTTGTGCAATTGGGATATACCCAGAGTACCGATCACTGATATATACTATAAAGGATCTTTCAAGTTCAAATCCGATTACGCGATAAAAACTGTTGAAAAAATGATAGTTTCTAGCTATTCACTCAGCGTCAAATCGACCAGCATCTAGATAGAAAATATAACTATTTGCACGTAGGATTGGTGCAGGTAGCGGTGAAACCACTTACCAGAACAGGATTGCCCAGTTCAATCTTGCTTTGTGTAAGAGATGGAAGATATAGAAACTTCACAGATTCCTTGTTAGGACTAGTCGAGTCAACCTTAGGGGAAGGCCCGATATACGTTAACTGTTTTCCAAACTTTTTTGTTGCACTTTCTGATATAAATGTCTTGAAAGCTCTAACGTTGAATATTCAAACTCAGGGTTATGATATGGACCCAGGATCCCAAAATCTAGCAATCATTTATAGGGTTTCATATAAGGTTATGAACACTGTCTGTCCCAAAGCTAAGGATTTAGACAGTAAGGGTGAAACTACCTTGTTCCAAACCAACCTTGAAAAATCAAACGTAGCAGTCCCAAAAATGATAAAGTGGAGTGATATAACCCTACCAGAAAAGTGGATTTTGGATGAGGTAGCCCCAAAGAAGCCCTTTGAAAATCAGGAGCCTACTTGGATCTCCCAATTCACTGATGGAGAAGTAGAAATACAATTCTCCAGCGCTAGAAAAACTAGGATTGATCTAGCACCCTCTAGATCTAACCTAGAACCACAAAGGTCGAGTACCTCCTCTGATATAGCTTACGATCTAGACCATGACAGAATGGTTCTGGCAGGTCTTAGGAGAACCCAAGAACAGATACAAAGGCCAGCCTATAGGTTTGAACAAACCCTTCCAAACCTAGGAATTAGAAGGAATCCACCTCAACCCGAGCCTACCTTTTCGGATGTAGAATTTGAAATAAATATGTTAAAATCCTTTGAAATAGAACACGAAAATATAAAAAGGAATTATTTGAGTACTGAAAATGTTAATAAAAGAATCTGGCTTGAAACAGCCTTTAAAAATTGAATTGTAACTTAGAAATATAACATTCCTGAATATAGGAGTCATACAGAAATGATAGGAAGCCCATTCTCGACTTACACTTCCAAAGATGGGAAGTCAGTAAAAGCCATACATCCATCCGAAATGGTGATTAAGCAGAAGGAGGTGATAGCTGCTCCCTATAAAGAAACCACTTTCCTTGAGGATAGCGCCAATAATTTTTGCACAGCTAGTAAAGAGGATATAGGCGCAGTCATTCAGCAGAATAACTACACCAACTTGTTTCTGCAGTCTCTAGGAAAGCAAGTCAATAGGATTGAAATGTCTGTTTCTACCTAAGCGACTCGGCAAGAACCCAAATCCTAAACGCTCAGGTGCCCATTGGCCAACAGAATGTACAGAATCCGGCAACTGGGTTAATCAAAAGTGAAAACATTTACTAAGAAGATGCGGTAAATTCACTAATTTACACAATCACTCAACATTTTGTAGGAACTACAAATTACAGCACGACAGGTCTGTTGACCTCCGCAAATCTCACGGCCAGGTGCTTCGGGCCGAGGGGATCTGCGTCAACATGGGTCGTCCTTTGGTTTGGTGTGGTTATGCGCGGGGGTGCCAACACGGTCTACCATGCATTCGAGAATGATGCGAGTGGATGGATAGATGAATTGTGCGCCTGTTTGAGTCTAACTTCTAATCAGAGCGATTGTGGCCGAGAGAGGAACTGATCTTGGCCGTCAGGTTCATGGCCTGAGCTACAAGGCCGTTAATGGTGGTTGTTAGTGGTGGATTTTTAGGTGGTGCTACGACGTGTTGCTGGATTGGAACGGTCGTATGACGTGGGGGATGAACGGAAAAATAACAAGGATGGTGCTCCGACGCCTTGAAAACCAAGGGTCGTACGATATATTGATGAATGGATTTTCTTACAAGCTATCACTACTCCTAAAAAGGCAAGTAAAGGTATTGAAAGTGCATTACAAAAAAGATAAATGACACAAGGTAAATGACAGGAAAATATAATCTGCTCCATTGGAAGCTTGTGTTTGGTGTTTGAACCCTTTAAACGTAGTTGGAGCCCAGTGTTTATAGGAGAGGTCCTGAGAGGACAGTAAGGCTGAAAATCTGCATGACGAGGTTGATCAGAGATAGTGGGTAGTCGAGCTGACATTTGGGGATGTGAAGTACGGTGGTGTGACCCCCATAAATCCCGGCCGCTGCCCTGATTGTGGGTTCTGCGTCTTGGGCCTTGGAGGAGCATTTAATGCTCTGGTTTGATGGTTGGTAACTCAAACTCACGAATCGTAAGAATTTCGCACCTAATCACCTTGATTTTACTCGCCATATCCCGACTTCAATCACTTCCCTTCTTCTCTTGTGCATTAAATTCTCTCACGTGGATCGTGGGTCCTCTGCTGTAGTCAGGGGCATTACTTCATTAAATGAAGTGTGGGGCCTCGATGCCACGTGGTGACGCCACTTGATCTTTCTACTTTGGTCGTGTATTTGAGAGTTTATCAGTTTCTTTGTTTATGCTCACCGTGGCCGTGGTTGTGATGGTTTCGCCTTCACGGCTCATCCCTATCCTATGAGAGAAACGAACAACAACTTGATGCGTTCGGCCCCTTTTTTTCTTTTTGGTGGCGCCTTGGCCAAGAGGTCGCTCCTTCGGTCGGCCTCAAAGGCCGAGATTTCTAGGCACAAACAAGGTCTAGAGAACTCTTAATGAATCTTAAATGTCCGACCTTGTCCCATTTTAGGTGGTATAAGGACGTGTTTTACTCTAAGGTATTCACTAGGCAAGACTGTAATGCTGACTTTTGGAAAGAGAAATTTCTTTCAGGATTACCACTTCTATTCGCTGAAAAAGTTAGGAATAGAATCAAAGAGAAAAATGGTGGTGTCATTCCTTATGGGTCTTACACATATGGGGAATTGTCCTCTGAAATCTGCGCAAAAGGATTAGCTCTTTGCACATTTATGAAATTAAAAAAGTAGCTTGTTTACACCATAATCAACCAAGCATATCTAGCACCAAAACGACTAGCACCAAGGCAACACGCCTTCTTCCCTGCCGAAGGAAGACACTCCTTCTTCCCTACTGAAAGAAAACACTCTTCCAAGGCGACCAACACCTGCCGAAGCTACCGACTGCCGAACCTAGCATCCAAGGACACATGTCACTACCACAGCAACTTGCACAAAGTCCCACATCGAAACTTTGTGCAAGCCTTCCATTTTCACCTCCCTATAAATAGGGAACAGTAGCCAAGACGAAAGGGGTAACTATTTTCTCACATTTACTGTTACTCTACCAAAATTACCACAAGTCAAGACTTCTCCATGTTCCCCCTCCAAAAGATCGACCTGACGCCCCATCTAAGGTCTATAGGGATTGTAGGCACCATATCTGTTTGTGCCTAATAAATCTCGGCCGAGGAAGCTGACCAATGGAGGCTGGCCGAAGCAACAACAACTCAGCCCTAGCATCCATCCATGGCCAAGTCATCATTCGCTTCCTTTTGTTAAAAACAAAAGTAAGTTTATAATTCAAAATCATCACGGCCTCGGTAATACTGGCCGAGGACAAACTCAGATACACGGCCAAAGTAGTAAAATCAAGTGGCAATGCCACGTGGCATCATGGTCCCACGCTTCATTTAATGAAGTAGTGCCTTTGATCACAGCAGAAAGCCCATGGTCCACGTAGGAGCATTTAATGAGCCAAGAAAGAGGGGACGTAATTGAAGTCATATATGGCGAGTAAAATCAGATATTAGGTGCGAAAATCCCATGATTTTGTAAGGCTAAGCCACCAACCATCAGGCCAGGGCATTAAATGCTCCTCCAAGGCCCAAGATGCAAAGCCTACCGCCAGGGCTGCGGCCGGGGTTTATGGGTGTCACACCACCATGCTTCACATTCCCAAATGCCGACTCGACTGCCCATTGAGCAGATTGTATTTTCCTATCATTTACTTCTTGTCATTTACATTCTTGTAATGCCATTTCAGTACATTTACTTGTTTTCTTAGGAGTAGTGGCAGTTTGTAGAAAAATTCATTCATCAATATATCATACGACCCTTGATCTTCAAGGTGCCGGAGCACCATCTTTGTTACTCTTTCGTTCATCCCATATTTCATACGACCATCGCCACCTAGCGACGCGCCGGAGCACCATCTTCAAGGTGGGACTCTTGTTATAGTAGGAGCCTTATGGTGGAAACTAGGTCACAAGCAAAGCTCAAGAATAAGAGAACCGAGGTGACTTCAGAAATTCCAGAGTCAACCTCACCAATATTGACCGAGATCGAGCAAATGGCAAGCTTCTCGGTCAGCGTTTCGATAGTGACGGCCTGTACGGCCGAAGCCGTGCAAGAACAATCGCAGATGGAAGAGTTGATGGCCAGGCAGACCTACAGAATAGAGACCTCCTTTATGGCCGCAATGGATAGAATTTCATCGGATTTGCGAACCCTCTTCCAAGAAAGGATGCCGATTGCTTCTCCCTCGACTCCCCCTGGAGCCGGGCAGAGAAGCCAGAAGCGCGAGAGGGCCGAGCCTTATGGTGAAGGCAGCAGCCTCGGTGCTGCTGGTCGCATACTGGCGTCAAGCTGTGGTCAGCATTCTCAGCCGCCGATGAATAGTTGGGGGCAGTCCCAGCAAACATGGGCAAATCCCGTCCCGACCTACTTTGCAGAGACACCACACGGCCACATCTAGACAGCTGTGGTGTTAGGGCAGAGTATCCCCACGCATTCCACTGTCCAACAACTCGACCCTGTCGATACCTTGGCCGCCCAAGCACAGCCCGGCCAAGCAACGCGTCCACGGGATAGCTACAGTAGTACAGCCCGAACGGTTTTGGCCCTTATGCAACAGTTATAGGCACCAATATTTCCGGTGGGCTCCCAGCTTCAGTACGGATCGGCCATCCCGACAGCAACACAGATGTACTTAGGTCCCCACTACCAGAGTGGTCCAAATCGGCAGCAGGTGGCCACGCCTTTGCGGCAGGTAGACCATACGCAATCTAGCCAAGCTCATAACGCTTACCAAGTGCAGTTTGGCTCAGTCAGCATGGCCGAGCCCGTCGTTCAGACGGCCCAACAGATAAGGCCATGGAACGATCCACAACAAGTCTTGCGGCCATTTGCAGCCCAACTGGAGCCAACTCCTCAGGCGCTTCGAGTCGAGGACGTTCGACGACTAATCGAGGACGGCCTGGCTCAAAGATGGCCGGAGGCGCCAAGGTGTACTAAGCCGTACCCACCAAAGATCGACCGAACTCTCCTTCCCCGGAACTATCGACTGCCAGAACTCATGTTGTTCTCCGGGGACGGACATACCTCCTCCATCGAGCACATAGCTTGTTTCACGGCCCAATGTGGGGAGGCTAACTTGGACGCCCAGAAACTCCAAAGAAGGGCTGAAATTCGAGTATCGAAAAAAGTTCCAGGGGATCGAATTTCGGGACATGCATGACCTGATCAGCAAGGTAGACAGATACAAGAACCCCATCGTCGGCTACGCCGAGGCAGACGGCCCAGTCGAGGCCGAGGACGGCGAGATTGAAATAAGCTTGGCCGAAGTCAGCATAGACAAACTATTCATTTGTAAGGAACTTGTCAAGGCTGACAACAATCGAACCAAGATCCCCAACGCCAAGTTTGCGGCCCGAGAAACGAAGGCTTACACCTTCGACCTGATGAGGGCCGAGGCTATCTTCGATCTACTATTGATAAAAAAGAAGGTCAAATTGTCTTTCGGTCATAAGATTCCAAAGGCCGAGGAGCTCAAAGGGAAGACATTCTGTAAGTACCACAGCTCCTGGTCCCACAGCACGAGCAACTGTATCATCCTATGGAACGTTATTCAAAAGCTGATAGATGAGAAGAAACTCCAGTTCTCAGAGAAGGCTGCCGAGAAGGTTGACTCCGAGCCGTTCCCTCCGCCCATCATCAACATGGTGTATGCCCAGTTTCGGGCCGAATATAGGGAAGTTCTTCGGCCTGATAAGGCCATGGTAGGAAGCTCATCATCAACAACAAAGCCAGCCAAGGAAAAGGAGTTATTGCCCAAACAAGAGCTAGAGTTTTGCGACCGATGCAAGACCGAGATCGGTTAATCCAGGCCACAAGAGAACAAAAGAAAGGCTACTGAGCCCTCTCGATCGGTCGCAAGAAGGTTCGCCGACCAGTACGATCGTCGATCGGTCAGCACTGCCGTATTCGATCAATTGGGGGCACGGGTTCTCAGAGTCTCATATAGCCAAGGAGGCGAGGCCACCCCAAGACACATCAAGACCTTCAAACCTCCGGCCATACAGGATGATCGCTGGTACCACGCCTGAAAAAGATGACGGCTGCAAAGGCAACTAAGGAGGCTGCAAAGGCAAGCTCAGCAGGCCAGGATGCATTCAGCTCAGGTCGCAGGCTCCAAAGGCCTGAAAAAGATGACGGATATGGACGTACGGCCGTCTTTCTTAGCTGGCATTTTTGTGACCAAGGAACCTACTGCTGAGGGCCTGGAGACATGGAATCCTCGGCAAGACAGAGACCCCCGCCGGACGAGTCGGATAAGGGTATCATCGATGTTTACTGCGGAAAGGACCCCCCATTCTCGGCCAGCGGTCTGTCCTTCCTCGTTGAGTTCCAGAAAGACCACTCTGCCACTGACCTATACGGCATGGTCTCGGAAAACTGAGAAATTATGGAGCTGGCACTAAAGAATACTAAGGCAGAGGGGCTGCTCAGTACCGAAGAATCCGACTCCGCCATCAAGGACGTATACTAGGCGAGCCGGGAGGCTAAAGCGAAAGGGACACCGGGCTACCAACCTAACTTAGAAGGATTGGAGGCCAAGGCTCCATTCAGCAAAAATGATCTGGAGTACCTCCGCCAATACTTTACCGTAATCCCGGCCGACTTTATTTTCGATCTGACGGCTAAGGAAAAGGTCCAGGTCAGCCGACTGGACGAGTACCTAACGGCTAGAGATGCGTTGACTAAGGCGAGACGAGCCCTCAAGGGGAAGTCTAAGGTTTCGGGCCTCTCTGCGACCAAAACCCATGAGCAACATCCCTGAGATCGCGTGTCCTGTGATTGACTCCCTCGCCAGTCCCTTCTCCGGGATTGAGGCCGAGGACGACCCCATGTTAGGGATCTTCGATGAGGAATACGAGGGGATTCTCGGGATGGTTGAGGAGAGAACCCTCACCAAGGACGACTGTGCGGCCGAAGAGGAAGCTGATGAAGGAAACTTTCCCGGGCCGAAAAAAGTAAACATAAACATGGTGTTGATCTTGCCTGCCGAGTTCACGGCCCTAGGGGGACAAGGCAGCGGCCTAGATAATGACGTGGTTGAGGAACAGCTCGATCAGAGACCAAAGACAAAGGAAGAGCTGTTGGTCATAGATTTTAACGAGGTTATACCCAGGGATGAACTAAACAAGTTCCGGCACCTAAAGCCATTATACATCTTGGCTCATGTCGAGGGGATGCCCGTGTCCAAAGTCTTCATTAACTGTGGCGCAACGGTCAGTATTCTCCCCTATTCCCTAATGAGAAAGCTAGACAAATCAAAGGAAGACCTTATCCCTAGCAACGAGGTCATGAGCAGCTTCGTCGGCAATAAGTCCAAGGCCATTAGGGTATTGCCTTTGAAAATCACTGTGGCCGACCAGACGAGAGTCGCGGCCTTTTACGTGGTCGAATCCAGTGTAGACTACAACATATTGCTCGGTCGCAATTGGATTCGTCAGTCCGGGTGCATATCGTCTTCTCTTTTTCAATTGTTGTTCTTTTGGGACGGCCAGAAGGTATCCATACACCCGGCTGACGAGAGACCGTTCGAAGCAAACACCGTACAAGCCCGGATTGACGACGACGACGTCGGATGGGTTGTCCCCACCGGCCACGATGCGAGCGGCTGACTAACCAGGACAACGGCCCAGAAAGTCTTGGAATTAGGTGCCGAGAATGTCCGACAAGGCCACCAAGGAAGAAGGAGCAGCGCCAGTGACCGACTTGCTAGAAAGACTGCTGGAGCATTGGGCGAAAGAATCCTTGTGGCCGAACTCACCTATTATCTTAATCGAGTTCCTCCACGGGCGTTTTGACCATCGACGACTTGGAAACGGCGCCTGCCGAGATGGAGGATGACTACCCTGAGGTTCAGAACCCTTTATTAGAAATAAATGTAGGGACGGAGGCCGAACCACGACTTCTTTTTGTAAGCCAACTTTTGAATCTAGAGTTAAAGGCCGAGATTATCGGCCTGCTCCATGAATATAAAGACTGCTTTGCTTGGGATTATCATGAGATGCCTGGATTGCCGAGAGGTTTGGTCAAGCATGAGTTGAAAATCAAGGAAGGTTTTAAACCGTTCCAACAGCCACCGAGGCGATTCTCGACCGATGTACAGCTAAAAGTCAAAGAGGAAATTGAACGGCTCCTCAAAGCCGGCTTCATCCGTAAAGCTCGGTACGTTGAATGGTTGGCTAACATCGTGCCAGTTTTGAAAAAGACCGAGGCTTTGAGGGTTGGCACCGATTATAGAAATCTAAACCTCGCGAACCCCAAAGACGAGTGCTCCATGCCTACGTCTGATCTCTTGGTAGATAGGGCCGCGAAGCACGAGCTCCTTTCCTTCATGGATGGCCACGCTGACTACAATCAGATCTTTATCGCCGAAGATGATGTCCACAAGACGCCGTTCAGATGCCCAAGGGCTATCGGAACCTACTAATGGGTGGTCATGCCTTTCGGTTTGTAGAACGCCGGCGCAACGTACCAACGGGCCATGAACCTTATTTTCCACGACCTCATTGGTCGAACCGTTGAAGCCTACATTGACGATGTGGTCGTCAAGTCTCTATCCAAGTCCGACCATGTACAACATCTCCGTCAGGCATTTGACTGGATGAGAGTGCACGGCCTGAAGATGAAACCCAAGAGGTGCGCTTTCTGTGTCACGGCCGGGAACTTCCTCGGTATCTTGGTTCATCAACGAGGGATCGAGGTGGATAAAAATAAAGTCAAGGCTATTATGGCAGCACCTCCGCGAAAAAGTAAAAAGGAACTCTAGTCCTTCCTCGAGCATCAGACGGCCCTCGACGAGATCAAAATATATTTATCTCAACCGCTGGTTCTTATGCCACCAAGGAGAGGGAAACCTCTAAGACTCTACATCTCGGTTTTTGAAGGCTCGATCGGCTGTCTACTGGCCCAGAACAACGAGTCTGAGTGAGAACAGGCCATACATTATCTCAGCCGCACCCTTAACACGGCCGAGCTAAACTACTAAATTGCGACATTATATGCTCCTTTCGGTCGTCCAGATCATCTCTAAGACCGATCTTATCATATATATGCTCACCAGACCGATCATACGCGGCCGCATTGGGAAGTGGATGATGGCGTTATTAGAGTTCACCTTCCAGTATGTGGCTCAGAAGTCGGTCAAGGATCAGGCTCTCGCCGATTTTCTGGCTCACCACCCAAGTCAAGGGCAGGAGGAGGAGTTGGAAGTCGAGATCGGCATGGCTCGCATGGAGAAGAACTACTGGACCATGTACTTCAATGGCTCAAGTACCGAGACCACATCTGGGGCCAGGGTCGTGATCGAGTCCCTTCAGGGGCAAAGGTGGCAATTCGCGTTCCAACTTGATTTCAAATGTACCAATAATCAGGCCGAGTATGAGGCACTCATCATCGGCCTCGAAATTCTGAAGGAAATGAAGGCTACCCGCGTTTTGGTTTACGACGATTCTCAGCTGGTGATCAACCAACGGACCGGGGAATACCAATGCACGAGTGAGAATCTCACTACATATTACGTGACGGCCCTCAACACGGCCGACGAGTTTTCTAGAATCTCTTTTGTCCACGTGCTGCGGGCCGAAAACCACAAGGCTAAACATTCCAGACGGCAACCACGACCGTGTGATCAAAATCGAGAAGCGCACCTTGCCGGCCTTGGCCGAACGAGGAATGACGACACAAGTATCTTTGGTTGAAGTCACCAACTAGGTTAACACGGCCGAGGTTGACTGGCGCTACCCTATAGTCAAGTATCTACGTGACCCCTCCGGCAACCACGAGAAGATAACACGATTTCAGGCCCGGTGTTATTTAATTTTTACCAAAACGAGCTATATCGAAAAGGGTCAGACGGTCTATTGCTCCTATGTCCCAGCACCGAAGACGTTCAGGTGATTATGGCCGAGTCTCATGAAGGGATTTGTGGCGCCCATCAATTCGGCATCAAGATGAGGTGGTTAACTCGGAGGCACGGCTACTATTGGCCGACAGTTTTAAAAGATTGCATAGAATATGCAAGGGGATGCATTAAATGTCAAATCTACAGCCCCATACAAAGGGTACTGGCCGAAGCCCTTCACCCGGTCACGAAACCTCGGCCGTTCAGAGGATGGGCCGTGGACATCATCGGTAAAATCAACCCTGCCGCGTCTAACCAGCACGCATGGATTTTGGTGGCGATCGACTATTTTACTAAGTGGGTCGAGGCGGAGTCCTATCGGTCAATTTCTAGCATGCAGGTAATCAGATTCTTTGAGAACCACATTGTCCACAGATTCGGTACACCTGAAACTATCACGGCCGATAACGGTCCGGTTTTCGCTTCTGTCGAAACCCAGGAGTACGCCGTGAGAATGGGGATCAAATTGGTTCATTCGACGCCTTACTATCCCCAGTCCAACGGACAGGTCGAGGCAAGCAATAAGGTGATCACAGGTATCCTTGAGAAGATGATTGAAGAAAAGCCTTGGGCTTGGCACGACTTGCTCCCTGAAGCCCTTTTGGCTTACCGAGTCTCAAAATGCTCGGCTACTTGCACATCCCCTTATGCCTTAACCTAAGGCCATGACGCTATCGTTCCAATGGAGTTAAAGGTTCAGCCTCTCCGTGTGACCGAATGACCTGGGCAAGAAAAGAAGGACTACGCGCAAGCCATGGCTCAGGAGTTAGAAGATTTGGAGCAGTCAAGACTTGATGCTTACAACCTGATGCAAGCTCAAAAGCATATCGCGGCAAGGGCCTACAGTAAAAGGGTCAAACAAAAGACCTTCGCCGAAGGTGACTTGGTATGGCGTGCCGTACTTCCTATCGGGACTAAGGATCCTCGATTCGGCAAATTTTCACCAAACTGGGAAGGGCCGTTTGTTATTGAACGAATTCTTGGCCGATGAGCGTTTCAATTAAAAGATAGAGATGGGGAGCGTCACAACTTGCCAATTAATGGCCAATACTTAAAAGGGTACGTTCCATCACTATGGGAGACAGCCGAGAATGGAGAATAAACAGTAGATTGGTCTAAGACGAGAGAATGCACAAATAATTCAAAGAAAGATATATTTGCTTCTTTTTGAAATCAAGGAAAGAACGAGGTTCGTATCTACAAGGAACGGCCAGTTATGGCTGACTAAAAATATACATGAAAAATAAAAATAGTCTATGAACAGGCACCTAAAAATAGTCTATTAATGGCCAAAAGTTTATATTTCATTTGAATTTAAAAGAAGGTTCATATTTACAAAGAACGGCCAATTATGGCTGAGTAAAAATATTACATTTTATATATCCTAAATCTATGAACGGCCGCCTAGATTCCATCACTGAACATCCCCCAGATCAGGCAAGTGCTCCTTCTCCAGGCAATGTCCCCGTTGTCCATGTCCGCCAGCCACCTTGCCCTGATCAGCTTCTTCTCGGTCATTGTATTAAGGATTTTCTTGGCCGAGGACTTCAGCTCGGTACCGACAGCAACCGCACAGTGTCGGCGCTTGAGGATGAGATCGCGTTGGGCCTGGAGCTCGGCAATTTGGGCCTCAACCTGCTCAAGCTCTTCCTTTTCTCTCTGAATGACGAGGTCGTTCCTTCAGTTGGGCCATTGCAGGTTGGGCCTGTTGTTTTATTTCCATCAGCTCATGCTCCAAGGAACACCCTTCGGTCATCCTCATCCCGGCTTCAGCGTATCGGTTGATCATCTCCTCACCCTCGGCTTCAGCAACCGCAGGCCACGCCCTCCTCAACTTTATGGATGCCTACTCAGGGTATAACCAGATCTTCATGCACCCTGACGACCAGACCCATACTTCATTCATTACCATTTGGCCTTAAAAATGCAAGAGCTACGTATCTGAGCCTTGTGAACGGCCTCTTTGCCCCACTAATTGGCAACACTATGGAGGTTAAGTGGGCCATTGAGCTTGGCGAATTTGATATTCACTTTAAACCCCGCCCAGCTACAAAGGGACAGGCTGTTGCCGACTTCATCTCTAAATTTACAAGACCCCAAGCTTCGGCTGTCATCGAACCCACTCTTCCCTCGAACCTGGTTCACGTTGCCAGCAATGGCACCCTCGACCTAACCCAGCCCTTGTGGACCTTATATGTGGATGGCTCATCTAATGCCCAGGGACGTGGGGTCGGCCTCGTTCTTACATCACCAGATAAGGTCGTCCTTGAGTACGCCCTCCGCTTTTCATTCCATGCCTCCAACAATGTTGCTGAGTATGAAGCCCTCCTAGCTGGCCTTCGGCTAGCCACGGAGATGGGCATTAAACAAATCCAGATATTCAGTGACTCCAAGCTCGTTGTTCATCAAGTCAACCAGGACTTCACTGCCAAAGATATCTCTATGACAGCATATCTTCAGCATACTCGCCACCTGTTGAGAACTTTTGATCCTTATCTCATCAGCCAGGTACCACGCTCTGAGAACAGCCATGCGATGCTTTGGCCAGGCTAGCCTCGGCCTTGGACCAGGGCATCGGCCGCAACATCCACATTGAATTCCTTGATCGCCCTAGCACACAAACCCCTCTCATTTGTACCATTGATCATAGCCCTACTTGGATGGACCCCATCCTTCAATTCTTGCAAAACCAGACACAACCTACTGATCCTGCTAAAGCACGGCGTGTTCGCTATCGCTCCGCTCGATACCTGATCATCAATGGCTCCTTATATAGGCGTGGCTTCAGCCTTCCCTACCTTCAGTGTCTTACTCTAGAGGAGGGTAACTATGTCTTTCGGGAGATCCATGAGGGCATCTTCGGCAAAATTTAAGCAATTTTGTTCCAACCTGGCTGATGAGTGATCATGTCCCAGGTTGGTTTTTTGGTTTTATCCGGCCTCGGCACCTATCTTCGGCCTCAAGCCAGCATACTATGTATCGTTTGCCTTTCGGCATATAATTAATGAAATGCCTAAAAAAGGAACTAATGCACATGCAAAGAAAGATCAAAGCGCAAAAACACAAAAAGGATGGCACACCTACATGCTCTTTGCTCTACAGATGACATTCAACAGGTTCATATCCATATTCAAGGTGTTCATCCTAATATTCAACATGTTCATACCAAAAAGGACATTTCAATCCAAGGATTCAAGGGAAATGAGGGCTAACCTTGTTTGCACCACCAAGAAAAGGATGCCGGAAATCACCTTGGCCACAGCACTGCCACCAAATATCTTGCCGGAAATCTCATTTTCTCCTTCTCACTCTCTAGAAATTTTTCTCAAAGTCTCAAGTGTGATACCCTCTCCACCTCAAGCCCCTATTTATAAAGGCTCAAGGGTACCGGCGCCTCGATTCATGTAAAAACCCTAACACCCTTTCACCTTCCCTCTCAAATTTCGTACACCTACTCCAAAAATTTGAAATTCAAATTCGAATTCAAAAGAACGGACAAAGGAATGTGAAAAGGCCCTGTCGAACGGCAAGGCCCGTGCAGCAGGTTGGAGGAGTCGCAAAACGTACTTACCAAAACTCAAGAAGCCAGGGCTACACTTTCAAAACCAAGAAGCCTACGCCTGCCGAACATTTAGGCACCACAATTGGACCCAACACCAAAGGCCCAATCCTGTTGAATAGCAAGGCCCGTGCAAATGAAAAGGGGAGGCTCACAAAAATACTTCCAAGAGGCCCACAGCTCTCACAAGCTTTCACTTCCTTCCTCCAAGCAGCCCACTTGCCAAAAAATCAATATCCAAAGGTCCAAAAGCTCAGATCAAGCTATAAAAAAAAATGATTGAACACCCAGCTCGCAGCGACCCATGCTCCAGCCCAAGGGCCCAGCTCAACACCCTCACAGCTTCCTTGTCGAGGCTATGATCAGCTGGAACCCGCCTTGCCGTAGCCCGTGCTCCAACCTGTCATCCTCTCTTGGGCACCCTTGCTGCAAGGAGAACTCAAGAATTTCCAAAACACACCCTTGCCGAACGGCAAGGGTTGTGAGAAGCTTAGAAGGCGCTCCCCAATCGACTCCTAGCGGGAGACCAAAACTACAAAAAAAAAAAAATGGCAATCGCAAGGACCCCTTGCTGAAGCCACCGGTACTCCAGCCCTTCCGAATGCCTTTGCTAAAGGAAAAGTTGTGAGCTTGCTGATTTTTACTTTTAACCCTATTCACCTAGCTCCCAAACCATTCCAAAACTACAAAGCCCTCTTGCTGAAGACACCACAGGCCCTCAAAATTTTTCAATCCACCCTTGCCGAGCGGCAAGGGTTGAGCAGAAGCAAATACGGACTTGCAAAAACAGCAAGTTACCTTGGTCAAATACCCAGACCCAAGGACCTGGATCCTTGCCAAAATGATGTACGGTATTAGCCCCTTTGGGGGGCGTAAGACTAGGAAATATGAGAAAAATGAATCTAAATATGAACCCAAGAAGCCATACAGAACTTTTAGACAAAGGAGATACGCAGGAGAAACTAGCAAAAAGGCTAGTAAAGGAAAGAAAAGAGCGGTCCCAACATGCTATAAGTGTGGAAAAGTTGGACATTATAAATCTTAGTGCAAAATGAAAGATAAAATCAATAACTTAAGCATTAGCGAGTATCTTAAGCAACAACTTTGCCAAATAATGCTGAATTCATCTTGTTCTGAGCAAGATAGTGATAACGAACTAGCTCAACTAGAAAATGAAGAATTGTTTGAGTCTGATACTGAGACTAGCTCAGAAAGCGAGGAAGAGTGCGCCTGTCAACTTAAAGATCTCAAACTATGTGTCTTAACAAAAGAGGAAAGTCTGATAGTAGACTTAATTGATAAAATAGAAGATCCAGAGAAAAAGAGAGAAGCTTTAGAAAGTTATATCTCGTTAGCTAGAACAGGACCAAGTAGTCCCTAACCATCCATAACTAATGTGAAACAACCAGTTGAAAACTATAGCTTTAAAACTATAGTAAACAGGATGAATGATAAAATTCATAAGAAAGAACCTACTCTCAACGACCTTCAGTGCGAAGTTCATGATGTGAAAGAAGAGCTTAGGGAATTGAAGAATAGGGTTAGAGTTCTAGAACTCTATCGTCCTTTTTCATAAAAAGATACAGAAGAAAAATCTGAGCAATTGGAGTTTGAAAATCTAATGGAGGAATTTCAAGAAAAAATAGAACCTGTAAGAAGAGAGGCCCTATAGGAAGAACAGGTTAATACCATGAAATTTGTCAATAGCATAGGTAAAGTGATAGCAAAAAAATGGTATGCAATGACAACTATTGTGATTAATAAAACCTACAAGTTTACAGTTGAAGGGTTGATAGATACAAGAGCCGATCTTAATTGTATAAACGAAGGTGTTGTACCTACGAGGTATTTTCAGAAAAATACCCGAGTTATACACAACAGTCGATAGTCAAAGGGTGGGAATTCAATTTAAGTTATCTAACGCTGCTGTGCTTAATCAGGGTATTTGTTTTGAAACCCCTTTTGTCTTGGTGAAAGGTTTAAATCAGTCTCTAATATTAGGAACCCCCTTCATTAATATGCTTTATCCTTTCTCTGTTTTTAGGTTTTCTCAACCACCCAAGCATAAGTATATTAATGAAATTCAAGAAAAGATAAAGATGAAAGAGAACTATCTATATCATCTTAAAGAAGAAATGCAGTACAAAAGACTAGAAGAACAACTACAAGATAGTAAGATGAAAGAGAAAATAGAAGAAATCCAAAAGATGTTCGAGAGTCAAGTTTCTCCTGAAATACCCAATGCTTTTTGGAATAGGAAAAAACACATTGTTGAATTGCCATATGAGCCTGATTTTGATGAAAAGAAAATCCCAACCAAAGCTAGGACAATTCAAATGAATGCTAGGCTAATGGAAATATGTAAATATGAAATTCAAGATTTATTGAATAAGAAGTTAATCAGGAAAAGCTCATCCCCTTGGAGCTGCTTTGCCTTTTACGTAGAAAACGCGGCAGAATTAGAAAGAGGGGTCCTAATAAAAAGGACCTTTTGGATAGATTGAATAAGGTAGTAATTTTCTCTAAATTTGATATGAAATCAGGATATTGGCAAATTCAAATCACAGAAAAGGATAGGTACAAAACAACCTTTAATGTCCCCTTTGGACATTACGAATGGAATGTTTTACCTTTTGGATTGAAAAATGCACCTTCTGAGTTTCAAAATATTATGAATCACATATTTAATCCTTACACTGCCTTCACCATTGTTTATATTGATGATGTTTTGGGTTATTCTAATTCTTTAGAATAACACTTTAAACATCTGAATATCTTTTTGAAAGTTGTGAAGCATGCAGGATTAGTGGTTCGGCAAAGAAAATGAAATTATTTTCTTCAAAGATTCATTTTTTGGGACACAATATTAATAAGGGACTGATAGTTCTGATTGATCGAGCAATATCCTTTGCTGAAAAGTTCCTTGATGAAATAAGGGACAAGCAACAGTTACAAAGGTTCTTAGGAAGTCTCAATTACATAAAGGATTTTTATAAGGATTTGGCCCAAGATTCAAAATTGTATACCAAAGGTTGAAAAAGAACCCAATTCCCTGGTCAGAAGAACACACTAAAGCTGTTAGGACGTTGAAAATTAAAGTCAAAGAACTTCCTTGCTTAGCCTTTGCCAACCCCGAAGCCTTTAAAACAGTAGAAACAGATGCTTCAGAAATTGGGTATGAAGGAATCCTAAAACAGAAGGTTAATAATTTAGAACAATTGGTTAGATTCACTTCTGGAGTTTGGAAACCAGCTCAAAAGAATTATTCTACTGTTAAGAAAGAAATGCTAGCCATTGTCCATGCTGTTTCTAAATTCGAAAGTGATCTTTTAAATAAAAACTTCTTGATAAGAGTGGATTGCAAGGCTGCGAAAGACATTTTGTTCAAAGATGTAAAAAATTTAGCATCAAAACAAAATTTTGCAAGATGGCAAGGAATACTTTCTGCTTTCGATTTTGATATTGAATTTATTAAAGGTGAAACTAACGCACTCCCTGATTTCTTAACTCGAGAATTCTTGCAGGGTGAGCACCAGAAGTTCCAGACAAATGACTCCCAGTAAGAGCTCTTCAGCTCTTGATGACTTCTGATCCAAAGCCATTGATGACTTCTTCTCCATATAATAAGGGTAAGGAGAAACAGATTGCTGAGAATCCATTCCGTGAGTATATGAATATGTCTGTAGCAATCATTGAAATGAATGATCTGGACAAACACCTGAATTTTCTAGCTGAAAAATATTTAAGGGATAACCTTCCTCCCTTAAATAAGCCCCGTCTATTCTAGGAAACTCTTCTAATTGAAACTAAATCTGTTAATATAGTTCATCATCATAGAAGTGAAAATACCAACACTATAACATTCTCCAAAATCCAAATTCTAAATGTTATTTCCTTGGAAGAATGGGGTCCTAGCCCTGAAAGGGCCAAAATATTTATCCATCCTGAAATTAGGCCATATTCATATAATTTTTGGGATTATAAAAAAGCATGTGAATATGTCTTATGTTTTCAAAATCAAAACTATTCTCATACTTGGTTTATCCAGTTTAAGCTTCAAGCTGTGAAAGAACTCCCTAATTGGTTCAAGAGCTTTTTTCTTATCTGAGGTCCTACTATGGAATACCTTCCTCCTGAAATTAAGGAGTCTTTTCAAATGAAATTCTGTAAATGGAATAAAAATATCCTGATCAAAGGACTTTGTTCATGTGGTTCATGATAATGTATGAACTACCTTGGATATTAAAATGGGAATATGTTATTTCGGATGACGTTGATGAGGAATGAACTTATATTCCTAAATTAGTCCGAAGTATCTTAATTCGTTGGTGGGATAAATTCACTAGAGATCACTTAGTCCCTACCAAGATCACCCCAACGATTATTCCCTCTTTTGAACCTGTTGCTGCTCAGCCTTTGGCCACTTCTTCTGCCAATTTAAGTGTTTCACAACGGTTACAGATGTTGATAGATCAGCCAGGCTCAACTTCATCGAAAGAAGATTTGAAAAAGAAAGTCCTCGAGATCCTGGATTTAGATGATGAATCCATGGCCTCAGCGTCTGCCACTCAACCTGAAGTTGAGGTGGACCCTTTTGCTAATGAAGATATGCTTGACCACTTTCAACCGGATCTTTATGGTGGGTGTCAGTAATATTATGTATGATAAGAAGACAATATGTACTTTCTGTACTTTTATGATAAAGCTTTTAACTTTTGCTTTTCCTCTGGTAAAAGCAAGATGCTCCTGCTTTTACTCTCCTTTTCCTTTTGTAAAAGTTTGCCTTTTTTCCTTTTGGACGTTTGGGTGAAAGTTCAGCCAGAATCATCAAAGTGAATATGCCGCTCTACTGTAGGCTGCTTTGTGACCTTCTGTCTCTAATTGACACGTCGACAGCCTCGAGGTGTTAAAAGGAGGACTCCTCTTTGTTAATGTATGAATTTTGATTAATTCTTTCGGCTTCCCTTGACAATTTTGTAATAGGATTTTTATATGTATTTATCAAGCTCAAGGTTAGATTAAGAATAGCATCTCTAGGTGTTCTTAACTCTCATCTATCCTATGAAGGTTCAAGCAAATTGACAAAGGTAAATCATGCATTAAAACTGTTTTCATAAATGATGACCAGTCATCCTTGCTCTGTACGATTTCCAGCTGGTTAACCATCTGTTTTGTCTTATTCTCTTTTCTCTCTCTGCTGCCATGTGTCAGTCTGACCTAAGGAATTCTTTTGTCTGTAAAGGCTAGTGAATTCCTCATTTGGCAGCCGTCTCTTTTGGGTGGAAGTTTTGGAAAGATTGGCTTGCCATATTTCTCTTCTTCTTCCTAAAGAGTTAACCACATATTTCATCTATGAGTTTTTCTAATTGATTTCTTTTTGAAAAACTGCTTTTGAAATATGAATCTGCATCTAGCTATTTAAATCATTCTCTCATTTAGATCTAGGTAAGATTCAAGACTGATTTGTTCAAGAGTATGGTTTCTTGAAGAAATTGGTTATTCTCCCTTGAATCCGAAGTTTGGTTTCGGTATGAGTTGGAGCTTGCAAGCTAGTGCCATGGGGTGATCGAGCTAGAGAAGGAGCTGCCATTGCCATGAAGAACTAAGCTTCAAGCTTTGCTAAGTTGGAGAAGAAGATTGCACAAAGGAGGTAAATAGATCTAGGTTTTGCTTGAGCTTGCTTGTATTCCTTTGTAAGAATCTTTTTCTACTTAGTGGATTGCCTAGTCGATTGATGACTCCCAGTTTTTCCCAATGGTGGGTTTCTGGGTAAACAAAATCTGTTTTGCATATCTGTAAATTTTTCTGGGTTTGTGTTCTTGGTGATTGACTAGTCATCTATATCTGTTGTTTGCTATTTACTTGATAATGATGACTGATCGGTGCATATTTACATATCATTTTGTACCCTTCTAACTTATGATTTGGTTATGTTTTTGAGTTAAACTTGTGCTTTTAATAAGTTTTGTGTTTGTTTCAGTGTAATAAGCTTGACACTCACTAATAGCATTTTGGAGACAAGTTAGCTCAAAACAGTGTCTGCAGATCAGTCAACTTCACGGATTGGCCTGTACTTGCTCAAGAAGAACTAGATGATGAGCCATACATCATTGGAAAGATACGGAAGTCTAGTTTCTGTAGAATTTTACGGTTCATGATTCCGAGTCTTCTAGAGAAAGTTATACATGTTTTGGCAACTTAAGGTCAAATTCGGCAGCATCTGCGTTACTGGGTCAAAAATCACATTTGAAGGCCTTTCCGATTTTTCCTTGAGCTGGGCTGCGTATGCTTGGAAAGATAAGATACAGAGCTTGAAGATCCATATTTTTGAAGATTTTTCAGAATGGATGAACAAGCCCAAAACGAGCCCACAAGCTGGCTGCAATGCATTGTCATGCATGACATATGCATGATGAAGTGTTGTTGATTGTGGGAAAGTTTGGTGAAGCATATTCAATACCTATTTTGAGTGGAATTTTGCAGCAGCCAAATGAGCCAAAAGATGATGAAGTGGGTGTTGCAACACTAAGCCTAAAGACAAGAGGAATTGTTTTCAAATGCAATTGTGTGTTAGGTTAAGTTGGTGAATTAAGTGTTGTAAGTTGGTGAAGTGAGTGTGGTAGGTAAACCTATTGTATAATTCAGATTTTTCACTTCCCTTAGGCCTATAAATAGGGAAGTTCTCTAAGTTTGTAATAACACCCCAAGGGGGGGAGCTCTCAAGCACTTCTCTAGAGCTCCCTTCCCCTCTCTCCCTCAAATTCTCTTAGTTTCTCTTTGTAGTTCTCAATTGTTGTAATAAGATCCTTTTAATAAATTTCAACACTTCTCTATTCTCTTTCAAAGTTCTCCATGCTCTAAAACATTTCCCAAATACAATTTCCACTCTCTTCCAAAACTCTCAAAGTTCCCAAACACTCTCCCATTCCTTCACAAAATCCTCAAGCTTCCCAAACACCTTTCTCTCCCTTCCCTAAGTTCTCAAATTCTCCAAGTTCACAAAATCCTCAAGCTTCCCAAACACCTTCCTTTTCCTTCCAAAATCCTCAAGCTTCCCAAATACCTCTCTACTTTCCCTTCCAAATTCCCCATGTTCTCCAAACACTTTCTCTTCCAAGATTCTCAAAGTTCCTAAACACATCTCCCATTCCTTCATCAAATTCTCAAACACTTTCCAAACACTTTCTTCTCCCTTCTCAAAGCTCTCAAACACATGCTCTTTCAAAATCCTCAAAGTTCTCAAACACCACTTTCCTTACTCTTCCAAAATTCTCCAAATCTCTCAAACACTTTCTTCTCCCCTCTCTAAAGCTCTCAAACACTTTCCTTCCTTCTTCAAATGCTCTCTTCAATGTTCTCTTAGTTGTAAATTATTTTTCTTGTAATGTACATTCTTTCTTCTTGTTTTGTTTCTTTTGTTTTCATTTTTGTTTTGTGTAGGAAAATTGAGTTGGATCATTCAATCACCAATCCCTGTGGAATCGACCTCGCACTTACATATGCTATACTACCGAACGGCTCGTGCACTTGCGAGTATCACAAGTTGATGATGCAACTGAATCCATTTTGGTGCAGCTGTATCTACGCAACAAGTTTTTGGCGCCGTTGCCGGGGATCGGTAACATTGTTTGATTCTATTTGGTTTTCCTACCTTTTATTTATTTTTATCTTCTTTTTTTAACTGGACAGTTTCATGTTTTAAAGCTAATGACATTAATTGATAAGTTGTGTTTGGAGTCCAACGGACAAGGACAATTGCCTGACAAGCAAGAGAACTGGGTTTGAGTCCCAGCTTACACAACACAAAAAAAAAGGTTCAAGTAGCATGTTGATTATTTCTAGTTTATGGTTTCATTCACTTGTTCTTAATTTAATATCTTGTTCAAGTTTACATAAACACCATATGACTCTTGGACTGATTAGTGAATGAATGGGTAGATATTGAAGACAAACACCATGTTTAAATTCTACTTGGTTCTTTATTGTTCTTCTTGTTCTTAATGGGTTCGGAATTTGTGTTTAGACTAAACACCATGGCTAAATGCTTTTTCTGAATACTTGATTAAAACCACACACCATATGGATAATCATATTTGAGAAAGAACAAACTTCATAAGCTAGTTTGATTTACTTTGCTACCTATTACTTTGAAGCATGAAATTGGACTTGTGTTGATTTTCCTTTTCATTTTAGTTTTTATTTCCTAATCTTTTAATTTCGTTTCAAGTTTTCTGTGTTTGTTTTAGCAAGTAATGTCAGCTTAATAAAAATGGAGAGAGATAGTAACCTCAATCATAAGAATGGGGAGTGTGGAGTAGTGGGAGAAGTCGCGACCTCCAAATGCATCACACTCGACCTAATCGCTTCAAGGGGGAGCATTTCAATCCTTTCTCTTTACTTGTTATTATTTTAAATTTCTGTTTCTGTTTTTTTTTTTTATAAAAAATTTAAAAATTAAAAAAATTTAAAAAAATTAAAAAGATTTTTTATATGAGCTGACTCGTGGTAACTCCAGTAAGCGTCTCCGTCAATACAGTGTCTAGGAGTTCTTTAGGCGACACCTTCGGTGTCTAAGAAGTTTGGGTTTTAAGCGGGACCTTTGTGACCCCTCCAACCTTCCCGGATCCCCTGGCTGTGTTTTCTGAGGCCCTTAACTGGTCATCCATGAGTTGCTTGTACATTTGTGTGTTTTTTTTTAAAACAAAACAAAACAAAACAAAATTTAAAAAAAAAAATTGAAATTTCAGTTTTTATTTTTCCTTGTAAATTGCAATTTGGAACTTCTCTTCTTTGTTTTTTTTTTCTTCTTTGTGTGGTCAGTTAGTTGTAAATAATAATAAATTAAAAAAAAAAATTCAATTTGGAACTTCTTTGTTTTCTTTTTTTTTTTTGTTTTGTTAAGTTAGTTTATGTATTTATTTACGTGGTGTGGTTAGTTAGTTTTTTTTGTGAGTGTTAAAAACACATTTTTATTTCACTTCAAACACTGCAAACAAAGAAAAAAGTTAAAAAGTTAAAAAACAAAAAAAAAACACAAAAAAAAAAACATTCAAGTAAATTTAAAATAAAAATAACTTCTTCATCTTCATCTTCATCTTCATGGCATGCCTCTATTCTCTCTTACTTGCAGAATTTGCAGCAGCTCCACATGGTCCTCATTTTTTCTTTGCAATGCTTCCACGTGCTGATTGGCACGGTAAAGCCGCTTCTGCAAGTCCGCCACCATAGCCTTCAAGGAAGCTATTTCCTCGCTCAGCGCGGCACACTCCCGTGTTCTCGCCATTAATCGCATGCCCAAATTGGTAGCCGAGACCGCGTGGAGCACAGTTAAATTGTTGGACACCTCCACCGCTGCCTTGTCAGACCTCTGTGCCACATGCAGATGATCCGTCGGTGTGAGCTTGCTGCCAATCATGCCTCCCAGCAGCACTGCTCTGTTCGGCACTGCCTCAGAAAAGTTCGGTATTGCCTCAGCAAAGTTTGAGGCCGTACCGTGATGATATGTGGAGTTTGGGAAGACATGGTTTGAAAGAGCCCTTATCTGCGCATTCGGTGGCGCAAGGGACAATTCAAGGTTTAGATCATCAAGGTGAGTGCATGAGGATGCCATGGTTTTGTTTTTGGATTTTTTGATGTTTTTCTCTAAATTTGCAGGAAGAAATGCGGGGTGCTCTTCTACTTCACCGAGATGTGTTTAAATAGACTTATGCAGACGAGGGAGCCGAAAGCACTTTGGGTCTCGAGGGTGCTATCCTGTGCTCTTTTCTCTCGGATCCCTTCATTTCCGGGGCAAATTGCGAGCGCGTATTTTTAAAAGGGAGCATGTCTATACTTTCACTTACTTTTGCCTCCCTGTTTTCTGATGTTCGTGTTTTTGCTTTTTCAGTTGTTATTTTATTTTATTTTTTTAAACTTGTTTTCTTCTTGTTTGTCAGGTTTCTCAAGAATTTAATTGGAAGAAGAGACAAAATTAAAGATGCGTCTTGGACACCTGGTGCAAGAATCCCAGCTCTTCTTTTAAATTCTCGTTTGAATTGCGTGTTTATTTCAGTTTTTATTTATTTATTTTGTTTTTATTTAATTAGGTAGTATAATTTAAAACTCATAGGATATTCTTTGAAGGAGCTAAATTTTTGGTAACTCCAGTGAGCAACCGCAGTCTATACAGTATCTAGGAGTTCTTTAGGCGGCACCTTCGGTGTCTAAGAAGTTCGGGTTTTAAGCGGGACCATTGTGACCCCTCCAACCTTCCCGGAACCCCTGGCTGTGTTTTCTGAGGCCCTTAACTGGTCATCCTTAAGTTTTCTCTTAAAAGAAGAAGCTGTTATTTGTGTGTTTTCTTAACTATTAAATAAATAAATTTTTTTTTTTTTTTTTTTAAAAAAAATTTAAAAAAAAAATTTTAAAAATTTATGTTTGGGTCTTTGTGTTTTTGTTTGATTGTCGTTCTTTAAAATTAGAGTCAATCGTTTTTTTAAGATAGCATAACGTTTTTATTTCCCATTTAAAAAAAAGAAAAAAAAGAAAAAAAAAAAAAGCACTTACATTTTAAAAAATAAATAATAAATAAAAACTGAAATCATTTCTTCTTGGCCTTAGGTGTCTCGACCATAGGAGCTTTGAGTTTGGCCCTCTGGCTGTCCTCTTCCAGGGCTTCACGCACAGCCTCTTGGGGCTCATCACTTGAGCTCCCAAAGATCGCAATCTTAGCTTGAGCGTAACTACTCTCGCGATCTGCTTGCTTGCGTTTACCCGGTCGGTCTAGGTCTTCCAGCTGTTTTCGCATGTCGCGAGAGTACAACTCTACCATCTTTGATAGGTTTTTATTCTCGTCCCGCAATACTTCTAGCTGGTGTCGATTCACCTCCACTATCCTGGACCTCTCCCTTTTCAAGCTTTTTATAGCACTCTGACACTCTTCAACCATACTTCGCTCCGCCGCTAGCTGACCTTTCAGCACCTCTACCTCATGCGACTTCGCAAGTAGGCGATGACTCAAACTTGCGACGCATGCTGTACTCTGCACGCTCAGTGCTAGGGCATCACTCGTGACCCGGTTGTCATCCCTTGTCCCGAACATACGTATATCTTTAGGAGTCACCAAATTTCTGCCAACTCCAATGGCAACATCGTTGTCCAGGAGTATTGAGTCATTGACAGTCACAGGCCCCCGTGCAGAGGCAAAGTAGGGCATCCATACTGGTGCTACTGCTTGGCCTCGTGTTTGAGTCGGTGGAGCTAGGTTAAGATCCAACGAAAAGGGGTAGGAAGAGGCCATTTGATTTCTCAGTTTTTTTTGCTTCTTTTCTCTTTTGTGTTTCTGAGTTTGTGTTTTTTGTTTGTTTCCCCTTCTTTTTCCTTTTTATACGTAGTCTTTGACAAACCCTAACCATTGCAGCGTCTAAGCATTTTCTGAATCCCCAAGCGTTCCTCGAGTCCCACAACCCAACCGTTTCCAACTCATTTGTCACGACTTGCTTTGTCTGAACGGACGCGTTCAGCAAAGTCTTCGCGCCTTTCCATGAGCCCGTAATTTCTGCTTGTGGAGTCTGCGGCGCCTCTGTGCGTCAACACATGTCTCACCCTGTCTGCTGGTCCTTTACACTGAACCGAGACATCAGGACCTATGTTTCAGAATCCAATTCACGTTTCATCTTAAATTAAAAAAATTAAAATTAAAATTAAAACATGTGGGCTTCAGATTTCATTTTGGGTCGGGTTTTACCGTTGTTGGGTTAATTTCATTTTGGGTTGGGCTTTCAATTGTTTGGGTTTCAGTTTGTGTAAGACTGTCTGTTTAGGGCTTACTGTTTTGAGTGTTTTACTGTTTCGTTTTTTTTTTTATTTTTTTATTTTTTTATTTTTTTATTTTTATTTGTTTGTTTGTTTTGTAATTTTTATTTTGTAATTATTTTATTTTATTTTATTTTTGTGTGTTTTGTAATTTTTATTTGCTTTAATACCTTTCATTTGTTGTTATGACATTGTTTGTGGCTAATTTTTAAACATTGAGGACAATGTTCATTTCTAGGTTTGGGGGTATTGGAGTTTAGCAAGTAAAGTTGTTTTTTTTCTTAAAATAAAAAAAAAAATTAATTTTTAAAAAAAAATTAATTGAAAAAAAAATTAATTAATTTTTTTTGCTTGTTTTTATTTTATTTTAAATCTTGTTTTATTTTGTTTTTGTTTTGAGTCACTTTCCGAACACATTTGATGAGATTGTGATAAATGTTTGCATGACTTAAATAAAAATTGGATTTCATTTTATTTTAGTGTTTCTTTTCTTTATAAAAATATTTAAAAATAAAAATTTGGCATTGTTCTAGCATGATATGTTCGAAATCTTTGCACTTGCCATTTGTTTCATAATTTTCCAATTAAAGGATTTGCATGATCTAGAGAATTGTATCAAGCATAAATTAGACTTATATAACCATATAAAGTGAGCTTTTGAGCCTTGTACTTCATTTCATGAGTGTTATACATGTACTCTTATTTTCTTGTCATCTAAGTTGTTGTTTGATCTCATTATTCATTGATTTGGTTGAACACTTAAAAGTCATTCATTCTTGTGCAATTTGACTTCATGACATTTAAAGAAATGATATTAAGGCCTTCTTTGGATCGTTTGTGCCTTTCAAGCTAACCTTATGCATGCTTAAGCATGATTTTCCATTGTTAACCATTTTGAGCCTACATGTAAACCTTTTCTTTCATTTACCAATTACATGTCCTTGCCTTAGCCTGAAAAACAAATATTTACCTTTCTAAGGAACTCATGAGCTTTAATTGGGATTTGTTTTTCATACTAAGTTTGGGAATGGGTGTTACATTTCGAAGAAGGAAAAAAAAAAAAAAACTCAATTGGTGAAAGAAAAGAAAAGTTAAGTGGTGGTTGATTGAAATTTCATTTTTGGGTTTCATTGGTGTTTGTTCAATTAAAGGAGTGTGAATTCTTGTAAATGAAGGTATAAGGAGTTTTGATCATGTAAAAGAAAAAAATCTAATCGTGATGATTCAAAGTCTTGTATACAATTATTTTTATGCTCTTATATTTTGAGTTCCTTGGACTTTGTATTATCCATACCTTTCATTTCTTACTCACCTTACACCCTTGGCCCCATTACAACCTATACTAAAGACCTAAATTGATCTTAAATGTCATGTGGTTGAATTGCATTCATTTTTCTACTTTTAAGTGTTTGGCATCCTTCTTGAGATCATATTAATGCAAGTTCTTCATCTTTCTATTGCGAGTTAAGTCCTTATGGTTTAACTCTATTCTCATGTTTATAACTGAGTGTTGCATTATAGCCCTCTTCCGAGTGATTCATTTGTGAGAGGACAACTTTGGTGAGATTTGAAGTTGAACTTGTGCTTGGTGTGATTTTTGAAATTGTGTGAAAACTAAGATTGGGAAATTTGTTGCATTTGGCTATCACACTACCACACTTTGAGCATATTATGTTTTGAACTTTGCCGCTTTGTAAATAATGTCTTAAACTGAGCTTTCATTGTTAAAACGTTTAAGTCATGTGCATGAGTCATTTCTCTTCAGAAAATGTTCGGAAAGATTGTTTTGAGTTTTTTTTATTTTTGTTTTTGTTTTTGTTTTATTTATTTATTTATTGTTTTGTTTTTGTTAATGTATTTATGTTTGTTTTTGTTTTTGGTTTTGCTTAAGGACTAACAATCTTTTAAGTTTACTAATTACTTTGTTTTGTAGAGTTATGTTTGTGGGTATCGTATTTGTTAAACCCTCAGGAGACACAACTCCTCCTACTAGGGATGCCTAGAGGTTTAAAGGCTTGTTGCATATGCTAAATGCAATCGAGTTACCTACGAAAGTGGTCTAGTTAACTTCTTGTTTTGTTTTTCTTTTTCTTTTTGTTTTTGTTTTTCTTTTTGTTTTGCTCGAGGACTAGCAAAATCTAGGTTTGGGGGTATTTGATCGGTGCATATTTACATATCATTTTGTACCCTTCTAACTTATGATTTGGTTATGTTTTTGAGTTAAACTTGTGCTTTTAATAAGTTTTGTGTTTGTTTCAGTGTAATAAGCTTGACACTCACTAATAGCATTTTGGAGACAAGTTAGCTCAAAACAGTGTCTGCAGATCAGTCAACTTCACGGATTGGCCTGTACTTGCTCAAGAAGAACTAGATGATGAGCCATACATCATTGGAAAGATACGGAAGTCTAGTTTCTGTAGAATTTTACGGTTCATGATTCCGAGTCTTCTAGAGAAAGTTATACATGTTTTGGCAACTTAAGGTCAAATTCGGCAGCATCTGCGTTACTGGGTCAAAAATCACATTTGAAGGCCTTTCCGATTTTTCCTTGAGCTGGGCTGCGTATGCTTGGAAAGATAAGATACAGAGCTTGAAGATCCATATTTTTGAAGATTTTTCAGAATGGATGAACAAGCCCAAAACGAGCCCACAAGCTGGCTGCAATGCATTGTCATGCATGACATATGCATGATGAAGTGTTGTTGATTGTGGGAAAGTTTGGTGAAGCATATTCAATACCTATTTTGAGTGGAATTTTGCAGCAGCCAAATGAGCCAAAAGATGATGAAGTGGGTGTTGCAACACTAAGCCTAAAGACAAGAGGAATTGTTTTCAAATGCAATTGTGTGTTAGGTTAAGTTGGTGAATTAAGTGTTGTAAGTTGGTGAAGTGAGTGTGGTAGGTAAACCTATTGTATAATTCAGATTTTTCACTTCCCTTAGGCCTATAAATAGGGAAGTTCTCTAAGTTTGTAATAACACCCCAAGGGGGGGAGCTCTCAAGCACTTCTCTAGAGCTCCCTTCCCCTCTCTCCCTCAAATTCTCTTAGTTTCTCTTTGTAGTTCTCAATTGTTGTAATAAGATCCTTTTAATAAATTTCAACACTTCTCTATTCTCTTTCAAAGTTCTCCATGCTCTAAAACATTTCCCAAATACAATTTCCACTCTCTTCCAAAACTCTCAAAGTTCCCAAACACTCTCCCATTCCTTCACAAAATCCTCAAGCTTCCCAAACACCTTTCTCTCCCTTCCCTAAGTTCTCAAATTCTCCAAGTTCACAAAATCCTCAAGCTTCCCAAACACCTTCCTTTTCCTTCCAAAATCCTCAAGCTTCCCAAATACCTCTCTACTTTCCCTTCCAAATTCCCCATGTTCTCCAAACACTTTCTCTTCCAAGATTCTCAAAGTTCCTAAACACATCTCCCATTCCTTCATCAAATTCTCAAACACTTTCCAAACACTTTCTTCTCCCTTCTCAAAGCTCTCAAACACATGCTCTTTCAAAATCCTCAAAGTTCTCAAACACCACTTTCCTTACTCTTCCAAAATTCTCCAAATCTCTCAAACACTTTCTTCTCCCCTCTCTAAAGCTCTCAAACACTTTCCTTCCTTCTTCAAATGCTCTCTTCAATGTTCTCTTAGTTGTAAATTATTTTTCTTGTAATGTACATTCTTTCTTCTTGTTTTGTTTCTTTTGTTTTCATTTTTGTTTTGTGTAGGAAAATTGAGTTGGATCATTCAATCACCAATCCCTGTGGAATCGACCTCGCACTTACATATGCTATACTACCGAACGGCTCGTGCACTTGCGAGTATCACAAGTTGATGATGCAACTGAATCCATTTTGGTGCAGCTGTATCTACGCAACAAGTTTTTGGCGCCGTTGCCGGGGATCGGTAACATTGTTTGATTCTATTTGGTTTTCCTACCTTTTATTTATTTTTATCTTCTTTTTTTAACTGGACAGTTTCATGTTTTAAAGCTAATGACATTAATTGATAAGTTGTGTTTGGAGTCCAACGGACAAGGACAATTGCCTGACAAGCAAGAGAACTGGGTTTGAGTCCCAGCTTACACAACACAAAAAAAAAGGTTCAAGTAGCATGTTGATTATTTCTAGTTTATGGTTTCATTCACTTGTTCTTAATTTAATATCTTGTTCAAGTTTACATAAACACCATATGACTCTTGGACTGATTAGTGAATGAATGGGTAGATATTGAAGACAAACACCATGTTTAAATTCTACTTGGTTCTTTATTGTTCTTCTTGTTCTTAATGGGTTCGGAATTTGTGTTTAGACTAAACACCATGGCTAAATGCTTTTTCTGAATACTTGATTAAAACCACACACCATATGGATAATCATATTTGAGAAAGAACAAACTTCATAAGCTAGTTTGATTTACTTTGCTACCTATTACTTTGAAGCATGAAATTGGACTTGTGTTGATTTTCCTTTTCATTTTAGTTTTTATTTCCTAATCTTTTAATTTCGTTTCAAGTTTTCTGTGTTTGTTTTAGCAAGTAATGTCAGCTTAATAAAAATGGAGAGAGATAGTAACCTCAATCATAAGAATGGGGAGTGTGGAGTAGTGGGAGAAGTCGCGACCTCCAAATGCATCACACTCGACCTAATCGCTTCAAGGGGGAGCATTTCAATCCTTTCTCTTTACTTGTTATTATTTTAAATTTCTGTTTCTGTTTTTTTTTTTTATAAAAAATTTAAAAATTAAAAAAATTTAAAAAAATTAAAAAGATTTTTTATATGAGCTGACTCGTGGTAACTCCAGTAAGCGTCTCCGTCAATACAGTGTCTAGGAGTTCTTTAGGCGACACCTTCGGTGTCTAAGAAGTTTGGGTTTTAAGCGGGACCTTTGTGACCCCTCCAACCTTCCCGGATCCCCTGGCTGTGTTTTCTGAGGCCCTTAACTGGTCATCCATGAGTTGCTTGTACATTTGTGTGTTTTTTTTTTAAAACAAAACAAAACAAAACAAAATTTAAAAAAAAAAATTGAAATTTCAGTTTTTATTTTTCCTTGTAAATTGCAATTTGGAACTTCTCTTCTTTGTTTTTTTTTTCTTCTTTGTGTGGTCAGTTAGTTGTAAATAATAATAAATTTAAAAAAAAAATTCAATTTGGAACTTCTTTGTTTTCTTTTTTTTTTTTGTTTTGTTAAGTTAGTTTATGTATTTATTTACGTGGTGTGGTTAGTTAGTTTTTTTTGTGAGTGTTAAAAACACATTTTTATTTCACTTCAAACACTGCAAACAAAGAAAAAAGTTAAAAAGTTAAAAAACAAAAAAAAAACACAAAAAAAAAAACATTCAAGTAAATTTAAAATAAAAATAACTTCTTCATCTTCATCTTCATCTTCATGGCATGCCTCTATTCTCTCTTACTTGCAGAATTTGCAGCAGCTCCACATGGTCCTCATTTTTTCTTTGCAATGCTTCCACGTGCTGATTGGCACGGTAAAGCCGCTTCTGCAAGTCCGCCACCATAGCCTTCAAGGAAGCTATTTCCTCGCTCAGCGCGGCACACTCCCGTGTTCTCGCCATTAATCGCATGCCCAAATTGGTAGCCGAGACCGCGTGGAGCACAGTTAAATTGTTGGACACCTCCACCGCTGCCTTGTCAGACCTCTGTGCCACATGCAGATGATCCGTCGGTGTGAGCTTGCTGCCAATCATGCCTCCCAGCAGCACTGCTCTGTTCGGCACTGCCTCAGAAAAGTTCGGTATTGCCTCAGCAAAGTTTGAGGCCGTACCGTGATGATATGTGGAGTTTGGGAAGACATGGTTTGAAAGAGCCCTTATCTGCGCATTCGGTGGCGCAAGGGACAATTCAAGGTTTAGATCATCAAGGTGAGTGCATGAGGATGCCATGGTTTTGTTTTTGGATTTTTTGATGTTTTTCTCTAAATTTGCAGGAAGAAATGCGGGGTGCTCTTCTACTTCACCGAGATGTGTTTAAATAGACTTATGCAGACGAGGGAGCCGAAAGCACTTTGGGTCTCGAGGGTGCTATCCTGTGCTCTTTTCTCTCGGATCCCTTCATTTCCGGGGCAAATTGCGAGCGCGTATTTTTAAAAGGGAGCATGTCTATACTTTCACTTACTTTTGCCTCCCTGTTTTCTGATGTTCGTGTTTTTGCTTTTTCAGTTGTTATTTTATTTTATTTTTTTAAACTTGTTTTCTTCTTGTTTGTCAGGTTTCTCAAGAATTTAATTGGAAGAAGAGACAAAATTAAAGATGCGTCTTGGACACCTGGTGCAAGAATCCCAGCTCTTCTTTTAAATTCTCGTTTGAATTGCGTGTTTATTTCAGTTTTTATTTATTTATTTTGTTTTTATTTAATTAGGTAGTATAATTTAAAACTCATAGGATATTCTTTGAAGGAGCTAAATTTTTGGTAACTCCAGTGAGCAACCGCAGTCTATACAGTATCTAGGAGTTCTTTAGGCGGCACCTTCGGTGTCTAAGAAGTTCGGGTTTTAAGCGGGACCATTGTGACCCCTCCAACCTTCCCGGAACCCCTGGCTGTGTTTTCTGAGGCCCTTAACTGGTCATCCTTAAGTTTTCTCTTAAAAGAAGAAGCTGTTATTTGTGTGTTTTCTTAACTATTAAATAAATAAATTTTTTTTTTTTTTTTTTTAAAAAAAATTTAAAAAAAAAATTTTAAAAATTTATGTTTGGGTCTTTGTGTTTTTGTTTGATTGTCGTTCTTTAAAATTAGAGTCAATCGTTTTTTTAAGATAGCATAACGTTTTTATTTCCCATTTAAAAAAAAGAAAAAAAAGAAAAAAAAAAAAAAGCACTTACATTTTAAAAAATAAATAATAAATAAAAACTGAAATCATTTCTTCTTGGCCTTAGGTGTCTCGACCATAGGAGCTTTGAGTTTGGCCCTCTGGCTGTCCTCTTCCAGGGCTTCACGCACAGCCTCTTGGGGCTCATCACTTGAGCTCCCAAAGATCGCAATCTTAGCTTGAGCGTAACTACTCTCGCGATCTGCTTGCTTGCGTTTACCCGGTCGGTCTAGGTCTTCCAGCTGTTTTCGCATGTCGCGAGAGTACAACTCTACCATCTTTGATAGGTTTTTATTCTCGTCCCGCAATACTTCTAGCTGGTGTCGATTCACCTCCACTATCCTGGACCTCTCCCTTTTCAAGCTTTTTATAGCACTCTGACACTCTTCAACCATACTTCGCTCCGCCGCTAGCTGACCTTTCAGCACCTCTACCTCATGCGACTTCGCAAGTAGGCGATGACTCAAACTTGCGACGCATGCTGTACTCTGCACGCTCAGTGCTAGGGCATCACTCGTGACCCGGTTGTCATCCCTTGTCCCGAACATACGTATATCTTTAGGAGTCACCAAATTTCTGCCAACTCCAATGGCAACATCGTTGTCCAGGAGTATTGAGTCATTGACAGTCACAGGCCCCCGTGCAGAGGCAAAGTAGGGCATCCATACTGGTGCTACTGCTTGGCCTCGTGTTTGAGTCGGTGGAGCTAGGTTAAGATCCAACGAAAAGGGGTAGGAAGAGGCCATTTGATTTCTCAGTTTTTTTTGCTTCTTTTCTCTTTTGTGTTTCTGAGTTTGTGTTTTTTGTTTGTTTCCCCTTCTTTTTCCTTTTTATACGTAGTCTTTGACAAACCCTAACCATTGCAGCGTCTAAGCATTTTCTGAATCCCCAAGCGTTCCTCGAGTCCCACAACCCAACCGTTTCCAACTCATTTGTCACGACTTGCTTTGTCTGAACGGACGCGTTCAGCAAAGTCTTCGCGCCTTTCCATGAGCCCGTAATTTCTGCTTGTGGAGTCTGCGGCGCCTCTGTGCGTCAACACATGTCTCACCCTGTCTGCTGGTCCTTTACACTGAACCGAGACATCAGGACCCATGTTTCAGAATCCAATTCACGTTTCATCTTAAATTAAAAAAATTAAAATTAAAATTAAAACATGTGGGCTTCAGATTTCATTTTGGGTCGGGTTTTACCGTTGTTGGGTTAATTTCATTTTGGGTTGGGCTTTCAATTGTTTGGGTTTCAGTTTGTGTAAGACTGTCTGTTTAGGGCTTACTGTTTTGAGTGTTTTACTGTTTCGTTTTTTTTTTTATTTTTTTATTTTTTTATTTTTTTATTTTTATTTGTTTGTTTGTTTTGTAATTTTTATTTTGTAATTATTTTATTTTATTTTATTTTTGTGTGTTTTGTAATTTTTATTTGCTTTAATACCTTTCATTTGTTGTTATGACATTGTTTGTGGCTAATTTTTAAACATTGAGGACAATGTTCATTTCTAGGTTTGGGGGTATTGGAGTTTAGCAAGTAAAGTTGTTTTTTTTCTTAAAATAAAAAAAAAAAATTAATTTTTAAAAAAAAATTAATTGAAAAAAAAATTAATTAATTTTTTTTGCTTGTTTTTATTTTATTTTAAATCTTGTTTTATTTTGTTTTTGTTTTGAGTCACTTTCCGAACACATTTGATGAGATTGTGATAAATGTTTGCATGACTTAAATAAAAATTGGATTTCATTTTATTTTAGTGTTTCTTTTCTTTATAAAAATATTTAAAAATAAAAATTTGGCATTGTTCTAGCATGATATGTTCGAAATCTTTGCACTTGCCATTTGTTTCATAATTTTCCAATTAAAGGATTTGCATGATCTAGAGAATTGTATCAAGCATAAATTAGACTTATATAACCATATAAAGTGAGCTTTTGAGCCTTGTACTTCATTTCATGAGTGTTATACATGTACTCTTATTTTCTTGTCATCTAAGTTGTTGTTTGATCTCATTATTCATTGATTTGGTTGAACACTTAAAAGTCATTCATTCTTGTGCAATTTGACTTCATGACATTTAAAGAAATGATATTAAGGCCTTCTTTGGATCGTTTGTGCCTTTCAAGCTAACCTTATGCATGCTTAAGCATGATTTTCCATTGTTAACCATTTTGAGCCTACATGTAAACCTTTTCTTTCATTTACCAATTACATGTCCTTGCCTTAGCCTGAAAAACAAATATTTACCTTTCTAAGGAACTCATGAGCTTTAATTGGGATTTGTTTTTCATACTAAGTTTGGGAATGGGTGTTACATTTCGAAGAAGGAAAAAAAAAAAAAAACTCAATTGGTGAAAGAAAAGAAAAGTTAAGTGGTGGTTGATTGAAATTTCATTTTTGGGTTTCATTGGTGTTTGTTCAATTAAAGGAGTGTGAATTCTTGTAAATGAAGGTATAAGGAGTTTTGATCATGTAAAAGAAAAAAATCTAATCGTGATGATTCAAAGTCTTGTATACAATTATTTTTATGCTCTTATATTTTGAGTTCCTTGGACTTTGTATTATCCATACCTTTCATTTCTTACTCACCTTACACCCTTGGCCCCATTACAACCTATACTAAAGACCTAAATTGATCTTAAATGTCATGTGGTTGAATTGCATTCATTTTTCTACTTTTAAGTGTTTGGCATCCTTCTTGAGATCATATTAATGCAAGTTCTTCATCTTTCTATTGCGAGTTAAGTCCTTATGGTTTAACTCTATTCTCATGTTTATAACTGAGTGTTGCATTATAGCCCTCTTCCGAGTGATTCATTTGTGAGAGGACAACTTTGGTGAGATTTGAAGTTGAACTTGTGCTTGGTGTGATTTTTGAAATTGTGTGAAAACTAAGATTGGGAAATTTGTTGCATTTGGCTATCACACTACCACACTTTGAGCATATTATGTTTTGAACTTTGCCGCTTTGTAAATAATGTCTTAAACTGAGCTTTCATTGTTAAAACGTTTAAGTCATGTGCATGAGTCATTTCTCTTCAGAAAATGTTCGGAAAGATTGTTTTGAGTTTTTTTTATTTTTGTTTTTGTTTTTGTTTTATTTATTTATTTATTGTTTTGTTTTTGTTAATGTATTTATGTTTGTTTTTGTTTTTGGTTTTGCTTAAGGACTAACAATCTTTTAAGTTTACTAATTACTTTGTTTTGTAGAGTTATGTTTGTGGGTATCGTATTTGTTAAACCCTCAGGAGACACAACTCCTCCTACTAGGGATGCCTAGAGGTTTAAAGGCTTGTTGCATATGCTAAATGCAATCGAGTTACCTACGAAAGTGGTCTAGTTAACTTCTTGTTTTGTTTTTCTTTTTCTTTTTGTTTTTGTTTTTCTTTTTGTTTTGCTCGAGGACTAGCAAAATCTAGGTTTGGGGGTATTTGATCGGTGCATATTTACATATCATTTTGTACCCTTCTAACTTATGATTTGGTTATGTTTTTGAGTTAAACTTGTGCTTTTAATAAGTTTTGTGTTTGTTTCAGTGTAATAAGCTTGACACTCACTAATAGCATTTTGGAGACAAGTTAGCTCAAAACAGTGTCTGCAGATCAGTCAACTTCACGGATTGGCCTGTACTTGCTCAAGAAGAACTAGATGATGAGCCATACATCATTGGAAAGATACGGAAGTCTAGTTTCTGTAGAATTTTACGGTTCATGATTCCGAGTCTTCTAGAGAAAGTTATACATGTTTTGGCAACTTAAGGTCAAATTCGGCAGCATCTGCGTTACTGGGCCAAAAATCACATTTGAAGGCCTTTCCGATTTTTCCTTGAGCTGGGCTGCGTATGCTTGGAAAGATAAGATACAGAGCTTGAAGATCCATATTTTTGCAGATTTTTCAGAATGGATGAACAAGCCCAAAACGAGCCCACAAGCTGGCTGCAATGCATTGTCATGCATGACATATGCATGATGAAGTGTTGTTGATTGTGGGAAAGTTTGGTGAAGCATATTCAATACCTATTTTGAGTGGAATTTTGCAGCAGCCAAATGAGCCAAAAGATGATGAAGTGGGTGTTGCAACACTAAGCCTAAAGACAAGAGGAATTGTTTTCAAATGCAATTGTGTGTTAGGTTAAGTTGGTGAATTAAGTGTTGTAAGTTGGTGAAGTGAGTGTGGTAGGTAAACCTATTGTATAATTCAGATTTTTCACTTCCCTTAGGCCTATAAATAGGGAAGTTCTCTAAGTTTGTAATAACACCCCAAGGGGGGGAGCTCTCAAGCACTTCTCTAGAGCTCCCTTCCCCTCTCTCCCTCAAATTCTCTTAGTTTCTCTTTGTAGTTCTCAATTGTTGTAATAAGATCCTTTTACTAAATTTCAACACTTCTCTATTCTCTTTCAAAGTTCTCCATGCTCTAAAACATTTCCCAAATACAATTTCCACTCTCTTCCAAAACTCTCAAAGTTCCCAAACACTCTCCCATTCCTTCACAAAATCCTCAAGCTTCCCAAACACCTTTCTCTCCCTTCCCTAAGTTCTCAAATTCTCCAAGTTCACAAAATCCTCAAGCTTCCCAAACACCTTCCTTTTCCTTCCAAAATCCTCAAGCTTCCCAAATACCTCTCTACTTTCCCTTCCAAATTCCCCATGTTCTCCAAACACTTTCTCTTCCAAGATTCTCAAAGTTCCTAAACACATCTCCCATTCCTTCATCAAATTCTCAAACACTTTCCAAACACTTTCTTCTCCCTTCTCAAAGCTCTCAAACACATGCTCTTTCAAAATCCTCAAAGTTCTCAAACACCACTTTCCTTACTCTTCCAAAATTCTCCAAATCTCTCAAACACTTTCTTCTCCCCTCTCTAAAGCTCTCAAACACTTTCCTTCCTTCTTCAAATGCTCTCTTCAATGTTCTCTTAGTTGTAAATTATTTTTCTTGTAATGTACATTCTTTCTTCTTGTTTTGTTTCTTTTGTTTTCATTTTTGTTTTGTGTAGGAAAATTGAGTTGGATCATTCAATCACCAATCCCTGTGGAATCGACCTCGCACTTACATATGCTATACTACCGAACGGCTCGTGCACTTGCGAGTATCACAAGTTGATGATGCAACTGAATCCATTTTGGTGCAGCTGTATCTACGCAACAATGACTTCACACACTTTCACCATAGTTGTTGCTAGCACAGGGGATGCCTAGATTGATGGGTCCTTCGGAGTGCCTAGGTTGTCACTAGTAATCTTCTCGGCCTATAATCGAGGCCGAGATGATCGTGCCTTTAGCAATTTTTCTTTTGTTCTCAGGAAGGCCAAACATCTTGACAAAACGCTGCGTTTTAGCTTTACGAGCAAATGCTAGGGCCGAGGAAAGGGGCTTCTTCGGTTAGTTCATGGCCGTGATTTATTAGGCACAAACATTGCCCCCACATCCCCGGATTCTTCGGCCTCGCCATGGGTAGGGGCCGAATGGATTCCAGGGGATGGACCCTTCGCATTCCTTCTGAAGTGATTGACAACTGAGGCATTAAATGTGCAGGTCAGTTGGCGCATTTAATGCTTCAGGCACGTCGTGCACGTCAAGTGAAACGACGGTCTCTGGGCTTTCGACACATCATCGTGCTCTCAATTTGCACGAGCCATCATTTTGCCTTGCTAATCGAAACGTCGGCCACCAGGTTTCTGACATAATTTCACGTGCTCTGAATGCGTTGTCAGGCCGTTTCGTCTTACGAGAATCAGACTTCTATGTTTTGAATTTCAGTGCTAGTATAAAAACCCAACTCCTTCGTTTTTCCTTCACGCTTCCCAAATCCTTGAGTTCATCGTCTTCAAAAGCTCACTCTGAACTCCCTAGTTTTTTCAGCCTTCTCTCGCTGACTCTGAAACTCTCTGTTCGCTTAGTGACCTTTCTTCTCGCCATAAAACACTCTTGAGTTTTTCTTTGATTCCTAGGCTTTATCCTTCTTCATTTCAACCCACTCTGATGGCCCTTATTGCAACCCTTCCAAAGCCAGGGAGCCACATCTGCTGAATCTCATGACTTGGCAGTTTGGCCTAGTCCAGATGGCTCCTCCTCTCCTGCTGTCCACCAATCGCCTTTCATCAGGGAAAGTCGACGTGAGCCAAAACCGAGATGCGGCCGAGGTTCCTTCCCAACCCTGGAGGAAGACGACCTCCCTCCCTGTGAGGCCGAGGAGAAACTGCAATGCGATTGATGAAGATGGGAGGACCTGGTACGATGATTCCAACGTGGCCGTGTTTATTCGGCTGAGTGCCCCGGTCGCATCCATGGCCGGAGTGATGGCCCTTACCATGGCCGGAGTGACAGCCCTTACCATTGCCGGAGTGACGGCCCTTACCATGGCCAGAATGACGACCGCTTACCATGGCCTGAGTGACGACCGCTGCCACGGCCGGAATGACGACCGCTTACCATGGCCGGAGTGACTGTGAATCCTTGCTGCGTTGCTTACTTCAATTTTCCCTCATCCTTGCTGCGTTGCTTACTTCATTTTTGCTAACTGTCAATCCTTATAACCCATGCTCAGCCGTCTCCCATAACGACAGGGTATACTTCTTTAAATACTGGCCGTTTATTTTGCAAGTTGTGCCATTCTCTATCCCTATCCTTTAACTGGAATGCACCTCGGCCGAGGATTCGTTCGATAATAAACGGTCCCTCCCAGTTAGGTGAGAAGTTGCCGAACCGAGGGTCCTTTATCCCGATAGGAAGCACGGCTCGCCATACCAATCTGCTTCTGCGCCTGCATTAGGTTATAAGCATCGAGTCTGGACTGCTCCAAATCTTCCAACTCCTGGGCCATGGCTTGTGCATAATCCTTCCTTTCTTGCCCAGGCTGTTCGGCCACACGGAGAGACCAAACCTTTAACTCCATTGGAATGATCGCTTTGAGATGTGCCCGTGACCGTAGCTTAAGGCGTAAGGAGATGTGCCCGTGGCCGATCGCTTTGAGATTCGATAAGCCCAAAGAGCTTCGGGGAGTAAGTCGTGCCATGCCCTAGGTTTTTCCTCGATCATTTTCTCAAGAATGCCCTTGATTACCTTGTTGCTCGCCTCGGCCTGTCCGTTAGACTGGGGGTAGTAAGGTGTTGAGTGGACCAATTTGATTCCCATCCTTTCTGTGTATTCCCGAGTCTCGGTCGATGCGAAAACTGGGCCGTTATCGGCCGTGATGGTTTCAGGAATATCGAATCTGTGGACAATGTGATTCTCAAAGAATCTGACCACCTGTGCGCTGGAAATTGACCGATAGGACTCTGCCTCGACCCATTTAGTGACATGGTCGGTTGCCACCAAAATCCATGCATGTTGGTTGGATGCGGCCGGATGGATTTTGCCGATGATATCCACGGCCCACCCTCTGAATGGCCATGGTTTGGTAACCGGGTGGAGGGCTTCGGCCGGTATTCTTTGTATGGGGCCGTAGATCTGACACTTGATACATCCCTTCGCATATTCTATGCAGTCTTTTAAAATGGTCGGCCAGTAATAGTCGTGCCTCCGAACCAGCTATCTCATAGGAGCAATAAGCCGTTCGATCCCTTTCGATACAGCTCGTTCTGATAAATCAAATAACACCGAGCCTGGAAACGTGTAGTCCTCTCATGGCTGCCAGAGGGGTCACGCAAATACTTCACTATGGGGTAGCGCCAATCGGCTTCGACCGTGTTGACCTCGTCGGTAATCTCGGCCGAAGATACTTGCATTGCCATTCCCCGTTCAGCCAAAGCTAGCAGGGTACGCCTCTCGATTCTTATTACGCGATCGAGGTCGTTGTCCGGGATGTTCACACCCGACGCTACCTTGGCCATCTCATTGGCCTCATGATTTTCGGCGCGTGGTACGTGAACGAAGGAAATCCTAGAAAACGCGTCGGCCGAATTGAGGGCCGTTACATAATACATAGTTAGATTCTCTCTCGTGCACTGGTATTCCCCGGTCAGCTGGTTAATTACCAGCTGAGAATCACCGTAGACCAAAACACGGGTTGCCTTCATTTCTTTCAGGATTTCGAGACCGATGATGAGTGCTTCGTATTCAGCCCGATTATTGGTGCATTTGAAATCAAGCTGGAATGCGAATTGCCACCTTTGTCCTTGAGGGGACTCGATCACTACTCCAGCCCCCGACCTGGCCTCGGTACTGGAGCCATCAAAGTACATGGTCCAGTAATTCTTTTCCATATAGGCCATGCCGATCTCGACCTCCAACTCTCCTTCCTGCCCCTGAGCCGGGTGATGAGCCAAGAAATCGGCCAATGCCTGACCTTTGACCGACTTCTGAGCCACATACTGGAAGGTAAATTCGGACAATGCCATCGTCCACTTCCCAATTCGGCCGCGTATAATCGGCTGAGTGAGCATGTACTTGTTTAGATCGGTTTTGGAGATGATCTGAACGAACGAAGGAAGCATATAATGCCGCAACTTGGTGGCCGCGAAATAAAGCGCCAGGCACAATTTCTCGACCGGCGAATAGTTTAGCTCGGCTGTGTTGAGGGTGCGGCTTAGATAGTGCACTGCTTGTTCTCGCTCAAACTCGTTGTTCTGAGCCAGCAGACAGCCAATAGAGCCCTCTGAAGCCGAAATGTAGAGCCTCAAAGGTTTCCCTCTTTTCGGCGGCATAAGGACCGGTGGTTGAGATAAATATTTCTTGATGTCGTCGAGGGCCGCCTGATGTTCTGCTCCCCACACGAACCGTTCCGTGTCTTTTAATTTGAGCAGAGGAGTTAACGACCGGATTTTCCCTGCCAAATTGGATATGAACCGCCTTAAAAAGTTGACCTTACCGAGGAAGGACTGGAGTTCCTTCTTGGTCCTTGGCGGAGGGGCCGCCATAATGGCCGTAGCTTTATTTTTATCTACCTCGATTCCTCGTTGGTGAACCAAGAAACCGAGGAAGTTCCCGGCGGTGACGCAGAAAGCACATTTCTTCGGGTTCATTTTTAAGCCTGTCGGAGATGTCCTACATGGTTGGCTTTGGATGGGGACTTTACAACCACGTCGTCGATGTAGACTTCAACGGTCCGGCCTATAAGGTCGTGGAAAATAAGGTTCATAGGTCGCTGGTATGTCGCGCCGGTATACTTTAGGCCGAACGGCATGACTACCCATTCATAGGTTCCGATTGCTCCTGGACATCTGAACGCCATTTTGTGGACATCCTCCTCGGCTACGAAAATTTGGTTGCAACCAGCATGGCTGTCCATGAAAGACAAGAGTTCGTGCTTTGCGGCTCCGTCTACCAGGAGGTCTGACATAGGCATGGGGTATTCGTCCTTGGGGGTTGCGAGATTTAGATTTCTGTAATCGGTGCAAACCCTCAAAGCCCCAGTTCTCTTTAAGACTGGTACAATATTGGCCAACCACTCAACATACCGGTATGCAGAGTCTCCCCTGTAAGTAGACCAAATCCAAAGTTACACCTGTCAGAAAAGCAAAGAAATATGTACACCAACTGCCAGTATGCAAATAAATACATTCCAACAGTTAAATATACTTCAAGGGCAATATCAGAGGTCTATACAGAAGGCTACAAGTAGAGAATAATTATACAAGACCCTACGTCGTCAAAGGGGTGGGGCAGAAGCTGGACTCGGCCCGGTGGTGGCTCACTATGCACGCTTACAGCCTGGGGGGCGCAAAACACGAAAAGGGTGAGTGGACCAAAAACAAAGCTTTAGAAACATAGTATAAAAACATACTAACCCCCACTGTAAAATCAGTTATAAAACTAAACCATTTCTTATTATACTTGTACTGAAATCAAAGCATACATATTTATATCTATAGATTCAATCACACACTCAAACAAACATTAAATTCTTAAAAGCACTGAAATCACTTTAATCTACCCCCTAGGTGTACCCATTTATTATTCCGTCAATTCCTTTAGTTTCTGTCAATTCCATCCTCGTGCCACCGAAGTGACATGTCCTAGCAGACCTCGGGAAACACAAAGTCACCCAAGCCGCAATCCGCGCGGGATTCAGGGGACACTTGGTCCATCTGAGCCGCGTTCCTCACACTCACGGTTTGGGCGTCCGCAGAACTCGTGGGGCGGTGTCTAGCATGCTGACCTACCCGAAGGCAACTGGATGTCCGTCGACATCAATATAACCGAAGGCAACCATTTTATACCGAAGGCAACATATAACTGAAGGCAACCTTTTTATATGCTTGGGTACCTAGGGTGGCTTTTAAGAAAATATAAAGTTCTGAAAAGTAAATACGGATTTAATTGAATTCTTATCTGCTCTTAAACTCTGCTGCCAATTTATCTGTTAATTATCTCAAAATTCTGCTATGCCAAAATCTCTAGGCACTCTCAACTCGGCAGCATATAAAACAAACATATAAAAACAACAATAAATCAAGCTATTAAAACTCTGGGCAACGAATAACTTATTCAAGATCAAGTATAAGATTAAACTGCATAAATTCATTTATGAAAACAAAAAGGTCCACTCACTAGTGATCTAAGCTAGCTGGATTTTTAGAAGGTCCCTCCTGCGGGTCACCTGGTGCCCAGGTGCCTGTATACACATCATAATATTTTATTAAAACTCTGCTCAGTAATATAGTATTAAATTAAAAACCCTGACCCCCGGCTCTTAAAAGTGCGTGCATCACTTTAAAGATCATTCCTATGCCCACATTAGCTTTTCTCTCAGTGGGCACCATTCAAAAGTACTTAGGGACTCAAAAACGATAAAGTCCCAAAAAGTTAACTCGGGACCCCGTGGGGTCCACGACCTCAGAATTCCGATCCGAACGTTTCTAGAGGTTCGAACAAGCCTAGGACACATGTCCTGAACGTTTGGTCTCGATCGGACGGTCGGATTGCTCACGATCGCACGATCGGACTGACGAACAATTTTTCGTAAACCTAGCCCTAGGGTTGGCTTTTTCGGAGCATCCGGGACTCCGATTTACGATCCGTCGAATCCTACACAATCCTTAAAATACCTAGATCAACGGACTCCAGTTTGGCTATGATCCAACGGTCTGAACGTATTGAACCCAGAAATCGCACACTATGCGAGATTCGTTCGGGGTTCAAACGTTATCCAAATTGAGATCTGCGAAATACTACACGCTTGTGAGGACACGAGGATTATTCTAGGACCAAGAGTGGCTCCTGTTACCTGGCCCACGCGCCACCCACGTGCCCACAGCGCGTGGGTGTGCATAGTAAAATCCGGTGGCCGGAAAATGTCCAAACCGTCGGCCCAAACTTCTAGCCTAGGTAATACACTCTATTTGGAACCACTTTTGTTCTTGGACTATGGCCAAAACGTGGCCGGAAGTAGCTGAAATTGGCAACGCAAACCGCCGGAAATTCAACACAACAAATAACCTATCTAACTTCAAAATCTCTGAAACCCTACCCAACCAACAGCTAAAGCATGAAAATCAGTCGAAAAATCATACCTAAATCGTCCAATTTGGTGATCAGAGGAGGGAGAACGAGGCCCTTGAAATTCGGAGAAAAACCACCCAAAATCCGCGAATTTCCGATGGCTGAAGCCGTCGACGGAGGTAGAGGACAGCTGGGCTGAGTCACTGCGGCGGTGGCGCTACTTCCTTGGCCGGTCTGGTGGGTTGGGGTGGGGTGTGCTGGTGGTTATGGTGGTTTGGAGGTGGCTGGAAGAGAAAAGAATAAAAGGGAGGGGGGCTGGTCGCGTGGAGAAGAAGAAGGAGAGGAATCAGATTTTTTTTAAAAATCTGGTTTGCAAAATTACCAAACTGCCCCTCAACTTAATTTGCTCGAAATTCCTTCGTTACAAGTCCGATTCAAGTGCACTGCATGTCTTCGGTCTCGTTTCGTCGCGCTCTACGCAACGGTACAAGTGGATTTCCAAAATTCTTCCCCGGTCAACAAGTCAACTTAAACCTAATAAACTATTTCGAGGATAGTTTAGTCTTTTTTCTTGTTAAAATATTAGTTAAATAATAATTAAGGATTGGGTTGTTACAATCTACCCCCCTTATGAAAATTTCGTCCTCGAAATTATATACCTGTCACTCGAAGAGGTAAGGATACTGGGCCCGTATCTGCTCTTCGGGTTCCCAAGTGGCCTCCTCCACGGTGTGACTCCTCCACAACACCTTTACTAGTGGAATCTCTCTGGACCGAAGGACCTGCATCTTCCAGTCCAGGATTTGAACAGGCTGCTCCACGTAACTCAAATCATCCCTCAACTCTATGGGCTGCTCCTCCAAAACATGGGATGGGTCTGAAATATATTTCCGGAGCATAGACACGTGGAACACATCATGTAAACGAGAAAGATCTGCTGGCAAGGCAAGTCTGTAAGCTACTGGGCCCACACGCTCCACAATCTCGTATGGCCCAATATAGCGAGGGCTTAGTTTTCCCCGTTTCCCAATTCTCACTACGCCTTTCCAAGGCGACAATTTCAGAAATACCCAGTCACCAACCTCAAACTGAAGATCTTTTCTCCGGTTATCTGCATAACCCTTTTGGAGATCCTGAGCTGCCTTGAGCCTTTCTCTAATTAATTCCACCTGTTTCTTGGTTCTTTCCACGTCCTCCGATGCCTCAAACTTATGCTCTCCTCATCTCAATACAAGGGCATTCTACACTGTTTTCCATACAATGCATCAAATGGAGACATCCCTATACTTGCTTGAAAGCTGTTATTATAAGCAAACTCCATGAGTGGCAATTTCTCATTCCAGTCACCCCGAAACTGCAGTGCACAAGCTCTCAACATATCCTCTAAAGTTTGAATCGTCCTCTCAGACTGACCATCTGTCTGGGGGTGAAATGCAGTACTGAACCGCAGCTGGGTCCCAAATGCCTCATGCAACTTCGTCCAAAAACGGGACGTGAACCGAGGATCTCTATCGGAAACAATAGATACTGGTACCCCATGGAGTCTCACTATCTCATCTATCGGAAACAATAGATACTTCTCTATCACCGGCAGAAAGTGAGCTGACTAAGTGAGTCGGTCCACAATAACCCACACTCCATCATGCTTATTCGTTGTCCGAGGAAGTTTAAACACGAAATCCATGGTAATGTGCTCCCACTTCCACTCAGGAATCGGAAGTGGTTGCAGCAATCCTGACGGTTTCTGTCGCTCTGCCTTAACCTGTTGACACACCAAGCACTTCCTGACATAATCTGCTATCTGTGTCTTCATGAAAGGCCACCAGTAGTGTTTCCTCAGAGTATGATACATCTTAGTATTGCCAGGGTGCATAGCAAAAGCTGAACAATGGGCCTCTTCAAGAATTTCTCCCTTTAGTGCCTCATCATCGGGGACATACAACCTCGTGCCCACCATAAAGGCTCCATCATTCCTCACGGAATAATTTGTCCTGGTGCAATTCTCAACCTCCAATCTCAATGTACAAACCAATGGGTCTTGAGACTGGGCTTCGATTATTCGCTCCACTAGCACTGGTCTCACATGGAGAGTAGCTAACAGTGCCCCCTGATCATCCACACTTAGTCCAACTCTCAATTTCCTCATTTCGATCAGCAGTGGCACATACCTCCCTCAGAAATAAGCTACCAATCCCGAGGACTTCCTCCTAAGGGCATCAGCTACCACATTTGCTCTCCCTGGGTGATGCTCAATAGTACAGTCATAATCTTTAATCAGTTCTAGCCATCTACTTTGCCTGAAATTCAATTCCTTCTAGGTGAACAAATACTTTAAACTCTTATGATCCGTGAAAATCTGGCACGTTTCCCCATAGAGATAGTGTCGCCAAATCTTCAGAGCGAACACTACTGCAGTAAGCTCCAGATCATGAGTAGGATAATTCAACTCATGCTTCTTAAGTTGCCTGGAAGCATAAGCGATTACTCTACCATGCTGCATCAGCACACAACCTAATCCTTGGCGGGATGCATCACTGTATACTACGAAGTTCCCTGTGTCGTCTGGAAGTGCTAACACCGGAGCAGTGGTCAACCTGCTCACGATCGCACGATCGGACTGACGAACAATTTTTCGTAAACCTAGCCCCAGGGTTGGCTTTTTCGGAGCATCCGGGACTCCGATTTACAATCCGTCGAATCCTACACAATCCTTCAATTACCTAGATCAACGTACTCCAGTTTGGCTATGATCCAACGGTCTGAACGTATTGAACCCGAAAATTGCACACTATGCGAGATTCGTTCGGGGTTCAAATGTTATCCAAATTGAGATCTGCAAAATCCTACGCACTCATGAGGACACGAGGATTATTCTAGGACCAAGAGTGGCTCCTGTTATCTGGCCCACGCGCCACCCATGCGCTGCCGGCGCGTGGGTGTGCATAGTAAATTCCGGTGGCCGGAAAATCTCCAAACCGTCGGCCCAAACTCCTAACCTAGGTAATATACCCTATTTGGAACCACTTTTGTTCTTGGACTATGGCCAAAAAGTGGCCGGAAGTAGCTGAAATCGGCAACGTAAACCGGCGGAAATTCAACTCAACAAATAACCTATCTAACTTCAAAATCTCTGAAACCCTACCCAACAAACAGCTAGAACATGAAAATCAGTCGAAAAATCATACCTAAATCGTTCAATTTGGTGATCGGAGGAGGGAGAACGAGGCCCTTGAAATTCGGAGAAAAACCACCCAAAATCCGCGAATTTCCGATGGCTGAAGCCGTCGACGGAGGTGGAGGACGGCTGGGCTGAGTCACTGCGGCGGTGGCGCTACTTCCTTGGCCGGTCTGGTGGGTTGGGGTGGGGTGTGCTGGTGGTTATGGTGGTTTGGAGGTGGCTGGAAGAGAAAAGAATAAAAGGGAGGGGGGCTGGTCGCATGGAGAAGAAGAAGGAGAGGAATCAGATTTTTTTTTAAAATCTGGTTTGCAAAATTACCAAACTGCCCCTCAACTTAATTTGCTCGAAATTCCTTCGTTACAAGTCCCATTCAAGTGCACTGCGTGTCAACGGTCTCATTTCGTCGCGCTCTACGCAACGGTACAAGTGGATTTCCAAAATTCTTACCCGATCAACAAGTCAACTTAAAACCTAATAAACTATTTCGAGGATAGTTTAGTCTTTTTTCTTGTTAAAATATTAGTTAAATAATAATTAAGGATTGGGTTGTTACAGTTTCTGCTAGTTTTTCGTGCCACTGCCTTGGATTTTTCTCAAGCATTTTCCTGATAATATTGATGATCACCTTGTTGCTTGATTTTACCTGCCCATTTGCCTGAGCATAGTAAGGAGTGGATTGAAGTAGTTTGATCTTGAGCCCTTCTGCCATATCTAGCATTTCTATGGATATGAAGGAAGTTTCCCTGTCTGTGGTGATTGATTATGGTATGCCGAATCTGTGCACAATCTGATCTTCAATGAAGGTGATGATCTCTTGAGATGTGATGGATTTGACTGGCTTGTCTTCTACCCATTTGGTGAAATAATCTGTAGCTACAATGATAAAACAATGCTGTTTACTACTAGCTGGATAGATCTTACCAATGTGGTCCTTTGCCCATCCTCTAAATGACCATGGTTTAACAACTGGATTCATGGGAACTGAGGGAGCTTGCTGGATTGGTCCATGTCTTTGGCAGGCCTCACATCCCCTGGAATATTCAATACAGTCTTTCAGTATGGTAGGCCAGAAGTAGCCGTACCTTCTGATTAGCCAACACATCTCTCTTCCACCTTGATATGCTCCACATATTCCTTCATGTACTTCTCCCATGACCTTCATGTATTCTTTTTTTCCTAGGCATCCCAAGAGTAGCTAATCCTTGCTTTTTTGGACCAAATCTTCATTCCACATGAGATAGTTCGAAGCCTTGATTCTTATTCTTTTCTCAGAAGGGAGGGTTGGATATTGTAAATAATTCATTATGGGAGCTCTCCATTCTTCTTTGGTTATTATGGCAGAATTGACATCAACCTCCATTCCTCTAGTCAGAACATACGGCAAGCTCTTCTTTCCTACTTTGATAATCCTCTGCACATAGTCCTCAGGCATCTGTACTCCTGTTGCTATTTGAGCCATTTCATTGGCTGCAAAATTCTCTTCCCTTGGAATATGTTCCCAAGTGGCCTCCCTGAATTACGTCAAGAGATTTCTGGCTGCCAACATTTCCACAGATTGAATTCCTAATTCTACTAACATTTCGAGACCAATGATTAAAGCCTCATATTCTGCCATGTTGTTGGTGCACTGGAAATCTAGCCCCAGAAGTTAAGTCAGTCTTATATCCATCAAAGTAAAGCTTCCAAGGAGTGAGATGGACTGAGTAAATGGGATTATTGAGACAGGTATGAGCTTTGGTTAGCAAATCTGCATTGGCTATATCCATGGAATCCATGTTCTCAATCTCTTCCCCTGGATGATCTGCTAAGAAATCTGCCATAACCTGTCCTTTGACAGCCTTCTGAGGGACATATCTGAAAGCAAATTCTGTTAAAGCCATAATGCATTTGCCAATTCTGCCTCTCAACATTGGCCTTGTCAGCATGTATTTGATCGGATCTGTCTTGGCAATGACGTAGATGGTGAAAGGCAGCATGTAGTGTCTAAGCTTTATAGCAGTAAAATATAAAGCTAGACACAGCCTTTCAATCGTAGAGTAATTTCTCTTTACTTCTGTTAGAGTTCTACTCAGGTAGTAGACTACCTGCTCCTTTCCTTCTCTGTTATCTTGAGCCAAAAGGCTCCCAATAGATGTCTTTGATGCAGAAATGTATAGTTTGAGTGGTCTGCCTTTAGTTGGAGGAGACAAAACTGGCGGATTTGAGAGGTAATGCTTGATTTCTGTAAAAGCCTGTAGGTGTTGTTCTTCCCACCTGAATACCTGTCCCTGTTTCAACCTTAGCAGTGAAGAGAAGGGTTGAATCTTTCCAGCATAATTGGATATGAACCTTCTGAGAAAATTGATCTTTCCTAAGAGGCTTTGCAACTCCTTCTTGTTCCGATGTGGTAGAGCTTCTATGATGGATTTTGCTTTTTTCTTGTCAATCTCTATGCCTCTTTGATGGACCAAGAAACCTAGGAAATTCCCTGCTTGAACCCCAAAAACACATTTCTTGGGACTCATTTTCAATTTGTGCGGGCTCATCCTTAGGAAATCTTTTCTTAGATTGAGTACATGATTCTCTTTTTCTTGAGACTTGATGACCAAATCGTCAATGTACACTTCTAGGGAATGTCCAATCATATCATGGAACACATAATTCATTGCTCTTCGGTAAGTAGCTCCTGCATTTCTTAGGCCAAATGGCATCACGACATATTCAAATGCGCCTATGTGTCCCGGACACATGAAAGTAGTCTTGTGGATGTCTTCTTCTGCCACCATCATCTAATTATAGCTTGCATTGCCATCCATGAAGGATAGCATTTGGTTATGAGTAGCTCCATCTACTAACATATATGCCATTAGCATAAGATATTCATCTTTGGGAGATGCCTCATTCAGATTTCTGTAATCTACACAAATTCTGACCGCCCCTGTCTTTCTTTTAAGAACTGGCACAATATTGGTTGGTCTGATGAATCCTTCCTTTAGCAATCTCTCTACTTCTTCCTTGACTTTAGTTCTGTTTCCACGGACATTCTTCTTCTGGGTCTGTTTGACTGGAAGGTACCCTTCTTTGATTGGCAGCTTGTGTTCTCCTAATCTTCTGTCCAGTCTAGGCATCTCATGGTAATGCCATGCGAAACAGTCTTTGAAATCATGCAAAAGTGCAATGATTTCACTTTTCAAAGGTTCTTCCAGTAGTGCACTAAGAAAAGTGGGTCTAGGGTCCTCTTCTGTCCTTAAGTTTATTTCCTGTAGAGGATCTTCCACTTCTGGCAAAGAGTAATCCAGTGCTACTAGTGCAAATTCTAATTCTTCCTCCTGTAAACTCTCTTCCTGCTCTTCAGTACTCTCATGCATGAATTCTGCCATGTTAATGGCTGGATTCTACGTAGAGAGCCTTCTTTCTCCCCAGTATATCAACAATCTTTTTGTAATAGATTGGATTGTTGCAGCTTGATCCTTTTCTTGTTGATTGGGGCTAAACATCAGAGTTTTGGAGGTTTAGAACAAGAGGTCGTGACACCATGGGGGCGGCGGTTTTGGTTTACTCCAAATAAGGTGAAAGGACCAAGGTCGTCATGATAATACCTGGCTTCAAAACACATTACAGAAGGTAGAAATGGCTGTGGATCGGCCTCTATGATTTCCATGAAACCCTCTTCATGCCGAAGGGCTAGCTGTTGATGTAGAGTGGAAGGAACACATAGACTCTGATGAATCCTGTCCCTGCCAAGTAATGCATTATAAGTGGTGAAAGTGGTGTCCACCACAAAGAAAACAATCTTTAGCATCTTGGTTCCCACTATGACATCTACATCCAGTATTCCGTGCGTCTTGGACTGCTTGTGAGTTGGATTCTGAGCCAGAAGGTTGAGTTCTATCTGTTCTTCTAGAAGGCTGGATTTTTTGCAAGCAGAGTGGCTCGAATGCTTCTAAAATTGAAAGCTTTTGAGGTTTTTGTAAGCCAAGTAGCTTAGTTGCTTCTGGATTTGAAGGCTTTTGAGATCAAGTGATCCTAGATTTTGTCAGTTTGATTGAGAGTTTGTGGCTTTAGCCATTTTTGAGTTGTTTGTTTGATTGAGTTGTTGATTGTTGGAGATGTCCCTTGTGAGTTCTTGTCTCTATGAATTTATAGGCAAAATCCAAAAGCTTAACTACTTGATATCTGGCAACAACTTGCTGTGATTGCCTTTAACTATTGCAAAAACCCAACTTATATTGTCGAGACATTGGTGGTATTATTGTTGTCCATCCAAATTGTCATGATGACTAATTCCCTTTGGCTCCACCTTCTGCCCATTCCGAACAATTCGTTGGAATTCCTCTTCCTTTCAGCTTTATTTTCACGTGGGACTTTTGTGATAGTGGAAAAAAGAATAGATATTTATAAAAATACCCAAACACTATTTAAACATAGAAACATACCTAAAATCAACCCCACAATCAACAATTGTATATTTTTTGGGTATGTTTATAAATGGGTTTTGAGTGTGTGTAATGATGGGTTTTGGGTATGTTTATAAAGTGTTTTGGGTGTTAGGTATTTTTATAATTTTAGCCCCCATTTTGAGTATTTTAGTGAAACTCCCAAAAAAGAATCCCTTTGTCTGCTGGCTTGGAGATTGACGGTGGCGATTAATCTCTTGGAGAATTTTGTAAACAAATTGGAGGCCGGGTATTTTGAACCAAAGTTGGGCTTCGTTGAATTAAATTACCAGTAGTAGTATTTAATTTTTGGATGGCAATAACTGAAATAGCCCTTAATTGGCTTGGGCTTCTTGAATGTCTTGGGCTTATTCTCAAATTTGATTAAATACCAAGCCCAAGCTGAGTTTAATCACTGTGGGAATTGATCTACAGCGACTAAATTTGACCTGGGCTCCTTTAATGCCTTGGGCTGCTTCTTAGTGGGCTTTTCTTTCAATTCTAAATGCCAAAAACTGAAACTGTTCTGCCAAATGGGCCCTGGGCTGGCGTGCAGATTTTAGGCCCAAACACTTGGAATGTGGTAAGCTGCTTTAATTTATATATTTCTTAGTTTTTTCTGCTTTAACATGTTATTTCTAGTTACTGTAGGCAGCTTTTGCTCAATTATATCTTCAATGTGAAATGAATTCACAAGAAATGGGTTACATGGTTACATATGGCCTCATTGCTGCTACCAGGTTAGTAGACTAAAAGCTCCTAGTTGTTTCTTCTCTTCCAGTTTTCTATCAATTGTTGATTCAGTTCAAGGTGTCATTTCAGTTTGAGATCACTCACATTTCAACTTTTATTTTCCTTCGTTTTTTCTTCGTGTACATTAATTTGATTATTGGGTTTTTCAGGTGTGGCTAGAGGATGTAAACTTGGCAACAATCTGTTTGATCGGTGTGGAAGCAAATTAATTCAAATCCCTAAAGTCAAATAATTAATCCCATCAATTGGGCATTATTTGATACTGTAGAAACTGATTTTCCCCTTCATATGATCATTATATAATATATATATATATATATATATATATACAAGTCTGTAGAGAACAATCTACAGTTACAGTAACCATTATCATATACATAAACATGGAGTTGTGGCCTAATAACAACGTAACTGACAACTGACCATTTCCTATTATTAGTAGGATTAAAAATTGTAATAGAAATACTATTGTAACTCCCTAATACTCCCTTGCAAATCGAGCGTGCACATCATAGCAAGATTTGAATGAAGAACTGGGCCGAGTGCTTAAATTACTTATGATTGTGTTGGGTTGTCAAACATCATTTGATGGGAATTTGAGAAGTTATTTTACGTTAATTATGGTGGGCATGCGTAATTTAGTTTGAGTTCATTATTTGCTATGATAATCTCATTATCTGACTTACAAGCTTTGCTGGCGGTTTCGTTTGAAATTATTGAAGGCCAGAGGCCTAGTTCGTAAACTGCTCGAAGGTTAACTTGTGCATGTTAAATGTTTGGGATTTTAGAACTGTGTTATTTATAGGTGGGAAGTTATTGGGAAAAGAGGGAATTACAGAGGAGACTCTGCCGAATTTTCGGCAGAAGTCAAACCTTAAAAGAAATTTGAGTCAAAGTTAGAAGGGTAATTTTGTCAGGTGAGCTTAGCAACTACTAGGTGTTGGACATGCATAGGGTTCGGCTCAGATTCCAAAGTGGAAATTGGGTCGGGTCCTGTCAACATAAATCCTTTAAAAAATTTGAATATGAAGGAATTTCTTTTATAGCATCCAAAAGAGGTATATTGATTTCCACTTATTTAAAAACGTCCCAAATTTCAGGATTTTGATTTTTTTTTTTTACAGCCTTAAGTGCTTATGGGAATGGAGCAGGAAAAGGGCACTTAACAATTTCAGAATCATTATATTCTTTTTTCATAATTTTTGGATTTTTCAACTCTTTCTAAATCATCTTTCCCAATTATTTTCCCACTACGAAGAGTAGTGATAGCCTTCACATGTTCATACTTATTTTCATTCAAAGAAGAAGAAAAAGGGGTAGTTACCTCTAACTGTGCATGTGGATTGGGTTGGACTTGAGAAGGAAATTTACCCTTCTCTTGAATTGACAATGAAGAAGTGAGTTTGGAAGGAGTGCTCTTAATCTCACCAATGTCTTGTGCATTCTTTTGATTTGCGGCAATTTGACTTTGCATCAATTGCTTCATAATAGTTGGAAATGTGCCCAAAGAGCCAATACATTTGATGTAATTTCCACAGAATACATTTCGTATATGATATATAAAGGGCAAACTTATTTTGTTATCTTTTACATTGTGTAAAGAAACAAATGTCTAGGGTATGCAAAATAAGAGGTAAAGTAATCTAAAGAAGATTAGATTTAGGAGACCTTTAATCTCTAACTGTAGTATCCCAAAATGTTCCTAATCATAGGTTATCAAATGGGCATTGATAAACCGTCAAGATTAGCACATATTATGTATGCTGAATTGGGAAGATCGTTAGTCTCAAACCATTTGTGCAGTTGACACTAATATAAGTATGTGGGTGCTCATTAGTGAATGAGTACACTGAACGTGATCAACCGTAGTTCTCGTATGGAGTATTTATCTATATGTCAAACGAGAACTCTTAGTTGCAATAATGCAAATTAGTTCTTAGACTTGAGGCATCATGGTTGTCCTGTGATGCGTTATTGATCTGTAATAGCTCTCAAAGGCAAGCCATAAAAGATTTGTCTTAAGTGTTGTTGGGATCTCTTAATTCATCATAGGGGCATGTGAATGTACAATAAGGAATCTCTATTTTCGGTAAAAGAAGGAGAATGTTTCAAGATGTGATTCAGCAAATCTTTGGCCAAAGTATTTTGAGCTTGATTTAGAAAGTTGTTTTTAATCATGTTCTTTTGAATCACATGAGGTTATAAATCATATTAGGGGTTTGACATAATCAATCCGTACCCTAATAATATGATTTTAAATATTGTATAAGAGAAGGGTTGCATTGCAATTCCAACTGAATATGTTCTTCATCTATTCTGGTTAGCTTGGATAGCCTTTTTTGGTTTGAACCATGAGGTGGTCCTAGATGGGCCCCAACTATGGGTGGCACCTTTAAGCCTTAATCACAACCCAGACTAATCCTTGCTCACACCGGGTCGGCCCATAAGGGGTAAAGTGCTGGCCAAAGTGGTGACTCCATACGAGAGCAGGGATCAAACCTCTGACCTCTCTTAAACAATGAGAGTGCCGAGCTTGGGTAGCCTTGATATATTGCTAGATGTCACTCTTGGCTTATGAAAGTCCTAGGATTGATTGTAATCGATCCAAATAAAGGAAGAATTAAAAAGGGGTTTTAATTCCAGTTGGTTAGAAGGATTTCTAATATTTTCCCACTGCCTTGCTAATTAGAACCTAATGGATCGCACACCTTAAATGATTAACTTTGAGTGATACAAATGAGAATGAGGAAATCAATTTGATTGATTTAATGTGGATGATTTACTAAGTGTAAAAACGTATTTGGACCTCGATAATAATTAACGGAAAGTCCAAATGGTTGGGTATCAAGCCCAAAGGCTGAAGACACCTAAATATTACGGTTTAAGTGTCACAAGGCCCAATTTTGGAAGCCCAATAGAGTTTGGCCGAAAATGCTTAAGTAAATATGTATGGGAATTGTTTCCATAAGCTAATTAATACACAAACACAATCCAATATCAACCAAATATGTTTGGGAGATCAAAGAGAGATAAAAGCGAGTTTTCAAGAGTGAAACACTTTCATCTTTCAAAGGGGTTTAGATTGAAACCAATCTTGAGAATCTTGTACTAGCATCCTTGTATTCTCAAGATACTTCCTCTCTCATCTCAAGGTTCGATTGGTGTGGAGACTTAGAGGCCATATACTTTTGTGGCTCACATGGAGGTGAAAGATCAAGGAGCAAAGATCAAAGATCAAAGAGGATCAAACATCAAGAGAAGACTAAATACAAATTGGTTTATATAATTGCTTCAAGGGTAATTAGATCTTATCCTTTCTCTTGAATTTTCCATTTATGAAAAACATATCAATATTCATGGCTTAAGATACTTGGAAGAAGTTTTGTTTTTGAATTTAAACAACCACCATAGACTTTCGCTGCGGTTAATTTGATTAAATGCATGTTTAATATTCAAATGAACTTCGGAAAAATGTTTTGAATTGTTTAAAGCGTTTAAAAAATTAAAGGATGATTATGGACTTAGACCAAACAATTGAGCTATGTGATTGGCCGCCTATTGGATTTGTATTCGATTTTGATTGGCTATGTAATAATGAAATGGCTTTCATGCCTAATTTATTTTTATGCGTGTGTAATTAAAATGAATCACCATCCAAGACCATGATCCAATATGGTGGCTCGTGTTGGATCAACAAGAAAGTCCACAATCATCCAACAAGCCCAATGCAATTGGAATGTTCGGTAATGATGATAATTAATCAATTAGTAGTATCATGTATTCCCACTATCTCAAGCAAATGGTTTCTTAAACATTTAGTGGGAGTATTATGTGCTACTAATATATTGCACTGGGAACCACTTAATGAGATTACACTACTACAAAAAGAGAAAAAGACGACCAGAAAAAGACGACGGCAGAACATAAAACCGTCGTTGTATTTAAACCAACGACGGTATAAAAAAAAACCGTCGTGCATAAGTGCCTTACTGTTGAATATTTTTAAAAGATGACGCATACAAATAAAAAAGCATCGTTTTTAAAAAAAGGATATCTTCAGAGTTAAAATCTGACCAAAAAACAACGACAGCAGGTATGAATCCACCGACGTAGAAAATAAAGACGACAGTTCACCAAAAAACCTGCCGTGTTAACTCCTAACTAAACACGACCAACAGTTCTTAATCCGCGTCGTATAATATAATGGAATCCATGTCTGTATGCTACGACGGTGCCTTCCCTGTAAACCGCCGTCTTAATTTTTATTTCTTTTTAAGATTTAATTATTTTTTAATTTTGGTAGCCTACGAAAATTAAAATGAGATCCCAAGAGGTATGATATCTTACCTTTGAGATCTTTGGATCCTGATCGTAATCGAACCACCAAAGTGAGAAAGACAATATTTTAAATACACAAAATCCAAAAAGAAACCAGAACTGAACTGACTACTGCAAACTTTGAGAAAGACAATGTTTTGAAAGTTAATGATGTGTGCGTCTTGGTGTCTTTGAGATACACCAAAACGCATACATCATTAACATCCAAATTATTGTCTTTGAGATGTGAGAGAGAGTGATGATGTATGTGTGTATGTGAGAGAGGAAGACGAGCCTCCAGAGAGATTAGAAGAACTTGGAACCCTAAATGAAAACTGAAACTGAAAGAAAGAGTCAAATTTATAAAATAAATCTTTTAAACTTACGGCGGTGCTTATAGACACACCGCCGTGTAATTTAAAAAACCACGTCGGTTATTCTTTAATGGAATCCACGTCGTCTAATTTTATGGAATCCACGTCGTATAATGTAATGTAATCCACGTCGGTATATTACAAAAAAAAAGACGTGTTAAATAATATACCATGGCGCGAGAGATTAATTTATTGACTTATTATTTTGGAGTAACTACGACGATACCTACAACACTACTGTCGTGTTTATTTACCACGTCATAGGTTCAAATTACCGTCGTATTTGTTCAATTTATACATCTGCCTTCTCTGTAAACCGCCGTCTTATTTTTATAGCTTTTTAAAATTAATTAATTTTTCTTTTATTTTGGTAATATCTTTCTTAACAGAAAACAAAATTTAATTCTCAATCCTCAACAACATTTTCATCTTAAAAGGCAAATCTCTTCGTGTTAAATATTGATCAATATTTACACAATATATGTACACAAATTAGGCAAATACATCGTGGTTTCTTTTCTGCCTTCACCCTCAGCTTGTTCAACTGTTTCTTCCTCTCATATGCAAGCTGGGCCCTCTCCTTCCTCTTGTTCTCAAGCTCCTGCACAGCCACATATGAATATCTAATAATTTCAGAAAATCAAAATCAACAAAGTGTGAAAAGCTCACTTTAGAGCATCAGGAATGACCATCCTCTTTATCTTATCATAAGGAGCATCAGGAACACCCTCGTATGCCTTCAAACGGGCAAGTGCGGCTGCAAACCCATGCTTGGTCTTGTGAGGAATCATTCTGCAAACCCATTTGCTTTCAAAAAGATAATTTTTTAGAATTTGATGAGACAGAGCAAAGGACAAGAAGAAGTTGGAACCCTAATTGAAAACTGAGAGTAAAAAAAACACGTGAAAAAATCATATTTAAACAAATTATCGTAAATATCCACGTCGGTTCTAATATACATAGCGACGTCATATTTGAATAATCAACGTCAGTTTAGATGAACAAGCGCCGTCATAACTACATCGAAAATCCAAAAGTCATTTGGCGCGTATTAAAAAAGAACGACATCGTTTTCAGAGCCCCAAAGTAACCATGTCGGTTTATTAAAATACACAGTCGTTGCATTTCGAAGTACAACATCAGTTTAGATAAAAAAGCACCATCATAACCACATCGGAATTCCAAAAGTCGTTCGGCAGTTGTGATAACCACGTCAGTTATGGATTATTTACCATCGTTATAACTAAATAATACGGCGGTTTTGTAATAAAAACGTCGTTGTATTGAACTCTGGGAAAATATATAAACTTTTCATCACCTGACCTAATATTCTACGGTTTTCTCTCATCGATAAAGTATCGTAGTTTCCCTCTCATTTCCCAAAAGCAGCATCATCGTCTGAATCTTCGTCTTCATCTCCAAATCACCATCTTTGTCTTCGTCTTCGTCGGAAGGAAACTTTCTTTGCCCGCCAAAGGTTTTTTCTCACTCTCTTCCCTTTTTTTACATTTCATTTGAATGTCGTCATTGTCTGGAAACAAGATTCTGTCAAATTGAGGAAATCTTTCACTGGTTTTTATTAAATACATAAGTCGATACTCTCACAACGCCAAAAGACGACAGTTCTGTCTTGTTTTCGACGATAGAATGGACACACGACGGTGGTTAAAAACCGTCATGGTGTGACAATTAATACGTCGGAAACAAGATAAAACCGTCGTCTTATGGGAGAAGAACAATCGTTTTGTGTTTGTCTTTGTAAATTTTAAACCACGTCGGTTATTATGATAACCGACGTAGTGTATACACATTTACGTCATGAAAGATATAAAAACATCGTCTTATTTCCATACATGGTCTAAGAGACAGTTTAATAGGATGTTGCTGTTTTAGTTTTACCGTCGTTGTTTTGTGATTATTACGTCGTTTCTTTTTAATAACCGACGTTGTTTTCCTTGCAGATTAATTAAAAATGGTTTCGAAATCTCAAAACAAGGAAGCTCAAGCGTCAAAGGCCAAATCAGGTTCAAAGGCACAAGGCGATGAAGCCAAATCAGTTTCAAAGGCTCAAGTGGAAGAAGAAAAATCAACTCAAAGCAAACCCTTGAAGAGGATGAGATTTTCCTCAACCTCCGAGAAAGACTCGAGCACAACCACATTTGTTGAGGAGCCAAAATCCGGCCGCGGTATCAGCACAATGAGCCGTGTTGTGAAGAGGAAAATTGAGAAGGTTAAGCCTGTGGTTGAGTTCAATAAAAAGGGCAAACCACATGGCAAGGCTGCTGTTGAGATGCTGTCTTACATTGGTGTTTTGGCACGCACCAGAGTCCCTCTTGTGGACAAGAAATGGACTCAAATACCAAAGGACGTGAGGGAGAAGATTTGGGAAGCTGTTCAAATGTCCTATGTTATTGGGGATAGGTACAAGAACTTGGTCTTGTCGTCTGCCGCCAAAAAATGGAAGGATTTCAAGTATAATGTAACTAAGCATTATATCCTTCCATTCGCACATGACAAGGAGAAGTTAAAAGAAACCCCTGCGCTTTATAAGTTCGTAGAGAAATCGCAATGGGATGCCTTCGTAGCTTCAAGGTTAACCCCAGATGTTGAGGCTAAGCATGCTGAGCAGAAAGAGAGGAGGGAGAAATTGGAGTACAACCATAGGTTGTCTAGAAAAGGGTATGCTGGTTTGGAGGACCAATTGGTAGAAACCATGCCCGATATTGAAGAAATCGATTGAGCTGTTCTATGGAAGAAGGCAAGAGAAGATAAAACAGGAAACATCCCTGATCCAAAGGTTGCAGAGAAGGCAAAAATAATCGTAAGTCTCACTAACTCTGTTCTAAATTTGAAAAACAGAGTGTTTTATTTTGGTATAGACGTCGTTCATCTTTAAATAAGCGCTGTTATAAAATAAACACCACGACGGGCTTAATTTACCGATGTTTAAAAATGAATAGGACGTCGGTTTTTGAATAAAGTAGACATCTAGATAGAATTAATACGACGGATTAAATTCCTCTATGAACTGCATTTTTGTTTTAAGTTTACTCACGCACACACTCTCCCTCTCTCTGTCTATTTCACTGAAATTTGTGGTGCACAATTTCTGGAAAAGAATGCATATTTCAATCGAGTTTTTTCACTTCTTCATTAAAATTTACGACGGTTTTATCTTATCTAGACGTTAGAATGTTTATACAACGACGGTAATTTTGGGCAGCCATATGAAATTAAGTCCTACGTCTGTTTGTTCAATAGTCTGTCGTCTTACTTTAAATACTACGACGGTTTTGATTTATGTTTAAATCTGTTTTATTTAGAATATACGACGGATTTTTATATACCGACGTTGTAAATTATACACAACGACGGTATTTAAATACAGACGTTTAAAAAAAAAATATTACGTCAGTAATTTAAGAAAACCGTCGTTGTTTATAATTTACAACGTCGGTATATTTATCTGTTTTACACCCTGCTCAGTTTCTAACAATCTCTCTTTCTCTCTTTTAGGATGATTTGCAAAAGCAAGTCTCCGAAGGCACTCTAACTGTCTCCGGGACCAATGATGTCTTGACTCTTGCTTTGGGAACCCCTGAGCATGGTGGGAGAGTCAGAGGAGTTGGTGCTGGAATTACCCCAACTCAGTTCTTCAATTTGTCGAAACAGTAGAGAGTGAAATTTGGTGACAAATTGAAGGAAAGTGTGAGGGCGGCAGTCAGAGAAGAGACCTTGAGGATTGGGGCGAAATCAAGGGAAACTATAATGGAAGCAGTCAGAGCAGAGAGGGAGGCTATGTTGGCATATTTCCGTCAACTAGTTCCTAATTTTGATCCCAGCCAGATGCTCAAAACCCCAATTCCTCCAATTACTTTACCCTCTCAAGATCAAAGCCCAAAAAATTCAATGTCTGATAAGGCAAGCTGCTCTGGGGCCACTGGTATCAGACCCCTAGCTTTGGAATTAGAAGATTCGAAGCCTGAAGCTGATACTGCTGGAAAACAGACAGAGGACACGGTAAAATCTCTGCTATTTTCTATTTCTGCCTTTTCAATTTTAAATAGACGTCGCTTCTTTTAATATCCGACGTTAAAATTTAAAATAACGACGGTTTATACGTCTTTTTCTTACAAGACGCGTCGTGTTTAGTTAAATACCACGACGCTTTTACTTGTTTTGCAAATTATTGGACATTAAAAATAACGACTGTGTTTTCTGCCGTCGTCTAACTCTTTTATAAACCGTCGTCTATTTCATGATTTCATTAACTGCATTTTAATTAGACGACCTTTCTATAGTATAGTGACGTTATAAATTCCACACAACGACGGTTATGTATTTACCGACGTGTATAACCTTTCCTCCGTCAGTATTTACTAGAAACCGTCGTTTATATTATATACCACGTCTGTTTTTTGGGTTTAGTTAGAGTCGTTTATTTTAGTTCACACACAAACTAACTTATATTTCTTTATTTATTTCTTGTAACAGGATCTCTCAAAGCTAGACATGCCACCTCCTCTGTTAGCCTTATGCCAACACGTCCAGACCAAGTTGTTGCCTGCTATGGAGGCTGTGACAGTTCACATGCCCGAGGAAGTGTTTGGCTTTGAGCATGATACCTTCCTCTTACCTGAAGATATTTTGCAGTTTGGTTCCATGGTTGAGATTGGAACCACAGTGATATCAGTATACATGAGGTAAATTAAAATCCCAGTTTGGTTCCTTTCTAACTCTTTTAAATTAAAATCTCATTTAATTGACTTTCATATATTTAGGTTCCTATTTCACTATTTAAAAATGGCAAATATGGTAAACCTTGTTGGCCTCGTGGACCCTGGGCTAGTGAGCTCTCAATCTGGATCAATATCAGACAGAATCAAAAACCTGTCAAACCGCCTGAAAACAGCAGATGGGAATCAATTTTTCTTGGTCCCTTATAATCCAGGGTTAGTACCATTTAAAGTATTTTTCTAAGATTGTAATATTTTTCTTTGTAGTACTATTTAACCTATATGAATCATTATGTGCAGGGGTCATTGTGTGATGGTAATTGTGAGACTAGCATTGGAGACTGCCTATTACATGAATTCACTGCCAAAACGCATGGTTGACGATGACATGAAAAATATAGTGAATACGTAAGTTGATTTCTTCTGATCTAAGATTTTTTTTCCTTTAAAGTATTTAAATATACGACGATTTTTAATAACACCGACGTTATAATGAACACATAACGATGGTAAGTTATTACTGACATGTTAAATAATTTATTACGTCAGTATTTTCTTAAAAACGTCGTTTTAATTTAACTACCACGTCGTTTGGGTTTTATTTAAGAACGTTTTAATTTTTTCTGCTCAATTTTTTGTTATACGACATTTTACTCTTACCGACGTTATAATGTTATACAACGACGGTAAGTTTTTACCGCCGTTTGAAACAAAATATCACGTCTTTTTTTTTAAAAACTTCGTCGTTTTGACTGATTTACCACGACGGTTATTATTTGTATTTAAATTTTTTGTTTTGTCATTAACACCCTTTGTTTTCTTGTATAACAGGTCAATTAAAATGTTTAACATTCATATAAAAACAGCAGGCCATTTGGAAAAATCTACATGGCACTCCTGAACAACCAACAAGTGTAGAGTGTGGCTATTACGTGATGCGATTCATGAGAGATATAATTCATGATCCTGACCTAAATTTCGAGAAGAAGGTAAAACACAAAATTTTAGATATACTTTCTTTATTTTACTACGTCAGATTTTTGTTTAAAACTGTCGTTTGTATCATTATAACACGTCGGTTTTTTGGTTTATTTTGCAGTTTGAGAAGAAAAAAGATAAAGTTCAGTATAAACAAGAGGATATTGACGAAGTTAGGCATGAATGGGCAGAATTCGTGAACAACTTATTACCAAAGGAAAATTGATGTACATAAATATTTATGAACAATGTTTAGGTTTATTTTAGTTTATTTAAAATGTACATAAATATTTTGTTGTAATCAAGCGAACAAACATCAAAAAAATTAAATTTTGTTTTAAAACTTGTTTAGTTACCAAACACCGACGTCTGATTCTAATTTACATGTCTCATACGTGTACACAATGGTCGTCTTAATGTAACTGGAAATATAACATCGACGGCAATTCTTAAAAACAACATGTAATAGTCATAAAAACGACGGTTTATAATTAATTCATCTTGTATAAATGAATTTTGTACTTATATACTACGTCGGTTAGTATAACCTTATCGACGTCTTAATAATATACAAAGGTGGATATTCTTAAACATCCGCCTTTGTATATTTAAACAACGTCGATTATATACACTAAAATGACGTGGTAATACGATAATCCACGTCGGTTATCCAAAAAAAGACGTCGTTTTCTATTAGTTTCGACATCTAATAATTTTATGACGTCAGTTTGTGATGTGTAACGTCGTTGTAAAGGGATACAACGTCGGATAGGTCATTTTTCATTTAATTTTTAATGACTTTTATATTTTATTTAATTCCATATTAAATTCAAAACTAAATCCAAAAATTAAACTGAAAACTACCAAGCATTGAAATATGGCCTGAAAAATGTAATTTTAGTTTTCAAAGTTCAAATGATAACAAAATTCAAACAAATTTAGAGACAAAGCATGGTACTCCTTATACTTTACATAACATAACCCTAAAGTTTATGTGATCCATTGGTGCCCATAAATTCAAAATTATGAAATCCATATTTTAGCCTACTATTGTAGAAGGCATTGTTGTAAGGAGTACATAGCAATTTTTGGTTCATTTTCCTCATACTTGTGTATTTTTTTAAAATTATTGTAAAATTTAGGGTTTAGGGTTTAGGGTTTTTTGAAACGACGCCGATTTTCTCCCGCTGTTTTTGGTCAACTACATAAATGAAGACTAATTGAATTCGGTTTACGACGTCGGTTATTAAATAGCGACGTCCGTTATGTTTACAACGTCGGTCTTATATAGAAACCGCCGTTGTAAGTAAGAATTAGACGTCCATGTAAGTATTGACCGTCGTCGTTGAAAAACACGGTACTTTAAAATTTTTGACCGCAACCTAAAATTTTCAGAATTTTCCTTTAACCCTCAAATAGTTCATTCTCTCTCTTCAACATAAATTTGTCTGAAAGTTTTCGCTCTCTCTCAAGTAGTTGTTATGTTCTCCTAGCTCTCTCTCAATATCCATGTAAGTACAACTCTAGTCCCTTTAACCCTAATTCTCTCAGCTCTCTCTCAAGCTTTTGTTATATTCTCTCAACTCTCTCTCAAAGCATTGGGTACGTAGATTCTCCAAGCTCTCTCTCAAGCAGTTGTTATATTCTCGCAGCTCTTTCTCAATATCCATGTAAGTACAACCCTAATCTCTTCTTAAATCCATAAATGTTTTCGTTGGTAGCTATATTAGGGTTCAAAACACCCTTTGGTGTTTGCATTCTTGTAATAATTGCTCTCTGTTTGGGTTCTTTTATGTTTGTTTGGCCATGGGTTCTTGGAAAAGGAATGGGGATGGGAGATTTAAGCTGTTTTTTTTAACTACGACGACGGTTGACGAATCAAACCGTCGTCCAAATGTTTATTATACGTCAGTTGTTCATTTACTCCCGTCGTCTGAGTTTTAAGTCACAACTGGTAGCCTAAAGACGACTGTTTCTCCATTAAACGTCGTCTTTAGGCTACCAGAACCCCATTCAAATTTCTGGGTCTGGATATCTTAATGACGACGGTGACTATAAATGCCGTCGTCTGAATTTATATTAAACGACGATTATTTTGTTCAAACCGTCGTCTTGTCCATGTTTTATATTTAATTTTCATTTTGTTCTCTGCTATTTGAATGAGGTAGTGTTTCATTGCTGGTCTTTCCACTTTAATATATATATATATATATATATATATATATATATATATGTATATATTTATATGAATTTTATAGAGTCTGAGATGAATAAGTCATGGATGCATGTGGATAGAAGATCGAAGGCATATGAGTTAGGGGTGGAAGGATTTTTGAATTTTGCGTCAGAAAATCTTGGAAATACAACTAAGATTCGTTGTCCATGTGTTAAATGTGGGAATATTCGATTGTTTGGGGTTGGAATTATAAGGGAACACTTATACTTTAATGGAATTGACCAAAGCTATAAGATTTGGACATGGCACGGAGAACCTTGGGAATGGACTACCAATGCTAGTAGAAATGTGGAAGAAGATGAGAAAAGTAGGTTCAGTTATGTTTCTGAAGAATTAGGGATGGATGATAATGATTTTGCCAATATTGGATCTGATCCTTATGAGTTTGCCAATGTGATTGGGGATGGCGATGAACCCTTGTACCCTAGTTGCAGTAAGTACACGAAGTTGTCGGCTTTTGTGAAGTTATATAATTTGAAAGCAAAACATGGGATGAGTGATGTTTGTTTTACAGAATTATTGATACTTCAAGGAGAATTTCTTCCAGAAGGAAATACACTACCTTTGTAATGACCTCAAAAATAACATTTGGTTTTATTATTTTTGTGGAAAATCTTATTAAGTCGTGTAATTATTTTGGGTGTTGTATGAATTTGGTTTGATGTGAAAATATTGGAATTAAGTGACTTAATCTCAAATTGGGACAAAAATACCTTTACGATTAAGTTTATGATTTTCCAAAGGAAGTACCAGAAATTGAAGTGAGAAAATTATGATTTTTGAATTGGAAAATTGATATTGATCTCACGAACGCGTAGGCGCAAACGGTTCGTGAATCCGAGTTGAAACGAAGAAGTTATACTCGTTTGAAGTTTCAGGGACTAAATTGCAAACAGAGACTTTGCCTATAAATTTAAGATGGACACTGTTTGGATTCATAATTTGCAATTGAATCCGGAAGTTTGAGAGCTCGTCGGAGAGGCGATTTCCGGCGGCTTCTGCGGCGGCGTACGGTGGAGGTGATCGACACCACCAACCCAGATAGAAAGCCTGCTATCCTGTGAACATAACCCAAGGAGAATCGGAGTCATCGGAGGTGTGGTGAAGGCACGGCGGCGCTGCGAAGTTGGTTCGTCAACAGTGAAATCAGCAACTTCAACCGGCGGTTTGAGCCACTTACACTTCGAATTGGACCTCGAGGTAAGAATTAAAGTTGTTCTACTCAGTATTACGAACATTTTGGCATAGGTCTTGACCGGCGATTCTAGGGTGGTCCGTCGCCGGAATAGTACCCAAACCACCACCGGCGGTGGCGGCGCGTGGCGGCGCAGGGTGGCGATTCTGAGTTAGGGCTTTAGAGACAGAATGTAGCCCTGGAGTCACTGAACATGTTAGTATGTTTAAATTGTTGAGATTCCGTCGTTTAATCGACGATCGGAGCCTCACAAATGTGGACTGTTGATAGGAGTTGATCGGACCGTTGGATCGTGTCCAATTTTAATTATGTTGTAGCTGATGTTGTGAGGAGTCTGTAGGTTCAGACAGATTGATGATCGGACGTCCCGATCTTAAGTTATTAATTTTCAAAGTTAAGGCGAGCGATCGCCATTCGATCGTGTAATGTAGAATAATCCGACCGTTGGATTGGGCCCAAATTGTTGCAGAGTGATGTCGGGACAATTTAGAGCCCATTGGTGCAATCGGATTTGAAATCTGAGATTGTGGGCCCAAGGCGGATTTTTGGAATGTCGGTTGGACATGTGGGACCCACGGGACCCAAATAGTGACCTTTTGGACAATGGGTGCCATTAGTCATGATTTGACGTCGACAGCATGTACGTCACAGTTTTGGAGTTGGTTGGACAAGATTTGATCGCTTTGGATCCCCGGTTGGTCCAAAGGGCATTTTCGTCATTAGATGCGAAATCTTGGATTTTGGAGTTTTGTGCTAAGTTGAGCTTTGTACTTTGCTTAGGTACTATTGAAGATTGAGTTGCTCAGTGAGGTTTGAGATTGAGGATTCGTTAAGTTGTTGAAGACGCAGCTTGGACGAGAGGTGAGTAAAACCAACCTAATCGTGAGTAAAATCACGAATTACTATATTTATTATAATGTGACCTTGGATAATGTTAATGGCTATAATTAACATGTTGGTTGTGATTTTATAAAATGTTTTAATTGTTTTAAAACACATGAACTTGTTCATCAACGGTTCATGAGGTAAGTGAAACCTATTTTGTTTTGAATTAATTATTATTATTAGAGATTTTGGTGTATTAACCATATATAACATATGTTGTGGATGTATGGTGGAAATTCATTCGTGAATAACCACATAAATATATATATTAAATATATATTGCTGTGATTGGTGTATTTGGCTATAAAACAATGTTTAATGTGAAACTACATTTTATATTGTTTTGGCGTTGGTGTTTTGGTGTTGGTGTTTTGGTGTTGATGGATTTAGGTGAGAATACCTTGAATCCCTTCTGAGTTTGTCAGGCGGGCATTCTCGTGGCAAATAATGAGGGATAAATTACCCTAGGGAGCAAGACCCAAGAACAGTTAGAGCTCTAGTCTGGCGCCATCTAGTACTCATGACTGGCGTGTAATCATGAGTGAACACTACTATGGTGTTTTGTAGTGTTATAGATTAGAGGTTCATAGTATTCTCTCTTCTATCTGTCAAATAAATGACGTGTTAAAACTACTTTGAAATAAAGAGTTTTGGTGTGGTCACAGGTGGTGATCGAAACAGTTCTTTAAGTAAAATAAAAGAATTGTGATTGTGATGATATTGATGATTATGATTACCTTGGTTATACAAGGATTTTGGTGTGCTAATGAAAGTGCATGTGTTTGTATATTATGTGTAATTGACATATTATACTTTGGACGTGGTTTACTCATACGAGCTTTAGAAAGCTTACCGGGTTGTTCTGTGGTGAACCCGGTGCACTATTCAATGGTGTAGGGGAGAATCCTGCAGGTGGTAGAGACGGTGAGCAGGAGAATTAAGGTGAGGAGCAGGAGGCTCATTGGTGGTTCCACAGACTGTAAAGTGTGGTGTGAGAGTGTTGGTGAGTGTTAGACTTCCGCTGTGTGCAATAAACTCTGAGGAACAGTTTATGTAATATATGATTGTTCATTTATGTGAGTTTGTAATGTAATATTTGACTCAGAAGAGTTGAGTCATTATTGACATTGTGGTTCGGAACAGTGGTGTTGTATCAAGAAAGAAAAGTTTAAATTTCTAGGTACTTTTGTTGAAGGTTCCGAGCTTCGCGTCCCGGATTGTTGGTTGTTCTGTTTATTTTCGCAGATTAATTGTTGAAAATTTGGGGCGTGACAGTTTGGTATCAGAGCTTAAGGTTCTGCTTTGATAGAGTGTTAGAGCTTATGGTCAGCTCTGACAGTTTGTTGACTGCTCAATTGTTTTGCTTTGTCGGAACTTTGGGTAAGTTCGGGAGACCTTTATGGTGTTTAGCTCTAAGAAGGGTTTAGGAGTTAGAGGAATGGATCCTCTGTTGTTGTTGTGGTTGTATGTTAATTTCAAGCTTGTTTATTTTGAGATAATACTCAAGTATGGAATTAACAGTTTGATGGTCTTTTGCCAGAAGGATAATGGTTCAAGGCAGAGGCCGAGGCAGAGGTCGAGGCAGAGGCAGAGGTAGAGGCCGAGGCCGAGGCCAAGGCAGAGCTAGTGATGAGGGCGAAGAGCAAGGAGCTGTTGAGACTACTTTTGAAATTCATGAGGAGTCTGAGGAGGAGATTGAAGAAGAAGCTCCTGCTGGTGCGCAAAATATGCGCAATGTGCCAATGGATGATCGTACAGCTGATCTATTTGCAGAGTTTTTGCGGGCACGGGAGCATGGTGTTCCTCCACCACCACCAGTGCCACCCGCAGATCCTTTCAGAATGTCCCAATTGGTTTTTGAACTCAAGAAACTGGGAGTTAAACCCTTTGAGGGTAAAGTGGATCACATGAAGGCGGATAGGTGGATACGGAATCTTGAGAACTACTTCAAGATGTTGCGTATGACTGGTGTTGAGAAGACGAGTGCAGCTTCCTTTTACTTGCAGGATGAGGCACGAGTATGGTGGGATACGGTGGAAAGATCACATAATGTGGACCAGATGGATTGGGAAGAATTCTTGGTACTCTTTTACAAGAAGTATTTTTCTGATACTGTCAAGGAGGAGTTACAAATGGAGTTCATAAACTTGACACAAGGGACCATGACTGTGAGGGAGTATGAGGCACGGTTTGCTGAGTTGTCTCGTTTTGCAGACCCTCTGAGTGAGTTGCAACAAACCCAGAAGTTTCAAAGGGGTTTGAATGCTTATGTGAAAAAGATGGTGACTGGTTTCCGCCACACGAAAATGGTGGATTTGGTGGAGTGTGCAGCTTCTATCGAAGCAAATAATAATGAGTTCAAGAAGAGTCTGGATGTCAAGAGAGATGTCAAGGGGAAAGGAAAGGCGCCAGCACAAAGTAGCACCACTGGGAATCAGGGAGGTGTTGGTAAGAAGCAGAGGACGGGGTACCTGACTGCGACCAAAAAATGAGGCACATACTAAGCAAGCTGGGCCCATTAGATGTTATAACTGCAATGAGGTGGGTCATCTGTCAATAAACTGTACCAAGCCTAAGATGTATACATGCTTTACTTGTGGTCAGCCAGGACATATTGCTAAGAATTGCAAGAGTGAAAACAAACCAGGGAGACAACAAAGACAAGGAAATGCCAGAGTCTTTGCCGTGGGTCAAAGGCAGGGGAACACTGGTGTGGAAGGTACAATAACTCTCTTTCATAATCTTGTGAGGGTTTTGTTTGATACTGGTGCATCACATTCTTTTATCTCTCGATCTGTTGTGAATGCGTTGGGATTAACTCCTAAATTGCTTGGTGTGCCTTTAACTGTTGAGTCACCTTTGGGTAATTCTGTGAAATTGATTTTGGTGTGTGAGTCTTGCCCATTGTTGATTGGTAACAAGGAGTTCCTTGCCGATTTAATTGTTCTGGATAATAACTCGTATGATATGATACTTGGTGTGGACTGGTTACGGTGTAATCATGCTGTAATTGATTGTCATGGAATGTTAGTGTCGTTTCATATTCCTGGACAAGCGGTGGTTCGGCATAGGTGCATTAAAACTGATGCAACTATGAAGTTTGGGTTTCTAGCTCTTGTGGAAAGAGTAGAACGAGTTCTAGCATTGGAAGATGTTCCTAAAGTATCTTTGTATCAGGATGTTTTCCAAGATATTGTGGGCTTGCCTCCAAGGAGGGTAGTGGAGTTTACTATTGAATTGATTCCGGGAACGTCACCGATATCAAAGGCTCCTTATAGAATGGCACCTACCGAGTTGAAAGAACTCAAGATTCAAATTGATGATTTAGTGGCACAAGGGTTCATTAGACCAAGTACGTCACCTTGGGGTGCACCTGTCCTATTTGTGATGAAAAAGGATCACACACTGAGATTATGTGTGGATTACAGAATGTTAAACAAGGTAACGATTAAAAATAAGTATCCATTGCCAAGGATTGAAGATTTGTTTGATCAATTGAAGGGGGCAACTGTGTTCTCAAAGATTGATTTAAGGTCAGGATATCACCAAGTTAGGGTGAGGGAGGAAGATATTCCTAAAACAGCATTTCGAACCAGGTATGGGCATTATGAGTTTGTTGTCATGCCTTTCGGGTTGACTAATGCACCTGCTGTGTTTATGGATTTGATGAACAGAATATTCGGTCCTTACTTGGATGATTTTGTTGTGGTGTTTGTGGATGATATCTTGATCTACTCAAAGAATGATGAAGATCATGATCGGCATCTTGAGATTGTGTTGGAAACTTTAAGGAGGAATCAGTTGTATGCCAAGTATGAAAAGTGTGATTTTTGGCAGGATAAAGTAAAATTTCTCGGTCATGTGGTTTCTAAGGATGGGGTATCCGTGGATCCTTCTAAAGTGGAAGCAGTTATGGAGTGGAAACAGCCTACTACTGTGACTGAGATTCGCAGTTTCTTGGGTTTGGCCGGTTATTATCGAAGGTTTATTGAGGGTTTCTCAAGTATTGCCGCACCTTTGACCAAGTTGACAAGGAAGGATGTGTCGTTCATTTGGAATGAGGATTGTGAGAAAGCCTTCAAGGAACTGAAGAAGAAACTGACTACTGCTCCGGTGTTGACAATTCCCTCAGGAGGAGGAGGATTGGTGATTTATAGTGATGCATCTCTTCAAGGTTTGGGATGTGTGTTGATGCAGAATGGTAAAGTGGTTGCTTATGCATCTAGACAGCTGAAGGTTCATGAGAGGAACTACCCTACACATGATTTAGAATTGGCTGCAGTAGTGTTCGCCTTGAAAGTTTGGAGGCATTATTTGTATGGTGAGAAGTTTGAACTCTTTTCAGACCATAAGAGTTTAAAGTATCTCTTCTCTCAAAAGGAGCTGAACATGAGGCAAAGGAGATGGATGGAACTCATAAAGGATTATGATTTCACGTTGGAATATCATCCAGGGAAAGCTAACGTTGTTGCAGATGCATTGAGCCGCAAGCCTAGAGGAGTAGTCGCATCTGTAATGGCATACGAGTGGAAGATGCTGGAAATGGCATCAGAAGTGGACTTAAGACCAACTACAGTTGGAGGAGATGTTTTTCTGGGGAGTATGACAGTTCAACCTAGCTTGATTAGTAAGGTGATTCAGGAGCAAGCTCAAGATGTGGGAATGCAAGCTAAAATGGTTGAGTTAACAATTGAACCAACTTTTATAGGTCCTTCTGAGTGGACAATTGGGAATGACGGTGGTTTGAGGTACCGAGGGAAGTTGTGTGTGCCTGAATCTGAGAATCTCAAGAGAGAGATTATGGATGAAGCTCATCGTTCTAAGTATACGGTTCATCCAGGAAGTACTAAGATGTACAAGGATCTTAGGAGACAATTCTGGTGGATTGCTATGAAAAGAGAGGTGGGACAGTATGTGACTAAGTGTCTAACTTGTCAACGGGTGAAGGCAGAACATCAACGGCCATCAGGGTTGTTGAAACCTTTACCTATTCCTGTTTGGAAATGGGAAAATATTGCTATGGATTTTGTAGTGGGATTGCCTAAGACTAAGCAGGGTCACGATGCAATTTGGGTTATTGTGGACCGACTGACGAAATCTGCACATTTTCTGCCTGTATCTATGAAGTATTCAGTGGACACACTGAGTAAGCTCTACATTCGTGAGGTGGTGAAACTACACGGGATTCCTGTATCCATTGTCTCGGATAGGGATGCTCGTTTCACTTCTAAGTTTTGGAGTAGTTTCCAAAAGGCCATGGGGACTAGATTGGATATGAGTACAGCCTTTCATCCTCAAACTGATGGTCAAACTGAACGGGTGAATCAAGTGATGGAGGATATGCTTCGGGCATGTGTCTTGGACTTCAAGGGAAGTTGGGATGAATATTTGGCTTTGATAGAATTTGCCTACAACAACAGTTATCACTCTAGTATTGGTATGGCACCGTATGAAGCATTGTATGGAAGGCCATGTAGATCACCTGTTTGTTGGGCTGAAGTAGGTGATAATAAAGTAATGGGTACAGATGTAGTTCAAGAGACTACAGAGAAGGTTTCTATCATCAGAGATAGAATCCGCACAGCACAGAACCGTCAGAAGAGTTATGCAGATAAGAAACGACGGAGTGTGGAATTTGAAGTTGGTGACCATGTGTTTTTGAAGGTTTCACCAATGAAGGGAGTAATAAGATTTGGTAAAAAGAAAAGGAAGTTATCTCCTAGATTTGTTGGACCTTTTGAAATTCTAGATAAGGTCGGTGAGTTGGCATATCGGTTGGCATTACCTCCAATGATGTCAAGTGTTCATAACGTGTTTCACGTGTCAATGTTAAGGAGGTATATTAAGGATGCTTCACACGTAATTGATTACGGTACAGTTGAAGTCAATGGAGATGCAACTTATGAAGAAGCACCTGTACGCATCTTGGACAGGATGACCAAACAGCTTAGGACAACTCAAGTGGATTTGGTCAAAGTGTTGTGGAGTCACCATGACGAGGGTGATGCCTCTTGGGAATTGGAGTCTGAAATGAGGAGGCAGTATCCTCATCTTTTTGAGGACGAGGCAGGTTGAATTTCGGGACGAAATTCCTTTAAGGAGGGTAGAATGTAATGACCTCAAAAATAACATTTGGTTTTATTATTTTTGTGGAAAATCTTATTAAGTCGTGTAATTATTTTGGGTGTTGTATGAATTTGGTTTGATGTGAAAATATTGGAATTAAGTGACTTAATCTCAAATTGGGACAAAAATACCTTTACGATTAAGTTTATGATTTTCCAAAGGAAGTACCAGAAATTGAAGTGAGAAAATTATGATTTTTGAATTGGAAAATTGATATTGATCTCACGAACGCGTAGGCGCAAACGGTTCGTGAATCCGAGTTGAAACGAAGAAGTTATACTCGTTTGAAGTTTCAGGGACTAAATTGCAAACAGAGACTTTGCCTATAAATTTAAGATGGACACTGTTTGGATTCATAATTTGCAATTGAATCCGGAAGTTTGAGAGCTCGTCGGAGAGGCGATTTCCGGCGGCTTCTGCGGCGGCGTACGGTGGAGGTGATCGACACCACCAACCCAGATAGAAAGCCTGCTATCCTGTGAACATAACCCAAGGAGAATCGGAGTCATCGGAGGTGTGGTGAAGGCACGGCGGCGCTGCGAAGTTGGTTCGTCAACAGTGAAATCAGCAACTTCAACCGGCGGTTTGAGCCACTTACACTTCGAATTGGACCTCGAGGTAAGAATTAAAGTTGTTCTACTCAGTATTACGAACATTTTGGCATAGGTCTTGACCGGCGATTCTAGGGTGGTCCGTCGCCGGAATAGTACCCAAACCACCACCGGCGGTGGCGGCGCGTGGCGGCGCAGGGTGGCGATTCTGAGTTAGGGCTTTAGAGACAGAATGTAGCCCTGGAGTCACTGAACATGTTAGTATGTTTAAATTGTTGAGATTCCGTCGTTTAATCGACGATCGGAGCCTCACAAATGTGGACTGTTGATAGGAGTTGATCGGACCGTTGGATCGTGTCCAATTTTAATTATGTTGTAGCTGATGTTGTGAGGAGTCTGTAGGTTCAGACAGATTGATGATCGGACGTCCCGATCTTAAGTTATTAATTTTCAAAGTTAAGGCGAGCGATCGCCATTCGATCGTGTAATGTAGAATAATCCGACCGTTGGATTGGGCCCAAATTGTTGCAGAGTGATGTCGGGACAATTTAGAGCCCATTGGTGCAATCGGATTTGAAATCTGAGATTGTGGGCCCAAGGCGGATTTTTGGAATGTCGGTTGGACATGTGGGACCCACGGGACCCAAATAGTGACCTTTTGGACAATGGGTGCCATTAGTCATGATTTGACGTCGACAGCATGTACGTCACAGTTTTGGAGTTGGTTGGACAAGATTTGATCGCTTTGGATCCCCGGTTGGTCCAAAGGGCATTTTCGTCATTAGATGCGAAATCTTGGATTTTGGAGTTTTGTGCTAAGTTGAGCTTTGTACTTTGCTTAGGTACTATTGAAGATTGAGTTGCTCAGTGAGGTTTGAGATTGAGGATTCGTTAAGTTGTTGAAGACGCAGCTTGGACGAGAGGTGAGTAAAACCAACCTAATCGTGAGTAAAATCACGAATTACTATATTTATTATAATGTGACCTTGGATAATGTTAATGGCTATAATTAACATGTTGGTTGTGATTTTATAAAATGTTTTAATTGTTTTAAAACACATGAACTTGTTCATCAACGGTTCATGAGGTAAGTGAAACCTATTTTGTTTTGAATTAATTATTATTATTAGAGATTTTGGTGTATTAACCATATATAACATATGTTGTGGATGTATGGTGGAAATTCATTCGTGAATAACCACATAAATATATATATTAAATATATATTGCTGTGATTGGTGTATTTGGCTATAAAACAATGTTTAATGTGAAACTACATTTTATATTGTTTTGGCGTTGGTGTTTTGGTGTTGGTGTTTTGGTGTTGATGGATTTAGGTGAGAATACCTTGAATCCCTTCTGAGTTTGTCAGGCGGGCATTCTCGTGGCAAATAATGAGGGATAAATTACCCTAGGGAGCAAGACCCAAGAACAGTTAGAGCTCTAGTCTGGCGCCATCTAGTACTCATGACTGGCGTGTAATCATGAGTGAACACTACTATGGTGTTTTGTAGTGTTATAGATTAGAGGTTCATAGTATTCTCTCTTCTATCTGTCAAATAAATGACGTGTTAAAACTACTTTGAAATAAAGAGTTTTGGTGTGGTCACAGGTGGTGATCGAAACAGTTCTTTAAGTAAAATAAAAGAATTGTGATTGTGATGATATTGATGATTATGATTACCTTGGTTATACAAGGATTTTGGTGTGCTAATGAAAGTGCATGTGTTTGTATATTATGTGTAATTGACATATTATACTTTGGACGTGGTTTACTCATACGAGCTTTAGAAAGCTTACCGGGTTGTTCTGTGGTGAACCCGGTGCACTATTCAATGGTGTAGGGGAGAATCCTGCAGGTGGTAGAGACGGTGAGCAGGAGAATTAAGGTGAGGAGCAGGAGGCTCATTGGTGGTTCCACAGACTGTAAAGTGTGGTGTGAGAGTGTTGGTGAGTGTTAGACTTCCGCTGTGTGCAATAAACTCTGAGGAACAGTTTATGTAATATATGATTGTTCATTTATGTGAGTTTGTAATGTAATATTTGACTCAGAAGAGTTGAGTCATTATTGACATTGTGGTTCGGAACAGTGGTGTTGTATCAAGAAAGAAAAGTTTAAATTTCTAGGTACTTTTGTTGAAGGTTCCGAGCTTCGCGTCCCGGATTGTTGGTTGTTCTGTTTATTTTCGCAGATTAATTGTTGAAAATTTGGGGCGTGACAACCTTCCTCTATGTACGAGGCAAAAAAGACTTTGTCTGCTTTAGGGATGAGTTATGAGAAAATCCACGCATGTCCCAATGACTGCATTTTGTATCGGAAGGAGTATGAGGATGCAACTAATTGTCCTACTTGTGGTATCTCAAGGTGAAAGGAAACCAAAGATGGGTTCTTGAAAGACGGTGTGGCAGCGAAGGTGGTGTGGTATTTTCCTCCAATTCCAAGGTTTAAAAGGATGTTTCAATCACTTAAGACAGCTAAGAGTTTGACTTGACATGCTGCAAGAAAATCAGTTGACGGTTATATTTCTCATCCAGCGAATTCCCCGTCTTGGAAACTTGTTGATGAAAAATGGCCCGACTTTGGTAATGAGCCAAGAAACTTGAGATTGGCTATCTCATTTGATGGATTCAATGCCCACAGTTCTTTAAGAAGCAGATACAGTTGTTGGCCAGTTATGTTAGTTACATATAATCTCCCACCATGGCTATGCATGAAGCGGAAGTTCATGATGTTGACCTTACTGATTTCCGGTCCTAAACAGCTCGGAAATGATATAGACGTCTACTTAGAGCCTTTGATTGATGATTTGAAATCTCTGTGGGATGGGATTAGAGGAGCGTGCACTACAAGAAAAACACCCTTTACTGACGGCTAAAAAGCGTCAAGATAGCCATTAATTGACAGCTCGGAAAGCGTCACAGATGCCACTGTCAAGAAAGGGATACCCCTATTCTTGACGCTTATTATCCGTCAAGATTTAATGTTTCCTGACGGTTATGGAACGTCACAAACCCGTCAGGATTTCCTTCTCTTGACACTTTTTAACTATCAACATATTTTTGTTTTTTTATACTTAGGAGTTGTTTCTTGATGGTTTTTAGCCGTCAAGAATAGCATGACTGAAAAAGAAAAAAAAAAAGGTGCAAAGAAATAATTAAATTGCTAAATAATTATATAAAGCAACAAACACATCTACTAAAATAAAATTATTATAAATATTAAGCACTACAAAAATGTTATAACATGTCAACTATCTAGGAAACGATATTAAAAACATATAAACATAGGGAAATAAACCAAATGATCTAATATCCAGTAAGTGTAGGTCTCAAACTATATAGAACTTGTCCCTTGGAAGCTTGACTTTCCTTGATGAGCCTAAGATTGCCTTTGTGGTATGAGCCGCACTAATCACATCAATCTACTAAGATGAAAACGTATGAATTAAAGAGTTAATTAATGCATATGGAACTAAGATTAAGCAGAATTCAGATAATTGATTATGTGCCTGAAATAATCTCTAATGTTTAATAATATGTATAATGATGAAAATTTTAAACTCACATACAGGAAGGGTAGACAATCCTAGGATGGTAAGCATGAGAGGAGGTAATTAATAAGTAGAGCTTCCCATGCAGATGTACAGGAGGAATTGGGCAACTAATTTCAGTTTCATTATACATAACTTTATCAAAGCAGCCCATTTCTTTTAACAAATACTCACATACTTACCAAAAACAAAAAGAGAGAGAAATCTGCCAAGAGAACATTAGATTTGTGGGTAGAGAAGAGAATCACAGTCTCTTGACAAAAACAATATCTGCATACTCAAATGAAGCAAGAAAAATCATTAAATTTGTTAGTATACTAAAATAAATTAAAATCAAAACCAATATTAGCAAATCCATGACCATTGAATACCTGCATATGCTTCAGAAGATAAAAAATGTAGCAGCCAACTGGAAATCACAAATACGTAAACATTCAAAACATAACAAATGCAACAGCAATACGCATTTAGAACATAGAACATAACAAATGCACAAACCCAAATTAACCAAACTATGAGATTATGCTATCCAAGCACCAACCCATTTATTTCTTTCTTTCCTACAGGATCAAAAAACATATGTCAAATATGAGCACATTTATGTACTTTCTACCAAGGATTCTATCCAAATACATAGATGTCAAGCAACCTGTACTTTGTTCGAGATAGAGATTTGCATAAACTTATACATGCAAAATAACACAAAGTCACTTATACTAATTTAGAGAATTCAAACACAGGCTTAGATTGTTTTGAGGAAAAGGAAATGGTAAGAGGCAGTAGTGAGAGGGAGAGGTTATCCACATGATCCAGATTCCTCACGACTACCAAAGAGTTTGGGAAAAAGCTACAAGGACTAAATTGGCTATGCAAAACAAATCTCCATACAAATTAAAAAACCTACTTATTGCTAACCTATGTTATTCAACTAGAAAACAATAACACTTAGTTAGCAATAACACTTGCTTGTTCAACCAAAATATCAAACAAAGCAAAATAAAAAAGGTGAACGAATCTATAGACTAGAAAGAAATAGAGAACCAGTATAACATTAAAAATTGCAGAGACTATAAGGAAATTAAAGAAACCAACAGAGGCTTTCATAGTTTGGCCGTTAAGTAGCTTTCATTAAAACCCCAAAAAAGAGGCAGCCTTTACAAGCATTTAGTAGAATACTAACAAGAAAGAAAAAAATCAATCATAACAAGCTTCCAAAATCAATCTCAGGTTTTCTAATTAAAGAAAATACCTTAGTAATATTCACATATTATCCTCATCACCCCCACAAACATCATAGCACAATTTTTTTAAAATAGAAACGAAGATTATATTAATCAATCAATGAGGCTACAGGAGGATGAGAAATCCTCAAACCCCCCAACCCACACGACCAAGACTACAAATGAAAGGAAAAAATTACAGAAAACAGAAGAAACATAGCTAAACAAAGCCAAACACAGCAAAACACCCAGAGCCCAGAAAAACAGAGGTTTAAGACAGACATAATAGCTCATTCAGGAATCAGAATAAGAAAACAAGATGCAACTTCTAGACACGAGAACCAACTCAGAAAAATAAAAAAATCAATTAGAAAAGAAAAAAAAACTAAAAATTTATGAATGCAGCAGTAAACTCAAAATTAAACTAACATAACCAAATCTGCATCTAGTTCAAAACTTATATGAAATCCTCACCTTGTCTCCAAATTACTGGTCCAAATAGAAATTAAAAAGTTGAAAACCTGCACAGACTAGCCCAAAATTAAAACCTAAAACTTACAATATAAATTAGAAAACTCAAACCTTAAATAATTAAAATTATCTGTTGGCAGAGAGCGATGTCGTTCCTTGTCGTCAATCTCCAGTGGTGGGACTGCAAACTAGGACACTCAAAACCTATGAATCTAAAGAGTAACACTAAAGACGCAGATCTAGATTTTTGGCTAAGATGGTTATCAGTGGTTAGCTGGTGCAACAAAGAAAGTAATGCGAGAGAAAGAGAGAGGATAGGGGCTGTCATGGCATCAGATCCCGAAAAGAGAGAGAGACATGGTGGCTTGAGATCTAGGAAGAGACATGGCACAGTGTAGCAGCTATCATGGCCGCCCAAACCATAAGAGCAAGAACCCACTAAGATTTGCGATTCAAAACGTTTTCCTCTTCTGATTTGTGTTTCCAATTTCAAGCTAGAAAAAGAAAAGGTGGGAAAAACCTAGGGCTTACATTTTGAGTTTCAGAACGAGGTGGTGACCAAGATAAAAAGAATGAGTTTGACCAAATACAAAAGATAAAAAGAACGAGTGGATTAGGGCAGAACACTTTAGAACATTTGGAGCGAACTCGCAAACTCTCGCGCTTTTTATTTTATTTTATTTATAAAAAAAATTTAAAAATAAGCGTCAACTATAAGGGGTTTTCCTTGATGGTTATTAAGAAGTGTCAGGTATAGAGGCCTTTAATTGACGTTTTTCATCAAACGTCACAAAACACTGGTATATAATTGACATTTATTAAAAAGTGTCAAGGTTTACTAGAATAGTTGATGGTTTTTGAACAAGCGTCAACTATGAAGTGTCAACTAAGGCCTGTTTTCTTGTAGTTGTATGATGCCCACATAGGAGAATACTTTACACTCAGAGGTGTATTACCGTGGACAATTAATGATTTTCTTGCCTATGGAAACTTATCTGGTTGTGTCGTTAAAGGATATAAAGCTTGTCCAATATGCGGCGATGATACACCTACTCACAGTTTGAAAAATGGCCACAAAATTTGTTACATTGGGCATAGAAAGTGGTTACCAATCAATTATCCATATAGGAGGCAACGTGCAGCTTTTAATGGGAAACCTGAATATGGCATGCCTCCCGAGCCATTAACAGGAGAAGAAGTGCTGCATATGGTTGAAGATATTTATTACATATGGGGCTCGAAAAATGGGGGAAGTGTTGGTGAGAATGATGGTGACAGAGTTTGTTGGAAGAAGAAATCAAAATTCTTTGATCTCGAGTTTTGGAAATACCTCCCTGTGAGGCATGCCCTAGATGTTATGCACATTGAGAAGAATGTTTGCGATAGTATCATTGGTACATTACTAGAGATCCTTGGAAAAAATAAAGATGGGATTGCTGCTCGGTTAGACTTATTGAACATGGGGGTAAAAATTGATTTGCAACCCGAGTATGCAGAAAGACGTACTCGCTTGCCTCCAGGGCCTTGGAATTTGTCAAGAGCAGAGAAGAGAGTGGTTTGCAATTCTTTTTATGGTATGAAGGTTCCTGAAGGTTATTCTTCAAATATAAAAAATCTTGTATCTTTAAAAGATTCAAGACTTATTGGCCTTAAATCTCTTGATTGTCATACTTTGATGCAACAATTGCTCCCTGTGGCAATTCGTTCTGTTTTGGAGAAGCCTGCAAGGTATGCAATAACTCGATTGTGCTTCTTCTTCAATGCTATATGTGCAAAGACGGTAGATGTTTCCAAGCTAGATAAGTTGGAAGAAGATGTAGTAGTTACTTTGTGTTTGCTTGAGAAGTACTTTCCCCCTTCATTCTTTGATATCATGGTTCATCTAGTAGTACAGCTTGTCAGAGAAGTTCGTCTATGTGGGCCAGTATATTTTAGATGGATGTATCCATTTGAAAGATATATGAAAGTGCTAAAGGGGTATGTTCAGAATCGTACTCATCCCGAAGGTTGCATTGCTGAGCGGTATATAGCTGAAGAAGCTGTAGAGTTTTGTACCGAGCATTTATCTGATGTTAGTACAGTTGGAGTGCCTTCAAGCCAGAATATGGGAGTTTCAAAGCCATTATCAGGTTGCACAGTGAGCTTAGTTGATATGGACTTGTTGAACCAAGCACATCTATATGTCTTGGAGAATACGGAAGAAGTCCTACCTTATATCGAGTACGTATGAGTTTAATTTTTCATATGTAGCCATTTTAAATATTATTACTCCTTATGTTTATCTTATATACAAGGGACTGTAATGCGTGCTTTTTTGGTGTCAATTGTAGGGAACATATGATCCACATCAAGACCACTTATCCGAAATTTAGAAAGAGAACAAAGTGGCTACAAGATAAGCACAATAGCACTTTCATTCAATGGCTACGCTTTAAGGTATATATGTTATTGAATGACATATTGAACTTATTTTAATTTTCTTTCTTTCTATATATATGTTAGATTGAATTAAGATATATGTTTAATTTGCAGGTTCAAAGTGAATTTAATGGGGAAGACAATAATGGCATATCAGAAAATTTGAGATGGTTAGCAGCTGATCCAAGCATGGCAGTGCCATCATGTAGGAGCTATCTTATTAATGGTGCCAAATTTAACACCAAGGCACAAGATGATGTGCGAACTGTCCAAAATAGTGGAGTTTATTTACTTGCACATACTATGCAAGTTCCTAGTGCCAAGGATAAAAACCCTATTGTCTCCAATATGGGTTTTTATGGGGTTATTCAAGAAATTTGGGATCTTGACTACCAAAAGTTTAGAATCCCAGTCTTGAGGTGTGATTGGATAGATAACACTTCGGGCCTTGTGGTCGACGAACTTGGATTTACCCTTGTAGATCTTAGTAAAATTGGACATAGGAATGACCAATTTGTTATTGCTTCTCAAGTCAAACAAGTATTTTATGTTGACGACCTAATGCATCGTGGTTGGTCGGTAGTGTTATCAATGCCTAATAGAGAATATAACGATGTACATATTGGTGATGATGTGCTAGGTGATATTAGAATTGAGTGTGAGCCATTTACTAGAGGGATACCAAATGTTGACACATTTGATGACCTAGTGGGTGCATTTGGGAGTGAGAATATTAGAGATGGGTCTGAAGATATATGGATTGATTGATTGTTGTAATGTATGACATTAGTTACGCAGTTAATTGTATGACATTTTTCATTGCTCTATATATCATTTTAATTCCGATAACATTTTCATTCTGCAGGCTTTAGGCACGACAAATCAAAAATTAAAAATAATCGGTTAAAGCTGAAAATACGACGGTCAAGTTACAAAAATCGCAAAAAGAGACGTCTACAAGACAACCAACGTTAGGTTTTCACAACCGACGTGGAATGACAACGCAAAAATGAAATGAAACCCACCATTTGAAAAAGAAAACACGTCGGTTAATTAAAATTCATTTCAAAACGGTTAATAAATATTTAAAACAACGACGGTAAATAAAATAATCAACGACGAACAATAAAGTATAACACGACGACAGAGTTCAAACCGACGAATTTACGGATATAATCAATTGATGATTAACGTCGTAAAAACATTGTTGCACGTCAGTTATAATTAAACAATTGACGTCTCGGAGAATACACACGTCAAAAAAAGTTATAAAAGAGACTTAACAAAGACTAGCCACGTCATGGAATGAATAAATAACCGACGTAGTAAGGATATAACAACGTCGAATAATTGAATTCTTGGGACATAGTAAAGTATAACCACGACCTTCATTTTACAATAACCGACGTCAAATCAATAACCCAAGGCGTTTCGTTACTTTTTAACGACGGTTAGGATAAAAGCAATGACGTCTCAGAGATTACACACGTCTAAGTGGCTCACAAAAGAGACTTTTAAAATGCCAACCACGTCGAAGTCTACAACCACCGACGTTGTAAAGTACTAACAACGTCCTAAAATGTGACTCCTAGGCCGTAGTAAATGGATTAAACATGACAGGTATTTTAATTAACCGACATGTAATGTTAAATCCACGTCGTTTTTTTCAATGTTCAAGCCGTCAAAATAATTTTCAACGTCTGTGGTGACCTAAAGGGTCGTGGTTATGTTTTTTTTTTACGTCAGTTCAAGTAAATATAAGCCATGTTAAATATTTAGGACGTCACTTTTTTTTTTGACAAAAGTGACGTCTAATTTACCATGTTATATGTTTTAGACGTCAGTTTTTTTATTTAGTAAACGTAGTATTTATTAACTACGACGGTTTCTACGTTTTAAACGTTGGTTTTGTTTTATTTAGAGACGTTGATAAAAATATTTACGTCGAGTTTGTAGTTGTTTTTGACATTTAACATTATTTAAACGTCTGTGTTTTACTAAAACCGTCGTCTAATATAGTCGAAAGTTGTTTTTTTATGCTTTTATGTATGAAATCGACGCCGGTTTTAGTTTTTTTTATGACGTGTAATATATTAACCACGTCGGTTATTTTCCGTCGTTATTTCATGTGTTAAAAGACGGCGGTGGATTTCTCATCGGTTGTAAAACATGATACACGACAGTGGATTCCCGTCGTCTATTTCATTTTTTGTAGTAGATTAGATAAGCAATTTTAATAGGATTAAAATAGGATTAAAATGAGACCAATTTAACTACCCTCAAAACAATATTAAGTTGATAATCGAAATTGCACTTTGAATGCTATTTTGCGGCCTTCCACCATGGTAGTGTCTTATTGGGTGGCACATTTACACTTTGTTGTACCTCAGTGAAGCAACATCCAGTACTTGTAACCATTCAAGGGAAGCCTATTACACATACTTGATGTAGTACAGATAGATAATGAGTGTGGCCAACAAATTGTTAGGTTGAGGACACACTTGAAACCCTATACCCACAAGCATGGTGGGAATAATATAACTAAGACGAACAAAACCAACAAACTGTTAGGTTGAGGTCTAGTTCTCTAGAGGCCATAGTGATGGGTATTCACATTAATGATGTGATTGGATAAGAGTATCCTCTCATAAGTAACATAGCAATCCAACAAACTTTTAGGATGTGTAAAGAACTTAATATCCATCTCTATATTTTTAAGAGATGGATTTGATGTTTTGTTTGACAAAATACTTTGTTCCATTTCACGTATCAATCAAATCATTGCTTTCGCAATTTTGATTGACGGTCTCTTTTATATTTTAGAAATGAATTGTAGCATTAACTGTATATGGATAAAGATGCAACTAGACTTGAGAGGCCTAGAGATGTGGATACCTCAACTAAATTGTGATACCTTAAACTTGGAGGCATTAGCCAAGATAGAATTCACCGGATGACAAAAGATGGAAGCTTTGAATCATTTGATCATGTTCCTATGCCTACTTGTGAATCTTGTCTATGTGGAAAAATGACCAAGTCTCCTTTCACTGGTAAAGGAGAAAGAGTTATAGAACTATTGGAATTGATCCACTTAGATGTTTGTGGATTTTTGTCTGCAAACACATAGGGCGGTTATTCATACTTCATTACCTTTACCAATGAGCATTCACAGTTCGAGTATTTATACTTAATCAAGTATAAATCTGAATCTTTTGAAAAGTTTCAGGAATTTAGAAATGAAGTTGAAAACCAAACAGGAAAGAGTATTAAAATCCTTAGATTCGATCGAGGATGTGAATACTTAAGCACAGAGTTTCTTGATTACCTCAAGGAACATGGCATCTGTGTGAACCGAATTAATTCATAACCCTAGGTCAAATAATTCCTTCCATTTGGGGATTATTTGACCTAATTGGGAATTATTCAATTTAATTGGGGGTTACCCAATTAAATAGAATGTTACCTAATTAAGTTGAGGATTGATTTGATTCCTACGAATATTCTCAATTAATGGAGGAGTTACCTAATTAAATTAGGTGTTGATTTGATTGCTATCCTGATTAGGGATTTGATTTAAATCAAATAAATCAAATCCCTAATTAGTCAAATCTCGCCAAATTGGGGAGGAATAATTCCCTTCCATCTACGGAATTATTCCTCTGAAACCCTAGCTCCCGAGACTCCTATAAATACCTAGCTACACACAAGGGTGAAGGTACGTCTAAACTCATACTGAAACTCTGCAGAAATTATCTCTCAGAAACCCTAGCCACCTCCTCTCTCTCCCTCTTTTACACAAGGCTCTGGCCACCACTCACGGCTCCGGCCACCCGGTTTTCACCACACATACATATTCCCGTACCCTATTTTAGCTATCATTTCTCTTCAGATCGATTGAACTGACTTAGGCATCGGAGGGCCTTTGGCCAACACCCCCCGGGTGTGGTCCTCTTATTGCTATTCGTTTTGCAGGGAGAAAGAGAGGCAGAGAAGACGAAGGAATCTTTAGGCAAATATTCCCGTGGGAGGAAATTTGCTCCCACAGCATCTTATCACAATTGACTCCACCAGGAATTCCACAACATAATAGAGTTTCTAAAATGAGTTCCATGCGCTATACTAATTTACCTATATCCTTTTAGGGATATCCACTTGAAACTGAAATTAATTTGCTAAATAGAGTGCCTTCCAAATCCATTCCACAAACTCCATATGAAATGTGATTTGGGAATAAATCAAGTCTTGGTTATATCAAGATTTGGGGTTGTCCGACATATGTGAAAAGACTAGATGCGGATTGTAGGAAATTTGAAAACATTTTTCCAAAGTTCATTTGAATATTAAACATGCATGTAATCAAATTAATCGCAGCGGAAGTCTATGGTGGTTGTTTAAATTCAAAAACAAAACTTATTCCAAGTATCTTAAGCCATGAACATTGATATGTTTTTCATAAATGAAAATTCAAGAGAAAGGATAAGATCTAATTACCCTTGAAGCAATTATATAAACCAATTTGTGTTTGGTCTTCTCTTGATGATTTCCTCTTTGTTGATCTCCTCTTTGATCTTTGATCTTTGCTCCTTGATCTTTCTCCTCCATGTGAGCTACAAAAGTATATGGCCTCTAAGTCTCCACATCAATGGAACCTTGAGATGAGAATAAGTATCTTGAGAATACTTGGATGCTAGTGCAAGATTCTCAAGATTGGTTTCAATCTAAACCACTTTGAAAGATAAAAAGTGTTTCACTCTTGAAAACACTCTTTTATCTCTCTTTGATCTCCCAAACCCATTTGGTTGATGTTGGATTGTGTTTGTGTGTTAATGAGCTTATGGAAACAATTCCAATACACATTCACTTAACCATTTTCGGCCAAACCCCATTGGGCTTCCAAAATTGGGCCTTATGACACTTAAACCATAATATTTAGGTGTCTTAAGCCCTTGGGCTTGATACCCAACCATTTGGGCTTCTCTCTAACTAGTATCGAGGCCCAAATATGTTTTTACATGTGGTAAATCATTCACATCAAATCAATCAAATTGATTTCCTCATTCTCATTTGTATTACTCAAAGTTAACCATTTAAGGTGTGTGATCCATTAGGTTCTAATTAGCAAGGCAGTGGGAAAATATAAGAACTCTTTCTAACCAACTGGAATTAAAACCCCTTTTTAATTCTTCCTTTATTTGGATCGATCACAATCAATCCTAGGACTTCCACAAGCCAAGAGTGACATCTAGCAATATATCAAGGCTACCCAAGCTAACCAGAATAGATGAAGAACCTATTCAGTTGGAATTGCAATGCAATACGGTCCTTCTCTTATACAATGTTTCAAATCATATTATTAGGGTACGGATTGATTATGTCAAACCCCTAATATGATTTACAACCTCATGTGATTTAAAAGAACATAATTAAGAACAACTTTCTAAATCAAGCTCAAAATACTTTGGCCAAAGATTTACTTAATCACATCTTGAAACATTCTCCTTCTTTATCGAAAGTAGAGATTCCTTATGGTACATTCACATGCCCCTCTAATGAATTAAGAGATCCCAACAACACTTAAGACAAATCTTTTACGTCTTGTCTTTAAGAGCTATCAAAGATCAATAACGCATCATAGGACAACCATGATGCCTCAGGTCTAAGGACTAATTTGCATTATTGCAATTATAAGTTCTCATTTGACATGTAGACAAATACTCCATATGAGAACTACAGTTGATCGCGTTCAGTATACTCATTCACTAATGAGCACCCACATACTTGTATTAGTGTCAACTACACAAATGGTTTGAGACTAACCATCCTCCCAATTGAGCATACATAATATGTGCTAATCTTGACGGTTTATCAATGCCCATTTGATAACCTATGATTAGGAACATTTTGGGATGCTACAGTTAGAGATTAAAGGTCTCCCGAATCTAATCTTCTTTAGATTACTTTATCTCTTATTTAGCATACCCTGGACATTTGTTTCTTTAGACGATGTAAAAGATAACAAAATAAGTTTGCCCTTTATATATCATATACGAAATGTATTCTAAGGAGATTACATCAAATGTATTGGCTCTTATGGCACATTTCTAACACGGATAAACTAGATGCAAGGTTAAGTGAAGTGTAGATTTATAGGGTATCCAAAAGGAAACTATGGGATATCACTTATATCACATCAACGAGCAAGAGTTATTTGTCACATGGTCAGCTACCTTCCTAGCACTACTACAAAAAGTGAAAAAGACGACGGCAGAACAAAAAACCATCATTGTGTTCAAAAAGACGACGGTAACAAAAAACCGTCGTGGATAAGTACCTTAAACAACTAAAAAATGGAGGTACTGTTGAGTATATTTAAAAAACGACGCTCACAAATAAAAAAGTATAGTCATATTAAAAATGTTTTCTTCAGAGTTAAAATCTGACCCAAAAACAATGACAACAGGTATGAATCCACCGACGTAGAAAATAAAGACGACAATTCACCAAAAAACCTGCCGTGTTAACTCCTAACTAACCACGACCAACTATTCTTAGTCCGCGTCGTATAATATAATGGAATCCACGTCGGTATACTACGACGGTGCCTTATGTGTAAACCGCCGTCTTAATTTTTATTTCTTTTTAAGATTTAATTATTTTTTAATTTTGGTAGCCTACGAAAATTAAAATGAGATCCCAAGAGGTATGATATCTTACCGTTGAGATCTTTGGATCCTGATCATAATCGAACCACCAAAGTGAGAAAGACAATATTTTAAATACACAAAATCCAAAAAGAAACCAGAACTGAACTGACCTATTGTCGTCGGATCAGCTGCACCAAAATGGATTCAGCTGCATCCTCAACTTGTGATACTCGCAAGTGCACGAGCCGTTCGGTAGTATAGCATATGTAAGTGCGAGGTCGATCCCACGAGGATTGGTGATTGAATGATTCAATTCATTTCCCTACACAAAACAGAAATGAAAAAAAGAAAGGAAATAAATAAAACAAGAAAGAAAGAAAATAACTAACTCAAGTAGATAAGTTCCCAAGTTCAATTAGATTAATGGATTGATTCTAGCTAATGTATGATTAGGCCATGGTGTTTGGTCCTAACATTGTGTTCCTAATTCCCTAATTTGATCATTTGTTGTCTAACCTAAAATTAAGCATTAGGAACCCATTAAACATAGAAGAACAATTTAAACAACCAAGCATGTATCTAATCCCTGTTGTCAAATGTCCATACATACTCTTCCTATTCATAGTTCAATTCGAATTAAGGCATGGTGTCTACTCTTAATTCAAACTAAGATAGCTAACATGCAAGCCTAAATGGTGATCAATCATTCAAACTAGCATATTAACTTATAAGCATAATGAATAAGAACAAAAACCATAATTGAAACTTGGAAACTAATCAAACTTGAAACTAAAGAAAAGAATTTACATAATGAAAAGTAAAGTGAAACTAAGAAAAACTTAAGGAGAATTTCAGCACAAATATTTCATTACAACAATTGAAAACTAGAAAGAGAAACTAAGAGAATTTGAGGAAGAGAAGGGAAGGGAGCTCTAGAGAAGTGTTTGAGAGCTCCCCCCCTTGGGGTGTGTTTACAAGTTTAGAGAACCTCACTATTTATAGGCCTAAGGAAGTGAAAAATCTGAATTCAATACGGCTAATGCATACAACACTTGTTTTATAAAATCTGAAATGGTTTATGCACTTGTATTAGAAAATTTGAATTGGTTGATGCACTTCACCAATAAATCCCACCAGCAGCCCTAGCTCATCTTCATGTCACCATGACCAAGCTTCCAACCAGCTCAATAGCTCATGCCTAGCTCACCATGACCAAGCTTCCAACCAGAAACAATAGCTCATCCTGAGGTCAGCATGACCAGCAACTTCAAGGGCTTACGAATTGGGCTTCCCTTAAGCAAATTAAGACTTTAAGCACTCAAACTTGAAGTTCAGAATGTCTTCTTTCCAGCCATATATCATTTGGGCTAATCTAAGGTCGGAGGAGGAAGTTAAGGCCAAAACAAATTGCTAACTCATTTTGCGCGCTGATAAAATTCATCCTGAGCATGGCTCTGTGTTTGCTAGGTAACAGACTCCATATTTATCCAATGGGGGTGAATTTTGGATATGTTATAGTACACACCCATTGGAACAACTTTCATGAAGAATGCGGCCTCATCCGAGCTATGTAGGTTGCTGAAACAAATCTTGCAATGTGACCTACGGAACTGGACTGGCAAGGGGCTGTAGCCAAAATGAGTTTGTCTTTAAGATCTTCTTCCCTTCATCCAAATTAGGCCTTAACATGCTTGAATTGCATGAATTATGCTCTCTTGCTCTGTTTGCCTACAAAACACACAAAGGGAGGCAAATAACTTAGAAATCTAGGAAACTAAGCAAAAGAAGTAAGTAAATAGGGCATGTATATGTATGAAATTATGAGCTTAACATGACCAAAACACATAAATCGAACTAGCAAACTTTGAGAAAGACAATGTTTTGAAAGTTAATGATGTGTGCGTTTTTGTGTCTTTGAGATACACCAAAACGAATACATCATTAACATCCAAATTATTCTCTTTGAGATGTGAGAGAGAGTGATGATGTATGTGTGTATGTGAGAGAGTAAGACGAGCCTCCAGAGAGGTAAGAAGAACTTGGAACCCTAAATGAAAACTGAAACTAAAAGAAAGCGTCAAATTTATACAATAAATCTTTAAAATCCACGGCGGTTCTTATAAACATACCGCCGCCTAATTGTACAAAACCACATCGGTTATTCTTTAATGGAATCCACGTCGTATAATTTAATGGAATCCACGTCGTATAATCAACTCCTATTACCGTCGTCTTTTTTCTATTTATACGTCCGCCTTCTCTGTAAACCGCTGTCTTATTTTTATTTCTTTTTAAAACTAATTATTTTTTTATTGGTTTTGGTAATATCTTTCTTAATGTCTATCAGAAAGAACTACTGCCAAAATACTTAAAACCGTCACAAGGAACAACCAAGTATCTTAACACAAAACAAAATTTAATTCTCAAGTCAATCCTCAACAACATTTTCGTCTTAAAAGGCAAATCTCTACTGATCAGATGAAAGCTTGCCCAACAAACAGTACTTTTGATTGGTTCAAAATCAACAAACGAGTGTGAAAAGCTCACTTGAGAGCATCAGGAATGAACTTTAAACAAATTACGTAAATATCTACGTCGGTTCTATTACAAATAGCGACGTCATATTTAACTAATAGACGTCGTTATTTAACAATTAAAGACGTATAAATATAATTAACCACGTCATCCTGTAAACTAAAGCCAATGACTTTTAACATCAACAAAGTCGGTATATTACAAAAAAACGACTTGGTAAATGAATGTACGATGACGCGAGAGATTAATTTATCGACTTATTATTTTGGAGTGTACTACGTCCTAAGTTGAAATTACCGTCGTAGTTTTTCTATTTATACGTCTTCCTTCTCTGGAAACCGGCGTCTTATTTTTAATTCTTTATTAAATTAATTAATCTTTCTTTTATTTTCTCAATCCTCAACAACATTTTCGTCTTAAAAGGCAAATCTCTACTGATCACCCTCAGCTTGTTCAACTGTTTCTTCCTCTCATATGCAAGCTGGGCCCTCTCCTTCCTCTTGTTCTCAAGCTCCTGCACAGCCACAGTGTGAGAAGCTCACTTGACCATCCTCTTTATCTTATCATAAGGAGGTGGAAAACCCTCGTATGCCTTCAAATGGGCAAGTGCGGCTGCACCATGCTTGGTCTTGTGAGGAATCATTCTGCAGAAAATGAAACTTTTTAGAAGTTGATGAGACAGGGCAAGAAGAAGTTGGAACCCTAGTTGAAAACTGGGAGTTAAAAAACGCGTGAAAAAATCATATTTAAATAAATTATCGTAAATACCCACGTCGGTTATATTAAAAATAGCGACGTCATATTTAACTAATCCACGTCGTCGTTTTCACTTCTGCAAAGAGAACGACGTCGTGTATTACAAACTTTTGTCGTGTCTTAAAAAGAGAACGACGTCGTTTTCAGAACCCCAAGTAACCACATCGGTTTCTTAAAATAAGTAGTCGTTGAATTTCGAAGTACAACGTCAGTTTAGATAAACAAGCGCCGTCATAACTACATCGGAATTCCAAAAGTCGTTTGGCTTTAGTGATAACTACGTCGGTTCCTAATTATTTACCGTCGTTATAACTAATTACTAGGGCGGTTTTGTATTGAACTCTGGGGAAATATATAAACTTTTCGTCACTTGACCTAATGTTCTACGGTTCTCTCTCACCGATAAAATATCTCAGTTTCCCTCTCATTTCCCAAAAGCAGCATCATCGTCTGAATCTCGTCATCGTCTTCGTCTCCAAATCACCATTTTCTTAAGTCGGAAGGAAACTTTCTTTGCACGCCAAAGGTATTTTCTCAATCTCTTTCATTTTTTTTAATCTTTCATTTGAAAGAACGAGTCTGGAAACAAGATTCCGTCAAAATGAGGAAATCTTCCATTGGTTTGATTAAATTCAGTAGAAAATCACTCTGACGAGTCAAAAGACGACAGTTCTATCTCGTTTGCGACGTTTAAATCGACACGCCACGACAGTCGTTAAATCTGACCTAATTCAAACTACATGACGGTGGTTAATAACCGTCATGGTGTAGGAATTAATACGTCGGAAACAAGATAAAACCGGCGTCTAGTGGGAGAAGAACAGTCGTTTTTCTTGTATTCCATCTCAGTAAGACGACGGTTTTATTTTGTGTTTGACGGGGTAATTTATAAACCACATCGGTTCTTAGGCTGAATAACCGACGTGGTGTATAAACATTTACGTCATGAACAAGATAAAACCGTCGTCTTAGTTCCTTTAATGGTCTGAGAGTCTGTTTAATAGGACGTCGCTGTTTTCATGTTACCTTCGTGGTGTTGTATTTATTACGATGGTGTTTTTGTACAAACGTCGTCCTAAATTAAATATCACGGCTGTATTTTTCTGACGTCATTTCTTTATTATTACGTCATTCTTATTTAATAACCGACATTGTTTTTCTTGCAGATTAATTAAAAATATCTTCGAAATCTCAAAACAAGGAAGCTCAAGTTTCACAGGCCAAATCAGCTTCAAAGGCCAAATCAGCTTCAAAGGCCAAATTAGTTTCAAAGGCTTAAGATTCAGAAGCCAAATCAGTTTCAAAGCCTCAAAGGGATGAAGCCAACTCAGTTTCAAAGGCTCCAGCACAGTCAGAAGGCAAATCAGTTGAAAGCAAATCCTCGAAGAGGATGAGATTTTCTTCTACTTCCAATAAAGACCCCAGCACAGCCACATTTGTTGAGGAGCCAAAATCCACAAGCGGTATCAACACAATGAGCCATGTTGTGAAGAGGAAAATTCAGAAGATTAAGCCTGTGGTTGAGTTCAATAAAAGTGGTAGACCACATGGCAAGGCTGCTATTGAGATGCAGTCTTATATTGGTGTTTTGGCCCGCACCAGAGTCCCTCTTGTGGACACGAAATGGGCTCAATTACCCAAGGACGTGAAGGAGCAGCTTTGGGAAGCTGTTCAAATGGCCTATGTTATTGGGGATGGGTGCAAGAAGATGGTCCTGTCGTCTGTGGCAAAAAAATGGAAGGATTTCAAGTATAACGTAACTAGGTAATATATTCTTCCATTCGCACATGACAAGGAAAAGTTAAAAGAACCCCCTGAGCTTTATAAGTTCATAGAGAAGTCGCAATGGGATGCCTTTTTAGCTTCAAGGTTATCCCCACATTTTGAGGCTGTGCATTCTGAGCAGAAACAGAGGAGGGAGAAATTGGAGTACAACCATAGGTTGTCTAGAAAATGGTATGTTGGTTTGGAGGACCAATTGGAAAAAACCATGCCCGATCAAGAAATCGATCGAGCTCTTCTATGGAAGAAGGCAAGAGAAGATAAAACATGGAACATCCCTGATCCAAAGGTTGCAGAGAAGGCAAAAATAATCGTAAGACTCACTAACTCTGTTCTAAATTTGAAAAACAGAGTGTTTTATTTTGGTTTAGACGTCGCACGTTTAAATAACCGACGTTATAAAATAAACACCACGACGGTTTTATTTACCGTTGTTTAAAAATGAATAGAACGTCGATTTTTGAATAAATCAGACGTCTAAATAGAATTAATACGACGGCTTAAATTCTGAAGACGGCCGTTTTTCTTTTAAGTTTACTCACGCACACACTCTCCCTCTCTCTGTCTATTTCACTGAAATTTGTGGTGCACAATTTCTGGAAAAGAAAGCATATTTCAATCAAGTTTTTTCAATTCTTCATTAAACTTTACGATGGTTTTGTCTCATATAGACGTTAGAATATATATATACAACGACGGTATTTTTATTTGTTTTATGTTTTAATCTGTTTTGATTGAGAATATACGACGGGTTTTTTCCAACCGATGTTGTAAATTATAAACAACGACGGTATATAAATACCGACGTGTTAAATTTATACTACGTCAGTTATTTATGCAGCCATATTTATTTAAGTCCTACGTCTGTTTGTTCAATATTCCGTCGTCTTAATTTAAATACTACGACGGTCGTTGATTTATTTTTTAATCTGTTATGATTTTGAAAATACAACGTGTTGTTTTCTGCCGACGTTGGAAACTCTAAACAACGATGGTATTTAAATACCGACGTGTTAAATTAATACTACGTCAATTATTTAATAAAACCGTCATTGTTTTTAATTTACAACGTCGGTTTATTTATCTGTTTTACATTCTGCTCAGTGTCTAACAATCTCTCTCTCTTTTAGGATGATTTGCAAAAGCAAGTCTCCGAAGGCACTCTGACTGTCTCCAGGAGCAATGATGTCTTGACTCTTGCTCTGGAACCCCCGAGCATGGTGGGAGAGTCAGAGGAGTTGGTGCTGGTGTTTCCCCAACTCAGTTCTTCAATTTGCCGAGACAGCAGAGAGTTAAATTTGGTGACAAATTGAAGGAAAGTCTATTGGAGGCAGTCAGAGAAGAGACCTTGAGGATTGAGGCGAGGTAAAGGGAAAGTATAATGGAAGCAGTCAGAGCAGAGAGGGAGGCTTTGTTTGCACAATTCCGTCAAATAGTTCCTACTTTTGATCCCAGCATGCTCAAAACGCCAATGACTCCAATTACTTTACCCCCTTAAGATCACAGCCCAAAAAATCCAATGTCTGATAAGGCAAGCTGCTCTGGGACCACTGGTATCAGACCCCTAGATTTGGGGGTAGAAGATCCAAAGCTTGAAGCCGATACTGCTGGAAAACAGCAAGAGGACACGGTAAATCTCTGATTTTTTCTTTTTCCGCCTTTTAAATTGTAAATAGACGTCGCTCTTTTAAATATCTGACGTTAACATTTGAAACAACGGCGGTATATATTTACTGATGTTGGAAAACAATAATATGTCTGTTCTTCCAAGAACAGTCGTGTTGAGTTAAATACCACGACGCTTTTACTTGTTTTACAATTTATTGGGCATTGAAAATAACGACTATCTTTTTTGCCGTCATCTAATTCTTTTATAAACCGTCGTCTATTTCATGAATTCATTAACTGCATTTTAATTAGACGACATTTCTTTAGTGTAGCGACGTAATTAAATGTACACAACGACGGTTCTGTATTTACCGACGTCTATAACCTTTCCTCCGTCAGTATGTACTAGAAACCGTCGTTTATATTATATACCACGTCCGTTTTTGGGGTTTAGTTAGAGTCGTTTATTTTAGTTCATACACAAACTAACTTATATTTCTTTGTTTATTTCTTGTAACAGGATCTCTCAAAGCTAGACATACCACCTCCTCTGTTAGCCTTATGCCAACATTTCCAGACCAAGTCGTTGCCTGGTAACGAGGCTCTGACAATTCACACGCCCAAGGAAGTATTTGGCTTTGAGCATGATACCTTCCTCTTCACTGAAGATATTTTGCAGTTTGGTTCCATGGTTGAGATTGGAACCACAGTGATATCAGTATACATGAGGTAATTCTAGAAATCCCATTTTGTTTTACATTTCCCTTTCTTTTAAATTAAAATCTCATTTAATTGAATTTCATATATTTAGGTACCTATTTGACTTATTAAAAATGGCAAATTTGGTAAACCTTATTGGCTTCGTGGACCCTGGGCTAGTCAGCTCTCAATCTGGATCTCTATCAGAGCGAACAAAACAACTGTCAAACCGCTTGATAACAGCAGATGGGGATCAATTTTTCTTGGTCCCTTATAATCCAGGGTTAGTCCCCTTAACTATTTAAAGTATTATTTTTCTTTGTAGTACTATTTAATGGATATGGATCATTATGTGTAGGGGTTATTGGGTGATGGTAATTGTGAGACCATCAACGGAGACTGCCTATTACATGAATTCACGGCCAAAACGCTCCGTTGATGACGACATGAAAAGTATAGTGAATACGTAAGTTGATTTCTTCTGATCTTAGCATTTTTTTCCTTTAATGCATTTGAGGTATACGACGGGTTTTTATAATACCAACGTTATAATGAAAACACAACGACGGTAAGTTATTACCAACGTTTTAAATACTTTACTACGTCAGAATTGTCTTAAAAACGTCGTGTTAATTTAATTACCACGTTGTTTGGGTTTTATTTAAGAACGTTTTAATTTTTTCTGTTCAATTTTTTGTTATACGACGTTTTTCCTCTTACCGACGTTATACAACGACGGTAGTTTTTTACCGCCGTTTGAAACAAAATACCACGTCATTTGTTTTAAAACTCCGTCGTTTTGACTGATTTACCACGATGGTTACTATTTGTATTTAAATTTTTTCGTTTTGTCATTAACACTCTTTGTTTTCTTGTAACAGGTCAATGAAAATGTTTAACATTCATATAAACAAAAAAGGACGTAAATCACCCATTTGGAAAAATCTACACGGCACTTCTGACCAACCAACAAGTGTAGAGTGTGGCTATTATGTGACGCGATTCATGAGAGATATAATTCATGATCTAGACCTAGATTTCGAGAAGAAGGTAAAAGGCAAAATTTTAGATATACTTTCTTTATTTTACTACGCCAAATTTTTATTTAAAACCGTCGTTTCTATCTTTATAACACGTCGGTTTTTTGGTTTATTTTGCAGTTTGGAGATAAAAATGATAAAGTTGAGTATAAACAAGAGGCTATTGACGAAGTTAGGTGTGAATGGGCAGAATTCGTTAGCAGGCAAATACATAATGATAATTGATGGACATAAATATTTATTAACAACTTTAGTTCCCAAAAAAATCATGAAAACTTAATATAATTCATAAAAACTTAATTTAATTCCCAAAAACCAACGTCTGATTCTAATTTACACGTCTCATATGTGTATACAATGGTCGTCTTGCTATAACTGGAAATATAACATCAACGGCAATTCTTAAAAACGACATGTAACAATCATAAAGACGACGGTTTATAATTAATTCATCTTGTACAGATAAATTTTTGTACCGATATACTACGATGGTTAGTACAACCATATTGACGTCTTAATAATATACAAAGGCAGTTATTATCAAAACTTTGACGTCGTATAGATAAACAACGTCGGTTATCCAAAATAAGATGACGCGGTAATGCAATAACCCACGTCTGTTATCCAAACAATTGACATCGATTTCTGTTCGTTTCGACGTCTAAAAAATATATGACGTCGGTTCGTAATGTTTAGCGTCGTTGTAAATGGATACAACGTCGGTTAGGTCATTTTGCATTTAAATTTAAATGTCTTTTATATTTTATTTCATTCCATATTAAATTCGAAACTAATTCCAAAGGCCTGAAAAATATCTTGCCCCTATTGGCCTGAAAAATCTCATTTTCGTATTCAAAATTACAAGTGATAACAAAAGTCAAAAAAATTTAGAGACAAAGCAAGATAGTTCTTATACTTTTCATAACATAAGCCTAAGGTTTATGTGATCCATTGGTGGCCATAAAATTCAAAAATATGAAATCTAGATTTTAGCCTACTAATATAGAAGACATTGTTGTAAGGAGTCCGTAGCAATTTTCGGTTTATTTTTCTCATACTTGTGTATTTGTTTATAATTATTGTAAAATTTAGGGTATAGGGTTTAGGGTTTAGGGTTTATTGAAACGACGCCGGATTACTCCCGCTGTTTTTGGTCAACTACGCGCGCTGAAATCCCAGGAAACCCAAACCCCGACTAATTATTTCATATTTACAAAGTCGGTTATTAAGTGTGACGTATTTTCACTTTACAACGGCGGTTTTATTATGAAAACGGCCGTTGTAAGTGTGTAATAAACGTCTGTCTATAAGTAGTTCTCGTCGTCTTTAAATAACTAACTCGGCGATTTTGTTATAAAAACTGCCGTCGTAAGGGGGTAATAAACGTCCATATGTAAGTATTTACCATCGTCGTTAAAAAACGCGGAACTTTAAAATTTTCGACCGCGATCTAAAATTTTCAGAATTTCCCTTTAACCCTATAACAGTTCGTTCTCTCTCTTCAACATAAATTTGTCTTAAAGTTTTCGCTCTCTCTCAAAACCCCAACGACGGTATATTCTCTCAGCTCTCTCTCAAGCTTTTGTTATATTCTCTCAGCTCTCTCTCAACGGCGGTTATTGCATGGATTCTTAAATCCATGTAAGTTGAAACCCTAATCTCTTTATTTAATGATATTGCACGGCTTCTTAAATCCCTAAGTGTTTTCGTTTGTAGCTATATTTGGGTTATTTTTATGTTTTAGTGTTTGCATTCTTGTAATAATTACTATCTGTTTTGGTTCTTTTATGTTTGTTTGGCCATGGGTTCTTGGAAAAGGATTGGGGATGGTAGATTTAAGCTATTTTTTTCCTTAAACTACGACGACGGTTGACGGCTCAAACCGTCGTCTAAATCTAAGTATACGTCCGTTGTTCATTTACTCCCGTCGTCTAAGTTTTGATCCGCAACCGTAGCCTACAGACGATTGTTTCTCCATTAACCATTGTCTTTAGGCTACCAGAACAAATTTCTGGGTTTGGGAATCTTAAAGACGTTAGTAACTATAGACAACGTCGTCTGAATTTGTATTAAACGACGATTACATTGTAAAAACCGTCATCTTGTTCTTGTTTTAATTTTTATTTTCAATTTGTTCTCTGGTATTTGAATTAGGTAGTGTTTCACTGCTGGTGTTTCCACTTTAATATATATATATATATATATATATATATATATATATGTATATATGATTTTATAGTGTGTGAGATGGATAAGTCATGGATGCATGCGGATAGAAGATCGAAGGCATATGAGTTAGGGGTGGAAGGATTTTTGAATTTTGCTGTAGAAAATCTTGGAAATACAACTCATATTCGTTGTCCATGTGTTAAATGAGGGAATATTCGATTGTTTGGGTTGGAATTATAAGGGAACACTTTACTTTAATGGAATTGACCAAAGCTATACGATTTGGACATGGCACGGAGAACCTTGGGAATGGACTACCAATGCTAGTAGAAATGTGGAAGAAGATGAGCAAAGTAGGTTCAGTTATGTTTCTAAAGAATTAGAGATGGATGATAGTGATTTTGCCAATACTGGATCCGAACCTTATGAGTTTGCCAATGTGATTGGGGATGGTGATGAACCCTTGTACCCTGGTTGCAGTAAGTACATGAAGTTGTCAGCTTTGGTGAAGTTATATAATTTGAAAGCAAAACATGGGATGAGTGATGTTTGTTTTACAGAATTATTGATACTTCAAGGAGAATTGCTTCAAGAAGGAAATACACTACCTTCCTCTATGTACGAGGTAAAAAAGACTTTGTATACTTTAGGGATGAGTTATGAGAAAATCCACGCATGTCCCATTGACTGCATTTTGTATCGGAAGGAGTATGAGGATGCAACTAATTGTCCTACTTGTGGTATCTCAAGGGGGAAGGAAACCAAAGATGGGTTCTTGAAAGAGGGTGTGGCAGCGAAGGTGGTATGGTATTTTCCTCCAATTCCAAGGTTTAAAAGGATGTTTCAATCACATAAGACAACTAAGAGTTTGACTTGGCATGCTGCAAGAAAATCAGTTGACAGTCATATGTCTCATCCAGCGGATTCCCCGTCTTGAAAACTTGTTGATGATAAATGGCCCGACTTTGGTAATGAGCCAAGAAACTTGAGATTGGCTCTCTCATCTGATGGATTCAATCCCCGCAGTTCTTTAAGTAGCAGATACAGTTGTTGGCCAGTTATGTTAGTTACATATAATCTCCCACCATGGCTATGCATGAAGCGGAAGTTCATGATGTTGACCTTATTAATTTCCGATCATAAACAGCTCGGAAATGATATAGACGTTTACTTAGAGCCTTTGATTGATGATTTAAAATCTCTGTGGGATGGGATTAGAGGAGTGTATGATGCCCACATAGGAGAATACTTTACACTCATAGGTGTATTACTATGGACAATTAATGATTTTCCTGCCTATAGGAACTTATCTGGTTGTGTTGTTAAAGGATATAAAGCTTGTCCAATATGCGACGATGGTACACCTAGTCACAGGTTGAAAAATGACCACAAAATTTGTTACATTGGGCATATAAAATGGTTACTAATGAATCATCCATATATGAGGCAACGTGTAGCTTTTAATGGGAAACCTGAATATGGCATGCCTCCTGAGCCATTAACCGGAGAAGAAGTGCTGCATATGGTTGAAAATATTAATTACATATGGGGCTCGAAATCTGGGGGAAGTGTTGGTGAGAATGATGGTGACAGAGTTTGTTGGAAGAAGAAATCAGAATTCTTTGATCTCGAGTATTGAAAATACCGCCCTGTGAGGCATGCCCTAGATGTTATTCACATTGAGAAGAATGTTTGCGATAGTATCATTGGTACATTGCTAGAGATCCCTGGAAAAAATAAAGATGAGATTGTTGCTCGGTTAGACTTATTGAACATGGGGGTCAAAACTGATTTGCAACCCGAGTATGGAGAAAGACGAACTCGCTTGCCTCCAGGGCCTTGGAATTTGTCAAGAGCAGAGAAGAGAGCGGTTTGCAATTCTTTCCATGGTATGAAGGTCCCTGAAGGTTATTTTTCAAATATAAAAAATCTTGTATCTTTAAAAGATTCAAGACTTCTTGGCCTTAAATTTCATGATTGTCATACATTGATGCAACAATTGCTCCCTGTGGCAATTCGTTCTGTTTTGGAGAAGCCTGCAAGGTATGCAATAACTCGATTGTGCTTCTTCTTCAATGCTATATGTGCAAAGACGGTAGATGTTTCTAAGCTAGATAAGTTGGAAGAAGATGTAGTAGTTACTTTGTGTTTGCTTGAGAAGTACTTTACCCCTTCATTCTTTGATATCATGATTCATCTAGTAGTACATCTTGTCAGAGAAGTTCGTCTATGTGGGCCAGTATATTTTAGATGAATGTATCCATTTGAAAGATATATGAAAGTGCTAAAGGGGTATGTTCAGAATCGTACTCGTCCCGAAGGTTGCATTGCTGAGCGGTATATAGCTAAAGAAGCTGTAGAGTTTTGTACCGAACATTTATCTGATGTTAGTACAGTTAGAGTGCCTTCAAGCCAGAAGATGGGAGTTTCAAAGCCATTATCAGGTTGCACAGTGAGCTTAGTTGATATGGACTTGTTGAACCAGGCACATCTATATGTCTTGGAGAATATGGAGGAAGTCCTACCTTATATCAAGTACGTATAAGTTTAATTTTTCATATGTAGCCATTTTAAATATTATTACTCCTTATGTTTATCTTATATACAAGGGACCGTAATGCGTGATTTTTTCGTGTCAATTGTAGAGAACATATGATCCACATCAAGACCGCTTATCCAAAATTTAGAAAGAGAACAAAGTGGCTACAAGATAAGCACAATAGCACTTTCATTCAATGGCTACGCTTTAAGGTATATATATGTTATTGAATGACTACATATTGAACTTTTAATTTTCTTTCTTTCTGTATGTTAGACTGAATTAAGATACATATATGACAAATTTGTAGGTTCAAAGTGAACTTAATGGGGAAGACAATAATGGCGTATCAGAAAATTTGAGGTGGCTAGCAGCTGGTCCAAACATGGCAGTGCCATCACATAGGAGGTATCTTATTAATGGTGTTAAATTTAACACCAAGGCACAAGATGATGCACGAACTTTCCAAAATAGTGGAGTTTATTTACTTGCACATACTATGCAAGTTGCTAGTGCCAAGGATAAAAACCCTACTGTCTCCGATATGGGTTTTTATGGGGTTATTCAAGAAATTTGGGACCTTGACTACCAAAAGTTTAGAATCCCAGTCTTGAGGTGTGATTGGATAGATAACACTTCGGGCCTTGTAGTCGACGAACTTGGATTTACCCTTGTAGATTTGAGTAAAATTGGACATAGGAATGACCAATTTGTTATGGCTTCTCAAGTCAAGCAAGTATTTTATGTTGATGACCCAATGCATCGTGGTTGGTCGGTAGTATTATCAATGCCTAATAGAGAATATAATGATGTTATTGGTGATGATGTGCTAGGTGATATTAGAATTGAGTGTGAGCTATTTACTAGAGGGATATCAAATGTTGACACATTTGATGACCTAGTGGGTGAGTTTGGGAGTGAGAATATTAGAGATGGGTGTGAAGATATATGGATTGATTGATTGTTGTAATGTATGACATTAGTTATGCAGTTAATTGTATCACATTAATTAATCGCTATGTATATCATTTTAATTCCGATCACATTTTCATTTTGCAGGCTTTGGGCATGACAAATCAAAAATTAAAAATAATGGGTTAAAGCTGAAACTACGACGGTCAAGTTAAAAAATATCGCAAAAAGAGACGTCTAAAATATAACCAACGTCGGGTTTTTACAAACGACGTGGAACATCAACGCAAAAATGAAATAAAAACCGCCATTTGAAAAAGAAAATTCGTCGGTTAATGAAAATTAAATAAAACACCATTAATAATATTAACAACAACGACGGTAACGAAAATAATTCATGACGTACAATACAGAATAACACGACGGAAGAGCTCAAACCGACAAATTTAAGAATACCATCGATTGATGATTTCCGTCGTAAAAATAATGTTGCACGTCAGTTGTAATGAAACAATTGACGTCTCAGAGAATACACACGTGAAAAAAGGTTATAAAAGGGACTTTGTAATACATTAGTGATGTCATGTAATAACAAATAACCGACGTAGTAAGTTATATAGCAATGTTGAATAATTGGATTCTTAGGACGTAGTAAAGCACTAACCACGACCTTCATTTTACAATAACCGATGTCAAAACCATAATTCAAGGCGTTTCCTTACTTCTTAACGACGGTTAGGCTAAAATCAATGACGTCTCAGGGGTTCTTTACACGTTTGTGTTTTACTGAAACCGTCGTCTAATATATGACTTAGACGTCGGTTTTATTTTTTCTGTGACGTGGAGTATATTACCGACGTCAGTTATTTTCCATAGTATACATTAACTACAACGGTTTTTACGTTTTACACATCGGTTGTCTTTCAATTAGTGACGTTGATAATCATTTTTACGTCTGCTTTAGAGTTGTTCTTGACATTTAACATTATTTAAACGTCTGTGTTTGACTAAAACCGTCGTCTAATATAGTCGAATTTGTCTTTTTAAGCTATTTATTTATGAATTAGACGTCTGTTTTATTTTTTCTGTGACGTGTAATATGTTAACGACGTCGGTTATTTTCCATAGTATATGTTAACCACGACATTTTCTACGTTTTATATGTCAATTTTCTTTGAATAAGAGACGTTGATAACTATTTTTACGTAAGCTTTGTAGTTGTTCTTGACATTTAACATTATTTAAACGTTTGTGTTTTAGTAAAACCGTCGTCTAATATAGACGAATTTGTCTTTTTAAGCTATTTATTTATGAATTAGACGTCGGTTTAATTGTTTCTATGACGTCTAATATTTTAACGACGTCGGTTGTTTCCCATAGTATATGTTAAGTACAACGGTTTCTACGTTTTACACGTCGGTTTTGTTTCAATTAGAGACGTTGATAATAATTTTTACGTCTGTTTTGTAGTTGTTCTTGACATTTAACATTATTTAAACGTCTGTGTTTTACTAAAACCATTGTCTAATATAGTCGAATTTGTCTTTTTGAGCTATTTATTTATGATATAGACGTCGGTTTTATTTTTTGTTGTGACGTGTAATATATTAATGACGTCGGTTATTTACCGTCGTTATTTTATGTATTAAAAGATGGCGGTTGATTTCACGTCAGTTTTAAAACATGCTAGACGACGGTGGATTCCTGTCGTCTATTTCAATTTATGTAGTAGTGTAGAAAGAGAATACACTCTTAATGGAAAAAGGGGACATGAGATAGAACTTAAGGAATTTTCCAATAAGCTAGAAATCAACACTGAACTAAATGCAATCCCAGATCCACAACCTATCGTAACAGAGACTCCACGTAGTTCAAGTACGGTCTACAGAATGCCTAAAAGGTATTATGGTTTCCTTCACGAAAACGAAGGAGAGCTAAATCTCCTAAGTAATTGTAAGGATATCGAAGACCCTTCAAACTACAATGAGGCAATGTCAGACATTGACTTATAGAAATGGCTTGGAGCTGTGAAATTCGAAATGGATTCTATGTATATATACCAACTAAGTCTGGAATTTAGTGATCCTCCTCCTAGTATTGTACCAATAGAGAATAAATGGATCTTTAAGAGGAAGATAGGCTCATATGGGAAAGTGGAAACCTACAAGGCAAGGCTAGTAGCAAAGTACTACAAGCAGAGAGAAGGAATTGACTATGAAAAAACCTTCTCTCCTGTCACTATGACAAAGTCTATTCGGATTTTACTTGCAATAGTTGCATAACATGATTATAAGATTTGTATAAATGGATGTGAAGACAGCTTTTCTGAATGGCCACCTTTAGGAAGAACTATAAATAGATCGACTTGAAGGCTTCATTTCTAAAGTTGATAAGCATAAGGTATGCAAGCTACATAGATCCATTTATGGGTTGACGCAAGATTCTAGGAGTTAGAACATCCTATTTGATGAAGTTGTCAAATCATTTGACTTCATACAAAACATGGATGACCAATGAGTGTACAAAAGGATCAATGCGAGTTTGGTGGTATTCCTAGTGATGTATGTAGATGACATACTACTTATCGGAAAAGATATAGGAATGATATTTTAGAGAAGCATCTTACATACTTGGAATAAAGATTTATCCTATTTGATGAAGTTGTCAAATCATTTGACTTCATACAAAGAACATGGATGACCAATGAGTGTACAAAAAGGTGAGTGGGAGTTTGGTAGTTGGATTATCTCAATCCTTGTATGTTGATAAGGTACTAAGGAGATTTCATATGGAACAGTCTAAGAAAAGTTTACTTCCAGTACGACATGGACTTTACTTTTCTAAGAGCATGTGTCCAAAAACTCATTACGAGATACAACAGTTGAGTAAAATCTCTTTTGCATATGCAATAGGGATTCTCATATATGTCATAGCATGTGCCATACATGAAATAGGTTATACGAGTATAACTAGAAGATATAAATCAAGCCCATGATTAGATCAATTGGGAGCATTGATAAACCGTCAAGATTAGCAAATATTATGTATGCTCAATTGGGAGGATGGTTAGTCTCAAACCATTTGGGTAGTTGACACTAATACAAGTATGTGGGTGCTCATTCATGAATGACTACACTGAACACGATCAACCGTAGTTCTCGTAGGGAGTATTTATCTATATGTCAAATGAGAACTCATAGTTGCAATAATGCAAATTAGTCCTTAGACATGAGGTATCATGGTTGTCCTGTGATGCGTTATTTATATTTAATAGCACTCAAAGGCAAGCCGAAAAAAATTTGTCTTAAGTGTTGTTGGGATCTCTTATTTCATCATAGGGGCATGTGAATGTACAATAAGGAATCTCTACTTCCGGTAAAAGAAGGAGAATGTTTCAAGATGTGATTCAGCAAATATTTGGCCAAAGTATTTTGAGCTTGATTTAGAAAGTTGTTCCTAATTATGTTCTTTTGAATCACATGAGGTTATAAATCATATTAGGGGTTTGACATAATCAATCTGTACCCTAATAATATGATTTGAAACATTGTATAAGAGAAGAACCGTATTGCTTTGCAATTCCAACTGAATAGGTTCTTCATCTATTCTGGTTAGCTTGGGTAGCCTTGATATATTGCTAGATGTCAGTCTTGGCTTGTGGAAGTCCTAGGATTGATTTTGATCGATCCAAATCAAGGAAGAATTAAAAAGGGGTTTTAATTCCAGATGGTTAGAAAGAGTTCTAATATTTTCCCACTGCCTTGCTAATTAGAACCTAATGGATCGCACACCTTAAATGGTTAACTTTGAGTAATACAAATGAGAATGAGGAAATCAATTTGATTGATTTGATGTGGATGATTTACTACGTGTAAAAACGTATTTGGGCCTCGGTAATAGTTAACGGAAAGTCCAAATGGTTGGGTATCAAGCCCAAGGGCTTAAGACACCTAAATATTATGGTTCAAGTGTCACAAGGCCCAATTTTGGAAGCCTAATAGAGTTTGGCCGAAAATGCTTAAGTAAATATGTATGAGAATTATTTCCATAAGCTAATTAACGCACAAACACAATCCAACATCAACCAAATATGTTCGGGAGATCAAAAAGAGATAAAAGAAAGTTTTCAAGAGTGAAACACTTTCACCTTTCAAAGGGGTTTAGATTGAAACCAATCTTGAGAATCTTGTACTAGCATCCATGTATTCTCAAGATATTTCCTCTCCGATCTCAAGGTTCCATTGGTGTGGAAACTTAGAGGCCATATACTTTTTTGGTTCACGTGGAGGTGAAAGATCAAGGAGCAAAGATCAAAGATTAAAGGGGAGATTAACAAAGAGGATCAAACATCAAGAGAAGACCAAACACAAATTAGTTCATATAATTGCTTCAAGGGTAATTAGACCTTATCATTTCTCTTGAATTTTCCATTTATGAAAAACATATCAATGTTCATGGCTTAAGATACTTAAAAGAAGTTTTGTTTTTGAATTTAAACAACCACCAAAGACTTCCGCTGCGATTAATTTGATTAAATGCATGTTTAATATTCAAATGAACTTCGGAATTTTTTTTTTGAAATTGCTTCAATAACATCTTCCAAATTTGATGACGATGATTGTCCTTCCACTTGTGGATGATAATAAAAAGAATTAGATTTTTGTTGAGGCACATTATTGTTAGTATTATTTCTCCAACTGAAATTTGGGTGGTTTCTTGATGGGCATATTTTATATTATAAATTTAACCCTATTCTTAGTATATTTTGGTTGATATTTTGGAAGAATTTTGATACTTTGAATTATATTTCAAATATAGGACTTTCGACTTCCTCTGGAGCAAAACATAATCAAATGGACGAATTTTGGAGTAATTCTAGTTGGAGGACGTTCGTGAGTCACTTAGCTTGATCTTATCAAAATTTCAGATCTTTCTACTAAGCGGTTATTTTCTGACAATAAAATAAAGGAGCAGTGCGCGGTGTTGGAATAGTGACGTTTTGGGTCTTTATTGCATTTTTGAAGCTCAAGATGACCTCAGATGGGTTCGTGGCCTTCTGGAGAAGTGTTTAGAACGTTTTTATCTTTAAAAAAAGCTATCTTGGGCCGGAGTTGAAGGAAATTTGAGGCCAAAACGTGGCTGGGCAGATTATGGACAGATTCTCCTAGTCCAATTTGGATTTTAGGTCATGTGATTATTTTATTTTATTTAGTTTCCTTGTGGGGATAGAAAGCTGGTTGTGGGCAGCTTGTTTGTGGGAGTATTTAAGTTCTGTTTCAAAGAAGTTTTTGGACTTCTCTTTTCAGCTTTGGAACGTGCTAGGGTTTTGGAGTTTTCACAACTTTAAGGTGTTTTCATTCTTATTCATTATGATTATATTTTCTTGGGTTTTAGTTATGATTATGCGTAACTAACTCTCTTTGCTAGGGTGAAGCCTTGAACCTTAGCATGAATATGTGATTTTTATTTAATTGCTTATGATTGATTGTATGCATACTTTGAATTGTTAATCACTGTTTTAAACTATCTAATTGTCTTAATGCTTGATCACCATTAGGATCTTTAGAAAAGTATTTTGATGCAATTTTGGTCGGAAGGTTCCCTGGAATTGACGCTGGCTTCTTGTGATTAATAATTGTAATTTCACTTAGGATGAACACCCCGTCTTAAGGGTTGCATGGTTAAGGGTTTTCACAAAACGTAATGAGTCTTTCATGTTCAGATTTGATCTAAATGTCTGTATGGGTTGCATGTTAGATATACGTTCTATGTTGGAGGTTCCAAGTAGAATATAAATTAGGAAAACCTAACCTTCAAAGTGGCATGTGTAGATCATAAGTAATTGATAGAATTGCATAGGATTGTGACGGTGATGCCTAAACCCTAGTGCTTTTATTAATTGGTTTTTAAAACTTGTTTTTCTTCAACTTCCCAACCTTTCAATTTCTTTTATTGTTAATTTAATCTTTTCTAATTCATAAATGTCAACTCTTTGATAAAATCTATTTTAATTATTAACTAAGAATTAGTTTAATTACAAATTAGTCAAACAATCTTTGGGGACAACGACCTTGCATGAGCATTTATACTACAACTACCTTGTATTCTTGGAAGTATTTTCAGTGATTTTAACCCTCTTTGCGCAGGTACTAAAAATCCTATCATTTCTCCATCCTAGATTATAAGTTTCAGAAAAAGTGGATGGTTTTTTAAATTGATTCACAATGTTTGCTTGATCATGCAACATTTCTCTAAAAGCTGGAAGTGTTGGACACTCTTTTATTACATGTCCCATGACCCCACAAACTTCACAAATAAAAAAAATTTCTTCAGTTGCAATTGAATTAACTTTTTGAGGCAATTTTCATTTTAGAGTTCTAACTTCCCCAGCCATTGTTGCCAACTAAGCTTTGAGACTATCTTCCTCCTTAAGGTGATAAATATCGCCACTAAAAGGATTAATAGAAGATTTTCCCATTTGGGAATTATGCTCAAATGTGTTGGGAGTGCTCCAAATATGAGATTTTTCTACAATTTCATCAAGAAAATCAAAAGCTTCTTCAGGATCTTTATACATAAAATTTCCATTGTCAATCTTTAGGTGTTAAACCAACATAAAAATGTGACACCCCAACCCAATTTTAATTATTTGTTTAAATTAATCAATTTATTTAATTATGAAATTATAATTTTGCCCTCAAGGGTAAGGTTATTTTGATCACTTTTTAATCTGGTATATTTTTGGGAAATGAATAGTACTGTTGCGTAGAGCGCATTGTTACGAGTTCGTAGACATGTAGTGGGCTCAAATCGGAGTTTTAACGAAGAAGTTATGGTCAACGGAAGTGCAGTGGCACAACCGTAAATATTTCAAAGTTTTGTTTTTTAAGAACACCATATTCTTCTCTCTCTCTCTCTCTCTCTCTCTCTCTCTCCTCGCAACAAACACCTCCAACTAGCCACATTTTGGCCGGCAGTCTCTTCCTCCGGTCACCCCAAGCAATACGGCTGGTACCAAAACAACCCTCAACCTCCCTCCTTCCATCCAGCCCCATCCCTAAACTTTTTGTCATAATTTCTGACGATTCTGGCCACCAAATTTGTCGATCCAGGTATGCTTTCTCATTATTTCAACGTGATCTAGCTGATGGCTAGGTTGGTTAGGATTGATTTTGAAGTTTTGAAACTCGTTATACAATCCAAAGTTTTGGCCGGTTTTTGGCCTAAATTTCCGGCAAGTTCCGGCCACTTTTTAGCCTTGGTCCAAGAATAAAAGTTGCTCCACTAGTTGTCCTGATCATGTAGGTATAGGTATTGATGGGTGTTTTGAGAATTTTCCGGTCGTCAAAATTACCTCAAGCCACCCACGCACAGCCGGCGTGTTGGCCATGTGTGGGTGGCCCATTTGGTTCTAAAATTTGGCTCATATTTGAATTTGGTTATCATTTGGCGGTCGATCAGATTCACGCATATTAGGCATTATCTGGGTTTGATATGTTCAGACTGTTGAATCGGCCCCATTTTCAAATATGTTGATCTAGGTACCTCTAGGATCATGTAGGAATTCGTGGATCGAGAATCGGAGCCCCGTATGCTCCGATTCGATGATTCAAAGTATACGTAAAAGGGTGACCATCCGATCGTGCGATCGCGAGTGATCCGACCGCACAATCTGGACCAAACTTGGAGGATGTGTTTGGTAAGCTTTGTTGAACCCATAGGAACTTTTGGATCAAAAATCAGAGGCCATGGGCCCCATAGGCCCGATTGACCAAATTTAGGAAGCTTGACTACTAAGTTGATCGAGCGTCTTCTGAGGTTATTCAACCATTCGAAATATGTAGTTAGACCTTAGGAACTTCTCGTTCGTCATTCACACACTTGGAATCCCCGGAAAACTAGGAAATTATTTTAAAGTCTCGTTCGAAGTATTTTATTTTAATCTAATCCTCGTATTCTTAAATAGGTACTCTGGCCCAGCGTACTCTACATAAGTATTTTATTATTTGTGAGTGGACTTTGTTTTTAAATAATATTCATTATTTTGAAGGATGAAATAAAATGTGGTTATGAAAGTATTGGAATTATATTCGAATATTTGCAGATTGTGATTATCTTGAATGGATATAAAATATTTTTAAGAATTATTATCTATACGTGGATATGTGTTGGGTACATGGGGTTGTTGTTAATGAGATTATGGAATGAGAGTGGGTTGTGGTTTATGTCAGTTTGGAGTGCTATTATCACTACCCTAAGTACCTCCCCGATTTTTGAACATTTGGATTGGATACATGGTGATATGGGATACTTGGATATATCGGAGCCCAGGCAACCCTTGATGGGGTGTTTCATAGAGCCTTAGTGGGGTTAGTTTGGGCACGTAGGACTTGTCACAGGCGTATGAGTATTGAAGATTCTGCTGTACTTGCTGGTGAGCCCGGTCCCCCAGTTGGACGGTTCGTTCCCTAGCCACATGGTTAATTGAGGATTCTTCCATGTGGTCTAATCAAACAATTGCCCAGTTGGATTGTTTTCCTGATACCAGTTTGGTTGTGGTCATATTTATATATATATATATACACATTCGTTCTCATTTGTTAGTGAGGATCCTTGCTCGCTTGCCGTGCCAATGGGCACTCATTTCGAGAGGGTAGTTTGGGAAAATGGGAAAGGTTTTTAAGGGGCGGGTGTTAGTATACCATTATGAGAATATGGATTTCACTTTGGTTTTGGCTTAGCTATATATATCTACATCAGTTTTGAATGCATGTCGTTTTTAGCATCGTTTTCTAAACGGTGGGGTTATTATATATGTTGCTTTCAAATGTAACAAAACTTTGTTTTGTCCACTCATAATTTTCTGTTTTGTGCCCCCTAGGCGGTAGTTGAGCGGAGTTGAATGGTCGAGCTACGATCTTAACTTCCAAGCCCCGAGCTTCTGTAGGACAATCTTTTACTCATTTTTATTCCTGTTGAACTTTATATTTTGTTTGTAAACTGATTTTTTTTAGATATGCTCTATTATCGCCCATGCTAGGGTTGAATGTAAGGGCGGAGGCCACTTATATAAATTGCATGTTTCTACATTGTGCATGTTGGTGGTTGGGTTTATAATTGTGTTTTAATAGGTTGAAAAATTTGGGAAATGTTCGTTTTTCAGGGGAGACTCTGCTGAAGTTTTGGCGGAAAGTCTCCTCTCTCTTAGTAAGTGGGCCCGACATCAGTATGATGTCGAATAATCTACAGGATTTGTCTCGAATTCAGAGGGATTCGGGGCGGTTCTTGTCAATTCGGTATCAGAGCATTAGGTTCATTTTCCTTCGAACTTCATGCTTCTTGTTCGTTCTTGAACTATGGCTTCTTTGTTTTCTCGAGGACTCGTTTTCAGATTCCATTCCATTAAAAGTTGGTAAAAGTTGTATCATGCCTGGTTTAAAATCAAAAGCTTGACCATTTAACGAAAAATGATGCAAGACGGCACACTTGTACGAGCAGGATGCAAATAATCATGTAATGTCCTAACAAGTGAATTCTCATCGTTATGAACACTATGATTCTCATCATTATGAACACTATGATTATCTTCATCATTTTGGGGCACTTCTAATACATTATTATAATTAGTGTTTTTAGCCATTTGTGATGAAGTTTGGTCAAATTGAGGTCTCTTTGCAAATCTACCAAACCGATCACGATATCTCATAAACAAAATAAAGAATCAATAGATTAAAAAAATTAAACTAATTTTTTTAAAAAATTTTTAATAAAAAAACTAAGACAAAATAAAGAATCAATAGATAAAAAAAACTAAACTAATTTTTTTAATAAAAGAACTAAGAGAAAAGCAAACAAAAAAACCATGACAAAAAAAATGAAAAAATTGAGTTTGATAAGCCTTACCGAATTAGTTTTGGAAACTAAAATCGCCAACCTGAACAATGAATTTCCTTGTGTTACGTTTTGCTTCATTGCTCCCCGGGAACGGCGTCAAAAACTTGTGGCATCTACTCAAGTGCAAGTAGTCACAAGTAGTAATAATCTTAGAAGTCCAAGTATCGTATCCTGAAAGAGTAGGTAGGCAAATGTCTACACACAAAGAAGTAATTAAACGTACCCAAATAAAAGTGACAAGCAAAATGGAAAAGAAATTCGATTTGATTGTTGTAGAGATTGAGTTTTAAAATGAAATATCAATAATGGAAATGCCAAGGCATCAAGGTTCAATTCTTTAAGCAAAATATGTTTCATGTGTTATATAACTAAAGGAAATTGTATAGAGAAATCAGGAGTAGAGGAAGACAACAGAAATTAATTAGTCTCTAAAATTTGTCACATTCATCTTTGGTAAGTACCTATTTATAAGCTTATAACTATAGGTATTTAACCCATAAATTATAGCTACTAATTACAACAATAAGAGCATATGTTACAAATATACCCGCCCTGAATTCCTCAGAATCGGTGACGGATCTTGTGATTTTTCCGACATCCAACCGATGCCAGGCCCACTTACTAGTTACCAACATCCTCTTACCTTAAAATCAAGAAAAAGAGGGTCGAGACTTTTACCGAAATTTTTGCAGAGTCTCCCCTGAAAAATGGACTTTATCAAATTTTTCAACCTGCCAAAAACATAGTTTAAAAATCACCAAACTTCAGCATGCACAAAGTACGTCACACACAACAAACAAACAGGTCTCCGGCCTCATAACCAAACATTTTGTAAAACATTCTTACTTTTGAACTGCTTTGTAAAATCCAGACTCCCATACTCGTAATAGCAATCAGAAAAGACCTTTCTCCAAAATTCGTTTCCACACTTAGAACAATACAGGCACCGCTCAAATAGTTTAATTTGCAGCTGCACCTAGGTTAAACCCCAGGGTACCTACATCCCCTCTATGAGAGATCAAGCCACACGTAGTTCTTAAATCAACAATCACGATTCAGATACACAATTATTTAAAGTAGTACCAACGATAAAATTTAGATTCATTTACAACATCAAATTCGACAAGCACACACTGAACACTTTATAAGTTTCTTTCCTTTTATCAGTTCTTTCTCCGCAACCATACCCTCGAAGACGTATGTTGCCGAACAACACTTTCCACAATCCTAATATAGTACAGCAATACCCAAACTCAACTCTCTCAACTCGCATAAGTATAAATATAATATCTATATAAGACACCTCACACCATCACAAGTACCGGGGAAAACAATCCAACATGGGGATCGTTTGACTAGCCCGCATGGTTTCAACTTTCTACCCTGCATAGGGTTTCAACCACTCTACAGTACACAAGCCAGAAAATCCAACGCCACGTGCTGCCAAACCCAACCATACCAAACCATGTCCTATGTGCATAGACTGCCGTCATATAAAAAATAATATACCCTCCCTTAATTCAAATTTTCCCAAATATTTAATCATACTATAAAAAATAAACTCTCACAAGCATAAATTCCATAAAGACCCAAAATAGTCATAGTCTCAATATTCAAAATAATCCAAAGTGTATAAATATGCAAGATAATCCATAAAACACGTTTATAATCTAATATATATATAATAAAAGATGATATTCTCAAAATCCAATTTCCAAATATTGAAAGGTATCCCAAACTCATATATATAATAATAGTAATGACAATAATAATAATAATAATAATAATAATAATAATAATAAAAATAATAATAATAGTACTAACAGTATTAATCCCTGCAAATTCCATATCACATTCCGATAAAATCATAGTCAAAACATAAATCAAATCTCATTTATGCATGCAATTCCATATTAGAAAAGTAATGCTCATTTAAAACAATGTCCACTCGCTTCCTAATAACCCTAGCCGAGTTCCAAGACTCTTTCACAACCAACCAATCATGTATTCCATAACTTCAAATATTAATATAACATCGAATACCCCACTATTAAAATAATAAAATAAATCTCAAAATCTCAACATAATCAAATAACTCAAAAACAATCAAGATTTGTTTTCTAAGGTCATTCTAGTACTTCTTGAAGGGTGAAACTACCTCGAAAGACTCACAATCAACCGAGGGGTCAAACTTCACATATTGGACAGCAACTTTTGTTCTTGAACCATGGCCAAAAAGTGGCCGTTGCTTGCCGGAAATTGGAGCAGAAAATCAATCAAAACTTATATCGTAAATCGAGCTTCAAAACTTCAAAATCAATCCTAACCAACCCAACCATCAGCTAGATCACATTAAAAGGATGAGAAAACACACTTGATCGACAAATTTGGTGGCAAGAATCGTTGAAAACAATGCTGGATATTTGGTAGAAAAACAAGCGGTTTGTTGCAAAACTAGGGAATTTGTAGGGAGAAATAAGAGGAAGAAAGAGACAGTATAATTTGCTCAAATCAACTTATGTTTCATTCATATTTGGTGCCACTATTTATAAGGGTAGAGAGACCTAAATCATTTACCACCCATAATTGGTAGGTTACAAATATATTGGTAGGTTACAAATATATAATGATGGATATTATGATAGATTAATGGTGGCTATTATTGTGGGTATCCATTACCTATAAACCCATAACGTATGGATTTATAACACTCCCCCTTGGATGTCCACCATACAATGACATCATGTTGGACGTGCAAAATGTTGCCTCGTTAAAAACCTTGTCAGGAAAAACCACATGGGATAAAAACCTGATCGAAGGAAAAAAGAGTACATTGCACATACATCCAATGTAGTAAAACTGAGGAGTTTCCGCGATTGATGTCTCCCCCTGATCTTCAATAATTTGATTGCTTCTAAAGTCATTGCATTCCTATACCATATACCAACTTCTGAAATATAGACTTCGAAAGAGCTTTGGTGAAGAGGTCTGCCAGGTTATCTTGGGAACGAATTTGTTTGACTTCAATCTCTTGATTCTTCTGAAGCTCATGTGGGTAGAAGAACTTTGGTGGTATATGTTTGGTTCTGTCACCCTTGATAAACCCTTCTTTAATTTGAGCTATACAAGCAGCATTGTCTTCATACAGGATTGTCGGAGGTTTTGTTGTTTAAGAAAGATCACATGTTTTCCGAATATGATGAATTAGGTATCTTAACCAAACACATTCTCTACTGGCCTCATGAAGCGCAAGAATTTCTGCATGATTAGAAGAGGTAGTAACCAAAGTTTGTTTTGTAGATCACCATGAGATTGTTGTATTTCCACAAGTAAACACATAACCAGTTTGGGAGCGACCCTTATGTGGATCGGAGAGATACCTAGAATCCGCGTATCCAACAAGATTTGGACCATTGGAAGCTTCGTACGAATAAAACAGGCCCATATAAGTTGTTCCACGAAGGTAGCGCAAGATATGCTTTATACCATTCCAGTGTCTACATGTTGGAGCCGAGCTATACCTGGCTAATAAATTTACTGGAAATGCAATATCTGGCCTAGTGATATGGAACTTCTGGACCAAGTATCATTTCATCATCCTCTTTAGGACGGAATGGATCTTTATTTGTGTATAATGGATGAACTACCATTGGAGTGCTCAACGGGTGGGCATTATCCATATAAAATCGCTTCAAAGTTTTTTCAGTGTAAGCTGATTGATGAACAAGAATACCATTGGGATGATGCTCGATCTGCAAGCCCAGACAATATTTAGTTTTTCCAAGGTCTTTAAATATTCAACAGTTTTAATGATCGCTTGAGGAGTTCCAGTTAAGTTCATGTCGTCGACATACACTGCTACGATTGCAAATCCAGAATTCTATTTCTTTATAAAAACACAAGGGCATATGGGATCATTGATGTAGCCTTCCTTAATCAAATATTCACTAAGACGGTTATACCACATTCGTTCGGATTGTTTCAACCCATATAGTGAACGTCTCAACTTAATGGAATACATGTTCTGTGATTTAGTGTTTGATTCTGCCAACTTGAGTCCTTCTAGGACTTTCATACAAATATTATCGTCTAACTCCCCATACAAGTATGCAGTAACAACGTCCATAAGACGCATGTCAAGTTTTTCTGAAACTGCAAGACTTATTAAATAACGGAACGTAATTGCATCCATAACAGGAGAATATGTTTCTTCATAATCAATCCCAGGCCTTTGAGAAAAACCTTGTGCAACGAGTCGTGCCTTATACCTTGCAATCTCATTTTTCTCATTACGCTTTCTTGCGAACACCCATTTATATCCCACAGGTTTTACACCTTGTGGTGTTTGAACCACAAGTCCAAATACACCACTTTTTTCCAAGGAATTTAACTCAACTTGGATTGCGTCTTTCCACTTTGGCCAATCAGGCCTTCCTTTACATTCATCAACAGATCGTGGTTCAATATCTTCATGACCTTTTATAATTTCAGCAACTACTGTAGCTACTGCGAAAGAAAAAATATCATCGATAACCATTTCACTACGGTCCCATAATTCATCATTGCATGCAAAATTTACAGAAATTTCTGTATTAGGTATCTTTTCCTCTTCAGTGGCTTGTGTCTTTTTAATGACACTTTCATTCTCCGGATGAATTGTAGATTCAAGGTGAATCTCTTTCCCAATAATATCTTCATTAGCGTTTTCATTGGGATTGGGATATGCTTTCGATTATCGCTTTCTAGGAGCTGAGTCCTTGGAACCAATGGGTCTACCTCGCTTCAGGCGTGCAGTAGATGATTCATTTGCTGCAAAATTGGTTAATCCGATTAGGATATCAATCCTTGCTGGTGTATTTACTGCAAGTATATGTGATTTTGTCACTTTTCCTGTATCAGTGAATGCATCTAGCATTTGATTAGCAATTTGCTGAAGGTTGACAATTTTTCGTACTTCATTTTCACTTTGAGTTGTACGAGGGTCGAGATGAGACATAATGGATATGTTCCAACCCAATTCCCGCTGTTCTTCAGGAACGATCTTTTCTCCCCCTAACGGCAGGAAGAATGTCTCATCATAGTGACAGTTCGCAAAACGTGCTGTAAAAGTATCTCTTGTCATAGGTTCAAGATAGCGAATGATAGTTAGTGAATCAAAATCAATGTAAATTCCCAATCGACGTTGAGGACCCATTTTAGTGCGTTGTGGGGGTGCAATTGGCACATAAACTGCACAACCAAAAACCCTTAAATGTGATATATTGGGTTGTCTCCCAAAGGCAAGTTGTAAAGGGGAGAATTGGTGGTGTGTAATGGGCCTTAAGCGCACTAAGGATGCTCCATGTAAAATTGCATGTCCCCAAGAAGAAATTGGCAACTTTGTCTTCAATAGCAAAGTGCAAGCAATTAGCTGGAGACACTTAATAAAAGCTTCAGCTAATCCATTTTGAGTATGGACATGGGGAACTGGGTGCTCAACATCAATCCCAAGTGACATGCAATAGGCATCAAAAGTTTGGGAGGTAAACTCACCAGCGTTATCAAGTCGAATTGACTTTATTGGATAATCAGGGAATTGCGCTCGTAATGTAATTATCTGAGCAAGGAGCCTAGCAAAAGCAACATTACGAGTTGGCAATAGGCAAACGTGTGACCATCTTGTAGATGCGTCGATTAAAACCATAAAATAACGAAATGGTCCACAAGATGGGTGAATTGGCCCACAAATATCCCCTTGAATTCTCTGTAAGAAAGATGGACATTCAAAGTCAAGTTTTGACGGAGAAGGGTCTAATGATAAATTTCCCTTGGGAGCAAGCTTTGCAAGATTGGTCAATGGACAAAGTACTATGGTAAGGTTTTAAAGGATGTCCATTTGAATTTGAAATAATCCTATGCATCATTGTGGATCCAAGATGCCCAAGACGATCATGCCAAAGCATGAAGGTCGTTGGGTCAATGAAATTCTTATTCATGACAGCATGGACTTCAACTACTTTGATGGTTGTCAAATACAACCTAGAAGAGAAAGCAGGAAGTGTTTCCAATATACGTATCTGGCTGTTGATATTGGTGGTAATGCAAAGATACTTCACATTATGATCATTTCTAGTTTCAATATGGTACCTGTTCATTCGAATGTCTTTAAAGCTGAGTAAATTTCTTTTCGATCTCAAAGAGTACAAAGCATTATCAATGGAGAATTAAGTCCCATTTGGTAACAAAATTTGAGCTCTTCTAGAGCAGTCAATTAGGTTTGCAGAACCTAGTATGGTAGTTACCTTTGCTTTTGATAAATGTAAATTGTGAAAATATTTTTTATCTCACAAATATCTTCGTCATTTCTCCCAAGATGAGAGGATCCATGATTGTTTTCCATGCCTTCAAATTTATAAGAAAATATATATGTATTAAAATGTTATTCGAAGAAAAAAAAAAGTAAATAAAAATTTCAAATGAAGTCTTTAATTCGATTTTATTCAATGAAAAAGATCCAAACTAACAAGTGAAAGGGAAAAAGAAAAAAAAAAAGAGGAATTAAACTCAGCTCAAACAACATAAAGCGAAGAAAAAAATTTCAACAAAATTAATCGGGAAGCATCCCATCACTAATCATAGGATCAAAAGATTTGCCATCAGTATCAACAAAGAAGTCTGAAACATCAAGGTTTGCATCCACTGGTTCTAACTCTGTTGGATCAGCATCCATCCAATATGTCTCAACCTTTTTTCCTTTGCCCTTGATTGAGGCTTGGTAAAGATCAACTAAATGTTTTGGTGTGCAGCATACACGTGCCCAATGCCAAGTTTTCAATGAATAGTGGTCATATAACAATAACAACAACAACAAAAAAACTACATGTTCATACATTCATTAGGGGATACTCTCGGCAATTTAAATCATGTCAAAAACATAATTTCACAAAAAAAAAAAAAAAAAAAAGCCGTCATCAAGTTTTGTATATAAAAGAAAATATATATATATATATATATGGATGAACTAAGCTATAGAGAAGAACATTACCAAGAGCTTTCGTGCTGATAACGTGTTGTAAAACTAGGAAATTTGTAGGGAGAAATAAGAGGAAGAAAGAGACTATTTATAGGGGTAGAGAGACCTAATTCATTTACCACCCATAATTGGTAGGTTACAAATATATGATGATGGATATTATGATAGGTTAATAGTGGCTATTATTGTGGGCATCCATAACCTATAAACCCATAACGTATGGATTTATAACACTATTGAATTTAATTTTAATTATTAAATTACTCTGATATCTTATTGAGTGTTTTGGGGTTTTTTATGAAGTTTTGGGGTTCGGTATGTTTTAAGAAATCAATGACAGTTTGTAATTTAAAAGAAGTTAAAAGTCTTTTTGTTAAGTTGTAAATGAGCTTTGGGTGTGTTCATAAAGTACATTGCATATAAGGTTTTTTTTATATAATTTGGGCTCATATGTTGGGTATAATAGTGAATCTCCTGTTTTTAAAAAAACAGACTTTGAAATATTTAAGGTTATGCCACTACACTACGTGTCTACGAACTCGTATCGACGCGTTTGCAATGGTGCTATTCAATTCTCCAAAATCCTACTGGATTAAAAAGTGGCCAAAATGATCCTACCCCAAGGACAAATTGTAATTTCACAATTAAATAAATTAAATGGATAATTAAAATTAGGTTGAGGTGTCACAACCTACCCCTTATAAAAATTTCATCCTCAAAATTTCGTATCTGTCATTCGAAGAGGTGAGGGTACTTGGTTAGCATATGTGCCTTAGGTTCCCAAGTAACTTCCTCAACAATTTGACTCCTCCACAAAACTTTCACTACATGAATGGTTCTAGAGCGCAAATCCAGAATTTGCACTGGTTGCTCCTCATACGTCAAGTCTTCCGTCAATTCTATGGGTTGATGTTCCAAAACATGGGAAGGATTAGGTATGTACTTCCGTAGCATAGATAAGTGAAATACGTCATGAATCCGAGATAGTTTCGGAGGTAAGGCAAGTGTTTGGGCCAAAATTATGCACGGCATCCCATTTTGTTGAAAGGCCCATAAACAAAAACATTTGGGCTTTTTATCCATTGGAATTGGAAATCAAACCAAAATGCTGAAGTAGCCCAGACCTTTTTGAGCAAATTACAAATATAGCCATGGTCTAAAAAAAGATAATTACCATTTTTTGCAATTAAATCTGACACATACAGCTTTGGATCAAAAGGCCCACCTTCTAAAAAACTCTCACCATCTGATCTCAACCCCAAAAGCAAGTCAGCAGATTTTTTGCCTAAAAAATGATTTCTCAAAAAGAACCCCACGTGACTTTTTGACTTTGGAAAAGTCAAAATTTTCAACTAAAACAGAGGAAGTGATAGGGAGTTAATGAGGACATGTCCTACAGGAGAACTTCTCCATTTTTTTAGCAAGGGAAAGAAGATCAAATCCCCTCTCAATGCAAAAAAAAAAAAAAACTTTGCACATAAGCAGGTTACATTTCCAAGAGAAAAGTAGGGAGCAAGAGATTTGTTTACTAGAAAAAGCAAAGGGACCGTCATGGCAGATTGTGTTTCTAAGGAACAATCAGAGAACAAGAAGAGTTGGTTCTCTTTCAGGAAAAATCAAGGAAAAGACCACCATGAAATCTGACTGATAGTTTCTTCTCTACCAGAATATTAACTTCCCTTTTTTTTTTTTGTGGCATTAAAAAAAGGGGGGAAAATCTTTTTTGAAAGATCTGCCACCCAGTATTAAAGATTAAAAACCCCACTCCAACATTTTCTGTAAGTATGAGAGGAGTTGGACATATCAAGGACATCCAAAAAATCAATCATGATAAAAACTCTCAAAGTCATACTGACAAAAATAAAAAAGATCAATTGATCTCAAAAAGCCTTCAGATACTGAAGCAATCAAACCTCCTTGATCCACAAGAAACAGGTCAAGCCAGAATTCAAATCTCTTACTTCAGTTCAGTTCAGAGAAACAATTTTACAAAGTGAGATTTCTCTCATTACAAATTTGGTTTAGCACAAGCCAAGTCAAGCAGAATCCAGGTTTTTACAATATGAAAACCTCAACAAATTTATAAAAGGTCTTGATCAAAATAGAACAAGTACTATAGTGCAGCTCCATCTCAGTAATCATCAATCCAGCCACTTCTGCCCCCTTCAGACTGAAGAGGCCTCAGTTCTGTCCATTTAACAAGCCTTCCAGGGCTCGAAATAGATTGAAGCTTTGCCAAATTCAAACTTTGGCATCGATTTCCAGCTGAAAGATATCAGTTGAAGGTCTTGGCGATCCAATCCAGCATAAACACATCCAATCCAGCCTAGTTCAGAGGCAGCTACCCAGGCAGAAATCAAAGCCCAAACGTTCTGTTGTCTTTTTTAAGTTTGGCATTTCTCTTTTAAGTTCTGTAATAGGTAGTTCGGCTTAAACACTTTGCTTTCTTTTAAATATTTATGCTAGCCAGAACAACTAGTTTTTGTACTGTGAAAAATTGTGAAGTCCTCACCAGTCAGAGGCAAGAAAGGAACTTACTTGGGAGATATTACTCACCCAAATTCACAATTGCTTGTTTAGAATCAGAAACATGGGGTGCAAGTTATCTATTTTTTAGAAGTCTGCTAGGGTTTTAACTGCTTGCAGTGGCACGAATGACATGAATAAGAGGAAAGTGATGCTAGGTGATGGGCACATTTTATATTATATATTTAGCCCCATTCTTAGTATATTTTGGTTAATATTCTGGAAGAATTTTGGTACTTTGAATTATATTTCCAATATAGGACTTTCGACTTCCTCTGGAGAAAAATATAATCAAATGGACGAAATTTGGAGCAATTCTAGTTGGAGGACGTTCGTGAGTCACTTAGCTTGATTGCATCAAAATTTCAGATTTTTCTACCAAGCGGTTATTTTCTGGCAATAAAATAAAGGAGTAGTGCGCGGTGCTGGAATAGTGACGTTCCGGGACTTTATTGTGTTTTTTGGGACCAAGAAGACCTTAGATGGGTTCGTGGCCTTCCAAAGAAGTGTTCATAATGTTTTTATCTTTAAAACAAGCTATCTTGGGCCAAATTTGGAGGAGATTTGAGACCAAAACGTGGCTGGGCAGATTGTGGGCTGATTCTCCTAATCCAATTTGGACTTTATATCCTAGTATTATTTTATTTTAACCTAGTTTCCTTGTGGGGATTGGGCAACTGGGTTTTAGGAGGTATTTAAGTTCTTTTTCACAGCAATTTTTGGGACTTGTTTTTGGCTTTTGAACGTGATATTGTGGAGAGCAATTGTTAGGGTTTTGGTGTTGTGCAACTTTAAGGTGTTTTCATTCTTTTCTTTCTTAATGATATTTTCCATGATTTCAGTTATGAATATGCGTAACTAATTCCCGTTTGCTAGGGTGAAGCCTTGAACCTTAGCATGAATATGTAATTTTTATTTAATTGCTTATGATTGATTGCATGCATACTTTGAATTGTTAATCACTGTTTTAAACTATCTAACTGTCTTAATCCCTGATCACCATTAGGATCTTTAGAAAAGTAATTGGATGCAATTTTGGTCGAAAGGTTCCCTGAAATTGACACTGGCTTCTTGTGATTAATAATTGTAATTTCACTTAAGATGAACACCACGTCTTAAGGAGTCTTTCATGTTCAGATTTGATCCGAACGTCCGGACAGGTTGCATGTTGGATATATGTTCTATGTCGGAGGTTCCAAGTAGAATATAAATTAGGAAAACCTAACATTAAAAGTGGCATGTGCAAATCATAAGTAATTGGTAAAAGTTCATAGGATTGCTAGGTGATGGTGAAACCCTAGTGCTTTTATAAATTGGTTTTTAAAACTTTTTTTCTTCAATCATAATTGTTTCTATTTAAAATATGTTTTTAGTGTCAAACAATCTTTTAATCATCTTTCTCAACCTTTTATTTTAAGTAGTTAATTGGAAATTGTTTTTACAAATATTGCTAAATAGTCCTTGAGGAGAACGACCATGCATGAGCATCTATACTATAATAGCCTTGTATTCTTGCAAGTATTTTATGTGATTTTAACCCTATTCGCACAGGGACTAAAAATCCTATAAAGAAATTGGCGCCGTTGCCGTGGACTATTTTAGATAATTTTTGTTTAAATTGTTTCTGATTTTTTTATTTTTCGTCCAAAAATAAATAAAATTTGATTGAACAGCTTCATTTCTGTTTCAGATTCTGCGAACTGAATGGTCCAGACCATATCAGGAAATGCATAGATTGCACAGATTGACCTAGAACCAGAACGCACACTACGCAGGCAGCGACGATAAATTAATTCGGCGTGGGTATTTGTTTGCAGGACACTTTTCAGTAGAATTTGTTTGCGAATTTTGGGGACAACAAGGGTAACATGGCATTCGCACTACCTACAGCAGGTAGACCACTCAAAGAGTCGTTGGCTGCCCATGCCAATGATGTCCCCAATTGCATTGTATATCTTAAACAAGAAGAGGGTGATTCGTTCGAGATCAAGCACCATATGCTTGAAATTCTACCTACTTTTCGTGGGTTGCCTAATGAAGATGCGAACATACATATTGCAAAATTTATTGTGGGTTGCAAAAATATTTTGATTAGGGGTTTTTCTGTTGAAGCTATTAAGCTCCATTTTTTTTCCTTTTACTTTAAAGGATAAGGCAGAAACATGGTTATTCACTCTACCAGCTAATAGCATTACTACTTGGCAGCACTTACACACAAAATTCCTGAACAAATATTATCCAGCATCCATGACATTGAATTACAAGAGGGAGATTTTGACATTGACACAAAAGCCTAATGAAGAGTTTCATGAAGCATGGGAAAGATATACAGAGATGTACATAAAGTGCCCACATGAAGCATCCAAGTCATGTGAACGCATCGGCTGGGGGTTCATTGTGAAATAAATCAGCAAGAGAGGCTTTTGAATTATTTGATATGATGGCTACAGAATCTCAGCAATGGGCAATAGAACATTCACAGAAGAGGGGAATTTTTGAGTTATCAGCATGATCTCCTAACATGTCTGCACAAATGGCACAGATGGAGAAGAAAATTGATGTAAAATTTGACATTATTTTGCAATAGATAGCAAGTTCCACACAGCAACAGCCACCTGCAGCAACAATTTGCAGTATTTGCAGCATGGCTACACATGACATAATGGGTTGGCCGCATAAAGAATCCTACCCAGAACTTGTTGAGCAAAATGTTAATAAGATGAACAGCTATCAAAGGCCTAGGAATGATGCATATGCAACTCATTACAATCATGGATGGAGGGATCACCCTAATTTCAAATGGGGTGACAATCAGAATAATGTAAAACCATTCCAACATGCAAAAAGGCCATTTGTTCCATCCAAACCAACTTTGGATGATCAGCTTGCTAAATTGGCAACAGCAACTCAATCATTCATAGAGGGCAACAATCAAAGGTTTCAAAATGTTGAGGCATCAATTAAAAGTTTGGAGCAACAATTTGGACAACTAGTTGCATAGATTTCAGAGAGAGAAAAAGGCAAATTCCCTAGTCAAACAGTGCCTAATCCAAGAGGACGTGAAGATTGCAACGTTGTTCGGACTTTACGATGTGGAAAAAGCTATGACAATCGTGAAAATAACATTGAAAAGGAGCAGCCACCATTGGAAAATAATGCAGAAAATTTTGCAGCAGCAGAACTTGCCAAAACTGCAAAAGAAAAGATTCTGGCAGATCCCAAAACAGCCCCAAAACAGGTTTTACAGCGTGTTTATGACCCTCCATTGCCCTATCAAAGGTTCAAATCAACATTCCATTGCTAGATGCGATCAAGAAAATTTCATCTTATGCCATATTTTTGAAAGAAGTTTTCAGTAGCAAAAAGAAGCTTGCAGATTTGGAAAAAGTCATTTTGACACGCAGTTTTGCTACACAAACTGCCACCTAAGAAAAAAGATCCAAGGAGTTTTAATATTTCTTGTACTATTGAAAATTATTATTTTAAAAGTGCTTTAATTGATTTAGGTGCAAGTATTAATTCGATGCCTTTTTCTATTTTTCAGCGATTGGGGCAAGGAGATTTAAAGCCTACATGAATTATACTTCAGCTGGCTGACCGATCAATCACTTATCCAAGAGGCGTTATTGAAGATCTAATTATTAAGGTTGATGATCTTTATCTACCAGCAGACTTTGTGGTTTTAGACATGGACGAAGACCTTCAAACACCTATCGTTTTGGGAAGACCGTTTATCGCAATGACTAGGACTTTAATTGATATGGAAGCTGGAACATTGACTTTACGAGTTCAGGACCAATATGTGGTGTTTAATTTGTTTGAGGTAGCGAAAGAACCTGTTGAACAGCAAGAGTGTAACAACCCAAACCATAATTAATATTTAATTAATAATTTAATAAAGGAAAAGACAATTATACCTTTAGAATAATTTATTACGTTTTAAGTTGACTTTTTGATAGGGAAAGAATTTGGGAAATCCACTTGTACTGTTACGTAGAGCGCGACAAAACGAGTCTGTGGACACGTAGTGGACTCAAATCGGACTTGTAACGAAGAAGATACGAGCAAAATAAGTTGAGGGGCAAATTGGTAATTTGACAAGTCGGATTTTTAAAAAAATCTGGATCCCCTTCTCTCTCTCCTCGAGCAAACAACCCCCCCCATTGTTCTTTAGCCCGTCGCCCTCCCCTCCCTGCAAACCACCGCCAGTCGCCACCCCCTACATGGGACCGACCAGCTCCCGACATTGCAACCCAACCGTCCCCCGCCAACGCCGGCGCCACAGCCACCGAAAAACTGGAGATTTTGGCCGGTTTTTCTTTGAATTTCCAACCTCTCGATCTCTCTCCTCCAGCCACCAAATCAGTCGAGTAAGATATGGTTTTTCGACTATTTTTCGTGCTCTAGCTGATGGTTGGGCAGGATTTGGGAGATTTTGAGGGTTGAAGGGTTAAATTTCGAATTGAAATTCTGCCAATTTCAAGAGCTCGGTTTCAGCCACTTCCAGCCACTTTTTGGTCATAGTCCAAGAACAAAAGTGGTTCCAAATATGGTGTATTACATAGGATAGGAGTTTGGGCCAGCGGTTTGGAGAAATCCAACCACTGGAAATTGTTATACACACCCACACACTGCCAGAGCATGGGCGGTGCGTGAGCCATATGTCGGGGACCACTCTTGGTCCTAGAATGATCCTCGTACCCTCACGAGTGTGTAGGATTTCGTGGATATTAATTCGGACAACGTTTGAACCCCAAACGGATCTCGCATAGTGTGCGATTTTCGGGTTCAATAAGTTCGGACTGTTGGATCGTAGTCAAACTAGAGTATGTCGATTTAGGTAATTTCAGGATCGTGTAGGAGTCGACGGATCGTGAATCGGAGTTCCGAATACTCCGAAAAGGCCAACCCTAAGGCTAGGATTACGAAAAATCATTCGTCCGTTCGATCGTGCGATCGTGAGCAATCCGACCGTCCGATCGAGACCAAACTCTCAGAACATGTGTCCTAGTTATGTGGGAACCTCTATGAACTTACAGATCAGGTTTTTGAGGTCGTGGACCCCACGGGGTCCTGAGTTGACTTTTGGGGACTTTATTGTTTTTGAGTCCCGAGTTACTTCTAAATCATGTCCACTGAGAGGAAAGTTAGTGTGGGCATAGGAATGACCTTTTAAGTGATGCACGCACTTTTAGGAGCCGGGGGTCATGGTTTGTAATTTAATATTATATTGTTGAGTAGATTTATTCACAAAGTATTATGATGGTATTCAGGCACACGGGCACCAGTTGACCTGCCGGAGGGACCTTCAAAAGGTCCAGCTAGCACAGATCATCTGTTAGTGGACCTTTTGTTTTATGAAAGATTTTATGTAGTTTAATCTTATTATTTGATCTTGAATAAGTTATTGATCGATCAGAATTTTAATAGTTTGATTTATTGCTTTTATATGTTTTATTTTATATGCTGCTGATCGATCAAGATTAATTAAGGTTGCCTTCGATAAATATGTTGCCTTCGGATTTAAACGGTTGCCTTCAGTTATAACAATGTCTACGGACATCCAGTTGCCTTCGGTTATAATGGTGTCGACGGACATCCTATTGCCTTCGGTTAGGTCAGCATGCCCCACGAGTTGCAGGGATGCCCAGACCGTGAGGTGCGAGATTGCGGATCAGGTTGACCAAGTGTCCCCTGAATCCTGCGAGATTGTGGTTTGGGTTGACCTTGTGTCACCGAGACCTGCTAGAATGTGTCACTCCGGTGGCACGAGAATGTAATTGACGGATTATAAAGGAATTGACAAAAATTAAAGGAATTGACGGATTGCTAAATGGGTGATTGACTCTCTCTCTCTCTCTCTCTCTCTCTCTCTCTCTATATATATATATATAAAAACAATTATGAAACTAAATCATTTCTTTTATATATATATATATATATATATATATATATATATATATATATATATATATATATATATAGATGTAAATATGAATGCAGTGATTCCAGCACGAGTATATATATATATATATATATATATATATATAAAAGAAATGATTTAGTTTCATAATTGTTTTTATGGAGGGGTTAGTATGTTCATATGCTATTTTCTAAAGCTTTTTTTTTGGTCCACTCACCTTTTTAATGTTTCGGGCGAGTCCATCTTCCGCCACATCCCTTGACAACGTAGGGTCTTGTATAATTATTTTATACTTGAAATCTTCTGTGTAGAGCTCTGATATTGCCCTAGAATGCTTGTCTAACTGTTGGAATGTAATTATTTGCATGATGGTAGTTGGTGTATATTTTATATGCATGTTTGACATGTGTAATCCTGGGATTGGTCTGTTTGCAGGGGGAGACTCAGTTGAATTTTCGGCAAAAGTCAAACCCCAGTCTTATTTGAATTTTGACTAGAAGGGCAATTAGGTCATTTGTGCTCGGCACTTGCCAGGTGTTGGACACGCATAGGGTTCGGCTCGGATTCCAAAGTGGAATTTGGGTCGGGTCCTGTCAAAGAGTGTTTGCGAATTGATGTGGTAGACAGCATGGTTCAAAGTAGTTTTTATGCCAGTTCAAACACAGATCAGTTGCTGCATGTTTTACAAGGGGAACTTGGGACAGATTCTGAAGATGAAGGAGTTCTTGAGTACATTCTGATCGGTGCATATTTATATATCATTTTGTACCCTTCTAACTTATGATTTGATTATGTTTTTGAGTTAAACTTGTGCTTTTAATAAATTTTGTGTTTGTTTCAGTGTAATAAGCTTGAGACTCATTAAATGCATTTTGGAGACAAGTTAGATCAAAACGGTGTCTACAGATCAGTTAACTTCACGAATTGGACTGTACTTGCTCAAGAAGAACCAGATGATGAACCATATATCATTGGAAAGATGCGGTAGTCTAGTTTCTGTAGAATTTTACGGTTCATGATTCAGAGTCTTCTAGATAAAGTTATGCAAGTTTTGGCAGCTTAAGGTCAAATTCGGCAGCATCTGCGTTACTGGGCCAAAAATGACATTTGAAGGTCTTTCCGATTTTTTCTTGAGTTGGGCTGCATAGGCTTGGAAAGATAATTCAAAGGGTTTAAAGATCCAGCTTTGTCCATATTTTTTAGGAGGGAAGATCAAGCCCAAAACAAGTCTGGTTCAGAAGAATCTTTTTTTTCAACAACCCAAAGAAAACCCACATGGGTTGGCAGCAAAAGGCAGCCACAATTGAACACCTTTGAAAACCCATGTGAAGAAAGCTTGAGGTGCAGCAAAAGAAGTATGTGATGGAATTGATTCCAACCACACTAACATAGACAAGATGAAATGGGAGTTATGGATTGTATTAACAGAGAAATGGTGGTGTTGGATTACATCATGTTGTTCCTCCCTCTTAGCCCTATAAATAGAGAAGTCTTCAAGCTTCAAAAAACACCCCCAAGGGGGGGAGCTCTCAAACACTTCTCTAGAGCTCCCCTCCATTCTCTCCCTCAAATTCTCTTAGTTTCTCTTTCTAGTTTTCAATTGTTGTAATGAAATCTTTGTGCTGAAATTCTCCTTAAGTTTTTCTTAGTTCCACTTTACTTTTCATTGTTATGTAAATTCTTTAGTTTCAAGTTTGATTAGTTTCCAAGTTTCAATTATGGTTTTTATTCTTATTCATTATACTTATAAGTTAATATTCTAGTTTGAATGATTGATCACCATTTAGGCTTGCATGTTAGCTATCTTGGTTTGAATTAAGAGTAGACACCATGCTTTAATTCGAATTGAACTATGAATAGGAAGAGTATGTATGGACTTTCGACAACAGGGATTATATACATACTTGGTTGTTTAAAATGTTCTTCTATGCTTAATGGATTCCTAATGCTTAGTTTAGGTTAGACAACAGATGATCAAATTAGGGAATTAGGAATACAAGGTTAGGACCAGACATCATGGCTGAATCATACTTTAGCTAGAATCAATCCGTTAATCTAATTGAACTTGGGAACTTATCTACTTGAGTTATTTTCTTTTCTTTCTTTCTTGTTTTATTTATTTTATTTCTTGTTTTTCTGTTTTGTGTAGGAAAACTGAATTGGATTATTCAATCACCAATCCCTGTGGAATCGACCTCGCACTTACATATGCTATACTACCGAACGGCTCGTGCACTTGCGAGTATCGCAAGTTGAGGATGCAGCTGAATCCATTTTGGTGCAGCTGAATCGAAGCAACAAGTTTTTGGCGCCATTGCCGGGGATTGGTAACATTGCTTGATTCTATTTGGTTTTCCTACTTTATATTTATTTTTATTTATAACTGGACAGTTTCATGTTTTAAAGTTAATGACATTAATTGACAAGTTGTGTTTGTAGTCCAATAGAAAAGGACAATTGCCCAACAAGCAAGAGAACTGGGTTTAAGTCCCAGCTTACACAACCCATTGGTGTTTGTTACTTTGAAGCATGAAATTGGATGTGTGTTGATTTTCCTTTTCATTTTAGTTTTTATTTCCTCATCCTTTTAATTCTATTTCAAGTTTTCTATGTTTGTTTTAGCAATTTAGAATATCTCAATAATAAAGGGAAAGAGAAGGCAACTTCAATCATAAAGATAGGAAGTATGGAGTAGTGGGAGAAGTCGCGACCTCCAAATGCATCACGCTCGACCTAATCTCTTCAAGGGGGAGTATTCCAATCCTTTCTCTTTAGTTGTTTTGTTATTATTTCAATAATTTTAATTTTCTATTTCTTTTATTTAAAAAAAAGATTTTTTTATATGAGCTGACTCGTGGTAACTCAAGTGAGCCTCTCCGTCAATACAGTGTCTAGGAGTTCTTTAGGAGACACCTTTGGTGTCTAAGAAGTTTGGGTTTTAAGCGGGACCATTGTGACCCCTCCAACCTTCCCAGAACCCCTGGCTGTGTTTTCCGAGGCTCTTAACTGGTCATCCGTGAGTTGCTTGTATATTCGTGTGTTTTTTTTTTTAATTTTTTTGTTTGTTTTATAATTATTTTATTTTTGTATTCTTGTGTGTTTTGTGATTTTTATTTGCATTAATACCTTCATTTGTTATTATGACATTGCTTGTGCCTAAATTTTAAACATTGAGGACAATGTTCATTTCTAGGTTTGGGGGTATTGGAGTTTAGTAAGTAATTTTTTATTTTATTTTATTTTATTTATTTATTTATTTTTTATTTTTTATTCCTTTTTATTTTGAGTCCTGTTTTGTTTTTATTTTTGAGTCACTTTCCGAACACATATGATGAGATTGTGATAAATGTTTGCATGACTTAAATGAAAATTGGATTTCATTTTATAAAAAGTGAAAAAATAAATAATTTTGGCATCATTCTAGCATGATATGTTCGAAACCTTTGCACTTGCCATTTGTTTCATAATTTTCCAATTAAAGGATTTGCATGACCCAAAGAATTGTATCAAGCATAAATTAGACTTATATAACCATATAATGTGAGCTTTTGAGCCTTGTGCTTCATTTCATGAGTGTTATACACATACTCTTATTTTCTTGTCATCAAAGTTGTTGTTTGATCTCATTATTCATTGATTTGGTTGAACACTTAAAAGTCATTCATTCTTATGCAATTTGATTTCATCACATTTAAGAAGTGATATTAAGGCCCTCTTTGGATCGTTTGTGCCTTTCAAGCTGACCTTATGCATGCTTAAGCATGATTTTCCATTGTTAACCATTTTGAGCCTACATGTAAACCTTTTCTTTCATTTACCAATTTTATTTCCTTGTCTTAGCCCGAAAAACAAATATTTACCTTTCTAAGGAACTCATGAGCTTTAATTGCGATGTGTTTTTCACACTAAGTTTTGGAAGGGGAGTTACATTTCAAAACAAAAAAAATTCACACAATTGGTGAAAGAAAAGAGAAAAGTTGTGATTATGTGGTGGTCGAATGAAATTTCGTTTTTTGGGTTTCCTTATTGGCCTCAAAATAAATTGGTGTTTGTTCAATTAAAGGAAATGAGTATGAATCAATGTAAATGAAGGTATAAGGAGTTTTGATCATGTAAAAGAAAAAAAAAATCTAACCATGATGATTCGAAGTCTTGTAAACAATTATTTTATGCTCTTACATTGCGAGTTCCTTGGATTGTGTATTATCCATACCTTTCATTTCTTTCTCACCTTATACCCTTGGCCCCATTACAACCTATCTTAAAGACCTAAATTGATCTTAAATGTCATGTGGTTGAATTGCATGCATTTTCTTACTTTTAAGTGTTTGGCATCCTTCTTGAGATCATATTAATGCAAGTTCTTCATCTTCCTATTTTGAGTTAAGTCCTTTATGGTTTAACTCTAATCTCATGTTTATAACTGAGTGATGCATTGTAGCCCTCTTCTGAGTGATTCATTTGTGAGAGGACAACTTAGATTGGGGAATTTGTTGCATTTGGCTATCACACTACTACACTTTGAGCATGTTGTGTTTTGAACTTTGCCACCCTGTAAATATTGACCAAAACTAAGCTTTTATTGTTAAAACTTTTGAGTTATGTGCATGATTCATTTCTCTTCAGAAAATGTTCAGGAAGATTGTTTTGAGTCATATTTTTGTTTTGTTTTTATTTCTATTTTTTGTTTTTGTTTTTGTTTTTATTTTTTGTTTTTATTTTTGTTGTTTTTCTTAAAGGACTAACACAATTTTTTAAGTTTTCTAACTGCTTTGTTTTACAGAGTCAGTAAAACATTTGTGGGTATCGTATCTGTTAAACCCTCAGGAGACACAATTCCTCCTACTAGGGATGCCTAGAGGTTTAAAGGCTTGTTGCATACATGTAAAGCTTGAGGTGCAGCAAAAGAAGTATGGGATGGAATTGATTCCAACCACGCTAACATAGACAAGATGAAGTGGGAGTTATGGATTGTATTAATAGAGGAATGGTGGTGTTGGATTTCATCATGTTGTTCCTCCCTCTTAGCCCTATAAATAGAGAAGTCTTCAAGCTTCAAAAAACACCCCCAAGGGGGGGAGCTCTCAAACACTTCTCTAGAGCTCCCCTCCCTTCTCTCCCTCAAATTCTCTTAGTTTCTCTTTCTAGTTTTCAATTGTTGTAATGAAATCTTTGTGCTGAAATTCTCCTTAAGTTTGTCTTAGGTCCACTTTACTTTTCATTGTTATGTAAATTCTTTAGTTTCAAGTTTGATTAGTTTCCAAGTTTCAATTATGGTTTTTGTTCTTATTCATTATGCTTATAAGTTAATATGCTAGTTTGAATGATTGATCACCATTTAGGCTTGCATGTTAGCTATCTTGGTTTGAATTAAGAGTAGACACCATGCTTTAATTCGAATTGAACTATGAATAGGAAGAGTATGTATAGACATTCGACAATAGAGATTAGATACATACGTTGGTTGTTTAAAATGTTCTTCTATGCTTAATGGATTCCTAATGCTTAGTTTAGGTTAGACAACAGATGATCAAATTAGGGAATTAGGAATACAAGGTTAGGACCAGACACCATGGCTTCATCATACTTTAGCTAGAATCAATCCGTTAATCTAATTGAACTTGGGAACTTATCTACTTGAGTTATTTTCTTTTCTTTCTTTCTTGTTTTATTTATTTTCTTTCTTGTTTTTCTGTTTTGTGTAGGAAAACTGAATTGGATTATTCAATCACCAATCCCTGTGGAATCGACCTCACACTTACATATGCTATACTACCGAATGGCTCGGGCACTTGCGAGTATCACAAGTTGAGGATGCAGCTGAATCCATTTTGGTGCAGATTCACGCATTGAACAATCTGCCCATACTGCCGCCAAAGTTTAGGAATGTTTACGAGAGTTTAGGAGAGCCTAAACAACCCCTTAAACCATCCAGACAGCAACCACTAAAGTTGGAGCTAAAGCCTTTACCTGAACATCTGAAATATGCATATTTAGGAGCCGCAAAGACACTACCAGTAATTGTTGCAGCAGATTTAACTCCCACAGAGGAAGATAAATTGCTTCGCGTTTTGAGAAAATACCAAGATGCATTGGGATGAACAATTGCTGACATCAAGGGTATTAGCCTAGTAGTCTCTATGCATAAAATTTTAATGGAAGACGACGTGAAGCCAATAGTTGATGCTCAATGCCGCCTTAACCCAATTATGAAAGAGGTGGTCAGAATAGAGGTTATGAAATTACTTGATGCAGGTATGATTTATCATATTTCAGACAGTACATGGGCGAGTCCTACGCAGGTTGTTCCAAAACGTACAGGCATTACAGTGGTTAAAAATGACAACAATGAACTGGTTCCTACACGATTAACTACAGGGTGGCTGATGTGTGTGGACTATAGGAAGATAAATGCAGGAACTAGAAAATACCACTTTCCTCTTCCATTCACTGACCAAATGTTAGAAAGATTGGCTGGTAGGACTTTCTATTGTTTCTTGGATGGTTATTCTGGGTACCAAGAGAAGACAACTTTTACATGCCCATTTGGGACGTTTGCGTATCGAAGGATGCCGTTTGAGTTATGCAATGCACCTGCAACATTTCAGTGTTGTATGATGAGTATTTTTTCTGGCTTGGTCCAAAATATTATGGAAGTTTTTATGGATGATTTTTCTATCATTGGGGATTCATATGACTAGTGCTTACAGAATTTATCATTAGTTCTTGAGAGATGTCAAGAGACAAATTTAGTGTTGAACTGGGAAAAGTGTCATTTCATGGTGAAACAGGGAATTGTCTTGGGACATTCGATTTCTAGCAAAGGAATTGAGGTTGACAAAGCAAAGATTGAAGTTATTGCAAAGTTGCCACCCCCTACATCAGTAAAAGGTGTGAGGTCCTTCTTAGAACATGCAGGTTTTTATCATCGGTTCATCAAGGATTTCTCCAAGATTAGCCGACCTTTGTGTAGTTTATTGGCTAAGGACACACGATTTAATTTCGATGAGGCCTGTTTAGAAGCGTTCAACAAGTTGAAAGCACTCCTAACTTCAGCACCCATCATTGCTACACCAGATTGGGATTACCATTTGAGCTAATGTGTGATGCATTAGATTACGCTGTCGGAGCAGTTTTAGGGCAGCAGAAAGATAAGCTTCCCCATGTCATTTGTTATGCAAGTCGTACTCCCAATGATGCACAACTTAACTATGCAACAACAGAGAAGGAATTGCTAGCATTTCTTCGGTTCTTTCTTTTATTTTTGCTAGCATTTTATTTTTCTATTTTATTTTCGGCCTCACTATTTTTATTAACTTCTTTATTTTCTTTTCCACACCTTGAAGACAATGTGTGATTTAAGTTTGGGGGTGGGAGAGTAAATTTTAGTTTTTTTTTTTTAAATGTTTTGCGTCGGGTCTAAAATTTTCATTAATATCCATAGATTATTTTAAATGTTAGAACAAATGGACATGGTGAAGATCAATCCCACATTAGAGTCTTTTCTATTTATTGTTGCTTAGACACTAATTCATGAATTATACTTTGAAATTTGCACATCACACAAACATGATTTTTGGGGAGTAGGATTGAAATACTTACTTTTTGCCCAAGTGTGTTTTAATTTTTGTTTAAAAAAAAAAGTAATAATTGCCTCACCCGAAGCTTTGCTAGTAACCGGGCCAGTCCTGCATAATCAGCAGTGATTCTCGCGTCGAACGGTAGAGTTTTGGTATGAGGTAGGGTGGTTAGTGGGTTTCGTAGCCGTTTCAGCTCGAGTTAATAAGTCCTTAAGGGTGTTCTACACCTAATGCTCTAAAGCCCTAGTAGTTTGGGAGTCATTGACTTAAAGCTCGCTACACGGGTTGGATCGAAAGCTTAAGGGAACCGACATTGCACGACCACTACTGTGATGAAAAAAAAAGGGAAAAAAAAGAATAATAATAATAATAATATATGAAGTGTGAATTAAAGGGATGAAAGGTAAGGGTTTTGGTCGAGTCTCCTTGACTATGATTTTCCACTTTACAACGAAGGAAGTTTGTGAATTCCTCTCTAATTGACTTTAGATGGTTTAGACTCTGTGGTGGGATTAGTTGGATCTATTGAAAAGATGTTCTATTTTTTAAAAATTTGCTATGGATTGCAACTTCAAGGTGGAAGTTTTGATTTGGTTAAGTGTTAGTTAGGTGTCTAGTTTGTTAAGTTTTTATTTTTGTTTGAGTTTTGTTTTGCTTGAGGACAAGCAAAAAGCTAAGTTTGGGGGTATTTTTATGGGCATATTTTATATTATATATTTAGTCCCATTCGTAGTATATTTTGGTTAATATTTTGGAAGAATTTTGATACTTTAAACTATATTTCCAATATAGAACTTTCGACTTCCTCTGGAGCAAAAAATAAGCAAATGGATGAATTTTGGAGCAGTTCTAGTTGGAGGACGTTCGTGGTCACTTAGCTTGATCTCATCAAAATTTCAGATTTTTCTACCAAGCGGTTATTTTTTGGCAATAAAATAAAGGAGCAGTGTGTGGTGCTGGAATAGTGACGTTCCGGGCCTTTATTACGTTTTTGGAGCCCAAGATAACCTCATATGGGTTAGTGGCCTTCTGGAGAAGTGTTCAGAACATTATTATCTTTAAAACAAGCTATCTTGAGCTGGATTTGGAGGAGATTTGAGGCCAAAACGTGGCTGGGCAGATTGTGGGCTGATTCTCCTAATCCAGTTTGGACTTTATATCCTAGTATTATTTTATTTTAACTTAGTTTCCTTGTGGGTTGGGACTAGTTTTTGGCTTATGAACGTGATATTGTGGAGGGAAATTGTTAGGGTTTTGGAGTTCTGCAACTTTAAGGTGTTTTCATTCTTTTCTTTCTCAAAGATATTTTCCATGATTTCAGTTATGAATATGCGTAACTAATTCCCTTTTGCTAGGGTGAAGCCTTCAACCTTAGCATGAATATGTAATTTTTATTTAATTGCTTATGATTGATTGCATGCATACTTTGAATTGTTAATCACTGTTTTAAACTATCTAATTGTCTTAATGCCTGATCACCATTAGGATCTTTAGAAAAGTAATTGGATGCAATTTTGGTCGGAAGGTTCCCTGAAATTGACGCTGGTTTCTTGTGATTAAATATTGTAATTTTACTTAAGATGAACACCACGTCTTAAGGGTTGCATGGTTTTTCCAAGGGTTTTCACAAAACTTAATGAGTCTTTCAAGTGCAGATTTGATCCGAACGTCCGGACGGATTGCACATTAGATATACGTTCTATGTTGGAGGTTCCAAGTAGAATATAAATTAGGAAAACCTAACCTTCAAAGTGGTATGTGCAAATCATAAGTAATTGGTAAAAGGTCAGAGGATTGCTAGGTGACGGTGAAACCCTAGTGCTTTTGTAAATTGGTTTTTAAAAAAAATTTTCTTCAATCGTAATTGTTTCTATTTAAAATCTGTTTTTAGTGTCAAACAATCTCTTAATCATCTTTCTCAACCTTTAATTTTAAGTAGTTAATTGGAAATTGTTTTTACATAAATTGCTAAATAATCCTTGAGGAGAATGACCTTGCATGAGCATCTATACTACAATAGCCTTGTATTCTTACAAGTATTTTATGTGATTTTAACTCTATTTGCACAGGTACTAAAAATCCTATCACTAGGCATTCAGCCTAAGGCAGTACCAGGAGCAGATGTTCCAGGTCTAGTTCCAGAAGGATAAACCAAATACAGGATGTTGCGCTCCGACAAGAGGCTACAACACAAAGGTGCCAAGACACTCTAAACAACATGACAACCATGATGCAGTGGCAAGTCAACAGGCAGTTCAGGAAGGATCGTGAGGCTGCAATTGCTGGACTAGCTAGAACTCCCTTTTTGACCTCCACCAGGACTGGCGTGGCCATACTAGGAGAATCCCCTCATTGCACAGATAGCTGGAGTGCCAGGACCGGGAGAAATCCAGCCTGGACAAAGGGGAAGAGCTTTTGTTATCCAAGAACAAGAGGCTCTAGTTCCTCCTCGAGGACATGCACCAGTTCAGGCCCCCCAGAACTAGCTAGAACCGCCACCTATTCCATGGCTAAAGGTCCTATGTGATCGACAAGTAGCACATCTGCTTGAGCAACTAGCCGTATTGCCCTACATGCACTAGTAAGAGGCAAAAGAGGCAGAGGAGGAATTAACCCTTTTGCCAACCATGACAGGAACAGGCTGGGGGCAAACTGGAGAAACCATCCAGACTTCAAAGAAGAAGAAGAACATAGGGAAGAGGTCATGCTTAGGCCGTGCAAAATGGAACAAAGGGTTGAACACAACCAGCCAAAACAGGGAAGAAACTTACCTCCCATTAACACCTTGAATGATTTAGGGGCATTTCTCTATCAGAGAAATTATGGATCCTGAGGCAAGAAGAGGAGAAAGGCCCACTTACAGGAAGCCATATATAGCTTACATTGATCAGATGCCCCTACCCCCTGGTTTTAAAGTACCAAATTTTACCTTGTTCAATGGTGAGGATGCCCATGCATCATCAATCGAGCATAAAGGCAGACTCTTTGTATAGTGCATATCCACAGAGAATAACCCCACTTTTAAAACTTAGACTCTTTGGGAGTTCCTGGTTTGGATAGGCTTTTACCTGGTACACTAACCTACCAGCCAATTCTGTCCAAACTTGGGAGCAGATGGAGAATGCTTTCCATGACTACTATTTCAGAATCCATCCAGAAGTCACCATTAGTGACCTTGCTGCCCTCAAACAAAGTGAAGATGAGCCTACCCAGGACTTTATAACCAGGTTTAGGAAGCTTAAAATGAAATGCTGAACCCCTATGAAAGAAAGGCACTTCATCCAAATGGCTCAAACTGCCCTCAAGATTTCTCTGAGGAAGAGATTCGATGGGATGCTATTCGAAGACCTGGCAGAATTGGCATACAAGGCCTCTAAATATAAGGAACTGCTTAGGGAAAAACAACAGAAGAGGAACTCTTCCAAAGGCACATACTACAAAACACCATCTTCCTTAGTGCATTTGGTTGAAGTAGAGTAAGAAGAAGGCACAGAGAGTTTGGAAGAAAGAGAAGTTGCAGTGGCAGAAATGGCAGAATTAAAACATCCTATCAACTGTAAGGCTTTGACGAAGCCACCGAAGGATCAGAAGCCACCAAAGTTTACAGGAGGGTTTGTCCCAAACAAACCAGCACAGAACAAGGTCTATTCCGCCGATTTAACTAAAGTTGATGCTTTGTTTAACGAAATGCTTTTGCAAAAAGTAATAGAAACACCTCACAGGTTGCCCAAACCTGAGGAACTCAAGGGTAGGTAGTATTGCAGATGGCACAACTCTTGGAACCACTCCACCAATAGTTGTGTTGTTTTCAGAGACATCATACAAGAAGGGATAACGACAGGAAGACTAAAGCTAGCTGAGAAACCCCCCTCAGTAACAACAGATCCTTTTCCCGAACCTCAAGTCAACATAGTCAACTTAAACTGACCATAACAGAAGAAAGACAAGCTGATAGTAGAAGTCAGTCCCAACATGAGCAGAAAAGTCACAAAGGAGGTAAATCGGAGGCCAAAGGCAACCATTTCTGCTGGGGTAGTTTTGTGCAATAGGTGCAAATGTGAAAGTGAGTTGGAAATAACTCTGGATGAGCAAAAGTAGCATGCAACAAGTGTTTTTGATAGAATTGGAACGTCATACCAACAGAGCTCGGTTCCTGCCCCATCCAGAGACACAGCCAGACAGATATCCTATCAAAGGCCTGCCCAACGCCAAAGAAGGAGATGCCAATTAAAATGATAAGCCTTTGGCAACTATCATAGGAGGCAGATGGTATTTTGTTGGAAAGAACGGCAGGCCAACTTTAAAGCTAACTAGAACACAAAAGAGGAGAATCCAGAGGCAATAGTGCCCCTTCCTCAAGAATAGGGATGACACACAGGTGCTTCCAGATGCAGATTTTCAAGAAAAACAGGCAATATACCAACCAGAGGAGCTGAAAGAAATAGAATTCCCAAGTGGACCCTCTATCCATCTAGACTCATCCCCAATCAATCAGTTGGAACCTTCACACTCACCAAGGCAGTCCGGACCCATTCCAGCAGATGATTAAGAGGATTGGACTGAAGAATATGAAGAGGAACAGGTAGATTACGAACCATCTGTAGACAATCAAACTAGGCTCCTCGAAACAGGTGAGCAAGAAGACTGGACAGAGGACTATGGAGAAGAACAGATGGAATACGAATGAGAACTAGATGAAGAAACTCATGCCTTTGGTGCAGAACTGGAAAGTTTGTTACAAGGTGATTTGGGCATCAATATGGTGTTTATCCAGCTAGAGAAGTTTAGGGCCGCAGAAGGACAAGAAAACACTTTGGATGGAGATGTTGTTTGTGCCTAATAAAATCTCGGCCGCGAAAGCCGACCGAGGGAACTTCCCCTCGGCCTTGGCATCTGTCCAGGAAAGACAAACATGGCAAGATATTCGATTTCTTTCATATAACCAAGATAAAGTGTGAAGGCGAAACTCCCACGGCCCCGGCATTCCAGGCCGAGGCCGAATAGAGCAATTATTCCTCAAATCGACGGCCGAGGTAAGACACCAAGTGGCATGGCCACGTGGCATCAGGGCCCCACACCCCATTTAATGAAGTAACGCCTCTGACTATTGCAGCAAACCCACTAGTCGCAAAAAGGGCATTTAATGCACGAGAGAAGGGGGGAAGTGACTAAAGTCAGGGCGATTAGGCGTGGAAATCTTATGACTTGAAAGGTTAAGTCACCAACCATCAGTAAGAGCATTAAATGCGTCCCCGCGGCCAAAGATGCAGAACCCACGAGCAGGGTGGCGGCCAGGATTTATGGGGTCACACCACCATGCTTCGCGCTCCCAAATGCACATTTGACTACCCACTTGCCCTTATCATACCCATCACACAGATTTTCAGCCTCGATTATCCTTCCAGAGATCTTCCTATAAATACCAAGCTCCGACTACATTCGAGGGGTTCAAACACCACACAAAAAGCCTCCCATGGAGCAACTTATATTTTCTTGTCATTTATCTTCTTGTAATGCACTTTCAATACCTTTACTTGCTTTCTTAGGAGTAGTGATAGTTTGTAAGGAAAATCCATTCATCAATATATCATACGACCCTTGATTTTCAAGGCACCGGAGCACCATCTTTGTTACTCTCTCACTCATCTCATATATCATACGACCGTCGCCACCCAGCAACGCGCCGGAGCACCGCCTAAAATTCACTAGAAATACCATCACTAAACAGCCTTATAGCTCAGGCTGTGAACCTGACGGCCAAGATCAGTTCCTCTCTCGGCCACAGTCGTTTGAATAGAAGTTAAACTCAAACAGGCACACCATTTAACTGTTTATCCAAACACATCACCCTCAAATGCACGGTAGACCGTGCTGGCACGCCCGTGCACAAACCGCTCGGTGCCAGAAGAAGGACGCCACGTGTCGATGCATATCCCCTCGGCCCGGACCAACGGGCCGTGAGATTTGCGAGCGCCAACACTTTTGGCACGCCCGGTGGGACCATTTGTAAAAGCTCATGGTAGAAATTAGATCGCAGGCAAAGCTCAAGAACAAGACAGTCGAAATGACTCCTGAGTCTCATGAGTCGACTCTACCGATAAACATTGCCGAGACCGAGCAAACGGTCGGCACCTCCGCCATCGATCCAATGACGACAAACCGCACGACTGAGTCCATCCAAGAGCAAGTCGTGGTTGAGGACCTGATGGCTAAGCAGGCCTATAGGATAGAGACATCCTTTATGGCCGCAATGGATAAATTTTCCTCGGAACTACGGACGCTCTTTCAAGAGAGGATATCGATTACCTCGCCCGCTACGTCCCCTAGGGCCGGACAAAGGAGCCAAGAGCACGAGAGGGCTGAACCCTACGGTGAAAGCAGCAGCCTCGGTGTCGTTGGCCGAACGCTAGCAACAGGCTACAGTCAGCATCCTCAGCCGCCGACGAATAGCTGGGGGCAGCCCCAGCAAACATGGGCAAGCCCCGGACCAACCTACCCAGCAGAAACGTCGTACGGCCCAATCCTAGCTTTGGCCGTATCATTAGGGCAGAATAACCCCATGCATTCTGCGGTCCAACAACCTGGCCCAATCCATACTTTGGCCGTCCAGACACAGCCCGGCCCAAGCAACGCAACCACGGCATCATCACAACAGTATGGTCAGAGTAATTTGACCGTTGTTCCACCGTCACAGGGGTCGGTATTCCCGTTGGGGCCCCAACTTCAATACAGTTCGGCTATTCCGACGGTAACCCAGACACACTTAGGTTCCCACTGCCAGAATGGTACAAACCGACACAATCTGGTGGCCACACCTCTGCGTCAGATGGACCATGCGCACCCTGGCCAGACCTGCGATACTTACCAAGTGTAGGCCGGATCGATTACAACGGCCGAACCCTTTTTCAAGTGGCCCAACAGGTAAGGCCACAAGATGACGCACAATAGGTACCACGGCCGTTTGCGGCTCAACAGGAATCACCCCCTCAAGGCTCCAATTCGAAGACGTTAGGCGAATGATTGAGGACGGCCTGGCTCAGAGGCGGCCGGAAGCGCCGAGGTATACCAAGCCTTACCCAATAGAGATTGACCGAACCCCTCTTCCTCGGAAATATCGGTTGCCGGAATACATGTTATTTTCTGGAGATGGGCAGACCTCCTCCATCGAACACATAGGCCGTTTCATGGCCCAGTGTGGAGAGGCCGACTCGGACGCCCAGAAGCTCTGATTGTTCATTCATTCTTTGACCAGTGCGGCATTCTCATGGTTTATAAACCTTCAGCCGAATTCGGTAAGGGATTGGTCTGACATGGAGAGAATATTCCACGAACATTTCTACCAGACCAATCGAGAGATAACGGTCACCTCGTGATTACCTGCAGCGGTTTAAAACATGCAGGAATTGGTGTCGAACCAATTTGTCAGAGAGGGAATTTGTCAAAATGGCCGAAGAAGGGCTAGAGTTCGAGTACCGAAAAAAGTTCCACGGGATTGAATTCTGGGATATGCACGACCTCATCAACAAGGTGGATAGATACGCGTCCTTGTTGAAAGAGGAAATGCAGAAGAAAACGGCCTCAAAGGGGACTTATTACAAGAACCCCATCGTTGGCTATGCTAAAATAGACGGCCCCGTCGAGCCCGAGAACAGCGAGATTGAGGTGAGCTCGGCCGAGGTCAGCATAGACAAACCATTCATCTACAAAGAGCTTGTCAAGACCGACAACAGTCGTACGAAGATCCCTGACGCCAAGTTTGCGGCCCGGGAAACGAAGGCCTACACTTTCGATTTAACAAGGGCCGAGGCTATCTTCGATCTCTTGTTGGCCGAGAAAAAGGTCAAATTGTCTTTCGGCCATAAAAATCCAAAGGCCGAAGAGCTCAAAGGGAAGACGTTCTGCAAATACCACAGCTCTTGGTCTCACAATACCAACAACTGTATTGTGCTGCGAGACGTTATCCAGAAGCTGATAGACAAAAAGAAACTCCAATTCTCGAAGAAGAACACCATGAAGGTTGATACTGAGCCTTTCCCTCCACCTGTCGTCAATATGGTTAATGCCCAGTTTCGGATCAAGTGCAGAGAAGTACAGCGGCCTAGCGAGGCCACAGCAGGAAGCTCGGCGACAACATAGAAGCCGGCGAGAGGAAAGGAGCCCTTGGCCGAACCAGAGCTGGTGTTTTGCGACCGATGTAAGTGTGAAATCGGTCAACCCAGGCCGCAGGAGAATAAAAGGAAGGCTGCTGAGTCTTCTCAATCGACCGTGGAGAAATTCGCAGGACAGAACGATCACCGGCCCTCCAGCAGGGCTATTTTTCATCGCTTAGGGGCACAAAACCCCGGCGTCTCGGATGGCCAAAGAAACGAGGCCGCCCCTAGGCAAATCAAGACTTTCAAACCGCCGGTCATGCGGGATGACCGTTGGTACCATGCATGACATAGGGGCAGGGCCAAGCCACTGACAAAAACCCAACTAAGGAGAATGCAGAGACAGGCTCAGTAGGCTAGAACGCAGCCGACCCGGGTCGAGCACCCCAAACGCCGAAAGAAGACGACAACCGCAGATGAGCGACCATCCGTACCAGTCAGCTCCTCTACAACGAAAGCAGCCGACGTCAAGCCTGCAAATACGTGGCGCCCGCGACAGGATGGAGGACTTCATAAAATAACGGCCATCTCCACCGACTCAAAGATCGCGGCCTCAGGGGAGTCAGACGAGAGTATCGTCGAAGTCTATCGCGGGAGGGACCCTCTATTTTCGACCAACGATTTGTCCTTCCTCATGGAATTCCACAAAGACTACCCGGCCACCGACCTATACGGCATGATTCCTGAAAATTGTGAGATCATGGAGCTAGCGCTCAAGAACACTAAGGCCGAGGGGCTCCTCATCACCAAAGAAACTGATTCGGCCATTACGGTCGTATTCCAAACAAACCGGGAAGCCAGGGCAAAAGGAATGCTGGGCTACCAACCTAACTTAGAAAGATTGGAGCGCAAGGCTCCTTTCGGCAAGGGCGACCTAGAATACCTCCGCCAATACTTTACCGTAACCCCGGCTAACGCCATCTTCGGCCTGAAGACCGAGGAAAAGGGCCGGATCCGCCGATTGGATGAGTACCTGACAGCCAGGGACACATTGATCAAGGCTAGGCAAGCCCTCGAGTGGAAATCCAAGGCATCTCTGAGGCCAAAGCTTCCACGAATAGCGTCCCTGAGACCACGAGGCCTGTGACCGAGGGCCTTGGTAATCCTTTCTTTGGGCATGAGGCCGAAGACGAACCAGCATTGGGACTGTCTGACGAGGAATACGACGGGATTCTCGAAACGATTGACGAGAAAATCCTCACCAAGGAAGACTGCACGACCGAGGTAAGAGCTGATAAAGGAGGTCAGAGCAACGGCCTGGATAACGAAGTAAACATAAACATGGTGTTGGTTTTACCTGCCGAATTCACAACCCCAGGAGGTCAGAGCAACGGCCTGGATAACGATGTGTTCGAAGAGCGGCCCGATCAGAGGCCGAAGACAAAGGAAGAGTTGTTGGCCGTAGCTTTTAACGAAGTAATACCCAGAGACGAGCCAAACAAATACCGACACCTAAAGCCGTTGTACATCTCGGCTCACGTGGAGGGCATACCTGTGTCCAAAGTCTTCGTTGACTATGGGGCAACAGTCAATATTCTTCCCTATTCTCTGATGAAGAAGCTTGACAAATCAAAGGAAGACCTCATTCCCAGCGACGTGGTCATGAGCAACTTCGTCGATAATAAGTCTAGGACCATTGGGGTCTTACCGTTGAAAATCACCGTGGCCGATCAGACAAGAGTCGCGGCCTTCTACGTAGTTAAGTCTAGTGTGGACTACAATATATTGCTTGGCCGTGATTGGATCCATCAGTCTGGATGCATACCGTCTTCCCTCTTCCAACTATAGGTTTTTTGGGACGGCCAGAAGGTGTCCATACACCCGGCCGATGAAAAGCCGTTCGAAGCTAACGCCGTGCAAGCACGGATTTACGACGACGACGTTGGATGGGTTGTTCTCACCGGCCACGATGCTAGCGGCCGACCAACCAGAACGACAGCCCAGAAAGTGCTGGAGTTAGGCGCCGAGAATGTTCGGCAGGATTCGGCGCGCAAAGTATTGATCAACCTAACCAGCCTCTAAATGACAGACAAAGCCACAAAGGAAGAAGGAGCAGCGGCCGTGATCGACTTGCTAGAAAGACTATTGGAGCATTGGGCGGAAGAATCCTTGCGGCCAAACTCACCGATCAACTTAATCGAGTTCCTCCACGGATCGGACGACACGGATGTTTTGACCATCAACAACTTGGGAACAGCGCCTGCCCAGATGGAAGATGACTACCCTGAGGTCCAGGACCCTTTATTAGAAATAGATGTAGGGACGGAGGCCGAATCACGGCCTCTTTTTGTAAGCCAACTATTAAATTCGGAGTTAAAGGCCGAGATTATCGGCCTGCTCCATGAATATAAGGACAGCTTCGCTTGGGATTATCATGAGATGCCTGGATTACCGAGAAATTTGGTCGAACATGAATTGAAAATCAAGGGGGGGTTTAGACCTTTTCAGCAGCCGCCGAGGAGATTTTCAAAGGAAGAAGGACTGCTTCGCTTGGGATTATCCTTAAAGTCGGCTTTATCCGTATGGCTCGGTCCGTTGAATGGCTAGCTAATATCGTGCCAGTTTTGAAAAAGACTGAGGCCTTGAGGGTCTGCACCGATTATAGAAATCTAAACCTCACGACCCCCAAAGACGAGTATCCCATGCCTATGTCTGACCTGTTGGTAGACCGGGCCGCGAAACACAAGCTTTTGTCTTTTATGGACGGCCATGAGGGCTACAACCAGATATTCATCACCGAGGATGTGCCAGTTTGAGTTTGACTTCCAATCAAACGATTGTGGCCGACAGAGGAACTGATCTCAGCCGTTAGGTTCACGGCTTGAGCTACAAGGCCGTTTTGGTAGTGTTTCTAGTGGATTTTAGGTGGTGCTCCAGCACATCGCTAGATGGCGACGGTTGTGTGATATATTGGGTGAATGAGGGAGTAACAAAGATGGTGCTCTGGCGCCTTGAAAACCAAAGGTCGTATGATATATTGATGAATGAATTTTCCTTATAAACTATCACTACTCCTAGGGAAACAAGTAAAGGTATTGAAAGTGCATTACAAGAAGGTAAATGATAGGAAGATAAATGACAAGAATATATAATGTGCTCCGTGGGAGGCTTTTGATTTGGTGTTTGAACCTCTTGAATGTAGTCGGAGCTTGGTATTTATAGGAGGAGCTTTGGAAGGATAATCGAGGCTGGAAATCTGCATTATGGGCATGATCAAGGCAAGTGGGTAGCCAAATCGGCATTTGGGATCGTGAAGCATGGTGGTGTGACCCCATAAATCCCGGCCGCCGCCCTGATCGTAGGTTCTACACCTTTGGCCGTGGGGACGCATTTAATGCTCTGGTCTAACGGTTGGTGGGTTAACCTAATCCCTGATGTTACTCACCACATCTGACTTCAATCACGTCCCCTATTTTTGGCTCATTAATGCTCTTACGTGGATCATGGGTTTTCTGCTGTGATCAGAGGCACTACTTTAAATGAAGCGTGGGGCCATGATGCCACGTGGCGATGTCACTTGATTTTCCTAGTTTGGCCGTATATCTGAGGATTTGTCCTCGGCCGATATTACCGAGCTCGGAAGCGCGTAGTCTTTTCATGGTAGCCGGAGGGGTCACGCAGATACTTAACTATAGGGTAGCGCCAGTCTACTTCGGCCGTATCGACTTCGTTGGTGATTTCGGCCGAAGACACTCACGTTGTCATTGCTCGTTCGACCAACGCCGGCAAGGTACGCTTCTCGACCCTTATTACGCGGTCGTGGTCACCGTCTGGAATGTTCACGCCTGACGCTACCTAGGCCATCTCATTGGCCTCATGGTTCTTGGCACGCTACACGTGAACGAAAGTGTTGGCTACGCAAATCTCACGCCCTGGTGCTAAGGGCCGAGGGGATGTGCGTTAACACGTGGCTTCCTGCTTTTGGATGCGGTGCGGTTGTGCGCTGGCGTGCCAGGACGGTCTACCGTGCGTCGAGATGTTGATGTGGATAGAATGGTTAAGTGGTGCGCCTGTTTGGACTACACTTCTAATCAAACGATTGTGCCCAAGAGAGGAACTGATCTCGGCCGTTAGGTTCACGGCCTGAACTACAAGGCCGTTTAGTAGTGGTGTTGGTGGTGGGTTTTGGGCAGTGCTCTGGTGCGTTGCTCAATGA